>JAOUQZ010000044.1:21909491-21925765 GCA_028564935.1 Neosilurus hyrtlii
AGTCGGCTGAGATGGGCGCCAGCCTCCTTGCGACCCTAAGTAGGAATAAGCGGTTCAGAAGATGAATGAATGAATGAATGAATGAATTTGCCACATGACATGAGCATAAAGATCACATATTCAGAACTGCACAGAAGGACAGTTTTGGAGGTTGTTTGAAGAAGTTTAAACTGATAAACACCACCTACTTAACACCAAACTGTTTGAAATTATTCCAAGCAACGACTTCTTTCTGAGAAAAACTAATAACATGTATGACTTTACCAACTGCCATTGGAACTATATCTGGTACTGTTCATGGTGGTGAAATTAAACCAAATTAAACCAGGATTGCATACAAGGAAGCCCCCATACTGACCTCATAGATAACAAGTAAACATTTTGCAGTGCTTGTTAAACAAATTGCCATGTTCATGTGGTTATTGTAGGTTTTTGCAGGGTGGTATTTTGTGCTTAAAATAAGCATAATTTATGCAGCGGTACCAAAAGGAAAATCTAGCCCTTTTTTAATGTTTTTGACTTTCACACCCAGTGTGGTTTTTATTTTCACTCCAAAAGTGGTACTAGAATGAAACAGCCGAATAACATTTTTGAACTAATTTAGTTAATTGTAACAGATCCGTAACATGATTAAAAACATGATCTGGGCAGAGGTTTACTTATCTGAAAAATTGCATCTATGAGTTGTGGAACAATTTCAGAATATCATTCCTCAAATATTTCTTGTTTCTCAGTGATTTCTTGAAGGGTTCTTGAGCCTATCCAGTGATTTCCATGACAGAATCCTGCCCGTTTTTAATGGCGTGCTGCCTGAGGGCCCCAAGATCACAGGCATCCAGTATTGATTTTCAGCCTTGTCCCTTGCACACGGAGATTTCTGCAAATGATTTTATATACTGTAGAGATGATGAGATGTTCAAAGGCTTTATTATTTTATAATGATCTATATTATTCTGAAATTGTTCCATAATTTGTAGACACAGTTTATTACAGATTGGTAAACCTATGCCCAGATGTTCATTTTACTATTCAGTTCAATCACGTTACTGACCAGTCATGACCAATAGGGGTTTATTGAATTTGGAAATAATTGCATTCTGTTTTAATTTACATTTTCCCAAGTTTTTTGGAAATTGGGATTGTATAAAGTAAATTTCTATTTAAGTGCTATCTATGTGCGCCGCAACAGCTGGCTGTCAGACTATTTGCCTAGGGCATTGTGTCTGGCTCTCCTCTCTTGCTCAGTCACCCTGATTTAGCTCAGACACTTGGGCAGCTGCACACCAGTCACACTTAATTCAGGTCATACATGTGCATGTGCACACACTCCTGAATCTTGCTCTTTTTTGTGCGCAAAAATGTGTATATTAATGTGTATGTTATTGCTGTGTGTATTGCAGTGATATATCATTATGTATGATCATTGCACTTTCATAATATTCCACATAGGGCTGGGTAATATAGTAATAAATTATCTGTAGTATTGTGATTTAGCAAAAATATCAACTTTCCTCTAGAAATGCATATTTTACAGCGTAATATATATTGGCATAAATACTGGTATTGCACAAAATGTAAGAATATATTGCAATATCAATTTTTGTTTATATAACCCAAACCTAATTCCACATACACAGTCTGGTATTTGCAAGTCTAGCTGGATTACAGATTTTTTGATGCATGAGCTAAACAGTGTTTGTAAGCTTGTAGTGCTCAGTTGTGGTATTGTTTTTTCCTGGCTGATACAACAGTGTTTCATCCTTGAAGGGCAATAAAGCAGAACTAATCCAGGTTAATGCTCTACACAATTCAACTGATTAACCACTTGAGATGAAGATTTGTACTGATTTAAACTTGGATCCTTCCTCTTTTTCCTCTGTATTCAGATGTACATCACTTGCTCAGTGAAAGCCAAAGGAACTAGACTGGCCAAGCCTGTCATGTCTCTGGGGTTGATGTGCCTGGCCTTCCTGACAGGTATTAACAGGGTGGCAGAGTACCGCAACCACTGGGCTGATGTAATCGCTGGCTTTATCATCGGTGTGGCCATTGCCACCTTTCTGGTAAGGAGCTGTGCTTCGTTTGTCTTATGATTCTTGTGATATTCATAATATACTGTCTCGGTAAGCTTGATATTTAGTAGAAAATCATTATGAAAGTGTCATATATTGTCAGAGTCATAAATCATTATGAAAGTTACAAATATTGTGTTATAAAATAATCTTCATAAATGCTAGCATAAATAAGTCCTTCATTCATTCAGCTTCTTATTATAAAATATTACTCCGTCATTTTATATTCACACTAACACATGTTTATTGTGGATAATTTTTATCATGTACTTACTTCAAAATGTATTATTTTACTTCTCATATAACGAATGTACTGGAGCCTTTCCCAGATAGGCAAATTCTGTATGTTGAAGAGGAGTTAACACTGATCAGCAATAACATTAAAAACAGTATGAGTAGTAGGCATTAATATGTATTATGCAGAAACAGGAAGTTCTTGAAGTTTTGTGTAGCAGTGAGATAAACTGAGCAAGTGTAAGGGCCAAATTGTAATAAACGTCCAGTGTATTGATCAAAAAAACAGCATGTCTTGTTGGATGTTTCTGGTATGCAATGGTAAGTACCTACCAAAGGTGGTATAAAGAAGAACATCCAGTGAATTGGCAAAAGGGTTATGGGTGCCCAAGGCTCAATGATGGATGTGGGGAGTGAAAGTTAGTAAGTCTGGTCTGATCCCACAGAAGAGCAACTGTAGCCCAAACTGCTGAAAGTGTTAATGCTGGGCATGATAGTAAGGTGTTAGAACACACAGTGCATTGTAGCTTGCTGTGTATGGGACTGCATAGCCGCAGACCAGTCAGGCGGTGTTCATTTTATAGCTGATTGGTGTATATGCCAATTTGTTTACAAATAAATCAAAACTGAATCTCCTGTTAAAGTCATCACAGTCTTCTTGTTGTGCTTAAAATCACACCTTGAAATTAATTTAGGTTCAACAGCAAGTCTGCATTTGTAAATCTCTGCCAGACTAATCAATGAACAGGTTCATCTACCTTAATGGTGATCAACAACCAATGACATTATTCAATTTGAAAATGAAATAATCTACAAATGAAACTAATTTTACAAATAAATAATAATTTCAAAGCTTTGCTTTGGTTAAGGTGGAGTTCTGCACATTGGCTGTGTTTACATGGTTTGTTCAGGATTTTTCAGTTTTCTCCTACTGCCCAAGCAGTTATCTAGGTGGATTTACTAAACTGGCAACAAAACTGTTGAATTTCTTCGGGCTGTAGTTTGTGAAGTGGAAGTGGTCATTACACTTAGTGCAAACCTCAGTGCTATTTTTTCCATTCCCATCGCAATAATATTATCTTTAAGAGTCAGTTGATGTCTATTACTGACCTGGCACTTACTTTTTATAAGTACGTATTTAAACATAAACCGTGTAAAGTGCATCACACACTGTAAACACAGAGTGAAGGTGTCATTCTGGATGGTGATTTATCCACTGTTCCCGTGTCCAGGCATCTCTCTCGCTCTCTCTCTCTATCTCTCTCTCTCTCTCTCTCTTTCTCTCTCTCTCTCCCTCACTCTCTCTCTCTATGCCTCTATGCCACAAAGTGAAAAAAGATATATATATATTTTTGCTGTTCTTCCAACATCAGTCTGTGGATGTACTGTTGTACAGGTGAAATACATCTTGCTTGAGCTTTTTTTTTCCTGAGCTCACAGAGCTTAGTGAAAGTGGTGTTATTGTGGGAGATGAATGCTGGAGCTTCCATGACTGCACTCTCTCTGCGTGTGTCACTTGTGCTCTGAGCAGCAGGGAACTAAGTTGACCCTTGATGTGAACATACCAAGCTGTAAAAGTAGGAATTGGTGACTTTCCTAAGCTGGTGTCTGGCCTGTTGAAGCTTATAACATCTTTTATTTATATTGATGTTTTATTGTCACCCTGTATAGATGTTTATTATGTAACTAGCCTAGTTAAGGTTTTGTGCAGCCCTGGCCGGAATATTGCATTCAAACCATAGGACCAATCAATGAATGACGACATGAGGTATAAATGGAAAAGAAATCTAATGACCAATTTAGCTTCAACATAATTGCTTACCTATTTTCAGATTTTCATTACATGCTTTACTGTGTACAACATTCCTTATTCCTCAGACTAGACAAGGTTCTGATGAAAGGTTCCACATGTTTCATCAAGCTACATAGGATAATGTCTTCTTGGTCTAGGCGATATCACACCACACTATCAATAACATAATCATTTACATTACTTTTACATTTTTGGCATTTGGCAGATGCCCTTCTCCAGAGTAAAAATTTTGTCATTAATACTAATTATATTGTGTGTTCATGTGACATTTTTACATAACATGAAATACTTATTAATTATTATTATTAATATGCATGGGTAAACTGAAAGCAACTGCTTTAATATAATCCTTTGGAATGAATGTTTTGAATGTAAAATTGTGAAAAAAAAAATTTAAATATAGATCTTAAGACTCTAAAAATATCATCCTGATCTTCTGCTTCTTGATGTCTTCAAAAGTATAAACAAGAATGTGACGTATGGTGATGTATGGCTTAAAGTGTGCACGTGAGGCTATGATTGGTGATAATAGAATGATTGGCCAAATTTGAGGAAAGGTTGCGGTGATTGGTTAAAACTGCTCAGTCCTGTATGCGGTAATGACTTGCTAGCAATGTGTTAGTAATTCTTCATATATATTGTGATCCATGTCATGTAATCATAGAATACCTTGAAACTTTTTTGCCTCATTACCCTCTGCTATTGTCATAATTTTGCTGCATCTATGGTTCACAGCAGTGTATACATGTGCTAATATATTGCATACATATTGATGCACTAGATTATGTGATTGAATCTGCATGTTGTGGGATGAAGAGACTTGCACCAGTGAATTACTGATCTTAACTGAACAGGCTGTAAAGAAGTCTGAGAGCCAAGAGATCTTGGAGATACATGATGACAGTGTGGAGGAGCTGCTTAGTCACCCTGGCACCAATCAATTTACTGCATGGCCTAAAGGGAGCTCAAGAATTCAAGATGGTGTCATTTGGATGGGAGATTATATAAATTGTTTGCACATTTCATTATGCAAGTGATTTTTACCAATTTTCATAAGGGGCAGAATTTGTGAATTTTTCCTAAGCCTGTGTCTATTTTAATGACTTGCCAAACTTGGAAATATTCTATTAATATTTGATTGACAGTAAATAATTTGTCAGAGTCTAGGCTGTGTCAGAAGTGATCAGAGAGTAGGCATGCTTCTCCTTCAGCATGATAGTTTTATAAATTATGTAAAAATAAAAATCTGATTAAGCAATCATTACTCAGACTGATAAAATCAGATACTTGATGGGTCTATAATCAGTTCTAATCATTTTATGTCATAGGGGATCAATTGCGTTTGTTATTATTAAAACACTCAGTTGTTAAAATTTCCATCATCTTTTTACTTAGAATGAATCCCCTAAAGCCCAGCG
Organism: Neosilurus hyrtlii; assembly: GCA_028564935.1. NCBI lineage: Eukaryota > Metazoa > Chordata > Actinopteri > Siluriformes > Plotosidae > Neosilurus > Neosilurus hyrtlii. Next base: position 21,915,029 of record JAOUQZ010000044.1, read on the forward strand.
CAAGGGAAGACCCTGAAACTGGAGATTCTGTTGCCAGTGACTAAATATTCTAAATCAAGTTCATCTGCATACGAGCAGCTCCAGTTGCAAACTTTCAGTTCTTTGAGGTCTCAAGAGACAGTCACATGACTGAAATAGTACTGTCACATGACAAAATCAAGGCAGTAGCGAAGTATTTTCCGCCTTCTGACACACATGGTTCTGCCTGGATCTCTGTATGATATCTCATCATGGATGGCTGCCCATCAGGTGAAACTTTATGATTATAATTTTTTTGCTATACTGTGTTAATCTGCATTTGAGCACACACATTCAGAGCAGTGGGTGTTCACACACTGGGGCGCCAGGAGAGCAGTTGGGGGTTAGGTGCCTTGCTCAAGGGCATTTAAGCCATGAAGGTGGAGGAAGAGACGGTGCAGCTCACTCCCCCACCGCCACCGTTTTCCTGCTGGTTCAGGAATTGAACCAGTGACCTTTCGGTCTCCAACCATTAGTCTACGGCTGCCCCAAAATTTATGCCATCTTAAATTCAGCTGACTCATCTTCATATCAGGATCTTGTAATCTCCCTCGACAACTCTCTGATTTCTCCTTCAGTCACTGCACGAGACCTTGAGGTATCCATGAAATTTGAACAATCTTTCTCCTCTCATACTGCTGATCTTTCTTGATCATGTTGATTTCTCCTTTTTAGCATCAGAAGAATTTGTGCATTTCTTTCTACTATGGCCACTTAGATGCTTGTTCAGTCCCTTTCATCTTAAGGTTGGATTATTGTAACTCACTCCTGGTAGTTCTGCTGCTAAGCACCAATCAACCTCTCCAACTGATCCAGATTTAACACACTGATGCTTGCCTACAAAACTACCCTCCTACCTCAAGCACTTATCACATCCTGTTCTCTCCAATCCTCCAGCACTGCTCAACTGGCCCCTCCATCTATAAAGTTACACGGAAAACAAGCATTTAAAATATTCTCTGTTCTGGCACCCAAGGGGTGGAATGAACTTCCCTTAGATGTCCGGACAGCTAAGTGACTGATTGTCTTCAAACAATGACTGAAAATCTTCATTTTTGGGAAGTATTTGGATTAGCACGCTTTGAGTATACGGCTACCCTGTACAGTCTGTAAACCTATAATATATATATATATATATATATATATATATATATATATAAAATCCCCAATTTCAGGCAACTTGAGTCTGCTGTGTGCGCTGGACTTAAGGTGCTCAGACTGGAGTTCAGTCCTGACATTAAAAAACTCCACCTAGCTGAAAAAAAAGTTCACTGAATGGGAGGGGACAGGGCATGAAAGACACTTGATCCAGGAAGTGGTTATTTTTATTTCATCCCAGTTTTATCTAGGCAGTTTTTGACCTATGAATGAATCAGCCTTAAGATTCCGTCTCACAAAATCAGAATTAGTTCACAGTAAATTAAAGGTTTTTTAAAATAAATTAATTAAATTATCCCAACCAACATTATTCTGTAAGTGTTGTGGTCACTTCCATTGGAATATCTGAAAATCGGAAGGACGTGACTTTCCCAGAAAGTTTGGTTGTGCTGAAATCTGCCATGAGTTAAGCATCCAGTCAGTTCAACCTTATTGATTTTTTTCCCAACTGACTACCGTGTCTTGATTTGCATATCTTCTCTCCCAATGTTTCTGTCACACTGCCTTTCAAATCAGAATGACCATGGTAGTCCCTGCCATGGTTCTCACGTAGCAGCTGGCTATGTGCGAACTTGGTGTAAGTCTTGTGAGTCTAGCAGTGGTCAGACTGGACTTTTGTCCTTGCATTTTTTTCTGTTTTCAACACATCTGTGAGAAAAAGACTAATTAACTAGCTACCAAAACTACTTTATTCAACATGTGCCGAAATTAACGATGTGCCCAAATAAACAGCATCACATGATCAGTTATTCTCTATGCAACAAAAGTTCAAATTTCCTAAATTCTTATCTAATATACAAACATTAGTTCAACAGAAACTGTTAGCATTAGGCTGCCATGTCCATCCACATTTTATCACGTTTCCATGATAATACTGTTGGCACCTGTAATTCCTTTGCAACAGCTGCATTCATTCACTGTGTATATACTGGGTTCCCATTAACAAATTAAAAGGTGCTATTGCAATAACTGTAGATCTGTTTTAGTGCAATGCCACATATGCTACAATGATTTGTAGCATATGAGTAGGAAATATTCCAGGGTGATGTATAAATATGGCTGAGAGAGCTATTAACCAGAAATGTTACCTACTTTGCTTTGTAGCAATGTGCTTTATGGAATCACTTATGAACATCATTTGCACACAAGTCATAAAATGTACTGTTGCCATAAGCCTGGTATTAGGCATCTTTCAAAACTCAGAGTGGAAAAGTAGAGAGAAATGAAGGCAGGATGCAGAATGAGGGTATCGAGGTGAACCAATGCTGAATATCCTCCAATATTTATGAGTTCTAGTTAGGACTTGAGGGCAGCAGTCTGTTCGTTAAATTAATGTAGGAATGTTAAAACATTTCATACAAACCACCGTCATAGCCAAGCTCCACTCCATTAAACTATTCCTAATGCAGTTTTGAGACAGTGCTCTCAAAGTGCACACTCTAAAAGGTGACCAGCATGAATCATATTGTACTGATTAAACGAGGTGTCCACTTGCAAAACTTGATGAGTCAAATTTTGTAAAAAAGAATTTTTGAATTATTTCCCTTATAGCACTTTCTCACCGACACAACTTTCATGCGGATACACGCGGAACCTCAAGGAGAAAAACCCTCGGTGTAGATGTGGAAAACATTTTTTTTCCCGTTCAAAGGCATGATTTCTCAACAATAGCTGAGGTGAAGATTCACAGCCTTTTATATAGAAAAAAAGGAATGATCACCGTGAGCATCATATGGTACCACCAGTGCTTGTCGATGTTCACACGCTGTTCCTAGTGGTCATACATTGCTGACGGTGGTGTCATGTCACGCAGAAAAGTCACGTTTTTGGACTTTGCGGCAACTTGGAGTACACACGACAATCACACGTTGATCTGCAGTGTTCTGCAGAAACATTTCCGTGAGCTTCCACTGGTCAAGTTGCAGAAGAAGAGAAACCCTGTCAGAAAATTTCTATGCTCAAAACAAAATCTGATTTTTCTTAAATACTGACCAACTTGACTTGCAGGTTTTGTAAGTGGACTCCTTAAACTGTAGTTCAAGTGCCAACATTTCCAATTAAGGTGAAAGATAAATAGTGAGGCAGCTAAAAATCACTATCATTTTTGTTGTATCATCAAAAAAATTCTCTCTCTGTATGATTTGTTTGATTTCAGATGTGCATTTGAAAGTGCATTTCCTCTCTCTGAGGTATAGCTTTTGCATTGCAGTGGTTCACATCAGGGGAATGCTTATTTAACCTTCTGTGGAAGGTTGTGTGTTTAGTTTTTCTCCCCACTCCCAGCTCTAAATTATATGCTGCCGCCTCCTTTTCAAATATAGGTATTTTAGAAAAAAAAAAACAAGTGACAAATGGTTGGTTTACACTGTTACAGGTTGTGTGTGTGGTCCATAATTTCAAAGGAAGTCAGCTGTTAAGTGAAGACCCCCAGCAAGATGACATGATGGGCTTGCCCAGAGTGGAGAGTCCCCTGGAAAAATACATCACTTCGCAGGTACAATACAGCTCCATTTACCTACACTAATATGCACCCAAACAAGTGTACTCATTATTGCCATGAATGTTTGACACAGAAATCATCACACTGTAACATTGTTCAGTATTAAACATCTAAGAGTGTTGTGTTGCACATACGGCCGTCCCTCAGATGGCTGAGCTAAGAGCGGAAGACGAGGCATTGGCACCCAGCTCTCTGAAAGCACGCCTCCTGAGCTTCTTTAACTGGATCGCAGGAAAAAGAAGCCACTTCAACCACCTGCAGAGCACAAGGCAATAAGAAACGTAGGAACACCTGTGTGAATGGCGCGTGCCAAGCCTCTGGAATACACTTCTTTTTTGATGAACCTGTTAATATCTGATTACATGCATTTAGCATGAATAAACCAGTGACCTGTTTGTAGCTGTAAATAAACCAGTGGCCTGTATCCAGAGTGTTTGTCCAGCCAGCTTATTCATGATTGTTTTTCTCACTGTCCTTCCTTAATTTAAAGCAGACAGACTGGCATTAATTGTCCACCTTGAACTTGGATTGTGACATGGCTGTCTGTTTACAGTGTGACTGTAAACCTTAATCGATTGGTCTAATTCTTTTGCAAGCATTATTTGAGTCAGAGGTCTGGGCTGCTAATGGAGGTTGATTGTCCACAAGCCATATATAATATATTTTCTTGTGGTTGCCATGAGTCTTGAACTCAAGAATTGTTTTACCAATTCTTAATGAGCAAATCTTGTAATAAATCTTTATTTCCACTGTAACTTTATTAGAACCTATGATTCACCATGCCATGGCCAAGGAGAAGTTTTATAATGCATTTCAAAATATCCAATTTTCTCCGGACAGTTTAATCTGAATTTTAATCCCCAGGCACAGCTGTCCTCCACAGCTGATCTGTGTACTGATTTAGCCCAAGCATTCAACTATTAATTTAACCACAAGCTGCAGTCTTACCCCTGAGCTCCTAGCTCCCAGTTACAGGCTAGTTACACCATGAGTATTGACATTTAAACCAAATTTCATATAGTTAAAGGAAGAATAAACAACTCGCTACTTCAATTCCAGATTGCTTTGTTGACTTTTTTTTGTTTTGTTTTTTTTGGTTTCCTACTTTTTGTTGCTGTTGTTGAAGTGCATGGGGTGGATTGTGCATTAATGATACTTTGACCAATAAAAAATAAATGCTTTATAATAAAGGTAAAATGAGTTCAGCAGGTAGAATGTAGGGTACACTGCAGAGAATCACTTGGAGTAATATACTATACAAGAGCAGAATGTGTATGATCATTAATACTGTTTTAAGAATATTTTTCTTATATCAAGTGAAATATTCTTACTGCCTTTGAATGTCATTTGTGACCCATTACGTCAAATCAGGTGTTAAGTTTTGAACCATGAGACAGAAAAAGGCTGCAAACCTCCCCCCCAAAAAAGTAACAAAAAAGAACTTTGACCATGAGCCATTTGAACTTATTTTTGTCAGTTTTAGATGAATTTCACCAGGAAAATGTATAGATTTTTTGCGTCTGGTAAAGTGTTTTTTTTTTGTACAGCAGCCTTTCATACTTTTTGATACTTGAAATCTGTGTAAATATTTCAATTAAATGTTAGTATGATTCTTTCAATGTATTTGAATGATTTCACGGTGTTATATTTAATATAGAGTGGTGGTTGCTAGGGCAGTGGTGGCCTGGTGGTAGGGTGGTGGTTTACTGATCTAAAGGTTGGGGGTTCATGCCCCATTATCACCAAGTTGTCACTGCTGTCCCCGCAGTGCAGCTAACTGGGTTATGAAAGGCCAGCCATGTCTCTCACTGTCTGTGGTGAGAGGCATGTAAAAAGAACCATTACTGTCGTTCATAAAGAGTAGGCCATTGGGATGCCGTCAGCATGTTTCTGCCCTATGATGTCCTGGCGAGATGTCCAGGGTGTACTCTGCCTTCGCCCAGAGTTGGCTGATGGGTGCCAGCCTCCATGCAACCCAAATTAGGATTAAGCGCTTCAGAAAATGAATGAATGAATGGTGGTTGCTAAGGACTTTTGAAGTTCATTGGTTCTCAACTTCCATCTTGGACCAAATGGAGTGCAACTTAATTCCTGATTTGATGTGGTGGGTCACATCAAACTTGATTATCGTCTGTATCTTCTCAAATCAAGTAGGTATTTCTAGACAGATTGATTTTGTTTGTTCATTTTTGCATGCAGTGTTTCCTGAGTAAGGATCTCTGGCCTAAAGAAGCATTTTGGCTCATAGCAAATATCACTGAACATTGTATAAAATGTGTTCACTGTAAGGATAAGTGCCTGTACCCTTATATTGTATTGGGGGTGCTCAACAATCAGTAAACAGTAATGCCCATTTATAATTACACAGATTTAGGGACATTAGAAGGGGGAGTCCGTCTTTTTATTTATAAAATTATTTATAAATTTTTCACTTGTAGATTTTTTTAAAACAAGATTGATTGTGATGATGTTTGGCTGATTAGGTCTGGGGGTAGCATTGGTAATATATTTTTTGGCTAATGTTTTTTCTGCATGAGGACGTGCAAATTCTTTTTGCAAAGTACAGTCATAGAAAAGGTTTTTGAGGCATTGATTTTAAGGCACATTCATCCTACTTCTTATCCTTCACATCATTATAATTCAGCAAAATTATTAATAGCTGCACTGACAAGGTGCTGCTAGGTGACAGATGAAATTTGATTACACTGATTGAATTAGTTGACAGATTAAATTAGTTACAAATAAAAAAAATATTGTGCCTTTCTTGCAGGGGGATGAAATGAGAGCGATGAGTGGTTGATCAGTCAGCTCGTTTACCCTGTACAGTTCTTGATCTTTAGTGTTGAGTTTTAGTAATATATAGACACATATTAAATTGGCGACAGGTCTTGCATTTCTTAACTGTGCAGCAATAAATTACATTTCTAAAAATAGTAGTGGAAAAGACAATAATGAGAACACTCATTAGAAATAAAATCTTTATTAAAAAATACCATACTCTTTAATATTTCATTGGACCACTTTTAGCTTTGATTGTGTTTTTTTGTTTTTGATATACTATACTAATTCCACAAAGGAAATGATTGCCTCTGCATTTAACCCATCCAAAGTGAACACACACACACACACGTAAACAATGAGTACACACTCACAGCAGTGGGCTGTCACACATTGGGGCATCAGGAGAGCAGTTGGTGGTTAGGTGCCTTGATCAAGGGCACTTTAGCAATGTAGGCGGAGGAAGGGAAGGTGCAGCTCACCCCCCCGCCAAACATTTTTCCTGCTGGTTCAGGAATTGAACCAGCAACCTTTGAGGTCCCAAAGCCGCTTCTCTAACCATTAGTCTACGGCTGCCACCTTTAACTTTGCATTGTTTCAACAATCTTTTGGACATCAAATCATTTGTCCAAAACATTTTTATTTTTTAAAGATTTATTTTTGTGTATTTGCATAATTTTTTGCTGAGATCTTTTATTGTTGATGGGAGTGTCTAACCCCTCTGTAAAAACTTTCAACAGGGTTAGGGTCAGGACTCTGTGGTGTTAGTTCATGTGTTCATCATCAGTTGATTTCACTTTATTGACACATACTGTTGCTGAACCTCAACATGACCAACTGAAACAATCCCAGATCATAAGACTGCCTTTAAAAGCTTTGTACAGCAGCCGCAATGCATGATGGGTACATCGCTTTATGCGCTTCCCTTCTTATCCTGATGCACCCATCACTCTAAAATAGGGTAAATCTAAAGTCATCAGATGACATCACCTTTTTCATTTCTCCAGAGTCCAGTGTTTATGCTCCCTATCATAAATATATATATAAAATATATTATATTATATATTTTTATAAAAAAAAAATATAAAATCCTTTTATTCTGATTATTCTTACTAACAAGTGGTTTAGAATGTTTAACGTTGAACCTTTTAGAAGGTCCCCCTTTTCCATACCGTACATATAAGTCCAGAAAAAAAAGCAATGCTTTCTCGTTGAGATAAAAATTTGCATGGGCTAATAAATGGCGGCTTTGTTTTATTGCTGTGTACAAATTTTGTTCTTCTAATAGAGGCTTGATTTGGCCTGCAGAACAGGGTAATATGGCAGCTGAACAACATTATTAAGGTAGTACAAGGCCACTAGTGGCTGTGCTGCTTGGCTGCATCCCTGGCTTTAAGGTGTGCTTCTTCTTTACACCTACATCAGTTTCCAGGTGGCACAAAACTAGAATGGCTCCTCAAAACAAATCCCACTGCATTATTTTCACCAAACCAGCTTTACACAGCTGCTTGAAGATTAAAGACTAATCACATCCCAGAATGCAAAAATTCTAGATGGAGGTAGATACTCAATGTATTCTAAAGTGTTATCATCTCATCTGTCCCTCACAGAATCACATCTCCTTCGATGAAGTCACATGACCCTGAGTCAGCAGAATGGCAGACGCATTGGACATCCACACTCTTTACCGTGCAGTCGTCATAGTTATGGTGCAACACTACCCGCGTCAGTCATATCCTCTATGGTGGTGTTTTGGATCACAGTCCCGCCCAGCATATCTGTGTACTGCTGTTTGCACAAGGTACCCCCACAACCCACACCCATTTTCCCCTCTGGTTTTTTTTATCATGAGCCATAACAACTGGAACTCAGCCCTGGATTCACTGTGTGTAGCTGGAGGGACTGTCTTTGTATGACGAGTAGAATTTGCCATTTAGCAAATTTAAGAAGATATGATCTTATTGCTATAGGTGTGTGTATGTGCGCGTTTTTTCCCCACTGTATCATATGTATAATACTTTGTGGTATATTTTTTGTCAATGCAAATGTGACATTTAATTCTTTCACTTGAAAATCAAATCAAAGTTTCCCATGCCTACACATAGCTAATGCAGCTTTAAAGAAAAATCTGTTTAAAAAGTGCACTTTAATCAACATATTCAAGAATATCAGGACATGGCTTCAAGTCCTGAGGTTATGAATCTCTGATTTTACTGATACAGTGGCAACACAGGTCTACAGAAAAGCCTTATGGAACCTGGTATGTGAACGTCCAGGTGCTGTGCATCCCCTTGCTCCTCATTCTGCTGGTTGAAACATGGATCAGTTGAGTAGACAATCACCACTGCTCTTTTAGAGAAATTCCTGGAAAATTTACTGAATGAAGTCTTGCATAAATACGGTTACAGGTGAAGAGCTTTAATTATTGCTCACTTCAAATATCAGAATGGGGGGAAATTTTCATCTTAGTAACTTTGACCATGGCATGGTTGTTAGAGCCAGGCGAGCTGGGCTGAACATTGCAGAAACTGCTGACAAATGTTCATCTGTGATCCTGCTCCTGAAATTTTCATTCACTAGAGTTGATCCAAAACAGTACAGAAAACTTCGTTTTAGAAATCCAGTGAATTACAGATTTGTGGGGATGTTTTTCTCTTGAGAGGTGTTAGAGGATAGACTGGTTTGAGCTGAAAGGAATGCTACAGTAACTGTGGTCGGCAGAAAAGAGCCTGAACTGCACAATTGTTTGTGATCATTGTCAGAGCTACAGCCCACATTTCCCAGCTACCCTTGCACCACTCCCAAATGTGACTTTAGACACATGACTACGTCATATTTTACAGCACACCTGTTGCTAATCACACTGATTGGCAGTCTTACCAAGCCTAAATACTTTGATTCTGTTTTCTATGTATTTTTCACTGTTGTTGATTTCCTGCTTAGTCTATGATATTGTGTTACTGTGTATGACCGCTGCTTGCCTTGACTATTCTGAGTTTGGATTATCTCTACTGTGCTGTCTGTCTGTTAGATTGACCTCTGCCTGTCGCACATTTATGAACTTTGAACTGTGTTTTACCTGGTGTGCATCATTAAACCCTTTTATCTGCAAATGTATCCAGCCACGGGTTACTACATGACAGTCCTTTTGTCAGGCTGGCCACTTTCCTTTGTCATCTCTCATCAGCAAGGTGTTTCCAGCCCCAAAACCTCAGACCACTGGATGGGATTATTTTGTTTGTGTGTTTCAACTTATGTGTGGAAAGTCCCAGGATCAGGATCTCAGATCACATTTTTCCCCATTCTGAAGTCTGATGTGAACTTTAATAAAAGCATTTGTCTGGTATCTGCAGTATTTTATGCTCAACTGCCACATGCTTGGCAGACTGGATAATTGCATGAGTGAGCAATTGTACAGGTGATCCTATTAAAGTTTACATCACATATAATAAGGATATTTGAAAATGTATTGATATAAAACTATTACTACATTATACTGAGAGGCCTGTGTCATTTTTACACTCTTGTTTCTCATTTTCTATTTGTTTCTAATTTCATGAATTGGCATGTTATATGTCTGGAGAGACACCTGTAACATGAAACTCAAACCGCGATACCTCAGATACAATGAATTAAATGAAAAGATGAAATCTTAGTTAAATCTGAAATGCAGGGTGGAAGAAACAGATTTCTTGGCAGTTGAGTGTTTGAGCTGTATGTCAACCCAAATACAGTACCCTCTTTAAGATTAGCAGCCAGTCCCAGGTGCTACAATAATAATTACTTTCTCTATTTAAATGATTTGCCGTCTGCAGTTGCCCCTGCTTGCTAATGTGACCAGTTCATTGAAGAGCAATAATATTTAAAGTTTTCCCATTGGCATGAATCCATTTGGCTGTTTCCCCTGATAATACGGTCTATTTTTATATTGGAGTTCCAGCACTTTAAACCATATAAATATCACCTGCAAATGAAAAGTTCGATCCTTTAAAATAGTCATTAAACTTTTAGTTAGATAAGCACTTATTGTGATATGCAGGATCTATTTACCTAATGAATGTGGATTAAAGTTACTGCTTGTAACAGTATTATATTATAATTAATAAATGACACATGGAGTAAAAATGTACATACAGTATAGTTTGTTAAAATTTCTTACTGTTAATTTTCTTAAGCTTGTCCAATATGTCACGTGTCTTGTAAAACATATACATATATATATATATATATATATATATATATATGTGTGTGTGTGTGTGTGTGTGTGTGTGTGTGTGTGTGTG
>JAOUQZ010000044.1:21962543-21974399 GCA_028564935.1 Neosilurus hyrtlii
GTGTACTCTGCCCTCGCCCAGAGTCCGCTGAGATGGGCGCCAGCCTCCCCGCGACCCTAATTAGGATTAAGCGGTTCCGAAAATGAATGAATGAATATATATATATATATGTATACATCCACGTGTTTGTGTGTGTGTGTGTCATTTGTCTGTGGGTTTAATTTGAACTTGACATTTGAACCTTTATGTTGGTCTTGTGTTGAACAGCTACATACTCGAGATATGTTACCGCTCTCCAGATATATGCTTTTAAACCAAGTAGTAAAGTGAGAGCTTACTGTGCTGAGCTTTGATGGAATACCTCCATTATCAAGAGCTGTTCATTACAGGTGCATTAATTGCTCCTAAATTGTACAAAATGTGGGCAATAAACAGCACCTCAGTAAAAAGGAAGTCTGTTTCCACAATGAGCTTGTGAACTGATTACTCACTATACTTGACTATGATCTTTGTTCCAAGCACAAAATTTCCCTCAGCCCAACTTAATATTTATTTATGTTGGTAAATCATAAATAATTCTAAAACCAAATCAGAAAATTCACAAAAAATTCACACAGTGCAGGTTGTACTTGCCCCATAATTTCCCCCTGGACCATCCTGCATGTGAGAAAGAAAATCTTGTGCTTTACAAGGCTGCATTTTATGTGCTCATGTAGGAAATGGAAACTATTTACACTGTCAGTGTTGGAAATGCATGACTGCATGAAAGGATATCTTACTTAGGTTTCAATACTTGCTAATCATTATTTTCGCTGTGTTTGTAAGGGAGTGGCAGGTGCACACTCTTGGATCCTCTCTCTGCTGAGTTGGAGGTCCAGTGCTGCCTGGCACCAGGAAGTGCTCCATGGCACCATCATAAAATCTCCCCAGAAAGAAAAAAAAATCCACACAGTGCTGTTCTTCCATCAGTGATGGTTAATAATTAGATCAGCAATATGCCACAACAATGGCATACATAGATCTGCTGCTTTCAAATTACATTTGCTTCCTGTCTGAGCCATTAGAGAGGCCAACCAGACCATCTTTAGAAAAACCCCTATTGTTACTGTTTCGAAGTGCAGACACTTGGATAGAGGAGGAGGCAGTTCAAACAATATTGCCTAAATATCTCTGAAACGTGGTGTCTGTGTTATTTGGCAAAATAGCTGGCAGATCTACAGCTTTTTGTAATGTACTGGGATTTTGTACCCTGCACATAAAGCACATAAAACAACAAATGAAGAAGATTTGGAGCCACCTGGAGTGAGAGCAGGAGTGAACAATTAAAAATCAATTTGCTGTCAAAAAAGGTTTGCTTTCTAATTAAAACCACATGCAGACAAGCTTCTCTCACCACTGGTGGATGCACTGTTGCAAAGTGCACATTTATTTATCTTCTTCCCCCAGACATGTGTTCCATTTATTACCATTATTTTAATGATTTTTCATTATTCTTGCTTCTTAAGATTTAAAGATTTCAGATGGGGCCATTACATAGGATTTTATATGGATGTAATCATGCACCTAAATGAATTTTAAATGTGACTGATACTGAATTCCTACCAGGTGTCCAATATAACAACTGTGGCTTGATTATCACCCTCATTACTACTTGCATATGCCATAATAATGATCACTTCTGCTGCGTTCTGTTATTTCTTTCCTTCTTTCTTTTTTCCTTTTATTCCAGTCGTACCTACTGCTTTTTTTGTGGGCATTTTATCCAAATTATTTTATCACATCTTTTCCCAAGGCTCAGTAATTCCTGTCACTGTCATTACTTTACAGTGGCTTCTGAACACTTACTAATAGCCTAGCCTCTTATCAAGTCATCTTCTCATTGCCACTGATGGGCAAAGATGGAATTGAAATAGTAATAAAAGATCTGCTCTTATTCTCCTGCATGATGTTAAAAGGTCAGCATGTCTAATGGGCCTCTGAGAAATTCATTGCACTTTTTTTAGACACCAAAAAAAAAAAAAAGTATTCATTGTGGCTCTGGCTTAGAACAAGTTGTGTTTTTTAGATTTGTCACAGTTAAAGGTTTGGGAACCCAACTGTTAGCTATTAATGTGCCACCATGTACATAAAATGCATAGCACTGTAGAGATGGTGTGGGAAGTCCTCCGGAGATCAGCAGGTTTGAAACACTCAAACCAACCCTTCTATTCAACTCAGTTCTATTTGTATAGGACTTTTTATTTAAACAATTGATATTGTTGAGATGTTGCATAGCAAATAAATTCTGTCAAAAATTTAAACTGGTGATTTTAAATATTTCTCTATAAAACCTATACATCCCTAATGAGCAAACCTGTTGTGAACCCTATCTTCATTTGGATGATACCGGATAAAAATATATTTACAGCATTTGGCAGATGATCTTATTCAGAGTGACTTACAATGATAATTTTTATACAACTAACTTGAGGGTTAAGGGCCTTGCTCAAAGGCCCAACAGTGGTGATAGTGGGGATTGAGCTGCTGACCTTTGGATCAGTAACCCATCACTTTAGCCACTAAGTCACCACTGCCCGTGTAGCCATGTAGCAGGAAATTGGCTATAGTTTAATATGAAGTTTGTTAATATTTTTTTTTTACTTATAAGGATAATTGTACAAACACTGTAAACAAAACATTCATTTCAACTGTAGTTCAAAGTCATCTTTTCAGTTTTTAAGTGTGTATTTAGGTCCATATGGGCCATCATCAGCAGGAGCAAGGGGCTTCTAAGATGAGAACTCCAGCCAGGAGTAGCACATCAGAATGGATTACATGGTTCAGAAAGCAGAAGGGTCAGGATCACTGGCATATCAGAAGTAGCATATGTATCTCAACAGAAACAGAGAGAGAGAGAGAGAGAAAGAGAGAGGGAGAGAGAGAGAGAGAGATAGATAGAGAGAGAGGTTGATTCTAAAATTTGATGTGAACATAAACTGAAGCTCTTGAGCTGTCTGATTATGTTTTTTTTTACACTGTGTTGCTGCCACATGGTTGTTGACTAAATAATGGCATGAAAGTGCAGGTGTACAGGTGTTCCCAAGAAAATGAATAGAGAATGTATATTTTTAATGTTGCCATTTGTCCATCATACTTCTTTTAATGAATGTATTCTTTACTTTAGGAAAAAGAAATGTTTGTGTAAAATATTTGATGTTTTTCAAAAGTATCATCTTATCTCTATGTTCACTTATGTCTGGAGTTTTACAACGAGAGTGTCTTAATGATGCTGAATGCAGTACCACACACGGCTGCCCTCCTCTGCTCCCAAATGTCCCACAACAACCGGATTTAATGGCATCCCCTAATTAGAATAATAGTGATTATCTTGAACTTTCAGTATGTAGACCTCTAACCTGTGAAATCTAATTAAGTCTCCTCCACAAACAAATAAAAAAAAGCATTGCTATTCAATCACCCAGAAATAAGATAAATTGGAATAGAGAGGCGAGTCATTGTAGGCTGAGCTGGGGAGATAAGGAAGAGGGAGAACATGTGCAAGTGCATTCAGTGGAATTCCAAATCACTGTGTTGCACACATGCTGAGCATCGGGTGTGGTCACTGCTATTTAAATTCAGTGTTCATTTCTAATTTATTTGTTTGCCCATTGTTATATTTTAATTTATTTTTTAAATTATTGTTCACTGTGCAACTGTAGAATTTTCAGTAGAGGGTCATTATCACAACAATGCAAGTTCTAACCCATAAGGTAACGCCACACAACCATTACTGTCCCTCTTGTCCTATGGCTCGTTGAATGTTGCTTGTTGTAAAAAGTGTACTTCCGATTATAAATCTTTCATTTTCTAATATTTCCTGATGTTTATCTGGCTTCTTGTAATACAATACAATAATTAGTATAATTAGCATCTAAGTATTAAAAATCACTGTTCAGGCAGTGCATTTCATGTGAGCCTATAACAATAAGGTGAATATCACTATATAGAAATATAAGGAAAATATGCTGTAGCTAAAGGAAAGGGATAAGTGTATCATATTCTGAGGGTAAACGATGTTTCAAGCTAAACACCTTTGTTGCTTATATCATAGTCTTCTTCACAGTCTTATTATAGACTTATTATAGGCACTTTCATAGATCAGGAAGGATGGCACCGTATTCACAGTGCAAGGTATTTAGATGTTTTTCACTTTTCTTTGCAGAATTAAATCTTTATTTGTTACTTCAGCTTGAGATGGGAATCTCAGCCAAGGGCCTTTGTGTGTGGATTTTGCATGATCTCCTGGTGCTTGCATGGTTTTCATTTGAGTACTTTGGTTTCCTCCTACAGCCCAAAGGCATGCACTTTAGTTCAAATGGCTTCTCTTAGTAATAGTCCATATGTGTGATTGATAGTGTGTGGATGTTTATTATAGACCAGTGTCTTCTTCAGGGTGTACCCTGTATCTCATCTAAAGCCAGCTGGGATTGGATCCAGTTTCAACCTGTGACCTTTACATATAAACAGAATACATGATAATGGATCGATGTTCTAAAACAAAATGGGGTTGTCAGAATGTTGTGTCGATGTTTGCATTGATGACAACATTTATCCTTGTTCTGAGTCCAGTTATCAAGCAGGTGAAAGATTAGATTGCTACTTAAGTAATGTGGTTAAATTCTAAGACACAGGAAGGTAGGGCTTTACATACAGGGCAATGTTTTGCAAGTGAGCTCAAAAAAATTTTTCATTCACATTTTATTGGACTCATATACTTCCTGACCACAGCAACCAGCACCACTTTAAATGTAGACCTGTTCAGTGATATCTAGAAACCAATATTATGGAAGAAAAAGCCTAAGTTAAAATCACATGGATCCAAATCATAATTTCAAACTTTTCAAAATGTCCTGTTACACATAAAGACTTTGTTTTCAAAAACAGATAAGTCCAATTGTTTAATTATGAGGGGAAAACTATTTAAGTAGCTTTACCAAAAACAAACAAACAAAAATAACAACAAAAAAACAAAAAAAACCAAACAAACAAACAAAAAAAAAGTACCTTTCAAGAACTTTTTTCAGTAGCTTTAACACAAAGCTACCAAAAAAGTTGTTTTTCTCATAATTAAAACAATTGGACTTATCTGTTTTTGAAAAAAAAAACATGAACATATGTATGTTTTCATCATTTCAGGTGGTTTTATTTACATTTTTGAAGTTTCAATCTAATATCTGCATTAGCCTGTTTGAAAAGGCCACTATTTGAAGTTTGCTTAACTCTTGCTGGTGCGTGAAATCACGAGAACAGGACACAAATTTGTCAGTTCACATAAGTCAAGATAACGGAAATAATTACCGTATACAGATATTAAACTTACAAGTCAGATATAAACTAATGAAATACTGTATAAAATAAAACTAGGCACATCTACACATAATACATGCTTACGTTTTTATACATCAGACAAGTGTCCACTCATTTATAGGAATGAACGGTATATTCAGCCCGTTTATTCATATGCAAATTACTTCCACATTTACTATTGCATACATGTGCATGCGACTTTTCACAGTGAAATTTCACCCCGTGTGAGGATTTTTACCTGTTTTTTCTTTATGAAGAATACTGTAATAACGATAGTGTGCTTTGTTGTGCAAAGACCTACACAATGTATGCAAGTCTTTATTAAGTTTGAGTTTAATTTCAATTTAATCATTCAAAGTAACTACACACAAATTCATACAAAACACTCAAATTTATGCACAGAGAATGATAGTAGGGCTTACTCATTAGGCTGCTGTGCTCTCTAGTTTACTTTCCAAACTTGCATGGCTGACAGAAGGCTGGGTTCAGGAAGAGAGTGGGACAGGCTGGTGGGCAACAGAAGGAGGACACTGCCGGATGAATGGAGCCCAGACACACAGCACAGCTGACTCGTTTCAATAATTAGGCTTGTGGCTGCTACAGCATCAATTCCGAGACCTTATGCCGGCACCACCTCCTCTAACGACTCATCTCTCACTCTATTTCAGCTCAGTATGTTTTATTAATAACCACAGTGGTGCTTCTTGGAATGTCAGGACCATCACTATAATTGTGTGTACTGGAATTATTTGCTATATTCTGGTATTTTAAAAGAAGGAGCTCATTTGTCAGTGTGCTTACTTGTGTTCATAATTGCTTGTGTTCATTAAAATAAGTGAAGATGAATTTATAGGTAAAAGTGGGAATTAACTTAAGTGATTTCAAAGTTTAGAATAGCAAAACAACAAAAACTGCAGTGGGCTAATAACATAACATTTAGGAATGTTCCACTTCTCGGTTTGTGCAGAGTAGCCTGGGATTAATAGAGAGGGGGCTTGGAAACCAGCACTGTGCTATCATGAAATCTAGCTCACACGGCAAAATCACGTTCACTGACGTCGCAGCATGAGATTTTGTGTGGCAGGGAGCATTCGCTAAATTCCTGCTGGGATTTCAGTAAAGTATTTTTTTATCACAATGACTGTATTCTGCTAAAAACCTCTAAAATTACCAGCACACAACAGTGTGTTGTGATTTAACGTTGCGAGAAAGTTTTGTATGTGAAGGGGATATTACTGATCCGAAAGTCAGCGGTTCAATCCCCACTGTCACCACTGTTGGGCTCTTGAGCAAGGCCCTTAACCATCAATTGCTCATTGTATAGAAATGATAACTGTAAATTGCTCTGGACAAGAGTGTCTGCCAAATGCTGTAAATGTAAATGTCATGTAAATAGATGAATTGGATGAAAGGCAAAATATATGCACTTATTCAGCATTCACCAACTGAACTGTAACTGTGATTCATCTATTAGAAAACTGTCTTGGATAAATTGCTGTTTGACATACTCACTCATGAGCAGTTAGTGTTTGGGTAAAGATGAAACTATTTTATCTAAGCCTCTTAATCCTAATTAGGGTCGCTGGAAGGCTGGCTCCCATCTCAGCCGACTCTGGGAGAGAGCAGAGTACACCCTGGACAGCTCGCCAGGCCATTGCAGGGTCAACACACAGCCACTCACACTCACACCTGGGGCGATTTGAAACAGCCAATTAGCCTACTGTGCATGGTTTTAGACTGTGGGAGGAAACCGGAGCACCCGGAGGAAACCTGTGCAAGCACGGGGAGAGCATGCAAACTCCAGGACCTTTGCCAGGACCCAGGTCCTTTCTTGCTGTGAGGCAGACGTGATAACCACTGCACCACTGTGCTGCCTTTAATATCTGATGAGTTGTTATTTTTATTCCTTATGGCACAGTTTAGAATTTATCCTGTCATTTGTTTACTTTTTTAATCTTGAGACCAATCACTCAGTGTCTCACCCTCATTTCTCAATCTCTCCTTATGTCTGCTTTACTCTGCTCCACCAGCCTTGTCTCAGTCTGCCTCATTACTTCACACCTCTCACCCTCTCCACTCTCTACCCTCCCATTTCTTTCATCAACTCTCTGCCTCCAGATACATTATATAGATTAAACATTGCACAGGCACACAGTGGAGTATCTATGACTGCAGCACTTTGTTTTGCTAAATAATTAACAAGGCTGGTGTTGATTTACCATCTAATGTAATACTTCCACATCCTTCTGGTGGAGAGATGGACAACTGGCTCCTGTCCCTGCCTTGATGGGCCCCCAGAAGCCTCTAGTGTGAACTTGGTACATTAAAATTTAAAGCGATGCATAGGCACTAACCACAGCAAAGCCTTTTGAACAAACAGAGCAAATTGGCTGGCATTAGATACAGAGAGGGAAGCTTCAGCAGTACAATGATAACACTGTCTCTTCCTAATGAGGTGTTTGTAAAAAAAAAATATATAGCCAATTGTAAGTTGGATTTTCCTTTCCTTTCTTTTTCATGGTAACTGTGTTTCCTCTAAGGTATTGATTTAAACTCTAGCTCTGTAATTAGTGTCCCTTGGAACATCCCAAAGTTGACCTGTCATTTTAGTTATGTTAATCGGTGTGGATAGGTTGATCCTGACACATCCACTGGGACCACCATACAGGTCATCCATTGCTAAGGATACTATCTGCTTCCCAATTACACCATTCGTTTGAGCTGCTCGCCTGCTGTTCTGCTCCTCGCTCACTATCTCATAATGGGGGGAGCTGTTTTTATGGGAGCTAAATAAACAAGCATACTGGAACAGCTCCCATTTAATCAGCTTACCCTTTTGCTTTGGTGCTGGGTGACAGGACATCTCTAGGAAGAAGCTGAGCCTGTCAGGCTTCATTTTCTAGGACACGCATTGATGGCCATAATGACTAACTATCACCTTCCATTCTTCACATTATCTCCACAGTCATATCCAATAGTGGTCCTGGCTCGTCCTTTTCCCTAACATGTTCCTAACACAATTTGTCTACAGTGGAATGTGAAAACCCTGTTTTTGCACTAATTTGGCTTGTTCTCATTATAATTAGTATATAGTATGTGGTGGAATAAACAGACAAACAAACAAATGTGCTACTGACTGTGATTGTTGTTATATAATAAACAAATAATATGAATTAATAATTTATTACTATTTTAAACAAAGCAAATAATTTTCATGACAATAGGCGGACCAAATCGGACTCATTTTCCTGTTAGATATCTACTGGGTCTGACATCCACACAGGAATATTTGTTATACTGGAATTGGGAGAAAAGCAAAATGCCTGAGGCCATTTTTGCTCTTCCTGTGTTGCTTTGGTCTCCTGGTAGTGCCTGAGTAGCCTGAGGAGTGTTATGTGGTAGGATATGAAGTTTTGAAGTGGCACATTGATTCAGCAGCTTCAAAGACATCCGTTGCAAAGCCACAAAGCCATTACCCAGACTACCTGGTTGCTCTTAATGCAAATAAGGCCAGCATTGTTAGACCACATCATAGCAGCCTGCTCTTTCAATTCCCTCTCATCAAAAAGCAATGAGAGTGGACCCAACATCATTATTGGGCATTTGTTTGTGCACAAACACGCATGTATGCACCTCTGCTGGTTCAGAGTGTGAGATTTTGAACGAATGTGTGTGATCAAGTATGCCTGCTACTGAGTATATCCACATCCATGAGCTTGTGTGTATGTTTTCATCCTCATTTCTGTGTGTGTGTGTGTGTGTGTGTGTGTGTGTGTGTGTGTGTGTGTGTGTGTGTGTGTGTGAGTGTGTGTGTGTGTGTGTGAGTGTGAGTGTGTTGGACGGTGATAAAACATCAACGGCTCTTTGAAGACAAGGACTAGAAGGTCTCGTTCAGGCTGCTGGTGGCACATAGTGCAGTAGATCAATAGCAGAAGCGGCTCGCTTAAAGCAGCACTTGCACGTCCAGCCATACTGATGATGATCAGACCACTGGTGTGACCCCCCCTCCCCCCAATGATGAATAGAAAAGCCTGCTCTGCACCCGCTGTCACATCACCACCACTCCCTAATTAGGGCTGTTTTCCCTGTTAAAGAGCTTGCACACACTAAACACCACTTCTGTTTATTGCAATTAGTTTACCCATTAACTTGCATTTCATAACACTGGTGCTGTCTTGTGTGGAAATGACTTTAGCGCTGTGTGCATTATGTATGAGGCAGCATTGGGGGGCTGTGAGGAGGATGTAGAAAACTGTTTGGCAAACCCTTTGAGAACATTGCCTGTCTATGCCATCCAGTGTGAACACTTTTCTCCCCCAGAGCTCCAAATGCTCCTGACCACAGAGAAAAAAGGAATGTATTGTGCTCCATTTTAAATACAACATACTGTAGTTGTGACCACACGAATAGCCACTAGATTTAGAGGAATATAAGATCATTAGCTGATGCTGGTACATGGATTCGTTTATTGTATGCTGCATATACATGTTCAATGGCTCAATATGTCACTGGTCACATTCACTAGCCTCATAATGCACTGACGAGGTGTAATGAACCCAGTGAGTTGTCATATCATGCCGTGTGAGTTAATGTTTGGGTCACTGGGTCTCTTAAGGTTTGAGATCATAGTGCAGTGAATCATTTTCAGGTCAGTGGGGCATCACAAGTCATTATCTCAGCTATGATATCATTTCATTTCAACTACCTGGAGTTTAATGAGCTGCATTATAGTCCAGAGAAAGCAGACAGAAACAAAATTTTAAAATCTATACAATTCTTGATGTTGATTATTGTCGCGGTGCAAGAAGGTTACTTCATATGGACAAAAAAAAAGTAAATATCTGTCCATAAGAGACAAACCATGGCGTCCAAGGAACTCTACCATCTTCTCTCTTACTCTTTATCTGCCCTGTCTAGACCATTTATAATCCATCATAGTAACTGCAGACATTTCCTTCTCCATCATTAGTCTCATCAGCTACTGTCTGTGCTAGGACCCTTCTGTCTTTGGGGATGTTTGGTCCAGTAACATTTTGTCTGATTCCCATGTTACAATTGCCTTCTTAAAAAAATCTTATTAAACACATGAATAGAAACTCAAGCAATTGAAGATTTTTTTATATGTCTCTTTCACACCGCTACTCTCATCATGAATTGGCTTTATCTTTTCTCTTGCAGTGTCTATATTCCAGGCCTAGACAGATCACTGGGGCATTTAGGGAGCAATAATGATTCCACACCTTCAAGAAAGGCTTGGATAACCTAACATCTGGTGGTAGGATGCAAGTGGTTCTCGGAATAAGCCCTTTCCACTAATGACCCAGAGCTTCATAACATTCTAGAGTAGAGGCCCCTGTCACCTCACATGTCATCCAGCCTAATCATCAATGCAAGCGCTCTCTCGCTAAAAGGCTACCATGTTCCCTCCAAATTAGATTTGCACTGGAGCACTAATTATTTTCTTTTCACATTCCTGCTGTAATGCAACCCTTTTATGCTAATCATTTCCTGAAAAATGAGCAATTACAGTTTGGGTTAAAATGCACGCTGGAGTAAAGGATATACTCTCATGACAGACAGATAATAATGACAGCAGCCCTGTTCACTGTTCAATTTGTCTCATGATTAAAAATACATTGAGGCACCTGCATAAATAATTCAGACCTAATGCTGAGTATGAGAGGAACAGGGGGGAAAAATATTTTTCCAAATTACCGGGATGTCCTGTTTCATGTAGAGTGCATTCTCTTAGCGCTCTACAGAATCCCTGGTGTAATTGCAAATAACTGCAC
The DNA here is from genome assembly GCA_028564935.1 of Neosilurus hyrtlii. Classification (NCBI taxonomy): domain Eukaryota; kingdom Metazoa; phylum Chordata; class Actinopteri; order Siluriformes; family Plotosidae; genus Neosilurus; species Neosilurus hyrtlii. Next base: position 21,973,622 of record JAOUQZ010000044.1, read on the forward strand.
TCCTGCTGTGTCTTTCCTCTTGTCCTCTTCCATCTCCACCGCAAGCAAAGTCGAAATCAGTCCTCGTCACCAGCCTAACATATGTAGCAACAACCCCAGTGTTGAATTAACCTGTTTAACTCTGCATTGTGTAAAACGAACACAGTAGGATTAGCAAACAACTCTCAAAGCCCTCAACTGTATGTATGATTTGAAAGCTAATCATTTTCGTCAGTATATCTTTCCTCATCTCTATTCCCTCTTTAAAACATCTTACTGCACTCACTCACTCATTTTTTTTTTTTGGACTCTTCCAATACTTACATCTATGAAAAGGTCAGATCTATGAAAATCTTTTTCCTCATGCTCTTTGGCAAGGTATATGTCATATCCTGAGGATGGAAATTGCATCTGACGATTACTGGAACTCTATGTGGTTAAGACTTGTTGAATACAATAAGATTTAAATTAAATCTGTCTATGGGCTTTATTCTGAGCATGGATTGTGTAGAGTGATTTAGAGTGAGGTGAAACATTATGCTTGAGCGGGAAAATCATTGATACAATGCAGAGCATGCTCTCTACAATACTCCATAATGTAGAGGCTACCGAGCCTAATATCCACAAGTTCCTTAATGACTGCAGTGAACACATGACCCCAGGGAAAGCATACACATCCAGACCTTCTGAAAAAGTTAAAGCATTTGGTAGGATACATTCTGGCACAGAAGTGTGTGTGTGTGTGTGTGTGTGTGTGTGTGTGTGTGTGTGTGTGTGTGTGTGTGTGTGTGTGTGTGTG
>JAOUQZ010000044.1:21978905-21989339 GCA_028564935.1 Neosilurus hyrtlii
CCCCGCCCTCGCCCAGAGTCGGCTGAGATGGGCGCCAGCCTCCCCGCGACCCTAAGCAGGAATAAGCGGTTCAGAAGGTGGATGGATGAATATTATCATTGGTGGATCCACGAAACAAGAAATAAAAAAATGAAAAGCCTAAGATAATTAAAAAACATAACACAGTTTCACAACAATTGGTTAAGTGCAAGTCCAGTTTGGTGGGAAGATTTGAACAGACTTATCTCTCATCCTGTGAGTTGTTGTAAATCTGAGTTTAATTTGAAACAAAAAAAGACTTTCATTAAATACAGGCAAGAAGAGAAAGAGAAAGTAACTGAAGGTATCTAACAGTAGTGACTCAACATGATGAACAATGGAACTTTTTGGTTAAGAACATGAGCTATTTATTTATTTATTCATTTATTTATTCATTCATTTACTTATCTTATTTATTTATTTATGTATTTACTTTATTTGTATGCTGTATTAATCCTGCATGGGTAATTATTTTAATTAATTTATTAATAAATATTATAATAAATATATATATATATATATATATATATATATAATATATGATTATAATTTATATAAATTATAATATAGAATTATATTATTATAATAATATTTTAGCAAATTTGTTTAGTAAATTATTTTAATTATAGGTGCTCATTCATTTATCAGGCTTATTAAAAAAAACATGAAAAAGTGTTATCTCTGAAAATAAAATGGAATTGGCTACAATGTCTCTATAAATCCATTTGCTTATTCCTGTATGCAAGTGTCAATATCCCTGCACATAAATATCGCTATCTTGAGGTGAGAGCACAGAGCTATCTTTAAAGCAAAATGGTGACCATTAACACAGACATGGATGATGGGGGCAGTGAAAAATTGGTACGTTTTAAGTAACTTTAAACATGTCAGATGTAATCTTTCTCTCTACCTGTGTGTGTGCATGAGTATGTGTGTGTGTGTGTGCGTGCGTGCGTGCGTGCGTGTGTGTGTGTGTGTGTGTGTGTGTGTGTGTGTGTGTGAGAGAGAGAGAGAGAGAAAGAGAGAGAGAGATTGTGTGAGAGAAAGTGTGTGATAGAGTGAGAACGAGAGTAAAATCTGATACCCTAAATTTAACTTTCTTGAAAAATTGTATGCCTTTTTCCTTTTCTTACTACTTGATTTTGGACTTTTCTACTTCTATGAATCGGTGTTGCTCTGTGTAGTTAGTCATGAGTTCTTATTATTGTTAAACAAACACAGAACTTAAAAAGTATGAAGAAAAGATGTAAAACAGGTGAATAAGTGACACTAAGCCTGTGATTTTGGGTTGTTTTGCTGTGGAAACCTTAGTATTCAGACAAAATGAAGAGATAATGTAAAATGAAACACACTGGCTAAATCACTAGTGAATGGGCACCTTTAAGTTTTTAGTTAAAATTAATATTGAATTTGATGTCAATTTCTTCAACTTTTTTACTTTTAACAGAGAAAAATTGCTCTTTGTCTGACTATCCTACAGTATAAATAGCCTACAGTCTTTACTCATACTACATTATCTGGGTTATCGAATTAGATATATTTATAGATACTCTAGTCTTTTTAGTGTTTAAATGTCCAATAAATTTAAATATGATTGGGTCTAATCTAAAACCAAATCAGCTGCTTTTTTTCCCTGATTTTATTTTTCCAGTAAAGCTAAAGGGACTCTGTAACCAAATTATGAATACATTATCATGAATGAAAAGATCATGTGTTCTAAACAGATGCAGCTCTACTTCGGCTCTCTCTCTTTTCTGGTGTTTCCTGGGACATGGTGGTAGGTTAATTTAGTAAAATAAAAATAAGAATCCTCTTGCGTCCCCTAGGCCACACCCTCTTTGCACTTCAATACAAATACAGGGTTGACTATGTGGTGCAGTAAACAGACACAGAGCCATATTCAGGCTGGTGTACCTTGAAAAGTCACACAATTTATCAAGAATCAGTGTCTATGTGCATTACTGTGTTGTACAGTTCCTAATCAGCAAAATAAAATTCTGTCTTATTTGTACCGCTGGTTGTAAATTGCCCCCATTCCCCCAGAATGTAGGCGTGATTGTGAACATGTCCTTATCTTTAGGTAATGAGCTGCTGCCATTGATGTGTCCCTGTCTTCCCCCAGCTCCTCTTGCTCTTTCTCCACTTTCCCCCCTCCTCTCCAAAAATGGAGACAGGGGACTGCTAAACTGGGTGTTTCATCCTATTTGCTCATTATCACACTGGGTTCATTGCCAATAATAAAGATTTCTCAGGCTGCAAGACTTTTGAATTTAGAGGAAATTACATTGAGCAACAGGGAGCCTGTGGCTCTAAATGTTTAATTAGAGCTGATAAAAACAAGGGGATCAATCAGTGGCAGTGATCAGGGCCTGCAAGTAAAAAGCTGCAGTCGACTCCATCAGCAGCAGTTGGATTTACTTCGGCCCTTACAAATAGTGCCATATGCTGCAGCATAGCAGACAGAACAGCAATGCCCATCTGTAGGATGTCTTCTGAAAAGCTCTTCCACAGATACACAGAATACATAATTATTAGGAGTGAGCATTCTTTGTGGCAAGAGCAAGCAAATGGTGGGTAAAATCAGCAGTAAAATCAATCAAAGCTGAATTTTCCAGTATGTTGTGTGGCCCATGGTCCTTTCCAGTACTAAATGCTTAGTTACAAGTCATGGCCTCATTTAAAAAAAAAAATTGCATTTGTAACCGGAAGTAGGCATCAGCTTACAGTTGTCAGTTAAAGATTAGAAAAAAAAATCACCTGGTCTGTTTCCAACCTTTAGCTGTTGTATTTTGATGAGTGTTTGTTCTTGGCTGACAGGAGTGGAACCTGGTGCAATCTTCGGCTGTTGTAGGTCATCCCTATCAATGTCTGATGAGTTGTGTATTCTGAGATGCTTTTCTGCTCACCACAGTTGTAAAGAGTGATTATTCGATTTAGTATAAACTTCCTGTAAGCTCAGATCAGTGAAAAAATAAGTTTATTCTACAGTGGAGAGTCATTCCAGAAGATCATCTGAGACCAAAAACTGCCATGCTTTAAGTCAAAGACATCACAATTTTCATTATTTTGGTGTTAATGTGAGCAGAAAGTGAAGCTTTTGACCTGCATCTACAGGATTTTATGCATTGCTTGGCTGCCACACGATTGAGTCACTGGCTAACTACATAAGCATGTGTACAAGAGTTCCTATTAAAGTGAGTGGTGAGGACATTTAAGAGTAGAAGTCATCAGTCATTTTGTAAAATATAGCTAACCAAGCAAAATAATTCAGTAAGAGGTCCATTAAATACAGCATCAGAAAAGAAATCAAGATCTTGGAATTCTAAGGTTTTTTTAATATACTAAGCCATAAATCTTTAAAACAAGGTACATAGATAGATAATAGACAGATAAGAAGATAAGATACAATACAAAAGAACATACCATTTTCAAGTTCTAAAATTATTTTATGTAATATTTTGATCTAGATCTAACTAGAACTGTTTGCAATATAAATGTATCTTCAATATTCAATGAATCAGGTGGTAGAATTATTATTGCTGGGGCTGAATGGACGTGTCCCAATTCAGCTCCGGTAAATTTCCTGCTACTTTAGTCTTGGTTTTGTTTCGTTGTGAGATCCCGCCAGAGGGGTCAATCATGCATGTTCTGTGCTGGCTCTTTCCCTTCTAGGTCACCTGACTTCCCCCAGCTCAGGTTGTAATTGCCGGCCACGCCCTGATCATCCCCACCTGTTCCCCATCATGTCTCTGGGTTTAAAGCTCCGCGTCCTTCCATGGCCCATCGCCAGATCGTCTTGTGTCGTCATAGAGAAAAGTGTATTCTCATAGCCGCACCATGATCCAGCCGTCATACTGTGACTTTCACGTACCTAAGTACCCTGAGTGCTAAATAAAGGATCTCAGTTGCACCTATCTTGTTGTGTTCTGTCCTGCATTTGGGTCAGTCAGTTATCTGGTACCAGGTTCAACATTCGTTTTCACTTTTAGTATCTTAGCAGTTAATTGAATTTCTTTATGAAGTATGTCTAAAGCTAGGAGTGTTAAAAATACAAAAAAAACCAAAAACAAAACAAAAAAAAAAGAACAAAATGCCGGGTGAGGAGACAGAGTTGAATGATAGCTGTGTGACAAGCGGCGGCCATGACGGACCATTTTCATTATCACAACAAGAACTCAAGGAAACCCTCACAAGACATCTAAAGGAACAATCTGAGTCCATTTATGACATGTTATTGAGGTTCTTTGCTGTCTATAAAAAATATATAGATGAAGAAAAGTCAGGACGTTATCAATAAGAAGTTTGGAGAAAACATTCAAACTGTTAAAGAGTTACGTGACAAAAACCGTCATCTACAGACCGAAGTGGTGACGTTGAAGAGGCAGCTCTCTGAGCTGCAACGGCTGAGGAGAATGAGGAAGATACTGAAAATTTGAAATAATATATGTGTTACGGCGATACTATAAACAGATAGACCCAAATGCAGGACAGAGACGAGAAGATCAGGATCAAGTGCAAACACGGATTCTTTATTATGAACACGGAAAACGTGGAACATGAAACCACTATGATATACGGCTGGATCGTGGTGCGTATATTAAGATACGTCCTCTCGCAATGACGGCACGAGCTCTTTCTGTAAAGACGCGAGCACTTATTCAATGACGGCCCAAGCTCTCTCTGTGATTACGTGACACTCGTTCAATGACGGCACAAGTTCGCTCTGTGATATGCGACGCCCATGCAGTGACCTTTTATCCTCTGGTGGTAATGAGGAACAGGTGAGCCAATCAGGGCGGAGCCTGTAATCAAAACACACACACGGGAGAGGAGAGAGCAGGTCAAACAGACAGACATGAACTAAAGCCATCGGCGGGACCTCACAATATGAGGGGAGACCTGTTGGAAATTCATGGTGTACCGGCTGCACCTCTAAAAAATACAAATGATTTGCTGATAAAAGTAGCAGCCCTTGTTGACCCCGAACTCCAGTTGGAGGATAAAGATATTTCTATAAGCCATGGTTTACCTTTGAGGAAAGGGAGAAATACTGCACCACCGATTATTGTCAAGTTTTGCTGCTGAGATACCAGGGACAGGAGAAAGAGCTAAGATCTAAGACAGGTTTCCCAGAGCAGCAAGGATTCCCAGAGCACCATAGCTTGTATATTAACGAAAGCCTGACACTCAAAGGATGGGAACTGTTGTCTGAAGTAAAAGAGTTCCAGTGAATTAACCATTTCAAATACGTTTGGACAAGAAATGACCGTGTCCTTTTATTGACCGTGCCACTTTTTATTGATTAATCCCATTGACCAACATTCTAGACCTAATCAATTTTCTCTAAGTAACCTCGATCCTGATACTCATTTTCCTATATGTTCTCCTCCTAGTAAATATTTTATCAAATCCAAAATCAACGATAAAGTGTCTTCTATGCTCAAAGTTGCATTTTCAGTTTTTCATGTAAGTGCAAGGAGTTTACTAGGTAATTTTGATCAATTTAAGCAGTTATTGAGCAATTTTAGAACACCATTCACGGCGATAGGTGTTTCTGAGACTTGGCTCTCTGATCAACCCAAATGATTTCGAAGACATGGCTATATTTTCCTACTGGATCACCGTACCGGTAAATCTGCCAGTGGGACCGGAATTTTTTTAAAAGACAATTTACAGTTCAAAATTTATTCTGAAGGAAATTATTTGGATCCCGAAGTGACTGAGTCACTGTTTGTTGAAATCAGTGTCCTTCGAGGGAAAAACATCATAATTGGTTCTGTATATCACCCTCAATCATAATGTCAATGCTTTTCTCAATAAGTTTAACGATATACTGGATAATATATCTAAAAGTGGAAAACATTGCTATGTAACTGTCGATTATAATTTGGATATTTTGCATTAATCTGATCACTCTGCTACTCAAGACCTTGTTTACAATCTTTTTTTCCTATTTTTTCTTTATTAGTTGATAGGCCGACTTGCATTACAGCCCATTCTGTGGAGCTCATTGATACTATTTTTATGAATCATCTAGATCGGGAACGCTTAAATGGAATTGTTATTAACAACCTTTCTGATCATCTACCAGTTTACCCCTCATCCAGTTATGGCTGTAGGGGTATTTTCGTTGGCTTGGCAGGCGACCGGGCAGGCGGGTGTAGCCTGACAATTTTGTCCTGGCCATTGCTTGGCTCATGCATAGGCCAGCTTTCTGGAATTTTGCGTAGACTCTCCTTATGACCTAAACCTGTCTGTGGGGTAGCTGGTTTGCATATGTGACCTTTGACCTTGTCACAGTGATCTTAAACATAAAAGGTTTGTGCCGGCCATTGTTTGGCTCATGCACTTGCCAGCATTGGAAAATTTTGCATAGGCACTCCCTATTACCTGAAACTGTGTGTGGGGTAGCTAATTTGCATAAGTGACCTTTGACCTTGTCACAGTGACCTTAAATGTATAAAATTTGTCCTGTACTTCAGGTGTCTTGGCTGAGAGGTTTCGACGTTCTATAGAATGGCTATTTTTGTTTTTGAATGTGACAACTCTTTTGTGCCTAAATTAACCACCAGGGACTTTAGTGTCAGAAATGTAGATAAATTTTGCTCTGAGCTGTCACATGTAAATTGGTCAAATCTATAAAATGAATTGGACGCTAAAGAGACATATAACACATTTTTTTCTGTATATTCCCAGCTGTATAATAACTGTTTCCCTATAAGAGTAATAACGCCAAATTATAAAAAATATGTATACTCTTCTTGGATCACGAAGTCTCTACTGGTTTCTATCAACAAGAAAAATAAACTATACAAACAGCTAATTAGATTCCCAAGTCATGCACTGGAAGTTAAATTTAAGTCACATAGGAATAAATTTAATCACCTATGACAAATTGTCAAACATACCTATACTACGACAATAAATTTAAATTTGCTAAAAATAATATTAAGGAAACTTGGAATTTAATAAATAAAGTCATAAATAAGTGTAGTAGTGAACATTCTATTCCCTCAGTTATTTATTTTTATTTTTTATTTTATTTTTTGCTCTGATGATGGTGCAAAAATACCTGACACTTATGACATTGCAAACCGCTTTTGTAATTTTTTCACTAACATTGGTCTTAATCTTACCAATAAGATATCTCCTGCTAGTAGTTTCCTTGGCAATGGTACTGATGAGTCGATTATCTTTAAAACCACTAATGCATTAGAATTAACTAACATTTGTAATTCATTAAAACCTGGAAAATCTGTAGGTCATGACAATATAATGATGAATATAATTGATTCTGTTATCAATGTTTCTCTTTCTAAGGTTGAGTTTCCCAATAAACGTTTATTGGCAAATTGATTTTCCATTTTCAAAGCTGATGATCCCTATTATTTTCTAATTACACAACCATTATCTCTCTTGGCAATTTTTTTCCAAATTCTTTGAAAATGTAATGCATAATCATATCACTAAATTTTTTGAGTGCCTAGACATTTTTTATATGAATCAATTTGGCTTTTGCAAAAATCATTCTATGGTGCTTTTTCTAATTCATTTTGTTAATAAAATCGTCTGCCATAGATAGAAATGAAATTACAGTTGGCGTTTTTTTTCGATCGATCCAAAGCATTTGATACTTTAAACCATCAATAACACCTGCTCTTATGAACAAATTTTGAAGTCTATCCTTGTCTATCCTACTCTATCCTTGGCCCTCTATTTTTTGTACTGTATATCAATGATCTTCTTGAACTCTTGAACTCTCTTCAATGAAATCTTTATTATTTGCTGATGATATCAGTATTTTTTTCTCATGCTGATTTAGGTAATATTGCTGATTTTCGTAATTAATAGCTTAACAACCCAAGTCAATACCTACAGGCAAATAAACTTTCTGTTAATATAAGCAAGACAAATTAGTTATTGCCCTTACAATTGCCCTTACAATTTTTTTCTGAAGTAAAATAGAATATTTTTACTTCAGAAAAAAATTGTAAGGGCAATAACTAATTCATATTACCAGGCCCATTCTGCCCCTCTATTATTCCAGCTAAAAATTCTATATATTTTCAAATAGAATTTTTTTTATATTGGAAAATTAATTTCTAAGTACTACCACCAGCTCTTACCTCAAATGTTTTCAAATCTTTTTATTACTAGTCATCAACTACATAACTACAATTGTGTAGGCAAGTTCAGTGTTAAGATCCTTTTGGAATTCTCTTCCTTTAGTTGTGATAAACTCTGGCATCTTATCTATGTTTAAGAGTGAATTTGTTGATTTCTTATTTTGATGATTTTACAACAATTTCAGCATCAGCACTGTTGATGAAATATGAATAAATTGCATTTAAAATGTTTTTTTCATGTGAGACAGTAACGTTGAAAAACTGCCATTTTAATGGAACATATAAAACCATATCCACAAAACGACTGATGTTAGCAACTTGAATTTTTCAGGAAAGCAAGATTGTCACCTTTCACATAGGAAAAACTTCATAATATATTTTTATGGCAAACTAATTCTCTGTAATAGAAGCATAACATGGAAAAAAAAATTAATCACCACCAATACTGTGTTTTACCCAGCTGTGTTTTTTTTTTTTTATAACTGGCCATCTAGCTCTGCATCAAACACCCTGAAGCTGTGCAAAAAATGATGTTGTAATCCTGAACCTGAACAAGTCTGTTTTCTCCACACTCGAAAGGGTCACCGCCCTTAGCCTTGCAGTTACCCTGTATCCATCTCTGTTCAATGGGCTGTGGTAAAAATGTGGAACCATTGGGTGCACAAAAGAGTCCTTCAGGGTCTGCAGAAAGAACACGAAGGCCAATCTATATAGAAACATCTGCGTCACTTCTAGCCTTGCAAACAAAATCACAAGCAGGATAAGAGAAAGAAGCCTGCTTCAGGAGAAAATCTGTTAAAGAACAGAGTCAGTAACACCACCGCACTCTTTCAATGTGTTGAACATTCCCTCAAATTTTAAATAGTTTAAAAGTGAATTAAACAAATATACTGTACAAATTCTCTGTACTGTGATGGAGCAATAATGAGCAATAATGAGTGAATGGATTGAGAGGAAGCGGGAGGCATAGAAAAAGAGTGGGAGAGATAGCAGACAGATCAGCATGTTAGTCACAAGGGCTCCTGTAAGTGATGGTGATCTGAGTGTAAATCTCCTGAGTGTTATGTTTCTGTCACCCCTCGCCTGAGTGATTCATGGATGGCTTCTGGTAAGAGCCGTCATGCAGCCCTCACCACATTGCTTCTCTGCAACAATTAACAACCCACTCACAAACCGAAATCACCCTCCTGTTACCTTCAAAAACTCACAGTGCAAACATCACTACAACAATCAGGAATCAGGGCTGCTTACTCAAGGTAAGTGAGGCCAAAATATAAAGGTTTCTTTTCCAGTGTAGCAGGTAAGAATATTACTAACCCCAAGACAACTTCTATATTTTAGATAATTACTATAATTGGTTGTTGGAAACAAGTAGGTTCAACAATAATGGGAAAACAATAACCAGTTGATTTATAAACAAGCATTTTCATTGGCTATGTAGCTTATGGTGCAGTATATTATAGTAAATTCTACTTATTCTGAATTGAAGTGCATTCTGAATTACAAGCAGTGGCATAATCTGACTGACAGTAGTATAATTTTTATTGTTTGGATTAATAAGCATGCACTGATTATCCTAAAACATTCATAATTATGGGGAAATGCTATTTTTCCCCCTCTTTTTGAGATGGGCACCATGTCAGATTAACTAATCATAGTGGAATCATAAATTCCTCAAGAGTGGCAACACTACAGGTTTGACCTCAACCAGTCATCATACATGTCTTTGCATGTCTTTATGAAGAAGGGTCAATAAATTGTCAATCATGGCTACAGAAGTTAACATCAAGGAACGTCTCATCAAGGAATGCTAGATTTTTTGTTGGGGTGTTTTGTGGCATCCCGAATGACCAATTGCTATTCTTTGATTATGTCACACTTTAGAGCATCTTCGTTGTTCATAATGCTGGAATTTTGTGTTCATGACAAAAGCATGTTAACGAGCCCATAATTAATAATATCTAGAGAGAATACCAATGCTAACCCTACTCAGACAGTTGACAGTTATGCACTGCAGGCGAGGTGGATATCCCTGAATAGTCGGTTCAGACAGAACATTTAGTTCAGTGACATCCACGGTGCCTGATGCTAATATTTATTATAGTAAATACAACATGGGAACATCATTTACATTTACATTTTCATTTACAGCATTTAGCAGACACTCTTATCTAGAGCGACTTACAGAAGTGCTTTAAAGTCATTATCAGTGTATATATTCTTATACTGGTTTGTCAGGACACAGACTAAGTATACCATCAGTCAAGAACTCAGTGGATAGGTGTTGTGT
>JAOUQZ010000044.1:22105562-22115666 GCA_028564935.1 Neosilurus hyrtlii
ATATATATATATACATATATATATATATATATTGTTTATACGTGTGTTAATCTAAAATTGTTAATTTATTTTGATAATCTAAATAAATCTATAAAACTGATTGATAATTTAAAAAAGTTTATCTTCTGTCTTGCTATTATATGTATATTTATATTACCGAAGCTTCAATTAAAGTTTAACCCAAGTTTTTCCGTTGTAATATCAGATACTAACATTATAACATATTTATTAAACAAATTATAGCAATTATAATGATTTTCTGCCAAAGACACAACTGTAGTCTCTTGTCAGTTTTTTTTTCTTGATGTTTTGAGGGAACTATGGAGACTAGACTCTTTCACTTCATATTTGTTCTGCATCTGATGTAGCCTCGGTGGAGTATGGAGTGCTGTCATGTTTGCATGCTCCTTCTCTTTCTGCGTGACACCCCCTTGTTCATTATACAACCACGACATCATTACAAAAGCAACATTAAGTGCTTGATAAATGCAAAGCTAATTAAAGCGAGAACTGATGTCTAACTGTGGTGTGCTTCCTTTATGCCACAGTGGGCCTTGATAAACAAAGCAACCAAAAGCAGAAGGCAATCTTCTCCACCATATCTGCTGGCCTATTGTTGCTATACCTGCACATGTGTGACTGTGTGCCAGAATGTAAAGTAGTATAACCTTCAGTAATCTGCATCCATACAGATAGAGAGCATCCTAGTGGGATTTAGTGCTTTGTTCACAAGAAAAATGAGTCAGTATCAAGTCTATAGTGGAGAGAAAGTGCTTAGATGCTAACCATAAAATGTGGATGTTTTTCTTTGTAGGCCATCCATGGGCAGACGGTTAGCACTGAGCCACAACTGCCTCTGTTCTACACGCCCATCGACAGTGTGGACATAAGCGTGGAAGTGTGTGGGATCAAATTCCCGAACCCCTTCGGCTTGGCCAGTGCTCCTCCCACCACTAGCGCTGCAATGATACGCAGAGCCTTTGAGCAAGGCTGGGGCTTTGCTCTCACCAAGACCTTCTCTCTTGACAAGGTACCTAAATGAAAAAGCCCAATACAGTGTAATAAATGATGTAATTGATTGTGATTCTGTACTTTGCTAATAAAGCCATAATGTAACAGCATCAATTTAGCCAATAAGCTTTTTTCATTCAGAGTATTCAGTATAATGATTATTTGTCAATTTCACTATCATCATCAAAAATGTAATAATAAAAACAGTCAACATTTCTTACATAATTGCAAAAAAAAATAAATTAGTGAGTTGCCAAACTGAAGTGTTTTTGGTAACACACTATGAAGCCCATATTTATAAATCAATCCTTATAATTCTTTGCAAATTGATAATTACTTTTTAGTGTTCATTCATTCATTCATTTTCTAAACCGCTTATTCCTAATTAGGGTTGCGGTGAGGCTGTCGCCCATCTCAGCCGACTCTGGGCGAGGGCGGGGTACACCCTGGCCAGCTTGCCAGGCCATCATGGGGCCAACAGTCACACAACCATTCGCACTCACACATAAGGGTGTGAAAAGAACATTTGGAACAGCCAATTAGCCTACTGTTTATGTTTTTGGACTGTGGGAGGAAACCGGAGTACCCGGAGGAAACCCACGCAAGCACAGGGAGAGCATGCAAACTCCACACAGAAACGCCCGAGCTGGGAATCGAACCCAGGACCTTCTTGCTGTGAGGCGGATGTGCTAACCACTACGCCACCGTGCCGCCCTTATTTTATTTTAATTTATTTAATTACTAAATTGGGAACTGATCGAGTCTGCTTGGTCTTTCACACATCAACAAACACGAGGACCCGGTGAGGCCTAGAGAAGGTGATTCCTTACATGTGATAATTGACTACCTCTAGTGAATGAAGTGCTGCATGAGGGACTAAAAAAGAGATTTCTCTACTCATTTTCTACAGTTTCTGTACAGTTATTGAGGTGAAGAGACATAGGTGTATGTCTGTAGGAGGCTTTCCCATGCTGTCAGACACTTATAAAAAAATGATGAGCCTGCCAATGGCAAAAACAAGTAGTTCACTTTGTTGTGCTTGTTTGCCCTGCAGGATTACATTATATTGCCATTGTGCTGTTGCTGATTATAGCATTCTAACTGAATACTAGAACAGTTTAATTTGTTTTTGTCCCTAGTAAAAAAATTATAAAAATGTATTTTATTTTAAGGTAAAATGTAGTTATAGGTGGCTAAGATGAGCAGAAATGGTATTTGCTTAAAATATTGAGAGCACCCAGCTCTTTCCAGTGGCTTCCAGAACCTGTTCGTGTACAACAGCAGCCACACCCTGGACAATGGCCTGACAGAACCTAGTGAGGGTAGCACCACCCATTGTGACTCATTGTTAGCCTTGTCAGACAGTTTATGTAGGAAAAGCTAAACTCTGAGGAAGCCTCTAAGTAAGGTTTCTGAGCCAGAGGCAAGGAGAAGGACACTGTAATATAACATCTACTTTGCTGATAATGTACCAGCTTGCTAGACCATGGCAGATGAACCCCGGGTGTAAAGGGTAGGGGGAGTTTTGTGTACATTTCACTTCACTTCAAAAGTTCAATGTGCAGGCTCCAAGGGCACTTCCAAGTCTGCACCCAGCAATCTTTCCAGTCCTGTAGCGATGGGAAATAGGCAAAAACGACTGGCGGAAGATGACACTGGAAGTTGCAGTTCCAATCCTTCTTGCAGAGGTTTCAGAATAATGGTCATCTGGTTATTGAAATAAGGACATTACTCACAGCACCCTGAACAACCAAGCAGCCGTCTCTAGGGACAGCAATGCTTGAGGCACAGGGAGAGAGGCTGACAGCAATCCCCCAGAATGTCGCTCTGCTCTCTTTACAGACAAGCTGTCAAGACTCCAAATTAACATCACTACTCTCAGGGAAATCCACTTTTCTTAACCTCCCAGAGAAGGAACCTCCACTTGTCAGGCAAACCATTGACAGACAATCATCTTTCAGGCATTGGTTTCATGGTCAGAACCCCTATCTCTTACAATCTTAAAAACCTACCAACAAATTATTCTGATCGCATAATCTCTATGCACTTCCCACTAAGTAACCAGCAATATTTGTGCACAGTGTTCAGTGTGTACTCCCCAACTCTTACATTGCCATGTTATTGATCTAGTGCACCAGTGTGACCAGAAGGATGTCTTGCACACCAGAGCAATGCCCAGTGCAGCATGATGTCACACCGATCCTCATCTCATTTGCTGCAAACTCAAGCTCCATTGCAAACCCAAAACAAAGAAATATCATGCCCCCAGGTAAAAAAGTTTCAAGAAAGCTGAAGTGAAAGCAGACTTCCAGGCAGGCCTGCAGTTGAGGCTTGAAGACACAAGCTCCACAATGGATCCCTTTCCTGAAACACTTGGGAATCTACTGAAAACTCCCATTTTTATTTGTCTGAAGAAATCATTGGGTTCACCACAAAGAAGAACATGGACTGGTTTGATGAGATCAATGAGGAAATTGCTAACTGATGCATTGCAAGCAGATAGACCAAGATGGTGGCGCTTGCACAGTGCAAGGCTCAGCGTCTCTTCAGATTTTGCAAGTTGGCAGTGAGATTAAAAAACTCTCAAGTCACATATACAGTCAAGTAAACAACGGACCCTAACGAGCAGTGGAATTTATGGGGGGGCAGTGATTTACATGTGACTTGAGAGTTTTTTCCTCAGCCTATATAGGACTGGAGATTTGAACTGATGATGCTTTTTGGATTAAAAAAATGAACTGATGATGCTTTTTGGATTAAAAAAATGAAGTCTATGGTCAAGGTATGGGCAGCGGGGGAGGCCATGGATGAACAGGAAAGTGTGGCTTCTGCTAAAGGCACGCAACAAAGCCTTCAGATCAGGTGACGCACAGGCCTAAAGTACATCCAGGGTGGACCTGAAAAGTGTGAAAAGGTTGCTGAGCAGCTTACAGGGGTCTTCACAGACATCTTCAACTTGTCTCCTGCCCAAGCAGCAGTACCAGCGTGCTTCAAGACCGCTTCTATAGTGCCAGTGCCGAAACACTCATCTCCGATGTGCCTGAATCACTACTACCCTGTTGCACTAACACCCATTGTGATGAAGTGCTTTGAGCGACTGGTCCTGGCACACCTCAAGAAATGATGTAAATGCCTACTGAAGCAACAGGAGTACAAACGATGCTGCATCCACAGCACTGCACTGTGTACTCTCACACCTGGACAAGAACAAATATGCAAGAATTTTTGACTTCAGCTCAGCATTCAACAGTCATTCCATCCAAGTTAATCACAAAACCTGAGGATCTTGGAATCAATACCTCCATCTGCAACTGCTCCATATGACTTTCTGACCAACTGACCCTAGTATGTCCTGCCCATCTCTGTATCTGTACATAACTGCTCCTTACTGTACATACTACGTATACTGTATATATTGTACTTGCTGCTCTCTGCACTTCTGATTAGATGCTAAACTGTATTTCATTACTCTTTATAATATATATATGTGTAATAGCAATAAAGTTGAATCTAATCTAATCTAAATACTTTTTTATGGTGCAAAGCCAGTCAGGAAATATATGTAGTACAACACCAAAACAAATAAATATTGATAGGATTTAAAAGAAGTCACGTTAACAGGTGATTCTAATCTTGATGGAACAAAAGCAACATTCAGAAAAAAGCATCCTCTTTGAGGAGCAAAGATGGACAGAAGGTCACTAGTTTGTTAACAAACTTGTAAGAAAATAATTGTAATGTTTAACAGCAATGTTCCTCAAACAAAGTAGGAATCGATTCGATATTTCACCTTTTACAAAATATGATTAAGTCATTCTTTTAAAAATGTGTTTCAAAATTCTAAATTTTAAGAGTTTATTATAAAAAATGATAGTGAGTGCAATGAGTGATTGGTTTGCTGAACTACTTAATTCTTCTTGGGTTGCGGCCAGGCTAGAGCCTATCCCAACTGACTTTATGTGAAGGTGGGGTACACCCTGAACAGCTTGACGGACCTTTGCTGGGCACACACCCATTCACACTTACACCTGGGGACAATTAGCTTAATGTGCATGTCTTTGGACTGTGGTAGGAAACCCAAGTACTTGGAGGAAACCCACACAAGCATGGAGAGAACATGCAAATTCTACACAAAAATGCCCAGGGCTCGAAACCAAGACTTTCTTGCTGTGAGGCAGACTTGCTATCCATTATGCCCCCTGCCACCCATTTACAAATAAGTTTTATTTTAATTTCAATACCATCCCAACGTTTTATGCTTTGGGGTTGTACATGGCAAATCCCTTATCATTAAATATAATGGCACAAGTATGAATCAAAAGCAGAGACTATAAAACAGCACAAGAAAGAAGACATCCCCAAGGCTGAGAACTGAAGGTGATAAATCAGAACAAGACGGACTAAAGTAGTAAGGATAAATTAGAAGCAGCTGAAAACAATCAAGAAAAGTAAACAATTGTTAGGTTATAGGAGAGACATGATTAACACTTGCAATAAACAAAAACAGCATCATTGCCATGGGAAATGCATTGCAAAGCATGAAGGCTGATCTTGTGACAGTAACTGTAAGTTATATTAAATGATTATCCATATACTCACATTTAATGTAAGTAAAATAAATAAATAAATGAATCCTTACTTTAATATTAAACTCCCAGGCCAGTTTCCTTTAGAATAGTAAAATGTACTTTTTCCATGCTGTGTACTAATAAAATCTTCATCTTCTGATCTTGTCCACTTTTTCCCCTATGTGTATTAATGGTATGTAATGTAAGGCATTTAGCATAACACATCAACATTAAAAAATGAAGCAAAAAAAAAAAAAAAAAACTAACAAAGAAAACAAATCAACATGGCTGAATTCTTACAATTATCACAAAAATCAAAAATTATTACAAAGGCAGATGTTTGATTCTTACTGAAAAACAACCAACCATTGTGGAAACCTGAAACCCTATTAGGAATATAAACCATCAGTGCAACTAATGAGTCAATGCTAACACAGGCACTAATTGGCTATTCCTAATTATCTCCATTTTTCAATATGGACAGCAAATCCATGAGCAAATGTAGCTAGACTCCCTCAGGCCACCACAGCACCTTGATAGATTTAATTTCTGTTTTAGGTTTTAGGTTTTAAGTATCTAGTTTGTTTACCTACTTTTTGAGGTTCATAGCTATGCTCTTATCAAAGACGTATTCATTTGCTGAAGTTATAATCTTTGTTTTATTTCATCTTGGTTCCTGATTATGTTGGTAGTTAAACAGACATGTAAGCTGTGATATACAGTAGTGTGAAGTGAAGATTATACACCACCACTTTTGTCTAAAAGGGCTCCTAATAAAAACAAGTAAAATTACTTCCCTATAATTTTTGGGTGAAAATGTATTGAACAATGCTATTTTAAAAAAAAAAAATCCGATAAGTATATTGAGCTAAAAGAATGGCTAATAAACAAAAACACTGATAATACCAATTTTTCAGTAAAATTTGAAAACGTGATACAAATTTATTTTTTTTTGAATTTGCATAGCATTAATTGTCTTCAAATCATATGGAATGGTTTAGTGAGTGAAGAAATGAAAAAATATGCAAACACTATGTCTGATAGGTCAAATGCTGTAATCAAAGGGTGGCCACACTAAATATTGACTTTTTTCTTACAAAAAAAGACTTGTATTTTTGTTATTTATATATTGTTGTTCGTTTACTTATTCTCATCAATATGATCCAATATTACATGAAATAAATACTTGAATAGTACTTGGTAACTGATTTAGCTTCATTTTGTTAAGTGTATAATCATCATTGCACACTAGCTCATTTCTTCACTCGCTAAATCATTCCATATGATCCGAAGTTCATTCATGCTATGCAAAAGTTAAAAAAAATAAAATTTGCAATGCTTTTCGAAAATTGGTTTGAAAATTGTGTGTTTGTTTATTAGCTATACATTTAACTCATTATACTTGTTGGAATGATTCTTTTGGTTCTCATTGCCTACAATAGCATTGTTCAGTAGGCCTGCCAGGATAAAAAACTTTGCTCTCCAATAATTATATTACACCCAGATTACATTTTGCTAGTTGCCATAGGTAAGATTCATGAAAACTACTCTAGGCTATAAATAAGTGTTTAATGGCTATAAATCCATTAATAATGTAAATTTATTGATTATTATAATCTCTTTTGAAAGAGCATGACCAGAGCTACTCAGGCATGCACACTTTTATTGGTAAGTAACCAATATTTGACATACACTACTGACATGCTATAATCCTTATCATATTTAAAAATTGGCATATTACAATGAAGCAATCAAATAGTTAGCAGCATGCAGTATAAACATGTAATTTACGCTATTGATGTGCTCAAAATAAATCCCAAATTGAAAATTTATGTAATTTACAATATGTGTCATTTACACCACCCTGTAACATAAAATAAATGTAAATAACAGGGCCAAAAATCACGTCTGACATCTGCCTTTGTATTCAAGGACCCACCACAGGTACACTATTGGTCATTGGATGACATGGTCTTTTGAACAAGAATCCTTAACACTCCTACTTTCTACATAAAAGTATGGAATTCCAGTTGACAAAATATAATTTTTTAAATTCGGAAACTGGGTGGGGTAGTTTTCAGGAGACAAAGAACAAGCCTTAGGGAGATGCTTGGCAACAGCCACGATAGTTACGTGGACTTGTAAAGATATAGAAAATCATACAAATTGTGAGGCCATCTATCCAAAAGTTAAAGTTGAACCAGGAGTGGACCTTTCAACAGGATAAAGACACTTACAAATTCACCAAGCATTGGCTCAAAATGGTGAACTGAGTCATGTCAATATTTGAACCACATTGACATATTATGGAGCAGCACAGTGGTGTAGTGGTTAGCACTCTTGCCTCACAGCAAGAAAGTTGTGGGTTTGACCCCACGACCAGTGAGGGCATTTCTGTGTGGAGTTTCCATATTCTCCTGGTGCTTGTGTGGGTTTCCACTGGCTATGCTGGTTTCCTCCAATTGTCCAATGACATGCACATTATGGAAAGTGACTGTTGTAAATTGTCCCTAGGTGTGACTGTGAATGGTTGTGTGCATGTTGGACCTGAGATGGACTGGCATGTAGTTCAGGATGTACTCCGCTTTGCCCATAGTTGCAGAGGGTTCAGGCTCACTGCGGCCCTAGTAGAATTAAGCAGATGAATGAATGTATGATTGAATGAATGAATCAATGTTCTCCCTATGCTTGCATGTGTTCATCTAGGTACTTTGGTTTTCTCCTACATTCTAAAGGCAATCATGCTAGGTCAGCTAGCTACTTGTAATTGTCCATAGGAGTGAATATGAATGTGAATGGTTGTTTGTCTCAGTGTTAGCCATGCTGATTGGCGACCTTTTCAGGGTTTACCCAAACACTTGCACAAAGTCAGCTGGTATTGTCTCCTGTGTCCTTATGACTTCTTGTGGGGGGAATTTATAAAGAGCAGTAAATGCAAGAAAACTTGCTTCATCATTCATTTTCTGAACCACTTAATCCCAATTAGGGTCATGAGGAGGCTGGTGCCCATCTCAGCCGACTCTGGGCAAGGGCAGAGTACACCCTGGACAGCTTATCAAGCCATCGCAGGGCAGAAACATGCTGATGGCTTTGCAGCCTACTCTTGACGAAAATCAGCAATAGTTCTTTTACATGCCTCTCACCATAGACAGGGAGAGACATGGCCAGCCTTTGATAACCCAGTTAGCTGCACTGGCAGACAGCAGTGACATCCTGTTGATAGTGGGGCTTGAACCCACAACCTCGGGATTAGTAAGTAATCCAGCACCCTGTCACCAGGCCACCACGGCCATGCAAGAAGCTTTTTTGCAAGCTGGTGTAAAAGACTGGTGGAGAATAATGAAAAAGAAATCATTACTGCTTAAGGGGAAATGATTATATTAAACTATTACACTGTATTAAAGCACTGTACTAAAGAAAGAGAAATGTTTAAAGGGGATGAAAATATCAACAATTTCATGGGATGTACTTATTTTTTTTACATGACTTTGGAACACACACACACACACAGCTCACAGAGATCCTTTGACCTATAGAAGACCTTCATGATTTGTCTCTGGTCACATGCATCTTTATATTCTTCCGCTTGTTCTGGGGCCTGTCACTGGGACAGCAGCCTCAGCAGTGAGGTCCCGACATCCCTCTCCCCAGCCACTTCCTCCAGCTCTTCCGGGGGGGACGCCAAGGCATTCCCAGACCAGCTGAGAGACGTAGTCCCTCCAGCTTCTTCTGGGTCAATCCTGGGGTCTCTTCCTGGTTGGACATGCCCAAAACCCCACACCAGGGAGGCGTTCAAGGGGCATTCTAATCAGATGCTCAAGCCACCTCCACTGGTTCCTCTCAACATGGATGAGCAGCGATTCTACTCTGAGCTCTTCCTGAATGACAGAACTTCTCACGCTATCTCTAAGGGAGAGCCCTGCTACCCTGCAAAGGAAGCTCATTTCAGCCACTTGTATTTGCGATCTTGTTCTTTTGGTCACTACCCAAAGCTCTTGACCAAAGGTGGGGTAGGAAAGTAAATCTGGCTCAGCTCCCTTCTTACCACGATGGACCGGTACAAGCTCCGCTTTACAGCAGAGGCTGCACTGATCTGCCTGTCGTTCCCCCACTCCATCCTCACTCGTGAACAAGACTCCAAGATACTTGAACTCCTCCATTTGGAGCAGGACCTCATTCCAGGCACAGAGGGTGCATTCCACCCTTTTCTGGCTGAACACCAAATTCAAATTCAAATTTATTTGTCACATGCACATATACAGTTCAATATGTAGTGAAATGCTTAGTACGACTGTCCTAAAATTTAAAGAATAAGTTATCACTATCAAGGAGAAAGGAACAATAACAATAACTATAACCATAACTATTTCAAGGACTTTATAGTTAAAGGTCAATATAAACATAAAAATGCAAAATAGAAAATAAAAAAATATATAAAATAAAATATTCATTCATTCATTCATCTTCTGAGCCGCTTATTCCTACTTAGGGTCGCGGGGAGGCTGGCGCCCATCTCAGCCGACTC
>JAOUQZ010000044.1:22134227-22145517 GCA_028564935.1 Neosilurus hyrtlii
GTGTGTGTGTGTGTGTGTGTGTGTGTGTGTGTGTGTGTGTGTGTGTGTGTGTGTGTGTGTGTGTGTGTGTCTGTGTCGTAGAATGGGATTTGTTTATGGGTACATGTAGAAACACATGTATTTGAAAGCAAATCATATTTGGATGATTTCTATTTGCGAGCAGAAAAGGTTGTTCAGACTGCCCTGCCCCTGGGGCCTTTTTGCACACACATACTCACAACACTCACACATAAACACAACACTCACACTCATATCCAAGCCTTTTTCATTCCACAGCCTACCTCCAAACCTTGTCTAAACTGCAGCTTCAGCCCTTGCATGTCAGAGCTTATGGACAAATTGCTGTGATTGTCATCATCAATGCTTCAAATTTTCCACCCATTATGAGGGGAATGGCTGCTGCATGGTGTGAAGGTGGGGCGAACCGTGCTGAACCGTTCTTATATGTCAGCCGAGTGACAGGCTCTAGGTGACTGATCTCCATGGAGACTCTTTGTTACAGTGTGCCATGCATTCACAGGCAAGAGCTAGGCACAGGGTTATTGAGCTGATAACAAGGTAATCCTGTTCCTCTCACAGCCTCCACGCTTCCTGCTGCCTTTAACTTGCTCTGCCTGTCTGACGGCGCTGTTAGCCCCGATTGTCTTTAATAAACCGGAAAAAAGGATGCCTTGCTGCCATTTTAAGGACCTCTTTCCCCTAATGTGAAGTTAAAGTGGTCAAAGGCCAGGCTTAAGTCAACATAAAATACTGCGTGCCTCCATGGCACCCAAAATGAAACTAGGTCAAAATCTTAGTCATCTCCAGCAACACTTCTATATCTCCATCATTTTCCTGGGCTTTACATTCTTATTAACAATGACTATTTAATGGTGTATCAAATATCGCTTTATATGTCAGAGTTGTTTAGTAAATCTGAACAGTAAATGTCAGGGTGCTTAACTTTATTTGCCCTCTAAAACTTGCCAATATTTTCTGAACTTGTGTAGGTGGTCTATACATAGTTCCTAACTGTGCCATGCTTTTGGGGAAGCCTAATGCCCCAGAGATTTATATCTAGCGGAAATTTGTCCTAGGGGAGAGCAAATCCTCTGAGTTTAATATCCTCCTCTGAAATCTGTTTCCTCTCTTGGTATCTATGGATATATCTTTTGCTAGTGCTGCACGTTCTGTTCTTTTGGCATCTTCTTTTCATCATCACTAACAGTAAGTCGTGGTCATTTGATGAGCTCAGATTTGAGATTTTAATGAAAGAATAGTTCACAAGGCTTTCACCAACAGCAGATTCACAGCTAATATGTAGCTTTTGAAACACAGCTTTTCAATGTATTAAGAATGAAAACCAAAACAAATGGTGAATGTGGTTTGTTGAAACACATAATCTTTATTTGCCAAGAGAACTGCATCCAGTGTATGAGACATACAGTGCATTATTAGTAGAGAGTCTGTTCAGTATGTGGAAGCTTGCCTTATCAGCTGTGATTACTTAAAACCAAGGAAGCAATAGTAAGAACCTGGTTCCCCAGCTTGTTTTTTTTTTTTTTAAATATTCAGCTTATAGTGTGTCAGGGGAATGCAAGATGAAAATGGCACAAGCTAATCCAGCCCTAGCATAGGGGCTCTTAACTAATACCTTCTATGATGTTTTTATTGTTTCAATAATACCAGCATGTCTGTAGATGTGGTCTGATAACAAATCTAGTAATTTATAAATATTGATTTTATGATTTTGAGAACAGAGAAGGACAATCAAGTGGCCTATTTCAGTCCCATTTTCAAGCGTGTTCAAACAAACCAAGAAGAATAAAAGTGCATACCTGTAAAAATAAACCAAGTCTGCAAACATAAAAACACTAATCTGCAATTTGTAAGACTGTCTATGTTGCTCTAATCTCTCTCCCTCCCTCTCTCTCTTTCTCTCTCTCTCTCTCTCTCTCTCTCTCTTTCACAGATTATCATTTCCAGCATAATGTGCAGCTATAACAAAGCTGATTGGACTGAGCTTGCCAAAATGGCAGAGGTGAGTCTTTGTTATGATAATTTACCAGTGCACACAGTTGTGAAATTATACCCCCTTCCTTGCTGATAATTTGCCTCTTTTGATAACATTGCCTGTGTAACTATTGCTTGGGAAGAGAGAAGAAAAGTGTGATGTACCACACCTTTCTAAACTGCAAAAGCAACATTCACGGTTATTGCATAAACACCCCAAATATTGAATCAGTGGCAATTAATCTTGGATCTGAAGCATGCTACATTTAGGCAAATGTTTATAAGACCCAACTGGTTTGTTGCTGCCAAGAGGCTGAGACAGATGCCAGAGAAGGAGGGAGGCAGTGAAGGAGGAGAGAGGGGAAGAGAGCTAAGCGAGGAAGAGGGGCATCATCAGGCCATGCTTCTTCCAGTTTTCTATCTGTGAGCAGGAGCTCTACAGCCTCTGTCCTTTCCTAATGTCAGTCAAAGCAAACCCCAGCAGACCCACTGTGAACACACAAATGCACCACAAAGCATACACATGTTGGAACTCACACTTAAACCCAGACCTGATATTTTGAAATGGAAATAGAGCAAGGCAGTTCAGTGGCCCCTGCAATTAATCGGTGTTGACTCACATATCTCTGGTGCTTAATTGTGCACAGAAAATGTCAGAAAGTAAACAGGCCCACGTGTCAATGTGTTAATTCTGCTATTGATTTCATTGACGCACTCGCTCTCTGTTGGACCTCATTAAACCAGACCTGTCAAGCCCGTCCAAGCCTCCTCCCTTCTTCTTTCACTCTGATAAGATGGACATCTGGTTAGTGCTGTCTCCCTCATCCTCTAACCTTCTCTGTATTACTGTCAGGTACCCTTTGCATATTGCACATTCATAAAGTAGTCAAGACACTGAGCAAAGCTTGTATGAGTACATTGCTTTAGGGCAGCCAGTAGGATGCATTGTCTACTTCCTACATTCATCATGCTACATTTCTTCATTACTATTCTGTAACCTAGCTCCCTATGCGTCCTAGAAACACGGGTCTAGTTTAAGCCTTTACCTACTTTCTAGCACTCTGGTATAGAGGTAAGTTTGCAAAGGAGATTGGCAGTGCCACCGGATATAGTAGGGGAGGTGAAAAAAAAGAAATATGCCTTTGGTGCCTTCTTTTTTGTTGTTTGTGGTGTGTCTTCTCTATGAACTGAATTCATTGTTTTCATCACATCCATAGCAGACTGTTTAGTTACCTCTGCCGGCAAATATGAAATAAAAGCATGGTTTCCATGGTAACTCCATTTTCAAGGAGATTCAACCATTAATTTTCACTTTGAAAATTCTGGAAGGGAACACTTAACACTGTGGCTTGCTCAGGGATACTACTTAAAGTTATTTTTTTTGTTGTTGTTCTTCTGCTCCCACCCCCCACCTCCACCCCTCCTTTTTTTGCCTTCACTAACGTGTCAGAGTAAAGTAAATCATTTTCTACTTTCAACTGCCCCCCCATTACTGCTCCCTCCACACAAATTTCTGCCTGATAGAGAAATATTGCATCATAATCAAGAGAAGAAGCTGTAATTCCTAGATGTCCTCCATAACCTGTCTGTACTTTATTTTTATTTTAAAGTTGTGAACAGAAAAAGGAGTGTGACATTTTATATGCAGTGTGTGTCAAATTTTTATGTTGGTAATCAACTAGTGCAGATGTGTTCACCTAAAATTTGTTAAGGTTCAAGTGTATAAAATTGCCTGAGAAGAATGGTCATAATAAGCAACCATCATGACTCAACAACAAGAATTTTCATTTAATTTAATGAACTACTTTATGGTTCAGAATTATGGTTGCAGGGAGGATGGAAACCATCCCCATCAGGTCTGGGCAAAGGTGAGGTACACCCTGAACAGCTCTCCAGACTATCACCGGGCCCATTTTAATTCATATCCATGAATATTTTGTTTATGACTATAATCAGATCATTCAGAGTGGTGGTATGTTTTAGTGCTGTTTCATATGATTACTTTTGACTAGGACCATGAACTCTACACAACAGAATAAACTACACCCATCTTAAAACATTGTTTTCATCATCAGTTCACTGAAGGATAAATAAATGAAATTTGAAAACTTTCCCTTTTTTGATTTAATGTATTTTACCTTGTAGCATGTCTCTGGTCTGAGATGACTGACTTCAGCTAAATAATTTATATAAATTCATTTGATGAGCCACAACAGAAGACCTGTAACAGAAGGAGCACTAATTCAGAATAAGCATTTTCCCCCTTTATATGCAGTATGATATATTTCATACATTTGCTACAAATTTTTTAAAGTATTTGAACGAGTGTGCTACAATTTCTCAGTTGTCAACCCCAGAGCAAGTGCTTATAGTATGTTCATGGATGGTCAGGTCATTATGAAAATGTGAGCTGGATCTAAGAAGATACCTTCACTCAAACACTTAAATTACAGAATTCGTTTTGGCTTAGACTTAATTTGATTGTGTTTTAGTCATAGCTATCTTCGCTCCCGCTTGTTCAACATATTTTGTATCTGTTCTTTGCCATATTGGAGGAATCCTATGTATCTCTGCTCAGTTTTGTTGCTGTGGTTCTGATACACCCGGAGATTAATCCAACCATCATGCTATAAAGTGTATGACAGGGATAGGTGATCTTGTCTTATCAAGTTAGGAGCTGATAGCCAATGTCAAAAACAGTGTCGGCACAGATGAAGAGCCTCTGCAAGCCTGTGGCCTGTTGGGAGTGTATACTTAGGATTGCTCTACTGCTTAAAACAACAGTGAATGGAACAATAAACCACTGATGGTGCTTTTGCATAGATATTGCACTGTTTTTTTGTTTGTTTGTGTGTTTGAGAGGTTTTACATGAGCATAATTAAAACTTCACAAAATTCCCATTTTCAGGTCATGCTCACTCATTTTTGTTGCTCACTACAATTTGAAATGGTTGAATTTTGTCATGGGTGGCACAGTAACGTAGTTGTTAGCATGTCTGCCTCACAGCAAGAAGGTTCTGGGTTCGAGTCTTGGTCTTGGCTTGAGTTTGCATGTTCTCTTTTTGAATTCATGGGTTTCATCCAGGTACTCCGGTTTCCTCTGACAGTCCAACGACATGCACAATATACTAGGTCGCTGTTACAAATTGCCCATATGTGTGAGTGTGAGTATGATTTGTTGTGTGTATTGTCCTGCGATTGATTGCTGAGCTGTTCAGGGTTTTTATTTCTCATGTACTTATGGTCAGCAACACCAGTTGGACATTTTCTGCTCATGCTGTGGAAGAGAAGTATAGATCATAATCACAAAGCATCCCTATATTAAATGAGTGTGTATAAATGTGTGTGGGTGTGTGTGTGTGTGTGTGTGTGTGTATGTGTCTATATGGGATTAGGATAAGTAGTGTGAGGCTATGGCACTAACCCTCTTGATCTTCTCATGCCCTCTGTCTGCCCCTTCATCTCTTTTCGACTTTCTATGTCTTTATCATTGTGTGTTCCTGTGCTTCCAACTTCCCCAGTTTATTCTCCTTTCTGAGGAGTGTTTTTTGAAGCATTAGATGGACAGAGCCCAAACTCACTCGTCTAGATCACTAGCTTTTCTCTGTATTGTTTTGCTACATTCTGGACATGTTTCATTTGTCACTGTCTTTTTAAGCCTGCAGTGACACATAGATGTGCTCTTCCCTCTTAAAGCTGCTTATTGTGATCTACAATGATAGTGTGCTTAATTCACTGTGTATAGCCTTTTGTTGTGTAGGAAAGGGGGAATGGGAGGCGGCCACCTCCTGTCTCTTGTCCTGTCTATAAAGAGCTTAAAGGAAGCTGGGTGAAATTAAACATTATTGATAATTGGCTTTGGGATCACGGTGCATTGTGTCCATTTTGTACCTGCATATGGCCCTAATTGACCATGAAATCTAGAGCCTAATCCAGGGGCTGCCATGCTTCCTCCTCTCACCAACTGACTATGATAAATGGCTTCATTCTGCCACTTTGCTCCTCTGCACTTTGTAAGGCTAAAATACTTATTCTTCTTTTCTCCCTCTAATGGCTGTCAGTCTGCGGAAAATCATAAATCTACAGCTGGAGTCACTCTGGCAGGTTTGTGGAGCTTTTTGTAATTGTTTAAATCCCACATGTGATGTGGTTTAAAGCCCCCATGGATATGTAATTGCCTGTCAAACGCCTTTCCTGCTCAGCCACTTTCTACGCCCCACTCACTAGTGTACATACAGAACAGCATCTCCTGTGCATCCACGTGGAACACTCATCATTCGTGTGATCTATTTTAGACCTAATACTTCAGTCACTTTTGTTTTGTATCTCTCACTGGCATACACCTCCTCTCAAGAAGAGGCTTTTTTGGACACGATTAATAAAATGAATCACTGGCATGTTTTTTTTAGTGTTTTGCATGATTTATGTTACACTGGTGAGACTTGCATATGGACTGAGATCAAAGTCGCTACTTTTATATGAAAAGCATGAATTCAGTGACTAGTGAAGTAACATTTGCATTAATATGACCCTTGAACAGGCCTCTGGAGCTGATGCCCTGGAGCTGAATTTATCCTGCCCTCATGGAATGGGAGAGAGGGGTATGGGACTCGCCTGCGGGCAGGTATAACCAACACACCTCACTTTGCACCTCATACATACTGAGACACAACCTGAAGGGGCTTATACTTTCTCACTAAGAGCATGACTTGTCAGTTAGTGTGTGTGCTGAGAGAATACTAAGCTACTTGTATGTGCACTATTGTTTAATATTTAAACGTAATGAATCCAGCTACTGAAAATACATATGTAGAGCATAATTAAACAGGGTGAATGCCTCTACATTATAGTGGATTAGTGAATATCACATCTGTCCTGGCCTGCTTTCCCCTTCAACAGAATTACCATATTTCATTAAATATAGAAAGAAAGTATTTCTTATTGATGGAAATGGGAATATGTCAATCCTCAAGGATTGTGTAAAAATTCGTCATTTCAGTGTAATATAGTCATTCTTTTAGTAAAGAGGTCACAGAGGGGGTATAGCCATGTCTGGGGTAAATGTGATGTGAAAAAGTCTTTGCTTCCTTTCCTCTATATTTGTTTATTTGTAACACTTAATTGTTTTTGATCTCTTATCAAAGTTAGTTTAATATGAATGGCAACCAGGGTAAACAAAATACAGTTTTTAAAGTTAATCCTATATTGACGCACAAAAAAAATCACAAACACCTTTATCACCATTGTGGAAAAATAATTGCCCCTTCATTCCTCAAACCATTTTTGATTGACAAAGTGTTAAATTAGACTAGTCATGACAAAGGCTGATTGAATTTAGACTGTTTACACTCTAGTTTACATGAGTTACACTGTAAAAAGCCAGTACAGCACTAACAACAATTATCGAGTAGTTGCTGTATTTCATATCGGTGTAAAATCACTGTAAAATAAACTACAGTGGGCTTTGGGACCGAAAGGTCGCTGGTTCGATTCCCGAACCAGCAAGAAAAATGTGTGGCGGTGGGGGAGTGAGCTGCACCTTCTCTTCCTTCACCTTCATGGCTGAAGTGCCCTTCAGCAAGGCACCTAACCCCCAACTGCTCTCCAGGCATCCCCAATGTGTGTGGTAGCCCACTGTTCCGTGTGTGTGCTCACAGTTTACGTGTGTGTGCTCACTTTGGATGGGTTAAATGCAGAGGAATTAATTTACCTTGTGGCATTAACACTGTAAATCAAAATCAGAAATCAAAAATAATATTGCATTTATTACAGTAAAATACTGGTATTCAAAATGATGCAAAGTTTAAAAAAAAGGACAATTGACAACTTGATTACACAAAAAGAACAAATTTTATTATGCAATATTATGCAATGATACAGTAAAAATTATAATGGAGCTTTTGTAATCGACCAAACAAACTTAAACAACATCACAACATTTATTTCCATACAGAGTTAATTTTTCACCAACATCTTGAACTGAAAATTACAGCATTCCATATAGTCTTCTCCAGCACATCCCAAACAGTTTTAATTGGGTTAAAGTCAGGACTCCGTAGTGCCAGTTCATGTGTGCCAATGATTCCTCTGAATGATGCTCCCTGAATTACCCTTTCACTGTTTCAATTTTATATCTGTGCTATCAGGGAAGAACAAGCAGCAATGCCATGGCGATTATGTGCTGTGATCAAGGCTAAAGGTGGTTGAACAGAATACAGGAATGCTCTTTTTTGACCAAGCAGTATATTATGGTTAAACAAAAATAGTACAAATCAGAAAAGGGGTAAAACCTTTTTTCATGGCACCATATCTCTTTGAGCACCCCATGAAACGAAACTATATTGTCTGTGTTTTGAAAGTATGATGACAGAAAGAGCAACCACAGACACCTACTAATGGGTCTCAACTCCAGAAGAGTGCTTTGCATGGGGATCTTAATGAGGCAACTTTTTTATAACAGTACATTCAATTAAAGCATTAAGAGAAATTAATAATCCAAAAATTTTTTAGCTGTTTGTAAATAGTTTTCTTTCCAAATTAAAGCACCATGCAATAGGATTAATGTAGCATTTATTTGTAAAAGATGAACACTTTTTTTTCCTTTTTGCAGTGACATCTATATTGAACCACGATTAAACATTATTCTTTAAGACTTCAATAAATCCCATAGTTGTATAATTTATTACTCATTTTTCACCTGTACACCTGCACATTCATGCAGTTATCTAATCAGCCAGTCATGAGGAACAGCACAATGCAAAAAAATCATGCAGATACAGGTCTCAATAAACATCAGAATGGACAAAAATATAATTTCATTTAATTTAATCATGGCATGCCTGTTGGTGCCAGATAGACTGGTCTGTTTTTCTAAAACTGCTAAATTATCCATGGAATTAAACATGCAACATTGTCTAGAGCTTACACAAATGGTGTAAAAAAAATGTGTGCAGAGAGTCTGAGGGCTAAAACTCCTTGATATTGAGAGAGATCAGAGGTCAATGACCAGATTGGTTTGCGATGATAGGAAGTCTGCAGTAATGCAAATAATCACTCCCTACAACCATGGTGATAAGAAAAGTGTCTCAGAATACACAACATGGATGAGCTATAACAGCAGAAGCCCACATAAGTCTTCACTCCTGTCAGCCAAGAACAAAAATCTGATGCAATTACTGGCACAGACTCACCAAAACTGGACAATTTAAAACTGGAAAAATACCAAGTATTCAAAAGTTCAGCAATCTTTAGCACTGTCAACTCTCAGCAAGCAGATTCTGACTTCTGCTGGTTGACCAAGGCTTTTCTGAGTGTAATTTCCTCATCATGAATGCGTGGGTTTTGTCTGGCTGTTTCCGCCTACAGTCCAAACACTCTGGCTGTATTAAATCGCCACTTTGTAGATGTAAATGTAAGTTTGAATAGAGGTTTGGACTTTGCCTGTTAGCCCCACAATAGACTGGCAACCTGTCAAGTGTATACCCGCCTCTTTTCCACTGTCGGCTGGGAGTGGCTCGAGTTCACCCATTACAATCAGTGGATTAGCAGTATAGAGCTAATGAAATAAATCATCAAATAATTGATGAGAAATTCAGATCACTTATTTCCAATCAGTCCAGATTGGGTAAGCCTGTGTCCATAATAGACTGATTTTTGTCTGGTATGAGTGGCATCCAATATGGTCTTCTGCTGTTGTAGCCCATTTACAACAAGGTTCGATGTTTTGTGCATGCTGAGCTTTTTTACTCACCATGGTTGTAAAGAATATTTATTTGACTTACTGTATCTTTCCTGGCAGCTTGAACCAAGCTTTTCATTTTCCTGTTATCTCTTGACCTGCATCAGCCTGCATTGTGCTGTTGCCACATGATTACATAATTACATGAATGTACAGGTGTTCAGGAGGATGGTACTCATCAACAGTAAAAAACAAACAATAAATAAATATATTAAAAATATCACCCAATTTTTTTTTTGGTTAAAGCCTACTTAAAGTAATTTTTCAAATATGTTGGTTGCCAGCACTTAATGCAATAGTAAGGGTTAGTTAAAGACCTATCACAATCAAAGACTACAAATTAAAATGTGCTGTTTTCATGTTTATACTACCCATTCTAACATGTACCTACTAATTTTTGTACAACGTGCATGATCACACATCACATCTTGTGTTCTTAGCATGTTATATCACATATGGTAATTCCATGCTGGTATGCGCAACTTATTACAAGTAAAGGATTGCACTGAAGCCATTTTATTGGTTTTAAGTGAGATTTTGTTTGTATCACTATAAATAAACCTATATAAATATTCACTTACACGGAATGCAAATAATGTTAGCTATGCAGATTCAAGCATCATATTTTAAGTTATTGTCCTGATATAAGAATAGTCAGTCAGTCAGTGTTTCTAGTTGGTTCTAGATTCATAGTCAGAATTTTTATCTTATTGCACCAAAAGTATTCAGTGATGCTAAAATCTTTCAGTGTAATTGTGAATTGCATTTATGTCAATTTTATTATGCATTTTGGTCCAAGAGATGTTTGGTTGTGAACATAATAAGCTGTACTGTTTACGTTTACATGGAGAAGGTAGCCACAGGGAGTGTTACAAAGTAACCTAAACGCTACACAATATTTAGAGTTCCTTAGTTTGGCTGTGGGCTCCAAAATATTCCTGGCCAGACAGTTGTTACGAGTACAATTTGCTTCTTTTTGCTTTACATAAATGTGGAATATCGCACACCATGTTCAGATTGCTTCTACACAGTTGTAAAACCGTACATCTGAGTGTTTGGTTATTGGTGTGTTTAAGCATAGGAAATCATGTTTTCTGCCTCTAACCGCTTTTGACACAGCTTGTCACCATGTCTGTAGTGGTCAAGGAAATGACATGAAACCCTGCTCTGGCAGCACCACATATGTTAGATAGCTGAAACAAAAACAAAACCATTAAATGCAAAGCAGAAAAAGATATAAAAGGATAGAAGAGTTGTTTGAAGCACCAGAGTTGGCCTTTCCATCATGAGAAGCTTCCATCATGCAGTTAGACTTTTCTCCCTGTTTGCATTTTTTCTTTCTTGAGTCCCTGTCAGACAAATACCACAGATTGACTCCTCACATCCAACTGAATGACTACGGCCCAAAACAAATCATGCTCAGTCAAACACTGCTTTCATATGATAAAAATGTTGTATTAAAGGTTTACTAGGTGAGACCACACGCACACACACAAACACACACACACACACACACACACACACACACACACACACACACACACACACACACACACACAC
>JAOUQZ010000044.1:22156538-22171280 GCA_028564935.1 Neosilurus hyrtlii
TTGACCAAGAGCACTGTATAGTTGTACAATAACAATTAATCCTCAAAAATACAACTTGCCTAATAATTGTGCACACAATGTAGTGTGAAGAAGCAACACACACACACACACACACACACACAGACACACACACACACACACACCCAAGTATAGCTACAAAGTAAATTTTAGGGATAAGATTCATAGATAAGAGTTTGAAGAGAGATTGTTTTTTTTAATATCAGCAGTGCACTTTGTATATCGATAGGAATTGAGAAACATGTTGTTTTCAGAGTGTAAGTGTGGGTTGTAATAATATCTAATTCAAGTGTCTTTTTTCAGTTTACCCACCATTCTCAGGTTTTTTATTTTATTTTATTGTATTTATTTATTTATTTATTTTTTAGTGTAATTGTTTCTTCAAATAAGTAATTTTAACACTCAGGGAAAGCTGTCAGTACATCTGTCTATTTAGAAACTTAAACTTTTTTTCAGGAATACTCTTAAGAATTCACATTAAATAGTTTTGATTTTATTAACAATTAGCCGCATTCCAGTTGTTTTGCAGTGGTAAAGTTATTGCTTTATAGTATTAATGGAGTTGTGTCATGATTTTCCCCCACATTGCCAAAAAAGACCTCTAAATATGCCATGAATGTTCAAAATTCTTGTCTATATTTGCTAAATAGCCTTTTAGTTTGCAAATCAAAAGGAGTCAAGAGTTTTTGTGCCCGAGAGAACCAATGGAAATGAACTGCAACATGGACTTTTGTTTTGCTTGAGATGCATCGAAAACCCCCTAACAAACTTAATGTACGAAACCAATTCTTCTCTAGTATCCTTCGTAAACGAAATTTCCATCTATATGGATGACTGTCTTGTGTAATGAATCCATTGATGATATTTAGGCTATTTTCTTTAACTAGCTGTCAACCATGACACTGTCTCTTTAAAGAACACAAAAATGTAAAACCAAAGAAAACTCATTTATGCTAAGTGTATGTTCTTCATTTGAGGAGCTGTGTAGAATATACATTATAGGATGCATGTGATTGCATAATTTTTCTTCAGTGTGCATTCTACAGTAGTTTTGATACTTAATCACACTGTATTTCATTGTATTAAATATAAAAATGTCTAAATTGTACCATGTTGTAGTTTTGTCCACGTTTAATTTAGGAATTAAATATTGTTGATGTGTTGATGCGTAAATATGATGCGTTGGGGAGATGCATAAATACCTGTGTATGTCTGAGTGAGTGGTTGTGCAGCAGTCACCCCAGTGTTGCTGTTGTTTTGAATGTTGTAGATTTCGACGTGGTTGTATGCTTGAGCAGGCTGCAGAACTGCGCTGAGTGTGAGCATGTCAGACGCTGAGCAGCCTCTCCTTTCTCTAAACAGCCAGACTGACAGGCCAGGAGATGTCTAATAAAGCATGAATCCTCCTGGAGCAGCAGTTCATACTTATATAATCCCTCTATCGCTGTGTTGAGGATTTCTCTTTCCCTGTCTCTCATTCTGTATTGCATACACACCACCCATAACAGATTGCCAACATTAAGTTGCCCTGTTTTGTGGTTTGCACATTTACTTGAGCTGTGTGAATCTCTTTTTGGTGTTGTTTGTTTGTTTGTTTGTTTCCCCAACCAAATTTGAAAAGGATCCAGAGCTGGTACGGAACATCTGCCGCTGGGTACGACAAGCTGTCACAATCCCTTTCTTTGCCAAGCTGACCCCTAATGTCACCAACATTAAGGATATTGCCAAAGCTGCACATGAAGGTAGCCTGATTTTCCACAACTATTTTGTTACTCTTAACCGCAGCGTGAATCAATAAATATAACAGATTTCACATTAGCAGATTTTGCAATTTAAATGTCAAGTGTTAATCCGGCCATGAGGCACAATTCCAATGTTGATAATAAGCTTTAATGCAGTGAAGAGTAGTGATAAGATGTGAGATGTGTAATGGTGTGACCTGGCAGCATGGGGCTCAGCAGAAACCCCACATTATACCATACATCCTGCAGCTTTTTTATGGGCTAGATATCACCTCTTTCTCCTCCTGCTTCTACGTGGCTAATTTCTGAACCCCGTGGGTATAGGTGGTGCAGATGGCGTCACTGCCACCAACACGGTCTCAGGCCTGATGGGACTGAAGGCAGACGGCTCTCCCTGGCCTGGCATCGGCCGAGAGAAGCGCACCACATATGGCGGCGTGTCTGGTAAGTGTCACCCAGCTCACTGGATCCATTCCCTTTTCCTTAGGGACAACACCGCCAGATCGTGGGTGTGCGCAAGTGTGTTTTAATCTATCATTTGTCTCTTTGTGCATGCAGGAGTGTTGTGGGATTGTGTGGTTTTGTGAAAACACTTGTTTGTTCTCTTTTCAATTATAATCATGTTTGTGTCACTGCTGTGAGACATGCATTGGAATGAAAGCAGTAGCACATACTGTGTGTTGGAGTCAACTGGAGCTGAAAGGTTGGCTAATAATCCCTCTCTGATAGAGGATGCCAAAACTCCCGGCTGACCACAGAGGATCTTGTGTACCTCTGTAATTGCGGCCCGGGCTCGGACCACAGCTGAAGTGTAATCAGGAACGATGGCAATTGGTTTCCCTTTGAGATGAAGCGAGCCATGACTCTGGGCACGACGAAGAATCTCAACACAGACTTGGTAAAAGTGACTTAGCTACGATGGCTCTCGGCTTACCATCTGATCTCTTTGATTTATGGATTCGATGCGAACCGGTCAGTAACAATATCTTTATCCAGCTGCAGCACTTCTTTCAGAAGTTTACAAACAGACATTGTGTAACTCAAGTTGGGCTCCTCCAGGACACCAAAAATTCGAATATTACATCTCCGCATCCTTCCCTCCATGTCTTCACATTTATTTTTCACTAAAGACAATTTTTTTTGCAGGCCGGTTACCATGTTTTGAAGAGTTGTTACTTCGTCTGACCACATAGATTATCCAGCTTCCATCTCGTTGACCGTAGTTTTAACCTGTTTGATATCTGTGCTTATTGTAGCCATCGTCTTAGCAAGCTCATTTCTCACAGGCTGCAGTTTGGTCTTGATGAAATAGAAATCATCAGTTAATGCACTTTTTAGCTCCTCTCTGATAATCATGGATATATCAGCTCTGACAGTCAACAGATTTTAGTTCTGTTGCATCCATAGTGTCCTGCTCTTTTCCGTCTGTATTTCGGGTAGGGCTGGATGTGATATCCGAGTTAGCTTTAGCCTTCTGGCTCGAAGGGGAGCTAGGCCCCGTCGTTTTTAGCCCAGTATCTTTGTATTTCATCAAATTTGAAGCCATAATGTTATTCAAGAAGGTCACTTATTTTATTACCAGCTTAGTTTAACAATTTTAGCACAATTTATGCACTTGTGAGTCGGCATAAATTAAATTCGGAGTAGAAATATTTACATAAAAATTTAAAAAGTTCAGTGGGGGCTATCTCAAAACACTTCTTACTCCATCTTTGGCTCGCTCTACTCTCCCAAAATGTTAACTTTTTGAATAAAAATTGCTGGTGTCTAATCTGGGATTTATTTATTTGATAAAGTAAAAAGAAAAATCCTAAGTGTGGTAATTCCATACTTTTTGGAAGGTTATACAATCTATATGCAGAAAAGATACGACGTATATTATAGAAAGTGTTTTGTTCTCTATCAAAGCAGCAACACCTGGTTAAGCCAATATCATTGTATATTACACTATGGCTATGTGAAAAACCACAGTTCTTGACAGGCCACAAAACACATGTTTTTTGAGTAGAGTTTGTCTTAATAGAGTTTGTATTTTACTAGTTTTCCCCAGTAAATAAGATCCACACAACACTGTATTCTTAGACATGCAAATGTTGATCCCCACACCACCTCCTCCCAGATTTGGCTGTAATTGCTTAAGCTGCAGCATTCATCCAGCAGTGGCTACTTCCTTCCTCAGTAACAGTTTCAATATACATTCAGAAGGAGACAATACAGCAAGTGTATCTAATTTCCCAGGTATTGTATTTCTTGAAAATATTCCATGATAGTATCATCTTCTCAAGTGTTGTCATTTGAATATTGTCTCACATAAGTGTGTAGTAAGGGCTTTTGAAGGGGAAAAAAAGTGCATATCAAGCCTGAGTGCCATGCCTCAATAGTGGGTTATAAAACAAAGGTACTCTGGTTGCTATGGGATGTTAACATTGTCTGCAGCAGCATCTCAGTTCATGAAGACATTAGACTGGTTTACTTTCAAAAGACTACGGTTTACCCTTTGCTGCACTGCAGGGTCCACAGCTTATGTATTTCATGTGTATTTCATGTGCTTCTATGGCTTTCTTACATAGTAGTGTTTGTTAGATTACAGTAAAGGTGCTACTAGTGAAGCAGCTATGTGATTTGTAAGATCACTTGTACCCTGTGAGTTTTTCTGGTATGGATGGTGTTTTTTTCCATCCCAAATTGTGTCTGCTGGAGTGTGCGTGGTCTTATTGTCTGTTCTCACCTCTTCTGTGCTCGAGCCTTTGCACTTCATCAGAGGGCAGCATGAGCTCCTGTCCAGCCAGTGGTGTGCTCCAGCCATGTGCTCAATAATTCATGCACGTGCTGTTTTGCTTCCCCTCCTTCTGCTCTGGATTGTGGCTGGACAGCGGCTCTGCTGCATAGATAAAGACATTTATGAATCAGGACTTTTTTTCATTGCGTGTTTTAGTGCATATGTATGTTTTTGACAAACTGACAACTGTTGACATGGCGTATGAATGGCATCCGTTTGCAGGCCCATCCCTTTATTACCTCGTGCCTTCTGTTTTACTCTCTGCTGGTCCAGAACGGCTGGGATTGAAGAAAGGAGAAAAAAACAAGAGGCAGCCCAGCACCTGGCCCAGCAAAAAAGAGAGACATTAAAAATTAATGGAGATACTATTGCAGCAGTTCTTTATGTAAGCAAAACTACTTAGTGTCATCTTTTCCATATTTAAGATTTGCCTGCTGGGCTCTAATATCCCACTGGAGTTGAGCCTGTCTGGAATTTTGCTGCACCCCTGCCTAGCATGCATCCTCCTACAGCTGGCAAGCCCCAACACTCTTCCAAGGGTCATAATTCACCATGGCCATGCTGTATGGGATTTTAAATAATTACAAATCTATTGAATTGATCGACTGCTTCAGAGCTCAGTATTTAAAAGCTTTCTGCAAATACTGTACACCCATGTTTATGACTCTATTTTTTTTTCAATCTTAAAAACCTTTATCCACAAATAAGCAACTTGAAAGTTGCCTAGCTCACTTTTATCATAGCAGCTATGCAGAAAATAGAGCGAACAGGTTAAAAGAGCAGAAAGAGTTTTTTTTCCCCCTTAACTCTGGCTGTAGGGTAAGGAGCTACTACTTGCACATCATTTCAGAAATTATGAAGGGTTTCTTATCTTCAGCTAAGTTCACCGCTCTGTGGTTATTCAATTCCTACGTGTAACAGGTCAGTGGAAAACACATACAGCCTCCTGTTGGAGAAAATATTCTCCTCCTGTCTGTTGGCTACTAAAAGACAGCCTCAAGCCCCTCCACCTCGATGTGTGTGTGTGTGTGTGTGTGTGTGTGTGTGTGTGTGTGTGTGTGTGTGTGTGTGTGTGTGTGTGTTCTTTCCATGGCTGATACATTTTGTATGTCTCTAAGATCAAAGCTGGGCAAGGTCTCCTCTGCCAGGCTTCTTCAACATGCTCTAGCTCATATCTCATGTTTGCTGCATCTCTACACTACAGTGTCAAGAACTGTAGTCTCAGGCTTCTTATTTGAAACAGAATTCAGGAATATACATAAATTTGTTGTCTATCGAAATATTTGGTGCAGACTATAAAGCAAGATGCAGTCTAGCTTCGATTTACACAAAACTGTCAAAGGAGTTCTTTTCTTTTCTTTCTTTTTTTTTTAGATATAAAAAGAGCTCCATGTACTATATAAAAATACACTGTTCCTAGCTCAGTTCATACACTCTATATATGGAAACTAAGCTTTAAAGTCTAGATTTCATAGGCTTTGTGAGGGAAAAAAATTATATATATAATTTAGGAATATTTCTAAATAAGTATTATAATGCTTGTGTTTATTCTCTGTAAGTATTGTACTGATATTATAATTTGTGTATCAACTTCTAGGGAAAATGAAAATGTTACAATAATGGATAATGTTGTATCTGGGTATTTACAGCAACCCACTGGTTAAGTGCTGCAGAGACTACACATAAAGCCTTATGTGTTTGCTAAACCAATTAACGAATGACAGAAGGAACAATTCATGATTAAAAAATAATGCAGCTTAGATTCTTCTTAAAGCCAAGGTGCCCCAGTGACTACCAGCATGAGCTCAGCCTCACCATTACCTGACCTTGATTAATGTAATCCTGTGCAGCCAATCAGTGTACTAGGAGCATGAATCATGAAATTATGTGTTAGGCAAATGAGGAAATTAGAAATAATTAGCATTGGGTTTTCATGGTCATGCTTAGTGTTGACTCCCTACTAAGTCACACATATATCAGTGATTTATTCAATTCAAACATCAACACTTTAAAATGCCCTAATCGAAATATCAGTATCATTTGAAAAATTGGAGATGTGGCATGTCAGATTATGCTACCAACTGTAGAAGTTAAGTTGATAACATAGGAAAAAGTGCAGGTTGTGGGAGTTGAGTGGTATAATGCTGGCAGTTAAACTGTGCACAAATTAAGGCTGTCTGTAAATAAGCATAACAACAAGCTCTCACCTCAAGAACAGTGCAAGATCAAGAACTGTAATGCTAAATAATCATCTGTGAAGACTGTGGCAAAATAACAGCACAAAATAATTAGTAAATAACAGTTATAAAAACTATAACTATACATACTGTATTTAATCTACTTATTCTTCTTTTGGCTGCTCCCTTTAGGGATCCCCACAGCAGATCATCTTTCTCCATCTCACCCTGTCCGCTGCATGACCTCCCTCACCACATCCATAAATCCCCGCTTTGGCCTTTCTCTCCTCCTACCACACAGTTCCATAGTCAACATTCTTTTACCAATATACCCTACATCCCTCCTCTGCACATGGCCAAATCAATTCAATCTGGCCTTTCTTGCTTCATCCCCAAACACTCCTACCTGTGCTGTCCCTCTAACATATTCATTTCTAATTCGGTCCATTCTTTTCACTTTCACTTTTCAGATTTTGTTTAATCTGGTAACTACAAGTACTGTAAGTACAATAAATTACAGTTGAATGTGCAGCTGTAGAATCTAAATTGCTACAATGAGATGAACTAATATAGGACTTAGACCTATGATGTTAGTTTGCAACAAATGGCCACTAAAGGCTGTGTGTGTGAATAAGTGAGCTACAGGATGTTTGCATAGTAACTTCTGCATAACAGAAAGCCCATCATCTGAGAGAGTAAAAAAAAAAATAGATGTCAACAAATGTAGTAATCATCTGAGTGGTCTACACTATGTACCTTATTTTGACTTTTTCTTTTTTTATGTATTGATCACAATAATCATCTATTGATTTTTTTCTCTCTCTGTCTCTGTTTCAGCAAGCCCAGAGCAGAGGCCTGGGACTCTGAAAAAGAAACTGGCATTGATGTTCTTTTTTTTCCTTCCCTCCTTTAATGTGATAATGTGATAATATGTGCACATCAGCCAGTGTTTGTTGTCATGCTGTTTGAGGATTGACTCTGTAACAACAGTGAGGGAGGGGGGGAAATGCTGCTCATCTATAAGTCCAGTTTAGCTGCATTTCAATGCTTGTGCGGCTTTCTTTCTTTTTTTTCTTCTTCTTCTTTTTTTTAATAACCAAAGCCTACCTCCTGCTGTATTCTGCATATACCCAGACTGCCTAAGCACTGATACATTTCTGCATTCATAGAAAAAGAAGAGCTGAGCTCCTGGTGTGATAGGCTAGTTTGTCTTTTGTGTGTACATTTTTAGCTTTGAAGGCTGGTGGAAGGGTTGGGCGATGTTTATCTGGAGTCTTTGATGCAAGAGGCTATGGCTGTTTAAATTAAAGCTGCATGTTTTGAGTAATCAGCACAGCAGTCTGTGTGTTAGACAGATCATGGTACAGTAGGCCTTTTATTTTAATTAAATGATTAATTAAAGCCGCATCACTGAGGACAGACTTCTAAGCACTGTCAAGATTTCAATTTTGTGTTAAATATATTCTAAAGGCCAGACCCCTAAATCTCATGGGCCAGTAGCAAGCAGTGAGCTGTGAACATAAGCACAGGCTAACTTTTAATGATAAGAACACAGAATGAGATGAGGTTCTTGAAGCACAGCCACTGGATTGGGCTATCAATCACAGCACTCTCCAGGGAAATGGCAGTTGAAACAAAACACTGATAAATAAGAAAAGCAAATATTATTGTTGCGTTCTTTTTCTCCATTCCTCTTTGTGTGTCTTTTATCTCCCTCCCACTCTGTGTGTCAGTCTGTCTGTCTGTTTCTTTATTTGCTGTTCAAATTAGAATCCAAATCTTTAGAGGTGTTGAAATCCACAAACAGGAAGCTTAGTAAGTGCTTTCACAAAAAATGTTAGAATATGCTCAGTAAGCTCTCCTCAGAATGCAAGCAAATACCTATTTTGATCCAGTTTTTGTTGGGCTGACCATAAAATCTCATTCTGATCATTGCTTTAAAGTTGTATGTGAATACATCTGAGCAATCATAGTTATAGCTGTTCACATAAAACAAGCTCTGCCCCACTCAGAGTACCAGTTCATCCCAGTGGAACCAGCAGTCATGGCTCTGTGCAGACCGCTCGAATTCCTTCAGGCCAACCTTGTCAAAGGTTTGGGAGCAAAAGATTTGTATAGCAATTGCTATAGAACACAACTTTGTGACAAGACTTTGGGAATAACCACATACAGTGGGGCAAAAAAGTATTTAGTCAGCCACCAATTGTGCAAGTTCTCCCACTTAAAATATGAGAGAGGTCTCCAATTTTCATCACAGGTACACTTCAACTATGAGAGACAGACGGTGGGAAAAGAATCCAAGAAATCACATTGTAGGATTTTTAATGAATACATTGGTAAATTCCTCAATAAAATAAGTATTTGGTCACCTACAAACAAACAAGATTTCTGGCTCTCACAGACCCGTAACTTCTTCTCTAAGTGGCTCCTCTGTCCTCCACTCGTCTCCTGTATTAATGGCACCTGTTTGAACTCGTTATCAGCATAAAGGACACCTGTCCACAACCTCAAACAGTCAGACTCCAAATTCCTCTATGGCTAAGACCAAAGAGCTGTCAAAGGACACCAGAAACAAAATTGTAGACCTGCACCAGGCTGGGAAGACTGAATCTGCAATAGGTAACAGCTTGGTGTGAAGAAATCAACTGTGGGAGCAATTATTAGAAAATGGAAGACATACAAGACCACTGATAATCTCCCTTGATCTGGGGCTCCACGCAAGATCTCACCCAGTGGGGTCAAAATGATCACGAGAACGGTGAGCAAAAATCCCAGAACCACACAGGGGATCTAGTGAATGACCTGCAGAGAGCTGGGACCAAAGTAACAAAGGTTACCATCAGTAACACACTACGCTCAAATCCTGCAGTGCCAAACGTGTCCCCCTGCTTAAGTCAGTACATGTCTGGGCCCGTCTGAAGTTTGCTAGAGAGCATATGGATATGTCATATGGTCTGATGAAACCATGGAACTTTTTGGTAAAAACTCAAGTTTTTGGCGGAGATAGAATGCTGAGTTGTATCCAAAATACACCATACCTACTGTGAAGCACGGGGTTGGAAACATCATGTTTTGGGCTGTTTTTCTGCAAAGGGACGATTGATCCGTGTAAAGTAAAGAATGAATGGGGCCATGTATCATGAGATTTTGAGTGAAAACCTCCTTCCATCAGCAAAGGCACTGAAGATGAAATGTGGTTGGGTCTTTCAGCATGACAGTGATCTCAAACACACCACCCGGGCAATGAAGGAGTGGCTTCGTAAAAAGTATTATAAGGTCCTGGAGTGGCCTAGCCAGTCTCCAGATCTCAACCCCATAGAAAATCTTTGGAGAGAGTTGAAAGTCTGTGTTGCCCAGCAACAGCCCCAAAACATCACTGCTCTAGAGGAGATCTGCATGGAGGAATGGGCCAAAATACCAGCAACCGTGTGAAAACCTTGTGAAGACTTTTGACCTCTGTCATTGCCAACAAAGGGAATATAACAAAGTATTGAGATGAAGTTTTGTTATTGACCAAATACTTATTTTGCACCGTAATTTGCAAATAAAATCTTTCAATGTGATTTTCTGGATTTTTTTTTCTCCTTATTTTGTCTCTCATAGTGGAGTAAGTGTATCTATGATGAAAATTGGAAACCTCTCATCTTTTAAGTGGGAGAACTTGCACGATTGGTGGCTGACTAAACACTTTTTTGCCCCACTGTATACATGTGTGTGTGTATATATCTCAGAATACTTTATTGATCCTGGAGGAAATTGTGTGCACATAGTTGCTCCATACCAAGTAAACAAAAAGATAAAAGTCTCAATAAGAAAAATTACAAATGTCTATATACATACTGAAAGTCTACATATAAGT
Organism: Neosilurus hyrtlii; assembly: GCA_028564935.1. Classification (NCBI taxonomy): domain Eukaryota; kingdom Metazoa; phylum Chordata; class Actinopteri; order Siluriformes; family Plotosidae; genus Neosilurus; species Neosilurus hyrtlii. The sequence continues at coordinate 22,167,114 of JAOUQZ010000044.1, forward strand.
CTAAAATTAGAAGTTAGTAATATCTATATAAACAGATCCAGAATGAATGGTGTCAGTGAGTAATATGTACAGTATTATCAATATGATAAACAGTAGAATGTAAATGTATAACAGTGGATGTTGTTGCTATATGGAGGAGTTATACAGTTGAATGGCCGCTGGTAGGAATGATTTCCTGTGTCGTTCAGTGGTACATTTAGGTGGTATCAGTCTCTCACTGAACGTGTTCCTGTGACTGATCAGCAGGTTGTGAAGTGGAGGTATTGTTCAATATTGCCTTTATTTTGGACAACATTCTCCTCTCCGACACTACCGTCAGAGAGTCCAGCTCCTTCTCCACAATGCTACTGGCCTTGCGGATCAGTTTGTCAGTTTGTTTGCGTCTGCAATCCTCAGCCTGCTGCCCCAGCATGCAACAGCAAACAGGATGGCGCTGGCCACAACAGACTCATAAAACATCCTAAGCAGTGTTTGGCAGATGTTAAATGACCTTAGCTGCCTCAAAAAATAGAGATAGCTCTGGTCCTTCTTGTAAAGTGCAGTAGTGTTCTTAACCCAGTCTAGTTTACTGTCAATATGAACTACAAGGTTTTTGGTATCCTCCACCATTGCCAAATTGACACCCTGGATGGAAACAGGGGGCGCTGGTATTATAGATCTCCTGAAATCCACAATCAGTTCCTTGGTCCTTGTAACATTAAGCTGCAGATGATTCAGCTCACACCATGTGACGAAGGAATCCACAGCAGCCGATATTCCGTCTCATTACTTCCACTGATACATCCGACTACAGCAGAGTCATCAGAAAACTTCTGAAGATGGCAAGTCTCTGTGCAGTAGCTGAAGTCTGTTGTGTAGATGGTGAAGAGAAAAGGGAAGAGGACGGTCCCTTGTGGTGCCCCAGTGTTGCCGACCACCGTGTCCGACATGCAGTGCTGCAGGCACACATACTGTGGCCTTCCAGTCAGGTAGTCTACAATCCAGGACACAAGAGAGGCATCCACTTGCATCGCTGTCAGCTTCTCACCCAGGAGGGTTGGCCTGATGGTGTTAAATGCACTGGAGAAGTCAAAAAACATGACCCTCACAGTGCTCGCCGGCTGGTCCAGATGAGTATAGACACGGTTTAGCAGGTAGATGATGGCGTCCTCTACTCCGAGATGAGGCTGGAAAGCAAACTTAAGGGGGTCCATGTGTGGTCTAACCATGGGTCAGAGCTGATCCAATACGAGTCTCTTGAGGGTCTTCAAGACATGTGAAGTCAGTGCCATGGGTCTGTAATCCTGGGGGCCACTGGGACGTGGGGTCTTCGGTAGAGGAACGAGGCATGACATCTTCCACTGCACAGTTGTGAAGATGTAATGTAAGATTCCACAGTGCTGGGGGGCACAGGCTTTAAGTACACAGGGGCTCACCCCATCTGGTCCTGCTGCCCCGCTTGAGTGGAGTCTTCTCAGCTGTTTTTCAACCTGATTATAGGTGAAGTTGACAGGTGGGGAAAGATTGTCAGGTCCATCACAGGAGGCAGAGGTGCAGTAAGGAGAGAGAGGGAGAGAGAGTGGTGTGGCAGGGGGGTTCAGGCTTTCTCCTGATGAGTTAAAAATGGGCTGAGCAGTAGCCGCAGTGTCGAATCTGTTAAAAAACACATTCAGCTCATTTGCCCTGTCCTCACTGCCCTCAGCTCCTCTGCTGTTGGATGGTCTAAAACCAGTGATGGTCTTTATCCCACTCTAAACCTCTCTCATGCTGTTATATTGGAGTTTCCACTCCAGCTTTCTCGTGCAATTGTCCTTAGCCTCTCTGATCTTGACTCTTAGAAAACTTTGGTTCGTTCTCACCTCCTCTCTGTTGCCAGCACTGAATGCCCTCTTCTTGTCATTAAGGAGGGCTTTAATGTCTTTTGTCACCCACGGTTTTTTATTTGGGTAACAATAGACTGTCTGAGCTGGGACAATGGCATCGGTACAGAAATTGATGTTGTGTGAAATACACAGTGAGCCCATCAATGTCCTCACCGAGGAGCTCACAGAGTGCTTGCCAGTCTGTCACTTCAAAGCCGTCCTGTAATTTCTCCATGGCCTCCTCCCACCATTTCCTAACAGTCCTTGTAGTCACAGGCTGCCTCTTCACAACAGGCACAAATCAGGATGAAAGATGAATGAAGTTGTGGTCTGATCTCCACAGTGGGGGAAGGGGGTGGAACTGTAGGCATCCTTAGTATTTGCATACAGCAGGTCTAAAGTTCTCTCTCTCTGGTGGGACAGTTCACGTACTGCACAAAGTTTGTTAGTGTGGTGTCCGTGTTGACATGGTTGAAGTCACCCGAGATCACAATGAAAGCACTCGGGTGCTGAGTCTGTAACCAGGTTATGGTAGCATAAACAGTGTCACATGCAGCTGTGGTGCACATGCAACTATATATATAAAACTAATTTTTAAAAAAAATTTAAACATTTCTTCCGCAAACCCTTCACATCCCTAATGAGCAAGCCCACGGCGATTGAAAAATTTCCCCAGTAGAAACCTTGAGAGGAACCAGACTCAGACTGAGAGGTTAAAAAAAGTGCCCTGCCCTTGTCAAGCCCGGATCATCATAAGAACTTCAGCCAGCAGCAGCACACCAGGATGGACCACAGGACTCAGAAAGCAGATCAGGAGGATCAGGATTACCAGCATCCCAGAAGTAGCACATGTACCTCAGCAAAAACACACACATAAGGGTTATTTATTCTTTATCTGATATTTTAAATAATTTACAAAGTATACCATTATATTTACCACACATTCAAGGACAAAACTGAGGCAGTTGTTCCAGATTAGTTGTGTCATTGATTAGAACCTCCAGGTAGAACCTGTCTTATTTAAACCTGAATTCGAAGGTCTGGTGTTCTCTTTGCTATTGAAGTGTGTGGTGTCAGAACACTAAGATTTAAGGCCTTTAGATAGTTGTGGATGCCTATGAGACTGACAAGGGATACAAAAATTTCTAAAAGATTTATAATAAATCATTTCTTTCATTTTCAAACACTTGCAAGTTTGTCCAAAACTGGTCACTTCAGCAACTTTAGCATTCATAAACAATCTGTGAGCAGACTGTTAAATAAAAAAAAATAATTCTCCAAGAACTCAAAAATTTAAACCTGAAGATCTGTAGGTGACTCTGTTGGTATGAAAGTGTTTATATCTACAATCAGAAAAACAAGTGAATTGGAGACATGCCAAGAAAAAGCCTTTTTTAAAAATTAAATTAAAAATGTCAAAGCCCAGATTTGAACCCATTTGAAATGTTGTGGGGGTACAACATTTGGCAGTAAGCTTTCACATAAGCTGCAACTAAAGTATTTGTGGTGAAAAATGTCAGCAATACAATGTCAGAAACTGGTGAATATTTATACAGAATCCTTACGAGAGGTTGTTTCTGCTTATAAACAATTAATTTATACCCATTCTTACACAAACTTCGCTCACTCATTGCAACTTCAGGTGCAATTACATTATAAAAATCCTTCTCATATATGTAGTACTTATGAAGTGTGGACGTTTGTGTATTTAGCTACTAAGATTACTTTAACAATTAGCAAGAAGACTTACCTCGGACTACGGATGCTAAATGTACTCCAAGTTTGTTCATGGGCCGTGTAAAATAAAGCTTGCTCCATTCAAAGCTGGCGGGTGGGGGTCCACAAGATGGCACAAGGTCGATCCACCCATCGATCATCCCATACTCCCAGCATGCTGCACGATCACGTCAAAACACAACACCCCTGGCTTCAAAAATCAAAGACCGCAATGGCGAATTTTAAACTTGGCTTCCTAATGGCAGTTCAGCAAAAGAGCACAAACCAATGGGTGATGTCATGGTAGGCCTCGTCCATTTCTTTTTACAGCAATGATTTCTGCTAAAGGGGCAGGAACACCTTCTGGGGCCTAGGGTGTACTTATGTACTTTGTCAGTAGATTAATGATACACTAAAAAATATTAATAAATTTTTCTTAAAAAAAGGTAATTTTGGACCTTAATTATGAACTAGAGAACGCAATTTCTGAAGAAATTGTGGTGTGAATGCTGAAAGCTTATGCTAAACTGGATGAAGCTGTGTGTGTGTGTGTGTGTGTGTGTGTGTGTGTGTGTGTGTGTGTGTGTGTGTGTGTGTGTGTGTGTGTGTG
>JAOUQZ010000044.1:22171380-22195402 GCA_028564935.1 Neosilurus hyrtlii
AAACCTCCTTCCATCAGCAAGGGGATTGAAGATGAAACGTGGCTGGGTCTTTTAGCATGACAATGATCCCAAACACATCGCTGGGGCAACAAAGGAGTGGATTCGTAAGAAGCATTTCAATGTCCTGGAGTGGCCTAGCCAGTCTCCCGATCTCACTCACTCACAAACTGCAGGGAGAACATTCAAAGTAGACAAACCTCTACAAAGAAATGCCTTTTCTAAGGCCAGGATTTGAACCCAGAACGTTTTTGCTGTGAGTCGAATGTCCTAACCACTACGTCACGGTGCCACCCTAACTGACTGTAATGTGTATTTATTATAATAGTGACACGTAGCACAATACAAGATGAGTGAGTGCCAAATATCTGAACATTTAAAATGGTCAGTTAATGAAACTGAAAAGGTGAAAGTTTGAAAAAAATTTTAATCATTGGAATGACTATTCAAATTTAATAAAAACTAACTTGTCTCTAATTTTTTAAAAGTTAGCATTAACTTGCAAAGTATCTGCTGGAGATTAGTTGAAGTGATGAGTCAACATTGGAAATTCATGTTCAGAATAGCACAAAGGTGCAGCTTACCAAATTTCACCTCAACTGGACTTATTGTTCCATCACTGCCTTTCAAACTAAATGGATTCACACAAAAAGTCATAAGTTTTAGTTATTATAATAGACCAGACTCCACCATGCAGTGGTAGGTTACGCATATTGCTCAAATTACTCAAATATAAATGGGTGGATCTAAAAGGTCCAACTTGCAAAATGGTTTGCAATTATCAGAGGAATCAGAGGGAAAAAATTATTGTGTTCACAATATATGGGCCAAAATGATTAACAATGCACTCGAGTGCCACTATCAGGTCAGTCTCCCACATCTGTCTTGTCTGAGCAGTGGAGAGTACTGCCTGTTGAACAGGTTTCATGTTTCTATTGCTGTCTTTACTCCCGATCAACTTTTAGCAGAAAATAACAATAATAGGTCCAAATAGAATCAAAAAAGGTCTTCTCATGTCTTGTTATTATTCTCTTTATTAGTGATGTAATCCATTTTTTTAACTGTTAATGTAAAATCTGACCATTTAAATGTTTATTCTGTAAAATGTATGATGAAAATGATGATGAAAATATATTATGTATTGTGCCGCACATCTCACAGGTTGGAAAAACTTCTTGAACCACTTTGCTTTGGCCACTGACAACCCCGTGTTTTTATTTTAAGTGTCTGAGAACATGAAAAGATCCCAACAGGATACGTGTGTATCCCCTAATTTCATAAATTCAATAACTATAAATAAACATTTATACATATAAATAAACTATAAATAAATGTTTGGGGTTTTTTTTTGTTTTACCTTTATCTCCTTTCTATATCTGATATGGCACTTCAGGGCCTATAGTTGATTTTCACATGGGGCTGTTTTCTAATGTTTATAAAATAAACAACTTGCGCAGAATTTGTTTAAAAACGAAAAAGTCTATTTTTAAAGTAATAAAGGAACTTTTTGCACTACGTTGTAAATATATCTTTTCATGGATCTACATGGCTTAAGCCTGTATTTGAAATGATATAGTAAGTTGGCTTCTGGCAAGGCAAAGGGTAACATCCCTGAGATTTAGGAGGTGACTTGCTCTTTTTCCAAGTCCCGGTGGATCAAAGTAAGCAAGAAGCTGGATCAGATGATTTTGCCATTGGAGACAATTTTGTCCGTGTATTCTTTAGTCTCAGTTAATTACAAAATTTAAAAAGAACATTGCACCTTAGTCTTTAATATCTTCTTATTTTTTTCCTGAAATTTGCTTTTAAGAAAATTTTTCTAAGATAATTCTGTCAGTTTCACGCCTTGTTCTGGGTTCTTAGAATGATTGCCTTCACAAAAAGAAAGTGCATGCCATTTGCTCTAATTAGCATGGGTGAGTGTCCCCAGAATCTCCGGAGGACGCAGGGGCATGTGTGCATACAAATGTTCATGAAGACATATAATATTGGAGAATAGTGGGGTTTGTGTATGTTTGGCCCTACAATGGTCTGGAGAGCTGTTTAGGGTGTACCCCACCTTCGCCCATAGTTGGCTGGTATGAGCTCCAGCCTCTGTGACATGATGAAAGTTAAAGCAGTACTTACTGAGCACCCAGGAACACAGTAGGGCCTCTCTTTGCACTCAAAACAGCCTTAATTCTTCATGGCATGGGTTCCACAAGATGTTGAAAACATTACTTAGAGATTATGGTCCATTTTTACATGATTGCATCACACAACTCCTGCAGCTTTTTCAGCTGCACTTGCATGCTGTGAATCTTTTGTTCTACCACTTCTTAAGGGTGTTCTATTGGATTCACAAGGTCACTAAAGAACTCTAAACTTATATTTATGTAACCTGGTTGTGAAGACTTTTGCATACATTATAGTGCTGGAAATAGCCGTTAAAAGATTGTGGTAAATTGTGACCATACAGGGATGTACATAGTTTTGGTGAGCTGCCCACTGCAGTCTCAGCTTGTTGTGTTTGGCTGAGTAAAGTGGAACCAAACATGTTTTTTTGTAGCCCATCCACCTCAGTGTTTGATGTGTTGAGTATTCTCAGATGCTTTTTTTGCACTCCACAGTATAGTTATCGGTCTTACTGTCACCTTTCTGTCAGCTTGAACCTGTCTGGACTTTCTCCTTTCACCTCTCATTAATAAGGCATTTCCTCATTTTGTTTGTTTTTGTTTTTTTTAATTGCACCTTTCTTAGTAAACTCTACAGACTGTGGTGTGTGAAAATCCCAAGAGATCAGCAGTTACTCAAACCACCCCATCTGGCACCAACAATCATGCCACAGTCAGAATCACTGAGCTCACATTCTTCCCTATTCTGATGGTTAATGTGTACAGTAGCTGTATCTGCATTCATTTATGCATTGTACTACTACCGCATAATAGGCATTGGTATAGGATATTCAATATTTGCATAAATGAGTTGGTGTACAAGTGTTCCTAAGAAAGTGCTCAGTGAAGGTATATAAACAACAAAAGGCTTCCTTTCTCCAGGACTAGAGGAGCTCTGTCTTCCCAGCTTCATATTTTCACTCCACTGATGGCAGCTTCTTTGACATAAATACACAAGGGAAAATCTTTGCTGCAGTTCTGCTGTTGGACAAGACAGCTCTCGTTCCACCTTGCCAGAAAAGGACAGAGAAAGCTCTATAAATTTTAAAGTAAAAAAAAAAAAAAACTTTACACCTTATTTATAATCACTGTTTAGTTTTGGTAAAGTTGCAAACCTTACAAAGCTATGTAGTTTAATTTATACAGTGTAGAAGTGTGGTCAGTACAGCACTCTAAGATCATTTTCCCTGTGTTTGCTACCTAAAAAAATATATCAAGTAATTGGTCTTTAGAGCCTTAACAGAGAACATCTGAACCAAACATGTCCTACAAATAAATGATTAAAATGCCAGTTAGTCCATAAGGCATCATCATGTACTCATTGTGGTCAAAGGACTTGCTTCTGTTTGTCAACTTCTTGAATGCAAATGTGTGTAAATGGCCAGTATTTTGCCAGTTCACACTTAAAACAAACTAGTTCAAAGTTCAGTTTATTCTCAAAATAAACCAGCTCAGTTTCATAGTATTTTTTTAAACCAAGTTCACAGTTTCAAAAATGAACTACTTTAGTTCATGTTAATTGGTTCCATTTTTGTTTAAATGTGCAATGTAACTATGCATATAAACACCTTGTTCAGAATTTTTTTTTGCTGTGTAGACAGTATTTACCTCAGACAGTTCAGCCTCAAAGCGAGTAATATTCCTATTGAATTCATTTTTCAACATTTTCTTTACCCGTTTTCTTGAATTCAAACAAATTTAATGAACGAATGTTTTTTGAGCTCACTCATGGGCAGAAGATTTTCAACAGTGTACTACAGTACAAGCTTATCCACTTGTTTTTGGGAAATTAAAACAGCAGGTCTTTTTGAAAAAAATGCTAGAGCTTCTTGGGCGAATGCATTTTGCTGCCTCATTGTCTTGCCCTTCTTGATCTGATCTCAAGACTGCATGTAATCCTCAAGACTGCACTGATGCTTCAACTCAATCTGTCATTTCAAATTCGATGTAAATGTGGCAAACGCTTTTTCAGACCCAATGGGCACAATTTGCATAAAAAACTTCTAATTTCTTCTGTCCGAGTCTTTACTTGTTTGTTCATAAAACTGATTCAAATGCACAAACAGGCTGGCTTCACACGTCATGTGGCATTCTGTAAGACAGTTCCATAAAAGGTGAACAGAAGAACATGTTTATCTTCTGTAAATGAGTTGTTCAGTTCAGAGTTACCAAAAATATGAACATGTTCAGTTCACTGAAAGCATTCATGCACATCACTGTGAATGGTGCCTTGTAATGAGTGATAGACTCCTGTCTTTGGTATATTCTCAGCATACATCCACTGTTCTCAAGACAGATTTCAAATCCACAATGAATCTGACCAAGGTAAAGTGATTACTCAAAATGAATTAGTGATATACTGTATACATTTTTTTAAGCTGCCAGACGAATAGTATTTCAGTGTCAATATCTATGCTGCTGATGTTGCTGTAATAAATATCATTAAATGTGAACCTGTGAACATTAATAACACAGAGTTGCCTTATCTGCATTATGATCATATTACTACTAAAATAATTAAAAATGTAAATAATTGAAATTAGATTAATTCACCTAGCACATACTATATTGATGTTATATTGAATTTATCTGTTTATTTTCATCAGTGGTGATTTTAGAGACTGCTGGGGCCCCCTCCAACCAGCATTCTTCACCTTTAGGTTCTAAATAATCGGACACCAACAAAAATTGCGAATATAGCTTAGACACAGCTTTCATCAGTTGCATCAGGTTACGAACACTGTGCCCGAAAGGTTAAATACTGCAATCAAAGTAAAGGGTGGCCACACTAAATGCTGACTTTTTTCTCAAAAAAGAGAGTGTTATTTTTGTTATTACTTTATAGTGTTGTTTCTTTATCTATTCTCATCAATATGATCCAATAATATGTGAAATAAATACTTGATTAGGACTTGGTTTCTGATTTATCCTCACTTGGTTAAGTGTATAATCATCACTGCACACTACTATAAGTAAAAAAAAAAAACAAATGCTGTCATAGTCTACCTACAGTATATTTTATATTTCATGCTTAGTCTACTACAACATGTCTTTTACAATGCACTGCACACCAGTGAAAGCACATGAGCCATAATTTATTGATGCAGTACAGCCTTGCAGCATCTACATATGCCTTACATTTTCCCTGTATAGCAGGCAGAGGGAAATTGAGGGCCCTTTGTAAGTCTCCACTGAAAGGCTCAGAAATCAACTTGGCCATTTTCTATAAGAGGATGTTAGTGCTAAAAGCACATTTTTCTCCCTTTTTGACAACAACTGGCAATATGTTGTTTAAATTTTGTCATTTGTATTGCCAATATAAAACAGTCTTCTCAATGTTTGATCACTTTCCTTGAAATCTGTCCCATGGAGAATTACATCTATCTATGTAATATAAATTACATTAATCTTCCCAATTGTTGAATAGTGTGGCCTGTGTTTCTCTGTGCAAATGGGAGTGGGAAGGGAGTGTGTGAATTGTGGAGTGTGCCCTGCTTGGCTGATCTTTTGTGGGTGCACAGAGACTAAAGCTAGGGCTAAAGGACAAAAAGGAGTTGACTATAGGGATGCTCACTGTCAGCATGTACTGGGTACACACAGAGCAGCATGGCTTTTGCAGATCTTAAATAGCAAGCACATGGATATTTTCCCACCAAAGAGTAAAATCCATGTTCTTCAGAGAACCCCAGTGAAATTTACTTCTAACTAATAAGTATTTTTTTTTATCATAGTATTAGCACTGCCATTTTTTAAAACAAAAAGTATACAGTATATGGTCATGTAAAAAAAAATTGTACATCTCATGATAATTGTTGATTTGTCTAAATATATTTGAAAAAAAACAAACCTTGAAAAAGTGATATATGTGTACTTGAACAAAACCACAAGGAAAATTCCATCCACTCTTTCCATCATTTATTCATCAGAAATATCAGTAGTTGTAATAATTTTTGTGGAGACTTTTGTAGATTCAAATTCTTGTAAGTTGACAATTGGTCTCTGACATCATCTTGCTGAAATTTTTGACCACTTCCATGATGTTTCTGTGCTTTGACTACAGCATTTCTTTATCATCCATTTCTTTTTGAGCCATTTCATGGTGGTTTTGCTAGGTTGTAAATTTGTATATTTGTTTTCTGATTGTACTGTACATGTGTGTACTTTCACATGAACAGTTGTGAGACTTAACTGTAGATCCCGTAATGAAATTTTGAGACTTGTTGAAACTCTCGAAGACTTATTTTCTCATCAGTTTTCTGCTGTCCGGCTGAATTTGCTGCGGTGGCCACTGCTTGACAAATCAACAATCATTTCAAATTTATGCCATACAATTAAATTATTACTTTCATTTATTTCTTTTTACCTTTCTTGCCATACACATTGGAATTCACAACATCTGGAACACCTGATTCATTATGTAATTTTAAGGTGTGGTAAATATAAATACTTACTTTTTCCATGTAACTGATTTCTTTTTGGTTTCTTTGTTTAAATCATAAAAATGACAACAGAATCCCAATTTTATGTGTAATTTGTTGGAGTATATCATCTTTATCTTTGAGCACTGTATCAAACAGGGTGGAATGTTTGCTTGTTTAAACAGATTGAGACAATCAACAGTTTTCATGGGATGTATTTTTTTTCTTATGACTGTATTCATAAATTATCTGGTTTGAAGAGTTGAAGCATTTTTCTGTTTTAATTTTAATACATGCATATGTAATTTCTGTTATGTTGATTTGTTTAAGAATTAGGATAGACACTTCATCAAGAGTGAAAAGATGATCTGATGGCATTTTCCAAATGCAAACTCAAAGAGATTCACAGTGTTCATAAGAAATATCTGCAACTAATTACCCAGAACTGATTGTCCAAACATTCCATATCCATTTCATTTCTAGGGCGCAAATGCAGTAGCATTATCAAGGTGGCAGTACCCTTCAGTGATTGGGTATCCACCACTGACTGTATATGGGACTGGACATTGCGTTCCATTCTATAAAAATTAAGCTTTTTTTGCTCAACCACATTGTCAAATTTGCAATCTGAGTCTACACACCAGGGACGTTCTCCAGTATATCCAAGTTTCATATTTCCATTTTTTTTCTGAGAAAAATCACTTTTTCCTGTTTTGGATGATGAGAATTCCACTTGTTTTGTCCATGAAACCTTTAATGGAGTCATTTGAAAGATAACCAGCATGGGAATTAAAATTAAATTTTTATAATACAAATTAATAATAAATTGACCCCCCCCCCACATACACACACAAAGAATTAAAAAAATAATAATAACAATAAATCTATATATAAGTAAATTCTAGAAATCCAAACTGAGACTGAGATTATTTTGATAGAAAATAGGCTTAACTATGTGCATACTATATGATGATGATGACGATGATAATGATGATAATGATTAGTATTATTAATTATTATCGGTATTATTATTATTGGGCGTTACTTTGGTGCAGGGTTAGAATGTCCGCCTTACAGCAAAAATGCCGGGGGTTCGATTCCCCGGCTTGGGCGTTTCTGTGTGGAGTTTGCATGTTCTCCCTGTGCTTGTGTGGGTTTCCTTCAGGTACTCCGGTTTCCTTCCACAGTTCAAAAGCATACACAGTAGGCTAACCGGCTGTTCCAAATGGCCCCTAGGTGTGAAAGTGAGTGTGTATTGTTGTGTGTGAGTTGGTCCTGCGATGGCCTGGCGAGCTGTCCAGAGTGTACCGTGCCTTCGCCCACAGCTGAGATGGGCGCCAGCCTCTCTACGACTAATTGGGATTAAGCTGCATAAAAAATGAATGACTGATGAATTATTATTATTATGATTATTATTAGCATTATTGATGTGATTATACATGATGATCAGTTAGTAAATACACCAACAGGATTATGGCATTTCAATTACGGTAGTGGTAGTGAGGGTTAGGAATGAGTACCAGACTGACTTTTAGCCTTCTCATATGTCATGAGAAGCTGTGCATGGTCCTGCATTCATTTTCTGAACAGCTGACTCATAGTCAAAGACGGCATATGCCCTGAACTGTTCCCTGGTCGCAGGGCCAACACACACAACCATTTACACTCACATTCCCACTCACACTCATGTCGGCAGAAACCAGAGTACCCGGAGGAAACACAGACAAGCATGGGGAGAGCATGCAAACGCAAAACGAAATGCCCTCGCTTAGCCTGTGACTGTCTTGCTGTGAGGCAGACATGCTAATCCCTACAGCCCTGTGGCTGCCTAGCTCTATTCTTCCATTCTGTTTGGTAATCGTTTATCCCACTTTAAAACACGGGAAGATGTATATTGAATTACATCATGGCAATGAATCTGATTGGTTGAAGGGATATGTCACGGATTACATAGAATGAGCCATGGCGCTTTTTACATTGTGGAGTGATTGTATGGAATAAAATGCATAGATCAATGATGGACATCCTGCTTCGGCACAACAATATTTTGAAACATGTTGGTATTCAATGACAATATGATGATGTATATGTTTTAAAAATGTTTCAAAAATTCATTATATAGTAATAATGTTTGTGCGTTTTTGTAATTCGAATGCATTATGTTACATCCTGGTCACTTCCTACGCCCCATATATGATAAATGAAGAAGTTAAAATATGAGATTGCTTTTGTATACTTGGCTCACTGTTATTGACTGCAGAGTAGCAGGCAGCACGCAGTGGTTAAGGATGTTCACTATAATCTTGTAGGTCATGTCTAGGTGGAATTCCTTAATTGTCTTTCCTTGAATGTTTTTCCTTATTTCTTATGTTTATCTGATGCGTCTAGATTTTGAACCCACCTTGTCATATTTTCTTGTTTTCTCTGTACTATACTTAGAATTATACATCCAAAAAGAAGGTGCTGAATGCCTTACGTGAGTGCCTCATACCGATTGAACAATAGGTGAAACCGGAGAAATGAGTAGACAACGACTGGTGCAAGGGGCGAATACATATGGCCATGTCCGCATTGAGCTAAAGAAACATTTATTACCTAACTAGCGATCTGAATTTATTAACTAATTCTACTGCTGACCTTAGATCAGGTTTTAGGATCATCTTAATGAATGTTCTGACTTCAGCACCCAGACCATAGTCATAAAAAATGGTTAGGAAACAACACACAGTCTAACTACTTGCAGTCATAGACAAATTACTGAGGAGATCAGAAAACAGGTACAGACGGATGTTGTTAGATTTAGAAACAGTCACAGATGAAGTCCTGTCACTAATGATCAGGAAACAGTCACAGTACAGCTACTGACCTGATTCCAAGAGAGGAAGTACCAACCCAACTACTGACAAGAGATCTAGAAACTGACCTCAACTACTGGCTGGAGAGAGCCACAGCCCTGCAATCCTTTTGTTTAGTTTAGTATTTTGTTTGGTTTTCCTATCTATAGTGCTGTCACCTTTCTGCTGCAGGTCTAACACATACACAAACGACCATTTATACTCACTTTCACACCTATGGCAATTTAGAGTAGCCAGTTGACCTACTGTTCATGTCTTTAGAGTGTGGGAGGAAACTGGAGCACCTGGAGAGAACCCAGACAGGCAAACTCCAAATTTTTTAAACACTCTATTTGGCTGTTGGGTTGAAACCTAAAACATTTTTGCTGTGAGGCATATGTTCTAACCACTGCATCATCAAGCTTTTCTTGTTGTTGTTGTTGTTGTTACTGCTTGTCTATCAAACATGGTCTCAAGGTGTTTAAGTTTTTCAATAATTCTTCACACAGAAGAAGTAGTGTTTGAGATGTACTGTGGGAGGCATTGGAGTCATTGAGTATTGCTCATCCGTTTCTAATGCAATTAAAAGCCTCAGTAGTTTCTCTGCAATGCTCCAGGGGGCAGTGAATGTGACCCACACTTGCACTCAAATCCCCAGGCTTACGTCTGAGTGTCAGTTACCAGAATTGTTAAGTGCCCCCTGACTAAACTGACTTTAATTCATGTCAGTAGATTACATGACTCTAGGTGTCAACAATTGCTTGTTTCGTTGGATGAGTGTGCGGACTGGTGTTGGAGGAGATAAACTCGTCACTCAGTGAAGGTGCTCTCACCTGTGCAACCTCAGCTCTGCAACCAGGCAGGTGTCAATCATTGCAGTCAGTAATGCTCATGTAACTGATTACTGTGTAGTGCCCAGTTAGGGTTCTAACTACTTTATATTTCTATAGAGGTAACACAGAATAAAGTGCGAAGAGACCTATTCTTTACAAAATCTATTCTAGAAATCGAAGAATATACTGCTGACCTGAAATTAAGAGGTCACTAAAGCCGACAGTGCTTTCTTGAAGGCTTGTTCTTTGATGCCTTCTTTGTTTTTTTTGTAAATCTTATCTTTACCACCGAAGATCTTATTATGTTCCCTGTGTGATTAGTAAGGGTCATTTAACATGAAGGTGAAAGCTGGTCTTTGCATGTGTGTCTGTGCCTCCCCACTCGACTTTAGTGACACTGGAGCTAAATGAGGGGAGACAATGTCTCCCACTGATCAATGAGGGAAAGGCCTGCCAGCTAACTGTGGTTAAATCTAATGTGATAAACGACTCCATCTGTCACCGGTTTTAATTCATTCAGGACACTGAGACCCAAGTAAATAAATAAAGGTTGTAACATTAGAAGGTACAGCACTCCCCAGAGCGCTCACACTGAAATGAAATATCTGTCTCTGTTTGTGAAAGAGAAAGAAAAAGAGAGCGTGACAGACATGATTATGATTAATGTTAATTGGTATACGAGAAAGATCATTTTGAGAAAGATCATTTTAGATGAGGTATTCTACTGCATGACCATTTCATCCACATTAGAAGCTTAGATAACTCAATTTGTGAATGAAATATGAATTTGTTTATTTGTTGTCTGTTTGCTTTTGTTTGCATGTATTCAGGCAATGCCATTCGTCCCATTGCCCTGAGAGCGGTGTCATCCATAGCCAGGGCACTCCCTGGTTTTCCCATCTTGGCCACTGGAGGCATTGATTCTGCTGAGTCTGGCCTACAGTTCCTTCATGCCGGTGCCTCAATACTGCAGGTGATGTTTCTCTCAATATTTGCTATTTGTAGCTTTGTAAACTTCTTCAAATCCAATAAAAATTGTAACACAAAATACTATTTATTATTGATATCTTGATTTAGGATTATATTGCAGTTCCCTTATCATCCACTTATAAGAATATCCTGTAACTCTTTTATGCAGACAAAGTTTTCATCAGAAAATGAGTTAAATGAATATCTCTAAACATTAAATGTTGAACGAAGATTGGAAAGTGTTTTCAAACTCTCTGTATTCTCCCTGGGTTGTGTCTAGGGAGTAATCAGTTAGGAAATCTGCATGCAAATTGAATCAATGTGAATAAATGCATCCACTATTTTTAAAATATGATTTAATGTTTCAGTAATGCCTCTCTATCACCGACCTGTTAAATCACAACCCATGGGATCTGAGAGGCTTTTTTGCAATTCATCTGGAGACTCGTCTTATGAATTAATATGAAAATTTAATTAAAGAATAAAAAATGGGCTCTTGATCGAATCATAATGCCTTCAATTACAAATTCACTGCCTTGAAACACTTTAATTTGTATTTCATCCTTCAAAATATATCTTTCTTTCTTTTTCGACTGATTTTTGTTTGTCACTGATGAAAGCAAATATATTTGCATTTAAGTTTTTCGCTGCGGATTAGTGATGCGAATTCTGGGTTGGATTAGGATGGGACTTGGAAGTCTGCAGTTTGTTTAGAAGATGTGGCACTTACTCAGTGATGCCTCAAAGGCCCACGGCTTTGTGAAATTGCTACTGCAAAATAACCAACACAGACAGCAGTAGACTTTCATCATAGCCAAAGACTAAAGCATTACTTTTTATGGTAAAAGCAGTATTGGTTCTCTGGAGTGTTTTATCCTTGAGGAAACTTTCACAAAACTATTCCATCACACGCCTTTGGAATATTATATAAATAAAAAAGCAAGGCATTTATTGAAAAATAACAGGACAAGAATGTGGTCTAATTGTATATGATACAATCAGGAAGTTTTGTCGTCTGAAATGAAGGATTATTGGAGGCTTGAATGGGAGAATCAATGTTTTTTGGACAACATGTTTTTGTCTGTTTCAATGTAAGAGATATTCATACTATTGTTTGTCAGTAGTGATTGACGCTACACTACATCAAACATATTCTTCTTAGAACAAACAATATAATGAAGTCCATTCATATCCTGTATTGATTTCTCGGAAAATCAAACTTTTTTCCCCCACACATTGATTATTGAAGACCACTTCTCTCTTCATATATTTTAGGCAGCTGTTCACCAAGCCTCATTTACATTATCATTTTCTTCCATTGCCTACAAGATGTTTTTTTTTTTTTTTTACATGTCTAGGCTTTTATGTTGGAAGAGCAAATGTTATCCACATTTCAATCAGTAATCTTTAGATGATTCTTTACAGAAGACATTGACAACAGCCTGTAGAGGATTTTATAAAGGATTTTGACATCGAGTGTCTGCTTCTACAGTGTCTTTCTATTAAATATTCATTTGTTTCGTTTGTTTGTTTTTGCAGAGAAGACAAGTCATCCATGTACCAAGTTTCACAAACCTATTCTAAAGGATATTCTCCTTTAATAATAGCAAATTATTTTGATGTGTGTTCTCCTGTCTTAATGAGATTAAATGCAACAGTGAGAGGAGAATGTCAGTGTAGTTGCAAGTCTTTTGGGGCAGTGGAGCAGTATTTCACTAATGACTGAATCAGATTAATCTTAATGATCCACGCTGCAATATCTCTCCATTTCAGTGCATGTAAACAGCTGTGAGTCGCAATAAAGGAGCCATCATCAGGTAGCAAAAATGACTTGTAGCCCAGAAAATATTCCTAATTCAGTTTGAAATGGCTAAGTGTCTCGGCAGAGAGAGGAAAAGATCACAGAGGACAAAGCAAGCTTTTAACCAGCAGCATGTTCCACAGTTAAGATATTGATTGAAGAAGCACTACAAGCAGTGTTACTATAGAGGAAGACAAAGGGAAAAAGGTTATGTTCTCCCTTCAATTCACAAAATCTAGTAAATGGAGTTAAGGCAATGACTGAATTTTAGTGGCAAAAGAAAGCAAAGAAAGCTCTCCTTTCACTAACATTTAAAACATATAAATTTCTCTGCAGTTTGGATGTGTAATTGTGCCACCACACAGGCAGGATCTTTTACCTACAAAGCAATATAAAATAACACTGGCTAATATCTGTTATTAGACATATTGGATATAATGTTCCAAACAGAAGGATAAGAGCTAGACATTTTAATATTTGGATGCCAAACTGAATTAATCTCTGTCTCTGCCGGGAAGACGGTGTTCAGTTAAATGCCAGAATTTTATCACTGGAAATAAAAGAGCTGACAAAGAGAGAACATGCAGAGGGATCTAAAAGCATCTGAGATCTCAGAAGGAGTTGAAATCAATGCCCAGCCACAGTTTTCAGAGTGGATAAAAAGGACCTGCTGCCTCAATTGCTTGGGAACCTCTTAGAAATTCTCACTTTGATTTATTTCAGGAGTCAGTTGCATTAGGATTAAATGCTCTGTACCAGGGTATCACAGCTTTGATGTTTCCAACAAATGAGGAGCACTAATGGAAATATTTCTGCAGAAGTTCAACAGGGCTCAGAATGTACAGGTCTAGTCTTGAGAAGATCAACTGTTCGTGCATCTGTCTACACACTTTTTTAAAAATAGGTTGCAGTGCTTTTTAACAGTTGCTTTATTTGTTTACTTATGCTACACAAATCAGTCAAATGTGCTGCATTCAAAATGTCCACTCGCCCACTATATCATGAATCAGACACAATTGTTGTGCTGTTCGAATTCTCAACTGTAATTTCGATTCACTATATAGTGTACTATAGAATTATTGCAATGCAGTGTACCCTACATCGGTCAAAACAAACATACTGTTGCTGCCTGTCACATCAGTTGCAAAAGAAGAAGAAAAAGAGCCATCAGATGCAAGAGTAAAAACAAAAGGTTATTTTACTATATAACAGTTTTGTATGGGTAACTTTAATTCACAATTAATATATTGACAATTAGTATATAATAGCATATTTACAGTGGCAGTTGCCATCATGTGTTAGGACCCAGACCTTTTCTCCTTTCTCTCTTCCTGGTGTGTCCTCTCCCCTTTGTGTATGTCTTGTCTGAGTTTGTATGTCTAGAGGAATGGGTGTGGCTTTATGATTACTCCACTCACCTGCTCATTCAACCCATCTGTTTCCAATTCCAGTACCACCTCCTGCAGCATAAAACTTGATTTCTTCAGTCACTCCCTGCCAGTTTGTCAGTTCACACAGCATGGTCCAAGATTCATTGTTGGTGAACTCTTTTGCCTGCCACTGAACACCCCGGAGCCCTGCCGCTGCCCAGTCCTCCTCAGCCTCTAAAAGTCCCATCTAATGGACTTTATTCAAGGTTTTCTTTAACTCAGGTTGCTAATAAAGGAGGCTTTTTTTGAACTACAGTCTGTGTTTTTCAGAGTACTGCATTTGGGTTCAGCTTCTTGGTAAAACCCTAACATTGTGATTGTATTTTTATATACAGTACAGCCAAAGTATTTGTTTTGTTTTGTTTTTCACCACTTATCCTCTTCTGGGTCATGGGGCGAAAGTGTCAGCAGGGATGCCCAGGATTCTGAGGGGTTCCCAAGGCAACCGAGATATATAATCTTTCCAGCATGTCCTTGGTTTGTAGGTGGATCTTGGTTGGACATGCTGGAAACACCTCCCCACAGAAAAGGCCTGAACCACATCAGCTGACTCCTCTCGATGTGGCTCTACTCTGAGCCCCTCCCAGATGTCTGAGCTCCTCTCGCTATCTCTAAGACTGAGCCCAGCCACCCTGCAGAGTAAACGCGTTTCAGCGGCTTGTATCTGCGATCTGCTTGTATCTCGTCCTTTCAGTCACTACCAACAGCTTGTGACCATAGGTGAAGGCTGGAATATAGACGGACCAGTAAATTGAGGGCTTTGCCTTACAGCTCAGCGCTCTCTTCACCACAGCAGACTGGTGAAGCATCCGCATTGCTGCAGACAGTGCACAAATTTGTCTATTCATCTTCTGCTCCATTTTCCCCTCACTCGTGAATAATATCCTGAGATACTTTAACTTCTTCACAGCCAAAGTATGCTGTAAATAAAGGTAAATGTGTACAGATTTGTGTTGCAAAGTTCTATACAACACTGTGAAGAGATATATTATCTACAACGTGTACTTATCCAAAAACAGCAAAGTTGGCGTCTATGTTCTGACATCTCTTTATGCAACAGAGATTATAATATCAATATAAACAACAATAATTTAGCAACAATAAAGATTTAATTAATTATAAGAATGAAGATATGGATACTCTGGCAGCAAAATTTGTTTTGCAGCTTGCCATAACATGAGGAACAGTCGGTGTATAATCCTATAATCAAAGCAGCAACTCCATTTCTATTATATGATTATTAGAATTGGCATCTTGTGTGATAATACTGTGTTTAAATTTTATTTAATGTAATTGCAACAGAGTGGCACTGTGGGATAGTGGTTAGCACGTCCGCCTCACAGCAAGAAGGTCCTAGGTTCAATTCCCGGGCTCAGGCGTTTCTGTGTGGAGTTTGCATGTTCTCCCTGTGCTTGCCTGGGTTTCTTTCAGGTACTCTGGTTTCTTCCCACAGTCCAAAGTCATACACATTAGGCTGTTTCAAATTGCCCCTAGGTGTGAGTGTGATTGGTTGTGTGTGTGTTGCCTTGTGATGGTCTGGCAACCTATTTAGGGTGTACCCTGCCTTCACCCAGTGTAGGCTGAAAAAGTTACCAACCTCCCTGTGACCCTAGCAGGATTAATCAGTTTGGCAAATGAGAGTAAGTGAGTGAGCTATTTCAGAAGTCGTCATGGAATTGTTCTGTTCAACGAAAATATTAGACTCATCAAAAAGCCACCTTTTGCAGATATTCCCACTAATTCACTCTTCTGTTTACTTTGTCCAAGCTTGCTCGATGGGGTACAAGTTTGGAGTCTGTGCAGAATATTCCATGACTTGAACCCTACCATCTTGGGGTTTCATTTTTTATTATTTTTTGAATCCCAAGGTTCTTCTGACACACTTCTTACCTTTGTTCTTTTTCAGGTCATTCACTGGTCATTGAGGGGCCGGTGGTGTAGTGGTTAGTGTGCTGGGCTCATGATCAGCAGGTTGTGGGTTTGTATCCCCATTAGAACCCCACCATACTAAGACCCCTGGGCAAGGTTTTAACCACAAGTGTGCCTCTGTCCACCCAGCAGTATAAATGGGTGCAAGTAAAAAATACTGGGAAGGTAACTTGTGATGGACTTACATCCCATCCAGGTGGAGTTGAACTATTTGCTTCATGCTACGGAAACCAGGAATAAGCACCGGCCTGATGAGCCACTAGGCTCAGGAGTAAAAGCCCAACAGACTTAATGAACCACTGGATGGAACTGCTTACAATTCAATAAATCTGAAAATGAGGTGTTTTAAAACTTTTGTGTTGTAGTGTATGAGGCTTTGGTACTGCAACGGTCAAGCCAATTAATCTTTCCTGTATTTAATTTACCATTGCAAATATCCACAGTGTAACATCCACCTAGTGTCTGAAATGAATCAACAGCTGTCTGCACGTTTCCACTAGTGAGTGCTGTATGTAACAAACACTATATAGTCGGTGAATTAGTGGATAAATAGACATTCTGAATGCAGCCCTGGTCATCTGTAGTGTTTTGCCATCTGCAGCTTTGAAGTGCGTGACTCAAGGTTTCTGATTGTTATAATTATACGCATAGCTAAATTATATACTTGGCATCACATTTGTTTGCATTAAACTATTAGAATTAATTGTTTATGGGTGTTTTATGTGAATTGTTTTTCTTTGTTGTGTTATGTTGAGAGACATACGGATGCTGCAGGAGACCAGAGTAACAAGTTTTATGCAAATCACAATACTAACAAAAAAAATCCTGTATCCTCAAGCCATACATGGGCAGCTGGAATAAATGGCTCCATTATCTCAGCATGTGCCATTCTGGCTGAGATTTAATTTTTAAATACACTATTCACACAGCACAGCCATGGTTACATTCCAAGGAATCTATTGGGGATTGCGGGGAAAAATCAGATAAGAAATAGAGGGAGGAGTCAGTGGTGTATAATTCAGGAGTCAGCTGTGAACCTTTTCTGTGTAGCTGTGTGTTAATCTTGTGAAAGGTAGCGCTTAGCCATCACAAGCCGATGTCAGATCGGTGATGGTTCTGAGAGATAAGCGTATGTTATCTGTTGCTTTACCACTTCCGGTGGCTGCTGTCTGAAGTGGCTCAGACGCAGACACAAAAGCACAGGTCCCGCTCCCTCATGCAAATTAACCTCACTAATCCCAGAGTATAAGAGCCGATCGAAGGGGGTTAAAAATGAGTAGTAGTATACTTGATTAGTTTCTTAAGCTGAGTTTTATCAACCTCAACTTTTCACACCAGTATAATAGAAACCTTTAATTGATTTCTATTGTAGCAATCTGTAGAATCTTAGGGTGTTTCCTGTTAGTTACTTTGAATTCATACATATATAATTGATCAAATACAGATTCAAAACACACATTTTATCATTATGCCTCTATGCATATTATTATTTTTGTTGTGGTTGTTGTTGTTTTTCGCTAAAAGAGACAAAATGTTTCCTAAAGAAATAATATTAATCAGCTGCATTAATAATTATGTCACTGAAATAAGGATAATAAGGTGTGTGTGTGTGTGTGTGTGTGTGTGTGTGTGTGTGTGTGTGTGTGTGTAGGTCTGCAGTGCTGTACAGAATCAGGATTTCACAGTGATAGAGGACTACTGCCTGGGACTAAAAGCTCTGCTTTATCTGAAGAGCATTAAGGAGCTGCAGGACTGGGATGGTCAGTCTCCCCCCACTGTCCGCCACCAGAAAGGCAAACCTGTGCCCTCTCTACAAGAGCTTCTAGGGAAGGTAAGTGACTAATGGCCATTTTAAAGCCCTCTGCTCCCATCCACACTCTAGCCTTTACACCTGTTTTACCATCCTCTCTGCATTATTCTCTTTTATTATAGGCCTTTGACTGGCCATTAGTAGTAACACCAGTAATTCCAGAGCAGACAGCCTAGGCACCCATTAATGTAGCGTTGGCATTATAGCTGTGGACTTGCATCTATCCATTTATGTTACTTTGTTATTACAGGGCAGAAATTCACATAATTGCAGTGCTGTCCAAAGTACAAAGTGACCACTTCCATGGTAAAGGTATTTTATTTAGCTGCAGAGGAGTTAGGGAATTGATGTAGAGCAGAGGTCAGTTTTTATGGTGCTGTATTGCAGTACATCTCTTTGGAAAAAAAGAAGAAGAAGGAAGCCTTTCAGGGAAAATTACCATAATCTTAAACTAATGAAGCGCAGGTCACAGCTTGTCAGTTAATAAAAGCAATAATAACAGTGAAGAACCACAAATGTCAAGAGCTATTGGGAAGGGGCACAGCTTGCTATGTGATCTAATCTAAAATCTGAAATACTAAAAAAGAGTTTTCTTTGAGTTGTCAGAAAAATAATTGGTTTACTTTTAAGGATTCAAGTGCCCCTTTAACGTTTTTTTTCTTTTAAGTCATTTACATAACAATATTATCACAATAAATGAAAAATGAGTGAAACACTGAAAATGAGATTGGACAAAAGCATCCTTTCTGCACATCCATTGGCTTGTATTTTTATTCATTCTACCTTAGGTAATCTTCCTTATTATATGCCAGCCAAGAAATTTTAGGCTACATGTAAATGAGGAAAACTTCAGGAAACTCTTTTGAAAGCCAAGCATTAGAAGCTTTTATCAGATCACAGCATTCCTTCTAATATACCAGCACAGGGACAGCTTTGAAGCCTGCATGCTTTCAAATGCACCAGTAGCGTCTTTCACAGTCTCTGACGGCAGGACATCTCACCAAAGCAATGTGCAATAGTTTAAATGCTAATGCCAGGCGAGTGGCAGGGAATGAGGAAATAAATGAAGGCAATATCGGAGGAGTGATAAGTCTAAGTCATTTTCATGCCAAACAGGACATTTTTGCCAGAGTCATTGGCACGCTGACAACAATAGCGATGTGGCACTGTTTGAACAGAGGGAATGGTGTTTCAGATTGAGGCAGCCTGTAGAAACATCAGCCCAGACACAGCTTCAGGCAGCAGACAACTAGACCCACTCATATTCTTGAGAGTGCAGTGATATAAAAAAAAAAAAATCACGGCCCCTTGCAGTGTCACTGTGGACCATGTCATAGGCAGACTTCATGTGAAAGTTATGCTAGTATAACCCTTGAGTCGCTATCTCAGCACAATATTCTTGTGTTATTATAAACTCCAGAGCTACTGAACTGCAGGTCATGTCACTGGTCTTTCCGATGCCTGATTTCATTATCCCAGTTGCTATTTTTTGTGAAGGAATAAGAAGAGAGACACACACTTGAAGTTGTCTTTAAATCCAGATTATACAGAGCAGATGTTTTGAATTAAGATGAGGGGCTTGAGATTGCCTGTCAGCTCCTGTCCTCCATCAGCCCCTGCTGAAGCCTTGACTGTGGATGTGATTGACAGCTAACCTGTGTTAAAGTTTGCAGGTGCTGAGAGAGGAAAGTATCTGCACAGACATACTTCATCTACAGCACCAGACAGGAAAGACAAAAAAATTGACTGTGTCAAACAAAAGCTAAAAGTTGAGAGGGAGGGAGGGACATTTCCACTTTAAGTGCACATGGTGGAGGAGAGAAGCTAGAGAATAAGTGAGCCGGTGAGAGAATATGAGGCAGGCTAGCAGGAAAAGGCAGTCTGATAGCTCTATAACTCAAGCTATGAAACGAGAGAACGAGAGGCTGAGTGCATGTCACTGTCATGGCAATTCACAGGAATGGCAGTTGATAAAGGGGAGCCTAAAGCAGAGCTCAGCTAAAGACATATTTTCTCTCTCTTTGTTTAATGTAGGCAGTCAGAGTGCTGTCTCAAGCGGGCAGACTGTGGCGAACGTTGCTAGCTCAAGGGATGAGCAGAATATCTTTGATGCCTAAGTGAGCCATTCCATTTTGGGTTTTCACACACAGCAGGCCAGCAGTAATGCAGCATGTCCAATAAAAAAGCAACAGATTTCAACTCATTGTACTGCATGTGTAGCAAAGTGGTTCCTGCTATCACTGCAGTATGAACTGTAGGCTACTTCTTATTCCTTCATAAGTCATATGGCTGTTGCTCAAGTATTGCTATCTCCTACAGATGGGGAGGCCAGGAATGTACATCCCCACTTGCTTAAAAATAACACTTAATAACACCAATGTGTTGGAACATGAAGGAATTGACATTGCCCCAAAGTCTCCATCTAAACCCGACCTCAGCGCTGTTGTCCAAATGTTCCAAGTACAGAATGGGAGAATGGGCGTGCTGAGAGGCAATCAGCAGGTGGGGGCATGGGGGCTCTTTAATAGCAGTTTGGCTGGCTGTGTGGAGCCATGCTGCCTGGCAGGCATGTAGTGGTAATGAAGCCTTCAGCCAGCCTGCTTTCCCTGCCTCAGTCAGCAGCCACAGCTTGGCCCTCATGCTTTGTTAGGAATGGAGTAGCTGGAGCAGATGGAATGTGTGTATGTGTATATGTGTCCAAAGTTATGTATGTGTAATATGGGTAGATGTGAAACTCAACAAAAAAAAACGGGTTATTTTGTTTATTGTCGATTTGCATCTCCTTCTCTGAAGCCAATGCAACACTCATCTCAATTCACCAATGATTCTCTGCATTAAAGATTCATAATAAGCAACTACTCATGTGATATGACTCACCCCTATTGTGATGCAGTGCAATTTGGCATAACTTGAACACAATGCAAATCAACATATTAAAATGCAATGCAAAAAAAATGCACATTTGCAAAGATTTCGCAAAGAATGCAAAGATCTTAGAAAAACTGCATCCAGATTTCATCCCAATTTGTAATCGGCGCATATATATTTTATAATTGGGGCAATCAAACTGTGACTTCTTCAATCAGTGCACTGATGTGAATTGGTAAATCTTACCATCTCTAGTATTTATACACATTATTACATTAAGGCTTTAATATTTTTCACATATATTTTAGAGACTTTTCAGGAATATATTTTATTATTTGGATATAAATATACACTGTCCAGCCAAAAAAAAAGTCGCACACACCAATATGTTGTTGTTCCACCTTTAACCTTGTTTACAGCATATAATCGTCATGGCATTGTTTAGATGAACATAAGCAACATAATATTTATTTCCATCCGGTCTTGGGTTCATTTTTCACAGATGTCTTAAAGTGATGAGGAAAATAATTAAACCTCGCCATAAAGTCTTAACCCACACATTACAAAGACTTGCAATAGGGTTAAGATCAGGATGCTGGGGTGCCAATACATACATAAAAATTATTCCTCATGCTTCCTGATTCACTGTTTTATTATTTGAGTCCCCATTTTATATCCATGCCGACAGGGAAGAAAAAGTCTACTGATGTGATAACCTGCTTATTCAGTAAATTCAGGTCATCAGGTGACTTCATTTCATTGCCACATTAATGCTGCTGAGCCTCGACCTGACCAACTGGAGCAACAATGCCATGGAGATTACATGCTAAGATCAAGGCTAAAGGCTATCCGAGAAAATATTAGTGTGTGATTTATTTATTTATTTGTTTGTTTGTTTATTTTGGCCAGGCAGTGTATTTTTATACTTCAATGTACCTCTTGAGTGTAGATTTTAAGTAGGATTTTACTATAAAGAGGTGTCATATTTAAAGAGAACAACAATATGCACACATTAAAGACTTTTTAGGAATACCTAGCGGTCATACAAGCCTCTTGCCAATCAGCCTAGCAGAGCAGTCTATGAAATCATGCAGATATGGGCCAGCAGGTTTAGATAATGATTGATGTGAATCAGCCATCAGAATGGGTAAAAATGTGATCGTAGGAATTTTGGCTATTGATCTCAGATGGGATGGTTTGAGTATTTCTATAATTGCTAATTTCCTGAGCTTTTCACATGCAACAGTTTCTGGATGGTGCAATAAAGAAAAAGAAGACATCCAGTTAGCATCTGTTTTGCAGATTAAAATTCTTTGATAAAAAGAGAGGTCAATGGAAAATGGCTAGACTGGCAAAAGTAACACAGATAACCACTCTGTACAACTGTGGTGAACAGAAAAGCATCTCAAAAGGCACAACGTGTTGAACTTCGAGGCGGATAGGCTACAACAGCAGATCACGTTTTCCTCTTTTATCATCCAAGAACAGAAAGCTGAGGTTACAGTGGACAAATGCATGAAGGATGAACAAAACTGGACAGCTGAGAACTCTGAAAATGTAGTCTGATAAATCTCGATTTCTGCTGAGGAACACAGATGGTAGGGTCAGAATTTGGCGTCAACAACATGGACACGACCTACCCCATGTCAGCAGTCCAGGTTGATGGAGTTGGTGTAATGGTCTGAGCAAGTGCAGCCCTTCATGGGCACAATTTACCCATTTTTCCAAACCCTAGCTCATGCACATGCAAAAAAAATAACAACACAGTTGTTATATTTACTTCTGACCATGATTTTTTGTACTTTTTCTTGCATGTTATCATCTTGCAAGAGGAGCAGTAAGTCGGATGACTCTATCCGAGAGTTTGTTGTAACCATAGTTGCTCACAATGACATGTTTTAGGTGACAAATACACTGGGGAAAAAAGTCTTTGGAAATATTAAATATAAAAATTTGGTGTTATGAAATAATTAACCTTTGAAGCCCTGGGGAGGCCACGAAAAATATATTTTTAATTTGTGTGGTTACAGGGTCTCAGAGGTGAGAATATCTCTCCTGAAGACAATTTAATATGGCACTTTATTATTACAATGAAATTATGATCTGTACTTACTTAAAGTAAGCTGTAATGAGTTCACATTTTCTTCAGATTCGATCACAAATCTACAAGTGCGCAGTTTATAAGAAAACAAGAAAAAAATTAATATATACACGCCACCACAAGAACTGGCCTGAACTGCACACAGCATGGTTCTTAATATGGATCTTTCCTCAAACGCTGCATATACACAAATAATATTTACTATTTAACTTTAATTCTCCAAAATATGGCCAGAAGACTGTATTGCATTAACATAACCTTTTCTAGTCCTGTACAGACCCACATTTGTTTTACCGTTACTGGATGAGAAACAGAGACATACTTTCAAACCCATAATCCAACTTCTCATCTTTTAATCTAAAAGCCCAATTAAGAGTATTTTATGTGACATATGGATTCATTAGTGTGTGTGGAGCTGTGAATAGGTGAGGTTGGCCTGTAGGAAACTGTTTAGAGAATTGCTTTAGTGCATATGAGATGGGAGAGGAATCTGTCCTATTAGCTTTTGTCCTATTAGCCTGACCACAGTAAAGATGTACAGTTATTGTCATCAGTGTGGGCCTGTTGAATGGGATTTGCCTTCACATATCATGCCCCAGAGACAAGGCTACTGGTGTTGAGAACCCTCTGCTGTTAGTGTATGAGCCTGGACAGAGTTAGGATTAACTAATGCTGCATTGCGTACTACATCATCGACCGAAAAACCCTTTTGATTATCATTTACCCTTGTCTGTTTATTATTTTTTTTACACATTCACTTTCCCTAATTCGGCGGCACGGTGGTGCAGTGGTTAGCACGTCCGCCTCACAGCAAGAAGGTCCTGGGTTCGATTCCCGGGCTCGGGGCATTTCTGTGTGGAGTTTGCATGTTCTCCCTGT
>JAOUQZ010000044.1:22196137-22212086 GCA_028564935.1 Neosilurus hyrtlii
AGAGAGAGAGAGAGAGAGAGAGAGAGAGAGAGAGAGAGAGAGAGAGAGAGAGAGAGAGAGAGAGAGTGGTTTGTCTATGCATGTGCATGTTGGGGAAACATGGCATCCAATTAGTAGAGTTTGTGTGGTAGCTGAAAGCATGGGCTTGGCAGACAGGGTATTCCTTACCACCCAGTACCTTTCATTAAAGCAGACACAGCTCACCGGCTCAGGCAACTTTTAAACAGAGGCTGCTGAATTATTACACAACAAATAGGTGCTATCATGCAGAACATGAGGAAAGCAGGGAGAGACTGCTGTGTCTTAATGAGCCAAAGTGAGTGTCTTCCTACTTTGTGCCATGCCTACTACTGAGTTTGACTAGTCGGATGTCTCACTGGGAATTCCTCCCCTCTCTCTCTCTCTCTCTCTCTCTCTCTCTCTCTCTCTCTCTCTCTCTGTGTGTGTGTGTGTGTATGTGTGTGTGTGTGTGTGTGTGTGTGTGTGTGTGTGTGTGTGTGTGTAGTTTGTGCTGTTAGGCCTTTGAGCTTAATATACTTCTTTCATGTCCTATAATGATTTCATTCAGTGGACAGGTGAAAAAGAAGGAGGAACTGTATTGTGGGTAAATTAAGAATATGTCTGGTTTAATTAATTAGCACTGAACACTACAAATCAAACTTTCTACATTAATTATTGGCCACTTACATACTCTCACAATTATTATGCTTCAGAGTTGTTTAGGATTTTCTTTCTTAGACTTTCAATAACTGGATTTTTTTTTTCTAATCATAACACAAGCAAACTTTATTTGATTAACTTTTTGGAACTTTTGTTGCAAAACGGTTGGAAGTTATATAATAAAGTATGGGGCATAGCAGTCCATAGGAAGCTGTCAAAAAGGGATTTGATGTGATTTCTGAAAATAAAAATAAGGTGATATTTCTGCTCTCATATTACTTAATTTGTGTTAAATATCAAGGGTTAGCATGTGAAAAAGTAATCATATGATTTCATGAAGGTTTAGTGGAATAAATCTGAATGATGTTGCCTAAAGTTCTCAGGAGTGTTAAATTTCCCCTCATTTTTCTCCCCTGATTTTAATCATATCCAATTCCCACTCTACAAGTATTGCCTTCCCTATCCCACGAAACACCACCAACCAGGGAGGGGCGAAAGCATGCACATGCCCCCTCTGTGACATGCTGCCATCTACCTCTTTTAGAATTTCTGCGCATGCGTATTTGGGGACGGGCTAACACACAAGGAGGTAAAGTGCTGTCCGCCCCCTTGTATGAATGAGCTCACAGATGCCCATAATCGGCTAGTAATCACTGTGAGTGACAGGGAAGTGAACGTATGCTATCCCTCCCTCCCGTGAGAGCTCAGCCAATTAGCTCCCATGTGGACTCATAGTCACGGATGGCTGTGGCATCAACCTAGATTCAAACTTGCAATTTCCGGGTTGATAGTCATGCACCTCGTTGATGCGCTACTCAGGAGCCCAGGAGTGTAACATCTTGTGGGGCAAAGCAATTAGATTAGTATTTTTTTTTATATATTTTTAAGCGATCACTGAAGTTGTATGTTACAGGCTGTATTAGGGCTTTTAGTAACTTTTATTGTACCAAGTGTCAGGAGTGTAACACACTTTAATAATTCAGCCATAACTTTCTGTGAGAATATCGTACCTTCAATATTTCTGTTTTTTTACTGGTGTATGGCAGCCTTTTACTCACATTAAACACACCACATACACTGCCCGGCCAAAAAAGTTTGGACTGCCTTTAGCCATGATTACAGTGTATAATCGCCTAGGCATTGTTTCTACAAATATAAGCAACATCACATCTCTTTCCCTCCAGAGTTGGGTTCACTTTTTAGCTGTAATCTCGATTTCATGAATGTGTGAAAATGATTCCTCATGCTCCCTAAAGCCCCAAGTTTATATCTATGCCATTAGGCGAAAAAAGTCCATTGATTGGATAACCTGGTCATTCAGTAAATACAGTTCATCAGCTAACTTCATTTTATTGCCACATAATGTTGCTGAGCCTCGACCTGATCAACTGAAGCAACAGTGTCATGCCGATTATGCTGTATAATCACGTTTAAACGCGGTTCAACAAAATATTAGACTGCATGAGGTTTTTGGCCAGGCCATCTCAGGGAAAACCATTTTTGACTCCACTAACATTATACAAGTTTGTCAGAAACATGCGATAATTTTTTTTAGCTACTTGGAAAACAATAATTAGAATTTTTTCAGTGGATCCATGAAAGTTTTCTCTATGTAATCATGTAAAACTTAAAAAAAAAAAGTAGTATCAATTATTTTAAGCTCTATGTCACATTATTGGCGCAGGGGGTTCAGTAAACTGCTAGTATTCATTTTATCTTTACTTGATTTTGGCCTCCTTCATGCCTGCTTTAGTGTTACCATATTCCCAATTTTCACCCCAAGTGGAAAATCTTTATGCTTCTATATTCTAAAGCGCACTCATAGCCAAAATATTTAGTGAGGACGGACTAATCTTTAACACTGCAGTACAGTGCATTAAGGATTGCTTCCAGTTAAATATTGAAATAATATGAACACTGAAACAGCCTTTGTTAGTTTTCTGCATATAGAACGAAGGGCATTTCAGCTGTGAGGCTTCAGATAATGCTCTCATTAGGAGCCGTAGTAACTCACTGTGCCAACTCTATATTTGTCCAGGCTTACAAAGACTCATTCGCTTTAATGGTGACAGGGTTTTCTGGAAGGCAGTTTAGAGGATTTTTTTTCAAGGAAGCATTTGCAAATGCAGAAAAACACAACCTGAATTCATAACCATGTGTGTTTCAACTAGTTGGCCTGTCCTGCTGTGCCCTCCCACCAGGAATGATGAAATGAAATGGAAGTCCTCAGCCTAGTGTGTATGATTGCGATTTTTTACACAAGCACAGCACCACATCCTGCTGCTGCAGCTGCTTGCCCCTTATGGCCACTATTTTCATGAAGTGTAGGCCATCCTCTGTCCTCAGCAGGCTGAAGACAAACTGCCAGCCAGCTGACCTGTAATTCCTCTTTCCTCCATCCTGGGCAGCAGCATGTGAAAACAGTCATGAATATATGGTAATCTGGGGAAGCACGATGAGCAGGTATATTTGCACGTAAGCACACACTAGAAGATGCAGTGCTGCAGTGAAATCTGTCGGCTGCTCTTCAGCTCTGGTTCCTGCCGATGAGCAGCTGTGTGTGACGATAATGGGGTGACTGGGTGAAGCTCACGTCAAATTACCTCGCCATGAATTGCACAAGATAGAGAGTGGATTGGGAAGAGGGGCTATAGCGGGAGTTAGGGAGGGGAGAATTGGATGAGAGAAATGCCAGATTGAAAGAGAAGGCATTAATTTCACATTTGCATGGATTCCATTACTGTTGATCTTATTAGGCATGAGGCAGCAGTGCTGTGATCAGTCCTGTAAGTTTGGAGGTGCATGGAAGGCGGGGGGGCTGAATCTTCTGCCTTTACTTCTCATGTTTGCTCACAAATATATGTATTATATTGTCTATGGGTATACAGGCTTCCATGATGCACTATTAGAAACCTGGCAATTGAATAAAAGGGCAATTTTGCTGCATGTAGTTTATGCAATTATGTCTCTCCACTGAAAATCATTCTCTTCTACAGCTCTAGATGATAATGAATACCTGTACTAGAGGTTATGATAAGTGCATATAGTTACACTGTTTATCACACCACCTCTTTGGAATAACATTGAGTGCAAAACCCACAGACACCACTTTGCATGAGCAGGAAATCCCTACTGTTTGAGAGGGTTATGACTTTGAATGGCAAACAAATATTTTTGCAAATATATAGGATGATTTTACAGTACAGGGCTTTTGAAGGATAGAAATGAATGAAAGCAAAGAAATGACCTAGCATGACCAGTAATAACATTTATTTTCCTTTTTATACACAAATAATTTGTAGATATAATATAGATTTTTGGTTTAATGTTTTTTTTTCTATGTAAGAAACAAGCAGCTTTTTAGATTCATCTCCACATGCAGATAAATGAGTAATGTCTCAGGTTGCTAGGCCCTTAAATCATTATATTAACCAAAGGATCTTGTTGATTTTCAGTGATGAAAATGGGGAGCTACTCCTCAAAAAAAAGGGAACATTGGGACTTTAATGTAGTCAGGCCAGTCATTTTAGAGCTTTTATTCGCTTTTTCTCAGTGTTTGTTTCTCTCTTATCCACTAATGAGGGAAGCCACACTGATGCTTTAATTCACATGGTATCTAAAGCCAATAATTCAGTAATTACAAGAAAGTGTAAACATAGAATGCACAGCACTGGATTAAAGTGAGATAAAGATAAATGAATATGCTGAATGTATAGCAAAGACTACAAAATATTTCTGAATTTACTGAATTTTGTAGATTTGCCACTAATCTAACTTCCAACTATTTAGAAGACATTAAACAATTGGTGGGGAGAAATGGTAACATAGTGGTTAGAATTGTCGTCTCACAGTCAGAAAGTTCAGGATTTCAGTTTGGCCAGGGGCCTTTCTGATTGGAGTTTGCATGGTTTCCCCATGTTTGTGTTTCCTCAGGGTACTCTGGTTTCTTCCCACAATCCAAAGATATGCACAATAGGTCACCTGGCTACTCTAAATTGCCCATAGGTGTGAATGGTTGTTTGTGTCTGTGCTAGCCCTGCAATAGATTGGTGACCTGGTCAGGGTATAACCCACCTCTTACCTGAAGGCCACTGGGATTGGCTCCAACTTCCCTGTGGCCCTAATGGATAACCGGTATAGATAATGAATGAATGGATAGACAAAGATTTGGATTTGGTATTTTCATTGTTATGGATTTAGGAACATTGGGTTTTGTTTTTATTTGAATAGTATATTAAATCAAACAATTGATTTTGATTTATGTTTCACCTTCCAAGAAATTACCAAACTTCGGGCCATATCTTGAGGAGAGGAAGCTGGCCATAGCAAAATACAAAGAGAAGCTAACCAATGTCAAAGACGACACAACTCCTTCGAATGGCTCAAGAATTAACATCCCGAAGAAACCTGTGCCGGCCGTTAAAGTAAGAGTTTATTTACACCTCTCAACCCATGATCTCTTGGTATTACTTTTGAATGACAAGGTATTACAGTGTAAAACTGAAGGTTTTATGTTGGCCTTATGTGTTGGATTGCACTTCTTTGTCCTCTGTGGTCAGGATGTGATAGCCCGAGCTCTGAAACACATTGGCGCATACCAGGAGCTGAACAACCAGGAGCAAGTGCAGGCTCTCATAGATGAAGAGATGTGCATCAACTGTGGAAAGTGTTACATGACCTGCAATGACTCTGGATACCAGGTGCTTGTATCCATCCACCCACCCACCCACACACAGGCATACTTGTACACATTCTCAAAAAAACACAGTGCCTGAATGCCCGTACCAACACAAACCCACATCCTAGAGCCTCTGGCCATAACCTTTTTCCTTTTCACCCCAATCTGGCTCAAGCTTGCTTTTTTTTTTTTCTCCAACCACAGTTACACTGCCGCTAGCTGCAGCGAGAGATCATTACCCCGCTTCTGCATTTCAGCAGCCGGTCCTGAGATGATTCTGGCCAGCTCAAAATGTAACATTTTATATTCAGCTCATGCTGAAACAAACAATTAAAAAGTGGGTGATGAGCTTCTCAGGCCCACTCACCAGAGCCTAAAAGCACCTCATTATCCAGCCTTGTTTTCAAAGCAAAGCCACTGATGCATATGAGAAGTGAAAGTAGTAAGATCCCATCTCTGCCTTGACTCATAGAGGAACACAGGATGGGACAGCTGTGACAGTTTTATTAAAGTATTTGTCTCCGCTTTCTCCTGCTTTTCTGTTGCTAAATAAATATCTCCTCCGATTTATCATAAGGGTATTGATGAAGTGGTAAGCCAGTTTTATCAATGTGGTAATTGTTCATTGTGACACTCATTGTCGCTGAATGGATCTCTGAGAGGGATTACTTGTTATTAATGGTTTCTAATAAAGAGGGGAGTTTATCAGCATAATGTGTCACAATCAAATAGTAGCCCTGCATTAAATGCAAAATATCACACTTAAGCAATGATTGTACACCACGGATGATTGAAAAGGCTTTACTATTTTAAATTTCATTCATTCCATACAGTATTTTACTTAACAAGTGCACTAGATTGCATGAAAATTCCACAGTTTGATATAGCACATCATGGACAGGAAGGGTAATACTTCTGCCTGGCTATATTGAACATATGGAAGTGCATGTGTTGTTAAACGTCCATTGGTTGCTCCATGGCACCCCATGCTGAGGGTATAATGATTCTAATCTAATTGTGTGTATGCTTCCCTTTATCTCTGACAGGCCATTACATTTGACCCTGAGACCCATTTGCCTGTGGTTCAGGACAGCTGCACTGGCTGCACTCTCTGCCTCAGCGTCTGTCCCATCATTGACTGCATCCAAATGGTTACCAGGACAACCCCCTACGTGCCAAAGAGAGGCCTCCCTCAAGCCATCATGCCTGTATGCTGAATGAAAGAAAAGAAAGGGACAGGAACATGAGAGAGAGTGGGGAAGAATAACCAAAAAAGAATCACTAAATGTCTACATCAGAGCATTGATTTCAGTACATAATTGCAGGGTGAAAAATGACCTTTGTTGTAATCGTGGGGGGAGTAAATAATTAGTTTAGAGAAATAATTGCCTTATATTCTGAAGCCAATTATCCAGAAATAATCGCACAGGCAAAACTAGTTGCGTTATTTCAAAACAATGGCAGGGCAACGTGTTGTCGTGGAGTTCATTTGCTTTTCTTCGTCAGGTCTGTGCTAATGAGAATGAACAGGGACGTTTCAAATAATGGATGTTCATGATGATGCAGGGAGCCCATGCCACTGCTGCATGCTATGTCTCCCAGCAAAACATAATGACAGTACATCCTATAAGCTCACTGACCAAATTATGTCTAACTAATGTCATTTGAACAGGAATTCATCAGGGATACAAGTGGTCTTGATAAAGACAGATGAATATGGAATAATCTGATGCGCGAACACTTTAAAACATATATAATAACATATTTTGTTGGCCTCTGGTTTTCAGTTTTGTAGCAATATGTACGACTAAACAAGCACAGCACCTTTTTTCCTGAGAGCCAGCCTGCACGCGTTATACTGTGAACGCCACATAGAAAGGTCACTGTTGACTGGTTTCGGATCATTAGATATGAAGACTAGCTGTGATTCATTCTAGACCCTAAAGGTCACCTCTGACCACTTCTATCTTAATAAATCTTTACTGCTGTGGGTTGTATGGCTTAGTGCAACCGGTTCATGTCGGCACTACAAAATGCAAAATTTTACTGCGCAGGAACAGAATATATCAGTGAAACGTCACAAGGAAGGGCTATGAGACAGATTTCATTTATTTAACCCATTGCAAGCAGTGACACAGTATTCAGGTTATACCTCTATTACACAACTACGTAAAGTGGAATATGACTGTTGTAATCTAACTACTAATGATATTAATTTTAAATCCTTCCTGTTTATCTGTATTAACATTAATAAAAAAAAATTATCACAATTATACCACTGTTATGGATGTTTCTGGGGTTTTTCTGTTTGAGAAAGTTATGTATATCCCATCAGAAGGAAATTCCCAGCAGCACAGGTCAACATAGTTTCATGGAGAGTAATTATTTAATCCTGCAAATCTGTAACAAATACAATTCTCCAGTGAGAAAATCTTGATGTTATTGTAGGTACACTAAAAGGTTCGCCATGAGATTGATTCAAGAAAATGTGATAACTATTTCACACCATGATGTCCTGATAAATTTAACAAAAAACATGAGGTTTACAGGACACCAAAATTGAGCTCATAAAATGTAAGAAAAATGAACACTTGTAGCATTAAATGGTTACCTTGGTAAATGGTTAACAAATAAAGCAATTTCACAAACCATTTCAATTACTACTTAACTGCAATCGACGTTTGTTTTTGTTGGTTACTACCAAAAGCTGAACTCCAATGGGGTTAAAATGCACTTACATCAACTTTCATAAAGACTGAACTGACTTTACAGTTCATATACCTCATCAAGATTTTATAGAACAGTCTTTCACAAACAGCCTTTTTTTTGTCATACAAATTTAGAGGAGCTATGACAAGGACCAATGTAGGTTTGGGTGAGGTGGATTTGAAAGTTCACATATAAAATACACATCAGGTCCAGTTTGAGACTGCTCATACAAAAGTGATATCTTTTTATTCTAGCACTTATGCAGAAAAAGAATATGAAATGGTTCTGTCTATCTTAAGTCAGCCATAGGATGCTGTAGGGCATTGTGCAAGACCTAGAAAAGGGACCCGATGTTAAGAACTAAATCTGAGACAAAAGGCCTTTTTGAAATACCACCACAAAAATGTAAAAAGAAAATTCCACTACAAGGGCTTTTGATAGCATTTTTTTGTCAAACAAAAGGTGTGTTTTGTATTACACACTCATACAAAAACTGCCGTAGAAATTTGTAAAAAGGATAAATAAACAAATAAATAAATGAAAGAAATTTACCTCTTTTGTGACATGTGACAGGGGCTTGGCCAAACCTTTAGAATTTAAAGCCAACACAAAACAAGAAATACTGAAAATAACCTGTTCATAATGCTGCCTCCACAATAGTATGTAACCACTTCCAATATGCATTACTTATGTATGTGCAAAATAATACTTAATTAACCCAGTAAAGTAAGTAAAATATGCGGTTTCTATTTTTGACCAGGGGGGCATGGTGGTGTAGTGATTAGAATGTCCACTTTACAGCAAGAAGGTCCTGGGATCGAGTCCTGGGGTCAGCGAGGGCATTTCTGTGTGGAGTTTGCATGTTCTTCCTGTGCCTGCATGGATTTCCTCTGGGTACTTCCCACAGTCCGAAGACGTATACATTAGGCTAACTGGATATTACAAATTGCCCCTAGGTTTGAATGCTGTACCCTGCCTTCACCAAGAGTCAGCTAAGATAGGCTCCAGCCTCCCTATGACCCAGTAGGATTAAGTGGTTCAAAAATTATTTATGAATTAATGTTTTAGACATAATATGAATTCATTTAGATCCTAAACCATAATGTAATTAATTCTAAAGCTAATGGTTTGTGTGTGTGTGTGTGTGTGTGTGTGTGTGTGTGTGTGTGTGTAAATCACAAATTTGTCATATTTAATCTTTGTTATGAATTTGTGTTGCTTTCACACACTTCATAATATACTCACGGGGAAAATATGAAATGCTCACATGAGGTGCATGTTCTGACACCAGACTGGTTTGATTGGGTGATCGAAAGATCAGAAGCACTAGATGAGGCACACACAGCATTGTCTGGGGCTTGGTGTCTGCTTTGGGGGCCATGGGTTAGTGTAAATGTTTACTTCCTCATTGGCTGGTCAGTAAGATAATTAGGATGACATTTACCACAGAACTGATGCAGGATCTGCAGCCGCACTCCACCTCTGCCTGCATCCTGTGGCAAATCATTAAAAATCAACATGGCATGAATCTTAGGCTGCTGGTGAACTTGAGGCCAGAGTAACCGATCATCACTGGTGCGTTAAGTGGCAGTGGTGCTATGGGGGTGTGTTGTTACAGACCCTCTCCGCTAATGTGTGTAGCTTTGACCTCAGGACAGCTCTCCCTGCCAGCCAAGCGCTTCTGCGTAGGTCCCATCTTGCACTTGTTAGAATACACGCAATTACACTTGTCTCGGATGAAGTGGACAAAGTAAGTCAAAGTCTCCAGTTACTGGCAGAAGCTTAGTGAGAACTTTATGACTAGTTACAACTGAAGTATAAAAAATCACTTTACCATACAAACAATGGTTTATTTTCAGTGTGAAAATCCACTGGGAGCACAAGGATGACTGTTAGAGCTCACATTGCAAGTCCATCCACACTGCTGCTGCTTCTTGTGTACTAACATGATACTCCCAATCAGGGTCACTTAAGTTACAGATGTGCCCATTTGGTAGTGCATGAGGGGGTGCCTCTTAAACATGAGGAACCATAAGGTTTTTGTCATGTACATTTCTCATTAGCTGCTGCCTTTAGTCTGGATCCATTATCCCAGGTCTGGAATTTTGCCAAGACTTAAAGCAAGCTGAATTTAAATGACTGCTTTGCCTCACAAGCTGCTCTCCTCCAATTCTACCCTCACCCAGTAGAAATGAAATGCTTCTACTTTTTAACTGCAATTTGTGTGTGTGTGTGTGTGTGTGTGTGTGTGTGTGTTCAATCTACACATGCAAAATTTCTTGATGCTTGCAAATATAAGGCTGTGCATTGTTTCAATCACTGGATGCTCTCTATGCATTAGTTCACTGAAAGAGATGTGTGTATTACAGAACCATGCAGTCAAACACAAATAAATATGTTGTGCTTTTCAACTCCCTCTTATTGAATTTCATTTTAGACCTTCATCTTTTTATTACTGCTGCTCAGTCACCATAGCAACAAACCCTTTACAGTTTAAACTCTCTCTCTCTCTCTCTCTCTCTCTCTCTCTCACTCTCTCTCTCTCTCTCTCCCGACTGAAAGCTCAAAGCCACTGCAGCTTCCCAGGTGACCAGGTGAACTGTTAAAACTTTGGCACCAAGTGCCATAGAGCCATTCATCAGGACAGCTGTAATGAACAGAAGCATTAGCTCAGTGCTTGGTATTTGTTCTTAGCCACTCCGTTCGATACAATATCTGGCCTCTGTCTGAGTGGAACAGGAGGCAAAGCTGCTGAAGAATTGTTGTGTCTGACATTTGGAACTTCTGGCCTGGAGTGACGAATGAGTGAGACGCTATCCTCAACACCTCAACATTAATGGGCTGAGTCAAAAGGCTGCAATCTATTGCTTTCTTTCTCCTTTTTTTTTTTTTTTGCCCACAGTTTTCAAAGATGATTCCTGTTACTGTGTGTTTGCTGATTATAAGAAAGACCCAGCAATCTGCTCTGGAGTGAGAGAGGGCAGATGTAAGTGCTCAGATGATGAAAGATTATTTTTCTTACTTCTGCCTGCTACTTCTTGGTGAAGATTTGCATAACAGCTTGTTTTAAAGGAACATGATGCTGCTCTGCAGTGTTTGTATTGCACAGTCAAAATGGGAGTTGACATGCATTGTGAACTTGCTTTCCTTTTCAAATGAAAGAGATGGCCAATACCGGCTAGGGAATACAATTTTAGTGATGTTTTACTCGACACCCTGCCTAGAATGTCTAGGAATACAAGACCTACTCTTCTATATAGTAATCTTTTTGATTTCAATTGGCAATCTGAGCCAGAGAGAGAGAGAGAGAGAGAGAGAGAGAGTGTGTGGCCAGGGCAATCAGCATTTTACAACTTTTATCTTTCTGCATTGTTCAAGCCCTTTTTTTTTACTCTAGTTCTTAGTTCTGTAACCTCTCTTGACAACTGCTCTCAGATTACTGTCTACTTCCTGCCTCCATATGCACAAAACTAAAATTATTGTTTTCTTTCATTCATTTTAAATATTGGCTATATGATGAATTTTGGTGCCATGTTTACAATGTTTTGTTTGGTGTAGATGTTGTTACTAGAAACATCACTAAGCAAAATTTAGGCCAGTTGGTTGATGTAGGTGATGAGAAATGGAAGCAGTGAAGTGAAACTGACTATTCAGTCTCCTGGGATATACAACAGAAACACTCCCTGATCATCCCTAATTACAATTAGTAAATATGGAAGTTGGAGTTTGGCCAACTGTGTAGAATTTAATTATTCCTGAATGTTATTACCATCACTCTGCTATGCAATAAAAAAGAACATTATTGTTGTTATTGTTATTATTGTTATTATTATTAATAATAATAATAATAATAATAATAATAATATATTATTATTATTATTGTCAATATTATTATTGTTGTTGTTGTTGTTGTTGTTGTTGTTCTCATTACTTTCTTCTTATTCATTTTTTACTTACTGCTTAATCTTAATCAGGGTCATGGGGAGGCTGATATCTCAGCCGACTCTGAGCGAGGGTGGTGTACACCCAGGACAGCTCGCTAGGCCATCACAGTGCTTTCTTCTTCTTCTTCTTCTTCTTCTTCTTTTTCTTCTTCTTATTATTATTATAATAATTATTATTTTTATTATTGTTTTTATTATAATTAATAATAATAACAAACTAGACCATGTTTTTAAATGCCACGGCATCATTTCATATCATTTGTGTATTTAATTATTTAGATTTTTCTTTCATTTGCAAAAATAACAAGCATTTGTAAATGATTTAGGGCACATCTGTGCTGATGTGTGTCTATGTACCAGAGCATACTTTGTAAAGGTCATTTAAAGTAAGTGGAAATACCAGCAGGTAGAGCCTAAGATGCCAGGACAGGTTGGTATTTGGTCCTGCTTATTAAGAACTAAGCTGCTGCTGCTCTCTAATCAGCACAAATGTCCATCACATTCTTCCCTGAAAATATACTGCACTGCTCCAACAGAGGGAGCTGCATTTATCCACTAGGAGAAAGTGTCAGAAAAAAACATCCCCTTAATCATAGCAGAACAATTAGTGCATCTGAATGACACTGCAATGATATTTAATATTAAGGCTCAGCAAGAGAACATCACATCCATCAGATGTTTAACTTCACTTGAGAGCAAATGTTCTCACACTCTGTGGTAATGAAAGTGGCTGGAGTTGTGTGAGCAGGGTGTTAAGTATGAGCTGCATGTGTGAAATGTGAATTTTATTACATATATATGAAATGTGAATATTATATATATATATATATATATATATATATATATATATATATATATATATATATATATGTTGTGTGTGTGTGTATATATGTATAATTGTTGGGTTTACTTGTTTTTTTTTTTGGTCAGTTGTTAAATAACTTTTGTTCGTTTATTCTTTACTGAAAATAGTGTGGAATTTTTAAGATTCTACAGTTAAAAAAGTCCCGCCCCCAGCCCCCACCCCTATTTATTTATTTTATTTTTTTATTTTTTTTAAAGATAATCAACATTTCTGTTTGATAAAAGTATCTGACTAGCTTATGCAATTAGGCTGATATCTGTCATGCCAAGAAGACACACATGCATTTCAAGCAGTTCAGAATGGTGATGTAAGGGAATATATTGCGTGAAATGAAAAATAATTTTATATAGATAGATAAAAATTTAACTAAAATTGAACACAAATGATTGAGGCTGGCATTGGAATCCTTCAGCATGTAAACCAAAAAGAACTCAGCTTTTTATTTCACCACAGTCTAGGTGGGATATTGCATTATTTTGGACCTCTGTTGTTCCTAACATGTGTTTCTGGTGATTTTTTTCTGATGTAATTTTAAAATGAACAAACCTACCAACAAGCAAAAACAAGTTGGGTTAGGCCTCTCCCATATTTGATTTAATTCTGAATACAAATTCAAACATGGATATTTGGAGAACTGAACAGATAACAGTAGTGGGATGCTTAAACCTAGAGCACAGAGTAACACTTCTCTCTTTCTTTTGCTTTTCTGTTTTTCAGTGCTTACTCTGATTAGTGAATTCTAAGAGACAAAACCCTTGCATTGAAGCCTACTCTGCTGATGCCCTTTGAGCTATCAAAGCCTATATGTGGACTGCAGGCGATGGGTGACATTTTGATTGAGATATTCTGTCTCTGATAACATGCAAATTCTAGTGCAGTAACACAAGTTGGGCCAGAATAATTTATTTTTTCTCCCTTGTTCTCTGCTCCAGCAGTCAACGATGCGTGATGCTATCTATTACATTACTGTATGTATTTGCATTCTGAGTCTGTGGCAGGAATTTCAATAGTGCCACATCACATGTCCTGAAGGGATAGCAATCCCTGTGCAATCAAATCTCACCAGCTCATGTGTACATTGTATATTTGTAGTTTATTTATGGTGCCTCACTATACTGAGTATACTGAATATTCGTTATATCACACATTTATTCTATAATAACTGCAAGTATGGAAGACTGATTGATATTTATGGCACAAACTTTAATATGAAATATCCATCTGTCCATATATTCATCCATCCAGCCGTCCATTCTCTGAACCACTTAATCCTAATTAGGGTCAGGGGGAGGCTGGTGCCCATCTCAGCCGACTCTGGGCGAGGGCAGAGTACACACTGGTCAGCTGGCCTGGCCATCACAGGGCAGAAACACACTGATGGCAGTGCAGGATACTCATTACATGCCTCTCACCACAGACAGTCAGAGACATGGCTTGCCTTTGATAACCCAGTTAGCTGCACTGGGGGTTATATGAAATATATGAGGACTATTTTGTCTTATAATACTAGAACATGATGATTTGAAGGCAACTGAGATAAGCTTACCTAAATATTATAAGCGCTTATTCCACCAGGTGTCAGCTCTCATAGAGATTGTGTTTGTCAATTTTGATGTCAAGATGACACCTAAGATAAGTAACACGTTTTTCAAAAGAATAACATTTGTACATCACTTCATGGCCACCATGGGTGTGAAACACTTGAAATACATTAAGTTACAAAGTCCAATATATGCCAATCCAAAGATGTTATAAAACTTTGATTATGTTCATTATTAAGAGTAACTGATTATCATGTATTCAAGAGGTTTGGCGTCCTTCAGCTATTTTCCCACTATGAGCTCTGATTCAGATTGTGTATTTTGCCTTTGTTCCTCTGCTTCTTAGATGACTGCTCATGAGAGGACTGAAGGTGGAGGTTAGGGGTGGCACCACTCCGTCCATCTGTGTAATTGTCTTGAGCACTAGAAGTTATTTTCAGCCCAGAAAAAAGCTGGTTCTTTCTGTTATCTTACAAAGACTACAACATCCTTCCTACTAAGGCTTGTCTCTTTGAAGAAATAGTGCAGCTGGGAATTACCCCCACACAGTGTGTGTCTCTGCGTGTGTGTGTGTGTGTATGTGTGTGTGTGAGAGAGAGAGAGAGAGAGAGAGAGAGAGAGAGAGAGAGAGAGAGAGAGAGAGAGGAAAAATAAAAATATATATATATATATAAAAATCACATAAAAATGCAAGTGCAAAAACATTACTTGGGAAACATATGCTACTTTCATGAGTGAGTCGTGATTATTCATGTTCAGTTCATCTGACTTTTTGGTAGCGATATGCTTCCAAAGAACTGCTGCAATTTGACAAGTTTAAGAACTGAAAGTTTTTGTTACAGATTTGTGGTTTTGGCATATATATATATATATATTAATGTAGGTTATATCACCTTCCCTACACACACACACACACACACACACACACACACACACACACACACACTAGAAACAAAAGACCCACTTCAAAACCCTGACAGCATAAATTTTCCAGTGAACAAAATATTTTAACCAAATAACATTTAACAAATATTCTGTGAATCTTAAATTTTGGGCTGGGCATTTACTTTGACCTAGAACCTTTCCCTCTGAATGGTGTGTAAAATGATGTGTAACTGCAAACTGATGCACACAGCTGTGAGTACGCATTCCTGCAGAGAATCTTCCAGCACAGTAAACAGAGAAGCCTCTAAATAAACACATGCTTCCTGTGTGGGAGTGTGTGGATCGGCTGGATGTCGTCTGCTGGACTCCGGGGAGCTGACAGTCTTACACTACTCCCCAAGTAACACTTACCTGAAGACCCCAAGTTCTGAATAGCATGGAAAAAGTTCCAGCAAAAATCTTTCCTCCACATGCTCAGGACCTCATGCATGCTGTCATTTTTTTAAAAGTATTTGCTCATTGTTATACTTATATTGCACAGTCTAGACGGTTTTTCTGGTATAATTGTATTCCCAGTAGTCCCGAGACACAGCCATTTAATTAACCATTTAGATAAAGAGTGGTGAAAAAAAAAAAAAAATTCATTGGACTTCCTTAATAAAAGTTA
>JAOUQZ010000044.1:22216366-22265603 GCA_028564935.1 Neosilurus hyrtlii
ATATATATATATATATATATATATA
This sequence comes from Neosilurus hyrtlii, assembly GCA_028564935.1. Classification (NCBI taxonomy): domain Eukaryota; kingdom Metazoa; phylum Chordata; class Actinopteri; order Siluriformes; family Plotosidae; genus Neosilurus; species Neosilurus hyrtlii. The sequence continues at coordinate 22,216,392 of JAOUQZ010000044.1, forward strand.
TATATATATATATATATATATATATATATATATATATATATATATAAATGTTTAAAAAACACACAGCGTCAGTGTGAAGATTATGTTCATTTGCATTGCGAGTCAGAGATGGCTGCAGTAGCTCACAAATTATAAATAGAAAATTTTAATTTTTTACTGTTTTTAAGAATGTACTGTGCAAGGTGTTCTTATGTGAAAATTGCATTTTTGTGCATCTTTGCATTTTTTTTTTTTCTGAGAAATATCGATCCTAAAGTTTTAGATGCACCAAGATGCCTGGAACATCCTTTCCTAATTTTCTTATAAAACTACTCAACACTACTGTAGACTGTAGTAAACCAATGAGCATTATTGTCATTTTAACGGTAATACCTGGTCACACCAAATATTGTGTTTTATTTTTATGATTTACTTCTCAGTCTAAATTGTGATAGTATTTATATAAAGCCTCTTCATTTTACGGATAAGTACACTAATGTCTCATCACTTGTATTTTATTTAGTAATAATGAACTGTCCTTTGTCTGTTCTACACATGAAACTGATATGCTCTTTAACAGGCTAGACATTTACAAGTACCGTTTTCCATACCACTCTCCTGTAGAGTATTTATTTCTACTAACAAGTACCCCAGAGAAGTTAACTGTTCTCACATGTGCCATCACTAAATATCCAACTCTATCAGACACATGATTCAGTTAATCCGCTTAATCATGATTCAGTTAATTATGCAGTTAGTGACTTTTAAAGTCTGTATCCAAAAAATAATGTACTGATTGAAAGGTCTCTGTGACTTATATTTTTACATTGTACATTTAATGTATATAAAATGTTGAATATTATTTAATCTAGAGCGTATGCACTCACTGAATGGTCCCTTGTACATTTTAAATGAGTTGATGTGATCAGTGGTACTGTGTGCTGTCTCTATGTGATGCTTAAAAAGCACTATATTTAGACTGTGAGGATTATTAAGGTCAATTTAACTGGACTCCAGTTTACATGGTGCTAGTCAAGTGTATTTTAATTTGATTAAAAAAAAATGTCCCATGAAAGTTTTCTCTCTGACACATATTAAAACAAGCAAACACTGCACCCTCTTTCATACCACAGGATCTTTGAGTTTCTACAGGCAAAGGTAATATTCTTCAACAAATGGCACATAAAATCAACATTTTGTAGTCATTTCATATTTTAAATAACCATCAAACAATTCACATGGCAAAAGTATGTACAGCATTCAAGTCCCTAAAATTAGAACCCCATATCAGAAAAAGAAAGCAGTGATTCATACTTTAAACACAAGATTTTGTAGGTCAAATTCATTCCCACATTTTAGGTCTGCAAACCATTCTAAATTCAAGGACGCTCGAAGTGTTTTTGGTGCATAAAGGGAAAGGGCACAAACCTAAGCTGATCACATGGGCTTGGGATTAGGAACTACATACAGAGTTACATAGTACATTGTCAACTACTACATACAAAGTTACCTCCCTAAACAACAGTTAATCTCATCAATATGCCAGTTACACTTTACTGTGTAAATGGAAACGTGATGTTAAAGGTGTCCAGAAGGAAATCCTGACTTCTCTGGGCGCAGAGAAATCTGGGATGGACCATCACACAGTGGGAACCTGAGACACGTGGTCAAACAGAATTCCAGGTCTTTTTTCTTTTTGTGTGAAGTGGATGCTGTGTGCTCAAAACCAAAGACAAAAAGTACTATCCAGGCTGTTATCAGCAACTCCAAATTCCCAAGTCTGTCCTGCTATGGGGTTGTGTCAGTGGCCTTATTAATGTTAATATATACCTCTGTGCTGGCAGCATTAATGCAGAAAAGTACACTAAGATTTTGGAGCAACATTTTTTCCAGGGACGTCCATGCATATTTCAACAAGACTATGCAAAATCATATTCTGCAGACATTACAAACACTGTGCAGGAAGAGGGTACGGTTGCTGGACTGGCCTGACCTGTCACCAATAGAGAATATGTGGTGCATTTGGAAAGGAAAACAACTCTGTACCATTAAAAGAATGGAACAGAACACTTGAAAAGCTTAATCACTTGGTGTCTTTAGTCCCTAAATGTTTTAATGTTCAATGGCTTTATTGACCCAGCTTTAAAAAAAATGTATTACAAGAATAAAAAATTAATCAGAGGTTTATTTGGATTAATAATAAAGTTCATGAGGTAAAACAAAATGTGCTGCCTTGTTCTGTGTGCAGTACATACTAGTTATTAATCGAGCATGAGGTCAGTACAAAGAAATTCGGCCTCACTATCCCTCGGTCAATACAGCAAGGCCTTTAGTTTTAAATTTCCTCTGACCAAATTAACAAGGTTAATAAGTTATTTATTATATGCCATTTTTATAACAACCCCAGAAGTTGATACTTACAGTGCCTTGCAAAAGTATTCACCCCACTTTGCATTTTTCATGTTTTGTTGCCTCACAACCTGGAATTAAAATGGATTGATTGAAGGTTTGCATAATTTCCTTTACAGAACATGCCTACAACTTTAAAGATATGATTTGTGTGTGTGTGTGTGTGTGTGTGTGTGTGTGTGTGTGTGTGTGTGAAGTAAACAACAAATAGGATAAAATAACAGAAAACTTCATTGTGCATAACTATTCATCCACCCTAAAGTTAGTACTTTGTAGAGCCACCTTTTATGGCAAATACAGCTGCAAGTCGCTTTGGATAAGTCTCTATGAGCTTGCCACATCTTGCCATTGAGATTTTTGCCTATTCCTCAAGGCAAAACTGCTCAAGCTCCTTCATGTTGGATGGTTTCTTCAAGTCTGAACACAGTTTCTCAAATCATGCTGAAAAACATCCCCACAGCATGATACTGCCACCACCATGTTTCACTGTGGGGATGGTGTTCTTGGGGTGATGGGTTGCGTTGGGTTTGCGCCAGACATAGTATTTTCCTCGTTGCCCGAAAAGTTACATTTCAGCCTCGTCTGACCAGAGCACCTTCCTCCATACATGCCTTGTGGCAAACTCAAAACATGTCTGTAGGTAATTGGTTGCACCAGGACTTTTAAGCGGCCTTATAGCAAAGGGAGTGAATACTTATGCACATTGCAATTTTCAGATTTTTATTTTTACAAATACTTTTTTAAATATATTTTTCTCATTTCACTTCACCAACTTAGACTATTTTGTGCAGTTTCATCATATAAAATTCAGATTAAAAAATAAATAAATTACAGGTTGTAATATAACAAAATAGGCATAAAGCCAAGGGGATGAACAGTTTTGAAAGAAATTGTATGTCCGATAGTTGAAAACTCCTTAGAAGGAAGATGCAGCTCTTTACAATGAGTTAGCTCACTGCATTCACAAAGACAAACAAATAAATAATTAAAAAAAAAAAAACGTGCTTAAAGGCACAGAACATGGCCAGCAGCATCCTTTCTCCCCAAAAGAATATGCCACAAACATGGAAAAGAGTTCTTGAGCCAGTACATCCAGAATTTCCATGCTCTCTTTGTCAATTTTGCCTAGGTATCAGTGAAAGCATTCATTACATGAAGTTGTTTTTACTGGATTTTTGCTCTTTTGGTCAAGGATAAACTTTGGTAACTCTTCCCGACTGTTGCTCTTTATCATTTGCAAAACCACTTCACTTTTAAGAGTCACTTTCTCAGTCGGCAGACTCCGCAGAATGCTTGTTGTCACTTCAGTTAAAATACTACTAAGACTAATGTGATACTTTACTTTGAACAAGGAACCAGAAAAACAAGAACGGATTGACTTTATTTGAAGTTTTGGCTAAGTACTGGCAGGCCGAGAATAAAGTTTTCAGTACCGCTGGGTTAAACATTACTTTTTTAAATACTGGGCAATTAAGGCCCACTCAACAGCCAATCTGATCATCAATACTGAAAACTGTCCTGTGAACTGTACAACACAGAACAATTCCTTACAGTTTATAAGTTGTGAGCTTAAAGTTGTGTGTGTGTATGTGTGGCGGTCTGAAAACCAATCCAATTGTAGTCAGCTGATATTTCCATAAACGTAACAGTTTTATACAAACCCAGGAATCACCGCACCTCCAGGATGCTCATTCAGCTCTTTCACTTTGTAGTAAAAAAAAACAAATCATAGATATGAAAAAAAAAATGCTTTAAAAGCCGTATATTTTCATTTTGCAAAATATACAAGAACCTAATGAAATTATTTTTAATGAATGCCTTTTTTAAATCCATCCAAACCAATTTGTTTATTTCTAGGGCAGTGGTGGCTCAGTGGCTGAAGTCTCAGCACCACCAAGCTGCCACTGTTGGGACCTTGATCAAGGCCCTTAACCCTCAATTGCTCACCTGTGTAAAAATGATATATGTAAGTTGATCTGAATAGGGGCATCTTTCAAATGGCATAAATGTGACATGTGAAACAGTTGTGACAGAACCATCCAAAAAATATTCACTTCAATTTTTTTTTTTTATTATGTATTTAAGTAATTATAGTAGCCAATTTAAAGCACCAAATTGAATAGCCTTGTTCTACACAAATTTTGATATACATACATATCAGTACACATTGGCGCACATCTCACTTTTGAACTTCTTATTGAAACAATGTATTTCTCATCGCAATGAGGTTGACAGTGTTTGTGAGCCTAGAATTTGGTGAATGCGGTGATAGAAATTATTCCACTGTACATAAAATTTAAATGATTTTAAAAAGCTCTATTTTGTATTGATTTTACAATTTTAACCGTACAGCTGTCAGTCAGAGGCTCGCCATTTAACTTCTACAACTGCTGCTGACTCAAAAGTTACATGGTCAGAACCAGCACAGATTTTCCTCTGTAAAATTTCTTAATGTAAAATCTGTTGGTGCATAGTGAAAATTATGGGAGTAGGAGCAATTAAAAAAAAACTTTCTCCATGATAATCTTCTGTTCTGTGCCACTCGGCTGATGACATCATCCACTCTAGTCTGGAACATTCCATAGTGATTAAGCTGGCAGTTACTGACAGTTAAGTGCCTTTTCAACTAAAATATGCATAAGGTTTACATCTTGCTTTTGAACTTCTGATTTGGAAACTGTATCGCAATGAGATTTAACAGCGTTTGAGAGTAAAGAATTTGGTGAACTCAGTGATATCAATTATTTTGCTGTGCTTTGAAAAATATTCCAAGAGTCACGTTGTAAAAATGACATGATTTACTTAGTTTACTTACTTTAGTCAGAGGCTCACCATTTAACTTCTAGAAGTGCTGTTGACTCAAAAGTTACATGGTCAGAACCGACACACATTTTCTCTGTTTTGATGTAAAAATTTATTGGTGTAGAGTGAAAATTATGGGAGTAGGAGTGAGTTAAAAACATCTTTTCCAAGATAATCTTCTCTCCTTTGCCTCTCTTCTGATGACATCACACATTCTAGCCCAGAACATTCCATGCAAAAGACACCCATTATAAATACACAAACTGATTCAGAAATCCTTATGACACTTGATCAAAGATTAAGAGAAAACCATAAAAGGTAGCAAACTGTTTTGACCACAGAAATGTCGAGTTCATTTGTATACGTTTCAAAAGTTCAACCAAGATTCTGGGTGAAAGTATGGCTTCTTGGTGAGGTGTCAAAGTGAGGTAAGTTTCATGATTGTTTGTCGACCTCTTCCCAATTATTAAATGAGAATTTTTGGTGTGGTTTTTGGCTAAGTGGTAACATGGAGCACCAATAAAAGTGGTAGCACACTTCAAGGCGTGGGTACATTAAGTTCGCATTAAGTGTGAAGGAAGAAGAAGAAAAAGAAGGGAAAAAAGAGGCCGATTTTTCTAGGTGAATAGTAATATGTATCTGTTCTTAAGCACAGCCACATAATTATTATTTTCAGTTTCAATTTCAACATACAGCCCCAATTTTTTTTCTGATTTGGGGTTGTAGAATTATCTTCCGTGCAAGTGGAACCTGTCTTAATTAAAACAAGACCTATTGAAGTGCTTCAGTATAAAGGTTGTGAATTTCTTTTGAGTATGACAATGGATTTGAAAAGCCTTTAACTTAAATCATACTACTGCAAGGGAAATCATCTACAAGTGGAACAGATTTGAAATGACCGTCAACTTTTTCAGGACTGAGATGAAATAAGTTTCCAAGAACCCCAAAATTTCATTATTGTATTTGCAGGTAACTCTCGTGACTGTTGGTATGAAAGTGCATAAAACCACAATTAGTAAGAGATGAAACCTTTGATGAGATGTCTTACCTGCATGGGATGTTAAGAAAAAGCCTTTGCTGTCAAAAATAAAAGAAAAAAATGGAGTCATGGAATAGCCTAAGCAAAGCTGAGGTTTTAACCCCATCAAAATGTTGAGGATTTGAAAAGGGCAGTGCATGCAAGAAAGCCCTCAGACACCTTGCAACTGCAAGTGGACAGATTTTAATTCAATGTCAGAAACTGGTGGACAATTATACAAAACACCTTCAAGAAATTATTTCTGCTAAGGGTGGCAATACTAGCCCCTAAGGCCAAGCGCAATTTTCCCTTTTCCACAGAAGAATATTACATCTATTGATATATTTACTGAATAAATGCAAAAGCTTATTTGTCTTGTGTTATTTTTTTTCAGTTATATCTCCATTATCTGTAGGCACTGGATTAAAGTGGTTGAAACGTTTGTTTGTTCAAATATGCTGGAAAAAGAAATCAACAGTATCCAAGGGTTGTAATTATTTTTCACATGACAGTCACTTTAATAATCATAATCTGTAAAGACATTGTGCAGCCACATTTATGGATGCACATGAATAAATATAAATATTCTGTATGTGTTTATTGATGCACACAACTTTAAATGTCTTCCATTAATGGCTTGTTTATTCATTTGTACATTATTTTTCTTTAAAAAAATTTATTAAAATAAAAGTGCATGCATTTCTGGTGGTATGTCACTAATATGTGTGGTGTGGATTATCGCTTTGCAGCTTTGCTATTAACAAAAATTAAATATTAAAGACCAAATGTCCCCCCAAAAAATTCACACAGCATGCAGTAACAACTTGCAAGAGTAAGGGGTTGGGTTCAAAGGCATAATCAGAGGTTTGCCAGCATTGTGTGGTGGCTCAGCTCAATGAAGCAAAAGACGCGACACATTTCCGTATCTCTGGTCACGCCTCTCTATTCTAGACACAAAGTTGAGACTCACAAATGGAGAAAAGTAATGTAAAAGAAAATTGCATAATTAAAAGAAAAGGTAATGCAAAAATTAAAGACTACAAAAAAATAATAGTGGACAAAATAGGAAACAAACACAAGTCCATATTTTCCTTCGCAACATTAAAATTTTTGTAAAACTTGGCAACACACTGAAGCACTGACTTTGCAAATGCACCTTTTTGGTTACACTTAAAGTCACAATTTTTCTGGACCACAAAAGTCAGCCTAAACGTGGATTTTATGAAATCATCAGGCAAAACATAAAAAAGAAAGAAAAATAAGGCAAAGTGTCACAACAGTTGATCAAATTTGCAAATCCATTTCAGGCTAAAGCTTTTTCTCCTCACCACATCAGGACACACTGTGCTGAGAGAGGGATATGAAGCCTGTTTTTGCTCTGTAATGTGTCCTTGGGGGAGATTAGATCACTAATGGTGAGTTCACCTCACGCACTGATGTCATTCACAACGGCAACATGGTCCTTGGAGAGAAGCTAGGCCATCGGTCATATCTCATTGTGCCAATAATCTGCTCATTAAATCAATCATTTTGTTAAAATCACATACATAGTCACCAATTATCCAGTGCTGGATATGTGCCTTCTTCTAACCTTTAGATTTCTTTGCATCTAGATTTCACAATCAGGATAACGTTGGCATTTATCATGGAAATTTATAGAACGTCACACAGTGTGCATACATTTTACAGATGGGAAACCTTCCTGCAGTAAAAAAAAAAAAAAAAAGAATAACGTATACCCGCCCAAATGATGCAAATCATGTAAATGTTTCATATTGCAGTGGAGTCTATGGTAGAATGCAAAAAATTATGGCAGCCTCTTAAGTAAACACTGACAGATGGGAAGTATGTACTATGGTTTGATGCACAAGATATAAGAACAGCGAAGACGATATTGTGCTAAAATCCTCATTTATGTGGTCTCACCAGAGCACAAGGGCTATAAAAAACGATGTCTTGTACGAAGGCTCATTTTCACCTGCAGAGAACAGCACTTTAACATTCTGCAAATGTGTGTCTCTGAAGTGAAACAAAAATGGAAACGTTAAACCACAACTCCGAGAACGTACCCAGTCGACCTTTAGCAGATATCACTGTTGCACTGGTTACTGTAAGGTAAAAGAGCCTGAGCGTTCTGTAATATGAGATCTCGATGATTTCTCTCAAGTAATAATATACACTGGGTTCTACTTTACTCTCTATCACTCCCTCTGAATAAACTCCTCCCAACTCCTGCAGAAGTTCTGTAGAAAAAGTGAAAGCCCAAAGAACAAGGCATTTAAAAGGAAGAGTTAGTTATGTTTTAGGATGACCCGAAACGGAAAGTACAAAAAAGTAGCTCGTTTGTTGTGCCAATTATTTTTGTAGATTTTGTGTTATAGCTGTGTTCAAAGTACATAATCTTAAAAGGAGCATGACATACAATATTTAAAAAATATTAATGAACAACTTGTGGAAACCACAGATGAGAACAGGCTTAGAAGAATTAAAAGGAGGAAAATAGGCAGGGGTCAAGGATGCCGCCCAAGCCCCTTTGAATTTTCAAAGAAAAAAAAAGTGAAATAATGTCCCCTGGAAGGAAATTCATAATATGTAATATGACAGATAAAATATTGACAAAGTTTACATTACCTTCTTGTTGAGTAGCCAGTGGCAGTCATTCTACTGCTGTTACAGCAGGAAAAAGCCAGAATATATCATGAATATTTAATAAGATGTCAACAGAAGCTTTCAGTATTAGTCTGTTTTAACATCGCTTGTGATTGGACCGGTAGGATGCATCAGCCACAAGTCACCCAATGAGCAATTAATTTACATACTACATAGTCTTCGGCAGTCGCAACTGCGCATGCATGTGAATAAATACATACATACAGTAGAGTGGAGTGAAGATTATACACCACCACTTTTGTCTAAAAGGGATCCTAATAGAAAAGAAGTTGAAAAAAAAATTCTCTTTCATTTTTTGTTGAAAATGTATTGAACAGTGCTATTGTAGGCAATGAGAACCAAAAAAATTATAATTTCGACAAGTATATTGTGGTAAACGTATGGGTAATTAACAAAAAGACAGAAAAGATTTTTTTGTGAAGTGTCGAAAATGTAATTTTTTTGAACTTTTGCATAGCATGAATAAACTTCAGATCACATGGAATGGTTTAGCAAGTGAAGAAATTAAAAAAATATATGAAAACTATACCTGAAAGGTTAAATTTTGTAATCAAAGTAAAGGGTGGCCACACTAAGTATAAATTTTTTCTCCAAAAAGAGAGTGTCATTTTTGTTATTACTATATATTGTTGTTTGTTTACTTATTCTCATCAATATGATCCAATATTACATGAAATAAATACTTGAATGGTAGTTGGTTTCTGATTTATCTTCATTTTGTTAAGTGTATAATCACTGCACACTACTGTATTTTTTTATTTCTTCACTCGCTAAACCATTCCATATGGTTTGAAGTTCATTCATGCTATGCAAGTCAAAAAATTACATTTTCGACACTTCACAAAAATTGTTTTTCTGTGTTTTTGTTAATTAGCCATACTTTTACCTCTATATACTTGTCGGAAAGATTTTTCTGGTTCTCTTTTCTTACAACAGCAAAAAAATTTAAGAGAAGTAATTTTTTGTTTCTTTATTAGAAGCCCTTTTAGACAAAAGTGGTGGTGTATAAATTTCACTGCACACTACTGTACATACACAAACACACACCTGCATATGTATATTGCTATTAGCATAGTTAATAAGCTGTGTCACACCTAAGCGGTGAAAGATTGTTCACAGCAGGCAGCAGCGCATATGGTTGAATGAAGTCCAGGGTACGTCTGGGTGGGTTACGGCTACCATAAGCCGAGCCCTCAATGCAGCAGCCGACTCCACCCATATCACCAAAAAAAAAACCCCTCAAGATTCCACATCGAATTTACAATCTCAAGAATAATCAATTTGACTATTGAAAAGGCAGAAATCCACCGAATGGCAGAAAATTCTCATCTACATAAAACTATGTTTATGAAACATATTGCGACATTTCTCTAAGTCGTGCATCTACAAGAGTTTAACTACTCAAGCTTATTCTCACTTAATTTTCACTCTGCTGCTGCAATCAGTTAGCATCTATTAGAGGCTAACCTTAAACAGAGCATTCCCTCCCCCGGCTTTCACTCGCCCACATGACAGCAAAGTGATGCCTTGGGCAGCGTAAGACACAAAACCTTACGTCCATGAAATCCATGTTTCTTAACCAACACCTCAGCACAAAATGAAATTACCCATGTCAGAAACATCACAATATGTGACAAGTGGCTAGAGGGGAACTCAAGGAATGAACACAGGCCCAAATATTGCCATTATTCAGGGAAAGGCCCTGAGGCAAAATATTCACCCAGAAACAGTGCAATAAGCCTCATGTTGCTTCCCATAGTCCCGTCCATGAGGGAACTATCGGCATAATTGAAATAGATAAACCCAGCAGGGGTAAATAAATACCTAATACTTTTCACCACAGCCCTAACCAGGTTATCTTCTTCTGCAAAAATAACCCCCTTCTCACTTTTGTGCCTTCAAGTAAATTATTTAAATAAGTGTAGGAAGGGAGTAATTTTCATAAAGGTAAATCAGTTTAATATTGCAAATTATCTTTTTATGCAGCAATCTAAGGGATTTTACTTAAATCTCAGAATAAACATGTCTTTGTAGTTCTTCATGAACCTGCAGAAGGGCGTTCAGTGGAGGGAACAGCTGTGTGTGGTGATGGGGTTGGGGGAGAGGGGTTTCAGGGAAGGGATAAAGATATCACAGAGAAAGGTTTTCAATTCATCCTGCATCTCCCCTGTAATTAATAGATTATTTACGCATGCACACTTCTGTCATTCTCTCCCTGGGCATCTCATTAGTGCTCTGACCTCTCTGCCCAGAACCAGAGCTGCTTCCCTGACCATGGTAAGACTGCCATCAGCTCACTGGTGGAGAGAGTGAAGGGACAGTTCAGTGGAGGAGGGGAAGGACGAGCTGTTCTCAGCTGCTGGGGCCTGCTTGGAGTATTAGCATGCACATCATCACTCCCATCCTACATGGCATGGTGAGGTGAGAAAGCCAACGACCCCACAGAGAGAAAGAAGGTTCCTGATTATTCAGTCATATTCGATCTATTCATAAAGAGAAGGACAAATGGAAGACTTCCATCTGATTGGGAGTTTAATGCATGTGGACGTGAGATACAAACCATTCAGCATGGAGGTAGTGGCACTAAGTCACACTGCTCATCGCATGCCCATGATGGTGTTTATAGAAAATACTTACGTTCATGATGGATAGAAAAAAAAAAAGTCATTACAACAATAATATGATGTTAAATGTATATGTATACAAATAGTATGTTAAACGTATTCCTGGATATCTTAAATGCTCCTGTAATAGCACTCGAGATACAGCAGTGTATATATGACAAGCATACACCATTGTTATTAAATTGGCTTTCAAGCATATTTAGCCAAGCAACTCTTTCCCATCATAAGAGCACGAAGCATCCTAAATAGGAGCTAAAATGAAAACGCAGCATAAATGACCAGGCAAACTGAGAAGTATTCAATAAGCTTGATGCATCTTGTCATGCATGAAGTCATTACATTGTGTAAAAGCATGAAAACCCAGGCCATTCTTTTCATAAGCGAGATGGTCTCATACTGAGAGTTAATACTTTGCTCGATCAATGTACCAAGGAAAGCATTTCTGGAAAGCTCACTTTGCCTGTGTAATCTCATCTGCAAACCTCCAATTCCCACAGACTCCACGAATTTTGCCCCAGGGCAAGTGAGAAAGGGAGCAGAAACCACTGTCAGACACTCATGCTTTTCTCTTCTCCCACCCCACTACTGTGGTGACAGCAATCACCATGACAATACCAAAACACACTGCCACGCTGGGCCAAGTGTGGGACGAGCTCAGTGTGAAGCAGCTTCAGCATAAAGAGACATGAAGGCAGCTGCTCTAAAAGGAACACAGTCCAAATCAATAGTGCCATTATCAGGGAACCTGAACTGAATTAGATGTCACAGCACCCAGGGCAAAAGTGGAGGGGAGGTGAGTCGTACACAATGATTTTATACATTGAAGAGACCATGGCCCTTTAAGAAATGGTAAGGGTGCACAGTTGCAGTTATGTTTTAATCTACACACTCGGCTGGTGTAAAATAAAATGGGGGGGTGGGGGGTTCCCCATCATGACTGCTGGTTTTAGATTTTGAAAGGAATACTAGCGTTAAAAGGTCCTAGGACAATACAAGTGTAATCCCAATAAGGAAATGCTAAGACCAATTTAAGGGCACTAGAGGGAAACTTTTACCTGTAGTACTGTTGCCTTCAGTTGAATCCGACTCTTGGCGTCTCTATTCGAGTTCTCTGGCAGATTTTTACAGAGAACTTTTCACTACTACTTGCACATCATTTATATGGTAATCTAAAATTTTGTAGCCAACATAAGAAATAAGGCAACCTGTCTTTCAATAAGATGAATGCATTTTGTTTTATGAAATTCTAAGTACAGTCCACGCTAGACACAAGTGATTTACTATTTGCATGGCGAGTACAGAGGTAAAAGGTAAAGTCTGTTTTGTTTTTACATCCGAGCCTACTGGCTCATCAGTATGATTGGATTCCGTAGTGTGAAGCAACTAGTTGTTGAACTCCCCCTGGATGGGACACTAGGTTACCTTCCCACTATTTTTACTGGTACCTATTAATACTGCTCGGAGGACAGAGGCTCACACGTGGTTACAACCTTGCCCAGGGATCTTAGCACAGTGGGGGTCTGATGGAGAATCAAACTCTCAATCTCTATCATGAGCCCAGCACCCTAACCACTACACCACCAGCCCCTACTTTTCTCTACTTTTACATTTGATACAAAGAGCTTTGAGAACATGTCATGGTGAACATGACTTCAACAGAGCACTGCCCTCTATAACTGCATATTCAGCTAATTAAACATTCAGCACAAAATGTATTCATGTGAACTAAGCAATAATTTAAAGTTTTAACATGTGTCCTTTCCTTCACTTAGGCAGAGTGGAGACAGAAAGACAGGAGAGAGGAAGAGACAGAGTGAATACAGAGCTACAGAACTATTTATTGAGCATGCTACAGCAGTAAAAGCAGAGTACAGGACCAAGAGGGGTAGAGGAGCAAAAATAAACCACAAAAAAAACCAAGACAATCGTTCCCAACGGTGTTAGGAAAAAACTATTTTAATTGTGCCACATCCAAACTGCACTTTTGTGTTTCTGAAGATGTATAAAAAAATGAAGGTGATTAAGAAAATATGTACAGTCCAGTCATCTGAGAAATAGAACAATGGAACAATGGCAGCAATTGGATTATACTGCATTTCTTGAAACCGTTAGTTTTCCATACCAGATCAATATCAGAATGTTTGTGGTATTTGCTTCTGGGAAGTAGAAAACAGGGAGCTTTCTAAAAATCTGAATGTTAAATTAAGACTAAAGGCACAAACTTTGGTCCCACCAGGTTGGCCCTATTCTACATACTGCTCATGTCTCATCTTCAGGCTCATGTTTGCTAGCTTTAAAATTCATGCAACAGCTGTTCTCTAAACAAAAGATTCTCAAAGCTTACCTAGACATTCAGAGAAAACAGTCAAAAAAAAAAAAATCAATAATAATAATACCCAAAATTTATTAACATGGCCAGTGCCTACTATGTAAAATATGAAACATGGCATATCATAACGCTTTGAAATTTCACTAGGATACAAGCTAGTACTCAAACTTATGGTGACCATTAAGCACTAGAATCGTCTGTTATTTACACACCACATGATCTTGCACCAAGATCCACAATCCAACTTGATCAATTAACTAAAACAAGACAAATGGTCAAAAAAGCAAACACATGGACTTGAGCTTGGAGAGGAAAGGTTTCACACACACTGTACAGTTTACACAAGGGAAAGAAAAACAGAAAACAACTGACTTTTCTTCAAATCATTAATACCTTCACAAAAGAATAAGCCTGTCACTGTGTGGTGGACATCTTGCATTTCTGAAAACTTATATGGAAATGGTCATGATAGCTTGTAGAGTAAGGCACATTCTTTGTCAACTAAACAAACTAATGTAATTGGGGGGGGGGGGGGGGGGGGGGCGTAAATACAAAGGGGACTACTAAATGGGTTAAGAATTCTTTTCTGTCCCCAGATCAAGCTGTTATCACTTTCACTCGTTTTCATAAGGAATGAATGATAAAAGAAAACAAAAAGTGTCAAAATGTGGTCCCCAGTGTACCAAACAGTCAGCGGATAACATTCGAAAACATCAAACACGTCTCCGCCTCTTTTAAATTGTTGATTTGGAGAAGGAGACTCTCAGATGATGATTGGTACCCATGTTGTAGTTGTGTAGGTCAATCAAGCACTGAATGGACTCTTCAACTGTTGATAACTGAATTAGAGCCATTTTGCGATCTCTGTGTATTTAGAAATAGCAGATAGTTAACAACAGGCTAAAATTTATAAACACATTCCCAGTGAAGCTAAACACACAAACAGAACTTACTGGAAGAATTTGAAAGCCTTCACAGTGCCTCCGGAGTTAGTGAACAGTACTCTGAGATCATCTTCAGTTATGTCTTGCCTTTAAAATGATCAAGAGGATGGGTAAGCATTTCTAAAATCACAAATAAACACATTAAGTGAAGGAACTGCACTCACGGGATGTTTGACAGATGCAGGGTGGCCGAGGGAGGGAAGATGTTCTGGAAGTTTTTGGAGCCAGGCTTTTTAAAACGATGTAGAGGAGAATTGGTGAAATCCTTGGTCAGGCCTTGATCATCCAAGCCATCCCTGGGTAACTGAACTGTTTGATGCTTGGACAAGGTCACCCGGATGATTTTAGAATACATCTTTTGACCATTAAGATGGCTCATTGCTAGAAATATACAGGACAATCATGAGACCGACTTGCCGGTATAAATGTGTAATAACACCATAATTGGGGGGAGAGGGGAATTTTGGGCATTTAGAGATTTTACACTACTTTCACTAGCATATACAGGCAGCAAGTAAAATGTACAGATGTTAACACATGGCCTTCATCTGCTACACTGATTGCAACCGATAAATTTGGCAGATGCTCACTAATTTTGCATGTGTAATTCTCCATGAATGAAATCTAAGCATTTTACACAATGCATTTTATTTTGCAGGTGCTGCCCTTGGGAGTATTTATATATGATTCATTCATTGTTTTACTGTATGTATTTATACAGTATTTAACATTTATTAGACCACCTGTCACAACTGAGAGAATTGCTAATTGTTTTCAGCTGTTCATACCTCACAAAGACAACAATTCTATTCTTTCATCTAAATTGTGTAAAAATTATTTGAAAAAGAAAATGCATCCAGAACATTAGAAATAAACTTAACAATCCAGATTTGAATCTACTTGAACAAATATGAGATTTAACTGGTTTATATATTGACTGCACAATGCTTAACTCCCAAGAAAGTCTTTGGGAACAGTTACAAATAATTTGGAGTACAGAGTTTATAGAACCTGTAAAAATATTTAATGCTAATGGTTATAAGGGCTAAAAGGAGGCCACACCAAATACTGAGTTTTCTGTTGACTTCTGCATTTTACATAATATTTCTAACATGATTTTGCATTACCACAGGGACAGAGGTTGTTTATTTTATACACAAGTTTGGATATTAACCATTGCCATAATGCACTAGAACTCAAAGAGAACAGAGCAACTGACAGCAGGAAGGCTGCATTGAAAAATGAGCCTTAATTAAACCACATTAAAATTGTTTCCTCCCTCTCAAGACTTAACTAAATATCCATTCATTAACTCTTACTAATGCTCAAGCTCAAAAATTAGGCAGAAGGCACATCTACTTTAGCATCATAAAAGTATGCCTACTTCACAATTCTAAACAAGCGCCACCAAAATTACAGAAACCTGCTTACGGGCTTGAAGCAACTTAACAAAAAACCTTTGTCAGTAATGATGTTAGATGACAGAAGATTTACTTGATGGTTAAGCTGCCGTGTTTCCAAAGACACAGCTAGCAAACTGTTTAAAAATTTAGTCTTGCAGCAATGGCTCAGCGTTACATATAATACTGATGGCAGCTTGTTGTATTTACTGTATATTCAAACACACAATCTTACCAAGTTGAGCCTGATTCATGTCTGCCATCTGAATCAGTGCACTATCTTTTTTGTTGTAGAGGATCTTCACACGCTGCACGTCACCGTATACTCCTGGATTAAAGCAAGAAGCAGCAAGAGAAGCAGGAGAAGGAGGAGGAGGATGGAGAGGGAGGAACAGTTAGCCTTTAACAGGGTGAAACTCAGAGTGGAGAGTTAGATTTATCATAAAGAGAGACAGAACATCTTCCTAATGAAGAATACTAATCACAGTTTAAACAGAAGCAAGAGATTCAGAGTCCCTCGAATAAAAATACATTCAAATATAAGCTCTGAGATGACAGTACATGCAGAAACATGCATGCCTTAAAAAAAAAAAATTCAAAAAGCACTTTAAGGGACAGAAAGAGAAAAAAATAAGAACTCAAAACTAACAGTAAAAGGCAACAAATATCATTGTTAAACAAAAAAGACTGAATAAAAGTCGGGGGAATAATAAATAACGCAAAGAAAAAAAAAAAACAACTAAAATAAACATAGAGTGCTAACAAGAACATACCGAAGAGGGTAAACAGACTTTGGGGCGTAACCATCTTTAGAAGGAGAGAAGAGCAAGCAGCGTGAGACAGGTAGAGAGAAGAGTCGAGGAAGAGCGAAGATGAACAGATCATCCATAACGGAGGGTGGTTTCCCGCAGAATGGTGAGGTGGTCATGGATCATGGGTCAAGGCAGTTAATTTGGGGGGGCAAATTCATCCGAGGAACACATTTGTTCAAGCACAGAGCGTGAACAGTGAGGTGTGGTCAGGGTGGGGCAAAATTGGGAAAGACAGATAGGAATGAAGAGGTAGGGATTTTAAAGAGAGCGGGGTAGAGAAGAGAAAATGTTTGGGAAGGGGGAGAAGGGAGACAAATGCAGAACAAAAAAAAAAAAGTAGGGGACAAAAAATATACAATACAGGTCAGTACACAGGAAATGCAGGCGTTTGGTCAGAAAATGGTTGCTTTATGCACTTACAGATTATACAAGCAAATCATTGTGCCAATGTAGTTACCCAGCATTAGGGTAGAATACATTACTTGATGAAAAAAAAAATAAGCAACAGGTACGATGGAGGGATTAAACATGCCACAGACTTAAATATAAAGAGAGGCTTAAGAATGGTAGGTTTGGAATGCAAGTAAATTATAATTTTGATCATGCACTAGAAAATGGAAAAAAAAATTCCTGTAACTGCCATGATTGACCTGGCAAACATACTTGTTCATTATTAAGAAAAGTGCCACATTAAAAGTGAGGTTTTTTCCTCCTCCAGAAGACAGGTTAGTTACCACTTTCATATTTTCTACAAGTTTTCAGGTTCCAAAGTGAAAAAAAGATCAAAAGGGAAATTAACTTAGATAATGGAAACATTAAATCAGTTTCATAAAGCAGAGAAAGACACAGAGAAAGAAAGACAGAGTTAGAGACAAATGACTCATTTTGAGAAACAGCACAATTTAAGGATTAGGCAGGGCGATGAATAATTTCTGGAAGAAAAGCAACTTTCAGAAAAAGACAAATGACAGGCAAACACATACATGGAGAACGTGTTAGCTTAATGTTTGAGAAAATATGCAAACTTTCTTAATGAACAGTTTCGTTTATGAAACACCGCCATTAATCTAAATCAAAAGGCACAATAATTTGGTTAATTTAAACTACTGGTAAAACTTGCTCTGAAACAAACAATTGTGAATGTAATGAGTGTCGAATTTAATGTTTCATTAAATATCCAACCAAACAGATGCAGTTCCAACCAGCCTTACTGCATTTGCTTCATCCATTGTGCATTATACTGATCAAACATGAACACACAGAACAATGGCATGACTAAAGAGCAAAACAAAGCTACAGTATGTAAACTGAAAGGTAATGCAAGCTAAAAAGGATGAAAGACTCAACTGACCTCATCATTGAGATTGCTAACCAGGAGCACTCCGTTACCCGAGTGTCCCGACAGAGCTACTCGGCCTGCTGCAGCAGCGGCGGCAGCCGCTGCACTCAGAGGACTCAGTGCACCTGCAGATATACAAAAGCATGTAAAACTGTACATTACATAGAATATCAACACTATAATCAAGTAACCATAAACATTTGTGACCCGCTCCACTTATAATAGGGATTAAGTAGGAAATCTGACAGGCTGAGGTATTGATATATCTGGAATATGCTTCAAAATTAGGTATTTTAAAGTGAGGTACATGATTGCATGAAAATGGACTCAGTTACATCACTTTATATGTCGCTAATCAGGAAATGCTACTTTTGAGAAAATAGCAATTAGTTACAGAAGCATTTTCTGAATGTCCGCAACTAACATCCATACACTAAATGAATCCGGCTCTTGACCAATCAGCATGATTGTACTAGCGTCTTCCTATCAATGAATAAGTTCAATTTGCACCAAGTCACGTCTGTTTTAAGGCTTCTCACTGGTTTACCACTGCATGATTCCAGGAATCCTTCTGGGATTCTGTGAGTAGGTAGAATACTCTTGTAGCGAATATGAATAACAAGGAAATACCCTGAGCAATCACAAAAGCGGTTTGAAAATTGGCAACATAGGTGGATAATCCCATTGTTTTACAACAACTTGGACATGGAACCTTTTCTTAAACGAGCACGTTAGGATTGATAGATTGTGTTTATGGATATTTGAACTTGGTCATGTCGAAGATTATGCTTGGAAGGACGTATATTTGGCGATATCGCATTTTCATCCAGGTAAACCATTTTCAACTTTGTCGCTTACTCAAAACACTACCTTGTGACTTAATCTGTGTTATGCTGGAGCCGGTCAAATTCATCTTAATTTAAATAAATTTCATAAATATATTTTAAACTTGACACCCCACCCCCAAAAAAAAGAAGAAAGAAAAAAAAGAAAAAACAGACTTTTTGAATAAAAACTGTAGCTAAGGAAATGCAACCCATTACATTCCTTTATGTTTTGGTGTGCTACAAGCAATTCCATTACTAGAAGCTACCGGTTAGTGGATTGGATCAGATTTTTGCTGTCTGATCCAGGATTTTCAGCTTCAGGGTTTCTACTGGATAAACTGATCTGTGCTATTTCTACTACCAGGTACACCCTTCAAATGTACTTCACCACAATCATACTTTGCACAAGGCAAAATCCCAGCAAACAAGGGGTCTCCCCATGTTACGTGCAGAGCTAGTGTGAAACATCTTCACTCAAGGGCTGTGCAAGATGTCTTTACATATGTGGCAATAAAGCACCCCCTTTGATATTATGCTCTGTTTAAGTGTATCACAATTCCCACTTTTTAATCGCAGTACTTTCCAGACAATTTATTTGGGATGCGGCTGCTGCTACTGTTCTGAGAGCTGCTAGGAACTGCTCACCTTCCCAGGGTGTACTCCACCTCTCCAGTTTCTCTGTGACCCTGACAGATACGTAGTATAGATAATGAATGGGTTGGTGCTGCTAAGGAAGTGTTAGCACAGACCTGGTTATTAAAGCTCACTTCAGCTAAATAAAAATAATTACTTAACTTTTTGATGTTAGCCCATGTGCCAACTCTGCATGTGCAGTAATGATAAAAATCTGATCTATAAACCTCTGGAACAAGCTTCACCACTTGCATCTAGCCCACCAATACTCAGGAAGAGAAGGGGAAAAAAAGATGGAGATACCTGGGATCTTACCGAGCAGGGAGTTCGAGTCCTTGCCAAAAGCTGCTGCCACTGAAGGGTCCACAGCAGGCTGCCCGTCACCCGCAGGCAGCTCTGGTCTAGTGTAATCCCTGCTCTTATCATTGTTGTACTTCACATTCAAGTTGACAAGCTTGGAGTAGTCTATACGAAGTGTACAGCAAGCATTGTATATGTTCTGCCCATCAAGTGCCTAAGAGAGAGTACAAGAATGACTTACATTTAAAATAGCTTGTACAACATTGTACAAACCTGAGCACTGAGACTACATTTTGCCAGAAACATTTCCAACACCCACCACTTTAGCTTGCTGAGCACTCGCTGCATCATTGTACTGTAGCAAGGCCTGAAACTGATTGTTCTTTGTGAATGTGATGATTTTCATAACTGTGCCAAACTTTGAGAAGATCTATTGACAGAGAAAGGAGAGAATTGAGAAGATCTATCAACAAAAAAGGGAGAAAGACATACAAAAAAAACAATTATACAAAGACAACATGAGAATGCAAACTACTTCAAAACTTCAAACCATCAAAATAAGTTTCAAACCGTTCAAATGTTTAATTCGGCAAATAAAAATCTAATATGACTGCCATGAGTAGAATGCCAACCTGCTGCAACACATCTAGAGTCACAGGGTAGAACATGTTGTCTATGATAATCCTCAAGACTGGGCTGCTGGGTGTTGAGAGAGTTCCATCACCGGAGCCTGATGTAGGTGTCCCAGACTATGCAGCAAAAATTGCAGACAACATCCAAATTTCAGCACGAATAACCAAGTGTCACTAACAGTTTTATCTAATATTTTATTTATATTTAGATATATATTTATAATAGCAATGACTGTCAGTTATAGGAGGTCGGTTACCTGGTTTGACTCAGTCTTGAGTTCTTTGTGATTTGAATACTGAATGAAGACAGGAACATTTCGAACATGCGGTGTAACAGCTGAATAGTAGTTCACCATGGTAATAGCGGCTTCTTCTGTGCTAAGCTCTAGGAACGCCTGGTTTTTGCCTTTCAGGGTAAGGATATTAGTGACCTTTCCAAAGGGCAATCCTAAGGCAATGATTTCTGTCTCTGAAACTTCACTGGGTAGTTTCCTGATATGAAGGACACGTGACGGAGGAGCCTCTCCTACCCTTTCTTCGACTCTCAATTTTTTGCTGTCACTACCATTGGATGTGCCATCTAACAAAGCAAACCAGGAGAAACAAGCATTACAGCAAAATGACAATTTGTAAACAGTGGCAATTTTTTGATTGGATCAAGTTAAATTTTGAAGTTTGTTTATTGGACAGACACAAGGAAAGCAGCACCTTACCACTGATACT
The DNA here is from genome assembly GCA_028564935.1 of Neosilurus hyrtlii. Classification (NCBI taxonomy): domain Eukaryota; kingdom Metazoa; phylum Chordata; class Actinopteri; order Siluriformes; family Plotosidae; genus Neosilurus; species Neosilurus hyrtlii. Next base: position 22,237,833 of record JAOUQZ010000044.1, read on the forward strand.
GCTCATCCCAGAGTTAGGACTGTTGTACATGCTGCTGGACAGTAGCTCATCTGACCCCCTCTGAAATGAAGATGAGTAAGTTATAAACAGTGCTCGCCGATGGCACTTTGCTCTTGCTACTGCTGATAATGTAAAATACAGCTCTCTGAATACTGTTTGGGGGGGGACCCCCACACAAAACATCAGCCCTTCTATCTTTCTAAGGTGTCATTTTAATCTTGCAGTTCCTGGGCTGACTAACAGTCATTTCATATTAAGCTCAATTAGATCCCTAATGGCCTAAAATGTTTACAGCAGCAACCAGTAAGTAGCTCAAAATACAACTAAAAATGAACAATCGGGACTAAGCAAAGACATCCGCCATAAATAATTCCAAACAATTACCATAGCAAGGCAGTAATTAGCATCACTTATGATAAGTACAAAGATTGTAAGGTTTTCTTTTGAATTGCACTACCAAACGTACGACATAACCAAAGCCCGTCTTAATCCTGTTTATTTTTTTGGGGCATGCTTATGTGAGATATTGGTTTGTACAATTTCAGTTCAAATGCGGCATATTTTAAACACATCAAGTTTGCAACCTAAATGGGTAATAAAATAATGTAAATAAAAAATATCCAATAAATTCAAAACCATAAATGCTACTAAAATCAATGTTTTTCCCATAACTATTTCCACACACAAACAGGTTAATGTTATTCTCCAGGGAGAAAAATTCTGTTGGTGGAACACAAACCAAGTTAAGAGATCTGCTAGCAGAAAGCATTTCTGAGAATATCACAATTTTCCTAACCATCTTGGACATAAACAGCCTCCATTCAATTACTGCCAGTCTAATATTATGAAAACCGGAGATGGAAACTTGAAGTAGGCCTAAATCAAATATCCAGGGGACAGTTCTAAATCTTCTCTATTTCTTCAATGACAAATAGCCACAGAATATCAAATAATACATTTTAATGGCCTTGGCATTTTTCAAAATCACTAGGCTCAAGTTACCCATGATCTATTTGTCTCTCTTTCTTAACAACATTATATGTCCTAAAGAATTAAACTGAAATACAATTTTGCAAACATGGATGTTCCAGACAAGGGTACACCATTAGGATATCTCAGGCTAGAACTTTAATAGCTGGGGTTGAAATTAACTTCACTCTGTGTGAACAAAGGCAAACTTTGTTTCTAGCACACCGTGGCCAATTAATGTACTTAAAATGTACAGTATTTATTTCAATAGTATAAACACTCAGTCACTTTCATAGTCATACATGTATCCTTCACTTTATTCAATTCAGTTATGTGGCATAAAAACGTGAAGCTTCGCATCAAGTACTTTAGTCAGATCTCTCTCACAAAACAATCTTGGCGTTTCTTTTGTTCCCCGGGTTGGGAAGGACAGTTTCTCATGACCACTTCTGCCAGGAGTGTTTGCCCAATGGATGTGAGTTTTCTGCTCATGGCTTCTAGTTAGTCTGGTTCTTGTCTTATACCGGAGTTAGGGTCCAGAGTGGGGTGAGGGCTGCGTTTCCTGTAGAGGTCGAAGGCTGCACCTTCTTGCTTCAACATGCTGGTCTCTCTCATTTTCCCCAAAACTGGATCAAAGTGAAATTTGGTTTGCTTGTACGTGGCTACCATAACCTCCACAGGGCCAAGTTAGGTGACCCAGCATCCAGCTGTGTGCCTATTTCTTTTAGGATTTCAGCCAGATAAGCAGTTAGCAGTGTCATCGCATTTATAGATTAAACTGACTGTGTACTTGTACATACTCTGGAAGATGGTGGCTGTGATTTTGCTGGGCAGAGAGATATTCATCTAAAAGAGAAAAACAGTTATTGTGAGGGTAAAAAGCCATTGAAGACTCCACCACTGGGGATTCAACCAGTCCCAGTTCTCTCATTCTGTGAATCACCTTAAAGTAGACTTTGGTAGGAAGCTTAATCTTAAATGGGCTGGACCAGTAACATCCCATTTTCATACAGGTTGGTTCAGCTAACGGAAACTGTTTAGCTGGCAACTAATCTGGAGGAAACCTCTTCCGTCATACAAATCTCTGCGCCCTATGCATCTTGACCTGCCGGCTATTGTATTTCCAATTTGGCACCTGTAAGTTCGCAAAGCTCAAAAATAGCTGTCCACCAGAAGAACAGCATCGGATGTGCTTGAGGGTCTGGTTCATCCTCCTTATCCTCCATTTAATAAGTGTTGAGCAGGTCAGAATTGCCTTCCCCATCTGCCTGCTTGCAGCCCAATTCCATCTCAAGAAGATTCTTGATGAGTGGAGGCATGGCTTGCGGCTGTTGCTTGTGGCTGATGGTCACTGGATGTGGTGCTGGCTCCAGGCAGGCATGCTATCTGATTCATATGAACTATTGGCCACAACCACACTCAGTCTCCGTTCTGGCATTGACATAACTGATGGCATGGATGAAGGTCTGCAAGCTGTGTCTGAGTGTGTTTAAGGTAACCAAATGCAGGGTATGCATGTCAGATCCTTGCCTGAAATCTGTGATGACACGAGGCATAGGCAGAACGGAACGTCCATGATTTTTGGTTCTGACCCTTTGGTGGGAGTGGCGACTAAAGAAACAGTGACTGGAAAGTAAACAACCTTTCTATCAATGTATAGTGGACTGTAAGCGTTACCATTTGATGTTATCACCCCAGCTTAAGTTCAGGGATGAGAACAGGGTTAGAAGAAAAAGGAGGAAAATGGGTAGCAGACAGGGGTGCTGCTTTAATTAATTTATTTTTAAGTGTATCTCAAAAAACACAAAAATATACACATTACGCAAAATAACTTAATTTTAAAGACTACATCTAATGAAATAAAACGAGACTAAATTACTAATAATTTGAAGTCCAAAATCCAGGATTTTCATTATTTTTATGTACCGAAATTAACATATGCATTAATATGCAAAAACATTTACAAAGCAGCTCCATACACAACTTTTTAAAGCACAGGTTGCCTTAATGTACTATATAACCTCATTTTAATACTATAAATATTTTATTAGTATTTAAAAAACACAAACATCTCATACCTACATTAACAGACAAATATAGAAATCCATCAGGGGCGTGTGTGTGTTGTCTGCAGCACACATCCCTGATAAAACGCATCAAAAAGGCGGACCGACAGAGTCCCTCACCTAGCAAACTGGTCTACATGCTAACATTAGCTTTTAATATCGAGGCAAAATTTAACAATAACTTGGAAGTCAGAAGCTTACAAAACGTATGCAGAATAGAACGAACATTTTACTGGAAAATTATGAATATGATCTTTGTTACAAGAGAACCCCCAAACAAAGTTGCTTGTGGTTGGACAGTACATTTGACCTCATTACTGAACAACCAATCGCTGCTTTTCTTTTTGCTTCGAAGTCAAAATTTACCAGGTGCTGCTCACACCTGCTGATAATCTGACCTTTGCTCACTGTGCCACGACCAGACTGGCATATCATATTACGATGGCTGACATGCACAAACTAGAAACAGCTGTTTCCCTCGACGTCTTTGGATAAAATATGACCAGTGATGAAGGCGCTCCTGTCGATTTAGCTTTTTAAAAAAAGCTACGCACTCTGGTACGATCTGTAATTACATACAGTGACACAGACAGAACAGCTCAGCTTGACATGGTTGCTGTTCTGAAATTTGTGTAACTTTGAATGTACTTCTTGCAAAGGACTTAACAATATATACTAAAACCAGGAACTGTGTGCAACTTATTTCCTAACAGGGTGTCTGAACATTTAAGCAACTAACCCACTGGCTTGAATGAGTGGAGGGAGCTTCATAGTCCTACCAAAGAAAGCCAGAATGATTTGAGGTGTGCAGGTAAACTGTGGTACAATTATCACAGGTCACCCTAGCAGTCAAAGATGGACATGGTGTCATTGGAGCTCCCATAGCCTTTCAGTGCGCATGCGTTAACAGGTATGCAGCCTTTTCAATTGCTCCTGCCCTTCCTGTACTTTTAACTCTTTTCTTACTTTAACTTTTTTTCCTTCTGCTTTTTTTTGTTCATAACTAGCTGCCCTTTCAATACGTGGGTTGAAAGAGTTTATTGCTGTGGAACTTTTACTTTCATATAGAGTTGGGATTGCAGCGCAGCAACTACATGCGCTTTGTTTATCCTAGGGATCAGTTGATCACCCGAAACCAGCCAGACTAGCAGACCAGATCCATGTACTTACCAGCTGAAATCTGGAGAAAAACGCAATGTGGATGCAGAGGGGGATAGAAAAGGTACAAGCCATGTCTCCCGTTTATTATAATGGGGAACATTATAACAGGTCACTGACGAATAAGATGAACAAGTTGACAGCACTAGCCCAGGATTAGAGGACATATTGGGAGTGTAGTTTCATGTGCTGCGTGTAAACACGGCTGCATCAGAATATTCCTGATTAAAACATATCCATCGTGGACTTTCACACTGTTCAGGCCGACAGAGACTGCACCACGAATGGTAAGCAGAAAGGAGGGGGGTTTGCCATTCCGGTCAATATCCGGTGGCGTAACATCGTCCACACTTATCAAAAAGCGGTGTTATGGACTGGACACTGAACTGTGTGCTGTTGGGTCTCAAACCATATTTGCCTAGGGAATTTTAGTGGCTGTTTATGTTCCTCCTGCCAACCCAACTGCTGCATGTGACACTGTTCATGCTACCATAGCCTGGTTAGAGTCAGCACCCAACTGCTTTCACTGTGATACCGGGATACTTCAACTACGTCACCATGGACACTACACAGTCAAACTTTGTGTACTATGTGGACAGAGAGGAGAAAACTATACCTGTTGTGAACAGGCAACCTGTGACTACAAGGACTGTTAGGAGACGGTCGGAGGAGGCCTTGGAGAAATTACAGGTCTGCTTTGAAGTGACAGACTGGCCAGCACTCTGTGAGCCCCACAGTGTTTATTTAGTGTATATTTCACACTACATAAATTTCTGCACCAATGCCACTGTCTCAGCTCAGACAGAATATTGTTACCCAAATTACAAGTCATGGGTGTTTGGGCATCACTGGATTCAGGCCATCCAACAGCAGAGGAGCTGAGGGCGGTGAGGACAGGGCCAACGAGCTGAATAGGTTTAACAGAATCGATACTGTGGCTACTGCTCAGCCCCCTTTTAACTTGTCAGGTAAAGTAAGCCTGAAACCCCCTGCCACACCACCCTCTCTCCCTCCCTCTTACCCTAACTCTGCCTTATGTGATGGACCTGACAATCCTCCCCCCACATCAACTTCACCTATAATCAGGTTGAAAAACAGCTGAGAAGACTACACTCAGTCAAGGAAGCAGGTCCGGATGGGGTGAGCCCGTGTCCTTAAAGCCTGTGCCCCCCTAGCTCAGAGCATGAGTCTGCAGAGCGTCCCTGTGCGGTGGAAAGTGCCATGCCTCATTCCTGTACCAAAGACCTAGTGGTCCCCAGGATTACAGACCCGTGGCACTGAATTTGTATGTCATGAAGACCCTCAAGAGACTCATACTGGATCAGCTCCGACCCAAAGAAAGACCACATATGGACCCCCTATCGGTTTGCCTCGCCTTGGAGTTGAGGATGCCATCATCTACCTGCTTAACCGTGTCTTCACCCACCTGGACCAGCCAGTGAGCACTGTGAGGGTCATGTTTTTTGACTTCCAGTGCATTCAATACCATCATGCCGACCCACCTGGGTGAGAAGCTGACAGCGATGCAGGTAGATGCCTCTCTGGTTTCCTGGATTGTGGATTATCTGAGCAGAAGACCACAGTGCATGCAACTGCAGCACTGCAGCAACACAAGGGACCGTCCTCTCCCCTTTTCTCTTCACCCTCTACACAACCGTCTTCAGCTACTGCACAAAGATCTGCCACCTTCTGAAGTTTTCTGATGACCCCGCCGTAGTTGGATGAATCCGTGGAGGTGATGAGACGGAATATCAAGCTAATGTGGACTCCTTTGTCAAATGGTGTGAAAAGAATCATGTTGTGGCCAGCGCTATTTTTTATGCTGTTGCAGCAGGCTGAGAGAGAGAGACGCAAATAAACTGATCTGCAAGGCCAGTTACTTTGTGGGGATGTAGCGGGACTATGACAAGTGTCGGAAAGTCGAATGTTGGCCAAAATAAAGTCAATACTGAACAATACCTCCCCACTCGCTTCACAATCTGCTGATCAGTCACAGGAACACATTCAGTGAGAGACTGAAACCACCTAAAAGCTCCACTGAATGACACAGGAAATTATTCCTACCTGTGACCAATAAACAGAACAACTCCTCCATATTGCAATAACATCCAGTTATACATTTGCATTTTGCATTACATTTACATTCGACTGTTTAACATATTGGTAATCCCGTACTGTACATTTTATATATAATATAGCCATACACACACATACATATATTTAAAAAAATAAAATATACAATAATTTTATATTATTAAAAAATTACATACGTATGTGTGTGGGTATATTATATATGTGTAATTATTATAATAAAATTAGGACACCCTATCAAAGCCTGTGTATTTTTCTAACAATTTTGGATCTATGAATACTTAATCTCAATTTTACCAATACTAACAGATGCAGGTCTTTCTACAGAAATACATATTTTACCTCAGGAAAAAGTAAGGACACCCTACCCCCTAATAGCTAGTGTTACCCCCTTTGGCTGAAATAACTGCAGTGAGACACTTCTTGTAGCCATCTACCAGTCTGTGACATCTGTCTGAAGAAAGTTTGCCTCACTCCTCAGTGCAGAATCATTTCAACTGTGAAATGTCTGAGGGATTTCCTGCCTGTATAGCCCATTTCAAGTGAGCCCACAGCATCTCAATTCGATTAAAAGCTGGGCTCTCACTCGGCCATTCAAGAATTCTCCATTTCTTAGTATTCAGCCAGTCTTTGATGGATTTACTGGTGTGCTTTGGGTCATTGTCATGTTGCAGGGTCCAGTTCCACTTTAGCTTTAATTTTCTTACATATGGTCTCACATGTTGCTCAAGCTCCCTCTAATACACAGTGGAATTCATGGTGGATCCTATGACTGTGAGCTGTCCAGGTCCTGCTGCAGCAAAGCAGCCCCAAACCATGAGACTCCCACCTCCATGCTTCACAGTTGGTATGAGGTTCTTTTCCTGGAATGCTGTATTTGGTTTACGCCAAACATGTCCTCTATTCTGGTGTCCAAATATTTACATTTTGGACTCATCTGTCCATAGAACATTATTCCAAAAGCATTAAAAAAAAAAAAAAAAAAAAAATTCATTGACGTCTGAATCGCGACTCTCATTTATTAGCATTCTGAATAGATTCAAAATTTCAAGAATCGATTTTTATCGATTTATTTTAATTGTTTTTTCGAACATTTCCAACCTTATTCACAACGCGTACCGTTTGTGAACATTTGGCCTCCGTAGTGAATTGTTCCAGTGAGTGCCGGCTCCAGAACTAGCTTTTAGCCTAGCATTGACATGGATGAGGGAAAAAAAAAACAGCGCCGTCTTCGCTGAAGGCAAATGCTTGCACTTTGGATTTCCGGGAAAGAAAGAGCTTGTACGGAGCCCCTAAAGGGACATGGGGGGAAAAAATAAAGGTTAGGTTTCGTGTGCGTACGAGAAACCTTAAGTAACTGGTGCACACATGATAGTTTCTCATGCAAGAAACCTTTTTTTTGTCTCCATGTCCCTTCTGGGCTCCGTAAGTTTGACATGACATATGCGGTGCACAAAATAAAAGTCAAGTATTTCGGGGACACCTCAAATCCCCGAGCAGCTTCAATAACGGAGCAGCAACTTCAGTAAACTCCCAACCAACTCAGAACGAGCAAAGCGGATAAGTACAGCTACAAAACCAGCTGTCTAGTAATATAATTTCTTTCTTTCTTATAGAACAGTTGTTCCTAGCTTATAGAAAAATATTACTCGTGAAATTGGCACCCTGTGTTTTAATTGGTTATGAATCAAACATCGGTTCAAATCAAGAATCGATTCGTCACCCCAAAAATCGAATTGAATCGTGAGTTGTTGTTCAATTCACATCCCTAACTTTTAGCATCTTGCGGTCTGCTCTCAGGGTGAACTTGCTAGGACGACCAGACCTGGGCATGTTGGCAGTCGTTTTGAAAGCCCTCCACTTGTTGACTATTGTCCAGATAGTGGAATGGAGTTCAAAATCTTTTAAGATCTTCTTCAATCCTTTTCCAGACTGATAAGCTTTTCTTTCTGAAGGCCTCAGACAGTTCTTTTGCTCTCACCATGGTGCTTACTCTCACTTCAACAGTCAGAAACACATCAAACTAAATGTCTGATGTTTAAATAGGGAAAACCTTATTCAAAATGCTGAGTAATAATCTTCTATTCATGTGCACCTGATGTGAAACACCTGTGTGAGTTTTTAAGTGCTGATGAATGTGGAGGGTATTGCCGGAAAAATGCTTGTACAAGTCCGAGAAGCGATAATGGAAGTCGGTCATGATTTTCTAACTTCCATCCCATCCGGCCAGTTCCCGTCCGAGTAGATGGATGAAAACGAAGCAGCTGAGGGGTACGTAATGTCAGATGAACAAATTTATTTGTCACATACACATTATACACAGTACAATATGCAGTGAAATGCTTAGGTGCAAATGCTTAGGAACAAATAGTGGCATCAGTGATGGGAAAGCTAAGTGAAAGTGAGGTAAATGATGACGAGCCGGAACCTACATTTAAAAAGAAAGCAGTCTGTGGGCATGACGCCAATCTAAAGGCATGTATACAAAGAAATTAAAATATATAAAAATAAATAAATAAAATAGTAAAAATGTGCACAGTTTACACTCAAATTCCATTTTGTGCTTGTTTCACATTGGTTTCAGGCTGTGACTGCCTGATTGGGTCATTATTATAAACAGGACTTCAAATAAGTCAGTTTTGGGCATCCCACTGTTGGAACAAAGGACAACATGGAGAGTTTTCTAATGCAAAGGCAGTGACCACCCATTCCACTGCTGTGTACACTGATTTTCAGCTACTCACACAGACAAAAAAAATCCCCTTAATGTCCTGTTTATTTTGGAAAACCTAAGGGTATATTTATAATATTGTTTTAAAAGTCAAAGTGACTAATTGGTAGTGTCCTTGTTCTAACATGTCAGCTACTGTAAAGAAACCAAAATTCCTGTAACGAAACAATCCAACACAGGAACATACAGAAAGGTTAAGTCCCAAGTTTACTCCAAGTACTAACACAAATTTCTTTTAGAAACTAATACAGGTTTTTTTTGTGAACAGTTATTCGGAGTGTGTTTTATTGCTGTTTAAATGTAAGCTATTATATGGCGCCTGGCATGCATCTCTTCAAAAAAGTAGGTGTCACAATAGAGAAGCCAATGTTGGTTGTTATATCATGTGCTGGGAGGGAAACTGCGCCAAGTGAGGAGCAATGAAGATTTATTTTCAAATGCAAGTAAAAACCTTTTCTGATTTTAATTTGATCTTGATCAAATATGACCTGACGAAGCTATGGCTTGCTGAAACATCACATAATACCAGAGGAAGTGACGAAGTCAGTGACATGTACAGAGGTGCCACACATGTGTTTAAAAATATCTATCCCTTGTGCATGTAATGCTACTACAATGTTCCAGCCAGCTTATTTTACCAAGGTGCCAAACCCTCTAATCAAGTACCTGCATCCTGCCTTTCATTCATAAAGCCATGCCAAAATGTAAGCAGGTACTGAGTTAAACTGTGCTCAACTTTCCAGTGACACAACTGAAGTGACTACCAGTAACAGCACTTTGAAGTTCAACCAATGATAAGCCTTAAAAAGTTCTCAACTGTCACTAAACCTTGAATCCCCAGCCCTGCCTCTGTCTTAGTGGAAGCAGCTCACAGCAGAACCAATGGTAAAAAGTTTTGCCTGACCTTGTATGTTGATAATCGACTTCAGAGGTATACACCACAATAGATCCCTACATTAGTTGTCTTACAGCCTATCGTTCACTTATTCAGTCACGCACACACAAACTCACGAGTAGTGACGTTACATATGGACATTAACCTAAAACCGGCTGACTGCATACGCATTGCTGAGATATGTATTATTCCCTGTAACTGTACTATGATGCATATATTTAAAGCCATGCACAACGTTTATTATGCAGGTTAACTAACCCATATAAATGTTTGTTGGCTAAGATCTTTTCCCATGTTACCAAACGCATGTTGCGACTAAGTTCGGATGAATAATAAACTAGAACTGTGAGTAACCTGGCTACAGAATACCCCCTACCTGCAAACTGTTGAATTACCTTCCCTTTAAAACATCTGACCCAGATTATTTTACCTTATGCACATCTTCAGATGGCACAGTACATCTGTGTATAGTTTCATCAAGACCCTTAAGCAGCTTAGGAGGACTTGTGGGGTTTTTTGCTCACAAAAACGAGACAAAAAGTATCACTGCACATTCTATTTTTCCTGCATCTGCTTGGCATTATCTGGATACAAATCTTCGGCAGTTTATGTTACAGCATGTTAACACTGATTTACCTGATATTACAGAGGATGAACCAGGGATGTACCCAGTCATTGTGCTGAGTAGAAATCTCCAGAGAAACTACTAAAAAAAGTAATTGTTTAAACTGCAAATCTGTGAACTGAAAACTAAACAGCTAGATACTGCCTCGATCACCTGCGCCAGTGGAAAGGACTTTCTCACAAATTGCTTTAATTAAAACGAACCAGAGGAGTAAACTGAAGGACGCAACACTGCACAGTGTCGCAATTAAAGCTGAACTTCAAAAAATTATTTACGTCACAATTTACTACCTAAAGTGGCAGACAACTGGCTAAAAATAAAAGACTACAAAAAGTTGTTTTTGTTTCTTGCGAGGATGTTATGCCCCAAATACCATGAATGAATTTGTGTCTTCAACTCAAGAGTCCAAAAACATAATTATTCTGTATTTGTAACTGTGAACAGTAAGTTGCTCTTAGTTGAACTCTTTCAACCTAAATACTCTTAAACAAGCACCACTTGCTAAAAAACAGAGGAGTCATGCTACTCAAAACTGAGAGGTTGGTCAATTTAGGTTTTTTTCCCCCTTTTTTTTCTCTTCACATGCCAAAAAAAAATTAACTTTTGGGTCAGCACAATTATCACGGTTTGGTCATGTTAGGGGCAACACAGGATTTTTTTATTCATTTATTATAATTTAAAAAAATTATAAAATAAAAAATAATGTAATACACAAAAGATTGTTTACGAAAATTAAAAGCACACTGCCCTCTGGAACACTGTTGCCATGCATATTTTTAACAAGTGCTCACTTTAAGGAAGACCTTTGGGCTCAGTGTGAATATAATTTTACAACTTCTACACAGATAACAGGTAATTATTTTTAAAAAATCTGAAACACATTTGCTGAGAAAGCAAGTAAGATTCTAGTTTAACATGCATTCATCACATATTTACAATACTGAGAAAAAGAATAAAGATATGAGCTAGACTTGAATAATATAGCGTGTAATTTATATATGTGCAATCATCTGCTGGTGTGATTATTCTGGGCATTCAACAAAACGTATTTATACGTTTAAAATATTTATACGTTAAAATTATAATCACTGGAAACCTGCTGTGGCACAAGAGGATAAGAACACTTCATACACAAAATACTTCTGGAAAAGCTGCATATAAAAAATTATCACCTCTTTAATCTACCATTACTATCAATACTAATACTATAGTTAGAATAGTTAATTAGGTTTCTGGGCAACTAAAACAATGACCTGGGTATAAGCACTGTGTTTCAACTTATGACTTGTGTACCTCCGTAGAAAGTAAATACTGGATTCAAGTGTTGTGTAAAGTTTGCTTTGGTTACTGTGGGCATGTACATTATTACCTGATAAATATGTCAAAGTGTGTTCAACGCTATTGACTGCTGTAACCCCAAATAAATATCCACGAAAAGTCCCTCAATAGCTTTCTGTTTCTACTACAACTACATTGTTATGCAGAATCAAACTGCATACTGACATCCATTTCACTGGGATTAAGTTTAACCTAGAATTTATCGATGCTCACAACAGCAGTCCCTGAACCCCACTAGCAGCTTGGAGCCCCAGGCCTACGGTACACTTTTTTTTTACCAACTATATATGTGTGATAGTATAATAAAAATTTTACAACATAAAAAAATTTGTGGACATACCCCCCAGGTGTAGTCTGGTCTTACCTTTGTGAAGTAGCCCCATTAGTCCTATTTAACTACATGCTATCAAATAGCAAGTCAGCAGCTAATTAATTAAAAAAGTAGGTATTGAGTGGTGAGTCATTACTTTAGCTGCAACTCCTTTAAGTATTCACCAGGGATCTGCCTTAATATTTGAACATCCTTATAAGATAACTAAAATAAAGGTAAACGTTGCAAGTGGGGGAGTGGAAAAATTATAGTGCCTTCAAGTATTTTACCCACTGCAATTAAACATTCCTCCAGTTTATTCCAGACAGAATAAAGAAATGTTAAAAAAGAACATTAAATCAAAAGCTTTACTGTATGCTTTACTGAATTCATATTACAGCAAGCAGCCCTTCAGACTTTAGTAATGTTCTTACCATCACAGAGCACAGAAGTAAAAACCTCAATGGATTTAACAAATTTGATTAACAAAAAAAAAAATGCATAAATTTATTAATAATCTAACCGCCAGTACAGTGTTTATATTTCTTAAACCTTCAAATGAAAACAAATAATTCCCACAAAAACAGGGCCCCATGAAAAAAATAAAAATCATCATAGAGCAGACGTGATCTCTCACTCATACGGCTCACTTAATTTGCAAACCCAGGGTACCTAATTTGTGCCTATTGTCGCTTTAATGGCGTTATACTAAACATTATTGTAAATGTATTGTTCATTATCTCTTGTGTCCCGCAAGTTTCACATCTGACCACCTGCTCCCACCCGCATGAGAGTAAAACCCATTTAGTCAGACACTTCTAAATTGCACACCATAAAAGTGGGGCTTTTCAGCATCAAAACACCATCAGAAATGGCTTCTCCTTTTCATGTTATCCCTGAATTAATGTAGACACAGTAAACACCGAACAACTGAACAGTAATTTCTGTACTCAAATGCTAGGCTTCGAATGGTTTGCTGGATATTCAAATAAAATTTACTGTTGCAGTTCAATGGTGTACAAAATCTTTTGATGCATCCTTACTGATTTATGCTTGTTATTTATAATATATATATATATATATATATATGCGCCATAAGTGAGACTTATCTGGACAAATCCTAGCCACAGCCTAATTTAATGGCTGTGATTGTGAATTTCTGAGCATTGTTTTTACTGACGGCAAGTAATGACACTGTTTGAACTAGAATGACTTCGCGCTTATATACTTAAATACAAGTGTACAGAACTCCAATGAATCTGAATGACGACCGCCTGAATTTTGCTTCCTGCAAAATTCTGTTCCATCACCAAAGAACACAAACATCTTGAAAAAACAGTCACTTGCTTATATTAGGCAAATTAACATTATTCGTGGTTAATTATAGACGTGGGAGATAAAGGCGACGATATGTACTATCAATGGTCACATCAATAGCGATAAGAAAATTGTTCATTGATTTCACTTAAATTAAAACTGCCAGGAAGAACAAAGTTCAGGGTGCATTAATACCCCAAGGGGCTTTTTCTATGAGGCCTATAACCAGCCTGTTGTATCACTAGATAATGGTTTGCGCTTCAATTGACACACACAACCCATCATTTAACAGTTGTATTGTTTGGTTATATAATTTATGTGGGACATGGCAACAGCAACAAAAACAGCACAGTTAGAAAATGGAATAAAAATGTTGCACTGACTTAAATTTACAATACCCCTCACACATATTAGTAAAAGACAAACATGAAATATGAGAACATGTATGTCACAGTAAAATTGTATAACTAAGGATTACCATATCCCTAAAAGTTTCAGAGAATTTGTGAAATCATTTCAATTAAAGTTTGTCATAAAAGAATTAACTACACCAGGTCACCAACACTGTGCCCGCGGGCACCAGGTCGCCCCTAAGGACCACATAAATTGCCCGCAGGCCTGGTCTAAAAATAGCACAACTCACTAGTGAGCTGCGTCTAAAATTAAATTTTGATTTTTATTGTTGATAATTATTGTGAGAAATCATTAACGTGTTCAGTGTCCTCACATAGATGAGTATCAATAATCATTATTGATAATGTATAACTAAAGGCAAACTGAACAAATGTGTAATTTCAGGAGAGCCTATCAAACTGGTAGCCCTTCGTATGACTCAGTACCAATGAAGTAGCTCTCAGTTTCAAAAAGGTTGGTGACCCCTGAACTACACCAATCCCCTGAAATCTATACAGGTACACTGTAAAATTTAGATGTCATTTCCAGTGATTTTATGAAATCCCTGAGTTAAATCCCTAACAGTAATTTCCCTATCTCTAGGTTACAGAGTTTTACTGTAACACATACAGACTATTAAGGTCCTTATGATAATCACTTCTAGTGCAGGAGGGAAAATGTGCCATTACCAAATTGAATCCGCTATATGTGTGTTCCCACCCTCCTGTCATCTCAAACAAGTATAGTGTGCATCTACGTTCATGTGCTGGGTTATTTGGCCACTCACAGCAGCACAACAACCGTCCCTTTAGCAATACAATACATTGTGTTAATTATGTATCTATGATATCCTTAATGCTAATTAATGAAAATAACCTTTGCTCAACTTTATTTAAATCACCCATTGTGCTGCCATGTGACAAATGACACAGTAAATTCAATTGAATTCATAGGTCTCAGGAAGGAAAATAAGATACAAGCTTACCTTTACACCAACTGTAACATCACTGATGCTGAAAAGCAGACAAAATAACATTTAAAGATGTTAGAATAAGGATTATACAGAGGCTAACTCAATGAAACCTGATGTATAGTGGAATTTTTGATAATGAATTAAGGTTTTTAATGCATTAATAAAGCCCTCAACATTTTCTTAAATTTCATACATTTGTCTTGGTCATGTCTGCAATTAGTAAAAAAAAAACAAAAAAAAACTCCTCTTCATCTATTAGGTCAGTGGTCACCAACCCGACTCCTAGAGATCTATCCCCTTGGGGAATTTGGCTTCAATCAAATCATGTCCACCTGACCATCTAATCCTTGCCATTAAGGATTGCCTTAAGTGGTTCTTGAGCTGCTAAAAAATTTTTTTTTTAAATTGTGTGTTCAATTTTAATTAGAGAAAGAAAAACTGCAAAAAAAGATACAAAAAAAAGTTTTGGCTTAGACTGGGGGATGCCATGTTCATGTTAGCAGTGATTGAGTCTCAAGAACAGGTGGTTGCTACTAACCTACTGCCTTGCACCAAACAATTTAGGGTCTTCTTTGTTCTTAACACAGACGATTTACCTAATGAGCTAATTATCAGTACTTCATGACTTGAAATGGATGTGACCACAGGGAGAGCATTAAAATGTGCAGGTCAGGGGTCCTGTAAGACCAGGGCTCCTGTAAGACCAGGGCTGGGAACTACTCTAGAACACAGTAGCATCTGTACACACACATGCAATCAGTAAAGAAGACAGAAGTAAACTTTAAGGGAATTTGCTTGTAACAAAGAGTTGAATTATTGGATAAACAACAGACAAAAATTGCTGATTTCGCTCCACTGACCAGAGAATAGCAGCAAGTATATAATAAATATCAACCGCTGGAGATTTGTTACATTTTAGGTTACAGAGCAGTGGAGATGTCGCATCACACTCTGGCTGGCACTGGCCCTCCGAGTTAACAATACAACAACCCACCTAACTAGGCAGTAACGTCGCGGCCTTCAAAACGTTAATTAATCCACCAAAATGTTACAGTCTACGCCGTTGTAATTTCAGTCAGGTTGAATACAACTACGTGAGCATTTCTAGACTGTACCACCCAAACAAATGTTACCAAACTGGTTATAATAGCTTTGTTGCATGAAACAGCGGGACCGCTAAGTTATATTCAAGAGATAGCATGCTAGCATATTTTAGCTAATCTTGAATATTGCTAGCATCGACTGGCCAGTAATAACCCTGTAAAACACAACTGAGGTAAAATTTGTTTTCGGGTCTGTCTGTATATTTACACGTAGCTACGCATGTAAGCGATACTATTAACAGAACATTTTTAACTATAAGGATAAACAAAAAAGCACGCACACTTAGCCACTCGCTAATCACGAGTGCTAGCTAACTGATAAACACGTTGCTCTCAGCTACTGTCGACTTAAACAATACATAAAAAATGAGCAGTCTGTGTCTACATCTAAAGTGAATTTTAAGAGATTCACACTGACAGACATCCTGGCGTTAACACTGCTAGTAGTTGGTAATCTGTAAACGCGCGCACATGAAACGTTGCTAACTACACGCCACGCTAACTGCCTCGTTTTTGTAGCGATTCAATGAGTTAGCAGGCTAGCTTAGAGGTGAGCGGCGTCAATGTGTACACAAAACCAACTACCGACGGTGCAGTTAACACGTTTTCAGGACATAACCTCAATACAATGTCAAGAAAAATGATCTTACCCGTCCATCGCTGAAAAATCTTTCTTCGCGCCTCAGACAACAACAGCAACAATTCTTCTAGCTGCATTCAAGGCAACAAAATGGAGGCGGAAATAGTTTCCGGAAAAACCCGGAAATCCACGAGGCGTTGAGCCTTTTTTGTTGTTCCTGCTCTAAATATTAAAACGCTAAAGCGGCTGAGATTAAAGAGTGGGTATTAAATTCAGCCTTTTTATTCAACATTTTCATTTAGATTTATATATGTTTTTAATTTTACACCAGTTTAAAACAGATACAGTTTTGTGTTTATGCAGAAATAAAGGAGTTATGAACATGTCGACAGATGTTCCATTTGTGACCAATTTAATTTCAACCCCTAAAGATATACATCTGATAGTTGAGTGGAGACCCAGATGAGCAAGTGGAGTCTGGTGTAGCTCCTACCTAAATGTTATGAATGGCTTTTGGGAAATGATCAGCTCAATTTTGGAGAGGTTTAGTAAGGCACAGGTAGACCACATCACTAAAGGATTTTTTTTTTTTTTTTAATTTTTGCCTTCCTCCTCTCATTTATGTTCTTTTTTATCTTTGTGCCCCCTCTGCTCTGACTGGTCACTTTTCAGCAACTTAAAGCTCCATATGCTCAAAGTGGTGGGATGGGAGTAGATACCGCTGGGCATGGGGGGCAGCGGAGGAACACCAGCTACACAGAAAGCCCAGCATGCCATGAAGCACTAGATTGCCAAAAAGAAAAATAAATAACTAAATAAATCAGTGAAAGCTTTGTATTTATGGCCAGCTCAAACAGCCCAGAATGAAAACCTAATGTGCTGGACATGCGCTTCATTTTCTTCTTTATTTGACACTCTAGCATGGTTATATAAACACTGTAACAACATTATTGGGTCAAAAAGGTCAAAAAGGTCAAAAAGCATATCTCCTCTATAAGAAAGGAAAGGTGCTGGTCAGCCTTTTGAACTACAAAAAGAGGGACACAATATCCATTTGAGATCCTCAGTGGCTGTGACCAAAGTTTAAAGTTGGAACTGTCTTACAGTACTCTACATATCTCTGATGCAGATCGGAGAAAAGTCTGTCTTCTACTTTCTGAAATCAATGACCATGTTTTAGCTTTAATTATTCTTGCATTTAGTCTTTCATAATTGGTGCTCAAGAATTATCAGAGGTTCTGGTGTATTGGCATCAATCTCCCAATTGCCACAGAATACATGCTCTTTGAGGTTTTAATTTAAATGTCAGGCATTCTAGTTTCCACCTTCATGACAAACTCTTTGGTGACATGGTGGTGCAGTGGTTAGCACTGTCAACTAACAGCAAGAAGATTAAGGCTTCAAAGCTCTCAGTCAGTAGGTGCTATCCTGGTACTCTGAGCCAGAGCTATCTCAAATATACCTGGTGCTTTAAACCTTGAGCTCAAACCAGTTATCGTTTTTGTTATTCTGCTATAGCCCAGCCTATTCACCACTCACAACATGCTGCTCGGTAACAGAGAGCAATTCAGTTATGTACACAAACAAAAATAAGAGTTGTATCACCATTAACATTAAATACTCATAACAGCAAACAAAAAGTTGTTCTTAGTGATTAATTTATTTAAAGTGTCCATCACAGCAAACAACAAAAACAAGTACACTTCACCCTCGATTTCCCGTACCCCTATTTGCCGGATTTCGGATTTCCTATACAAAATCCAGCACCGGACATTATTTGGTGGAAATTGCCAGAAAAATGCTAGTACAAGTCCGGGAATCAATGATAGAAGTCCGGGACGGTCATGATTTTTCAACTTCCTTCCTATCCAGCCCGTTCCTGTCCAAGTGAATGTACGAAAATGAAGCAGCAGAGGGGCACGAAATAATGTCCGATGAAGAGATAGTGGCATCAGTGATGGAAGAGCTAAGTGAAAGTGAAAGTGAGAACAGTGATGACGAGCTGGAACCCACATTTCAAATGAATGTGATAAAAGAATGTGCTGATTAAGTTTGTGGAAACACAATATTGTGTATTAACTGTTGGATAAATTTTGCAAAAGTTCGGGACTGCTGTTGAATAATGGCGATTGCCAGACAGATTATGGTCCCTACCCTTTCCTGGACATTTAGACTTAGACTTAGACTTAGTTAAATCTAAGTCTAAGTCTAAATGTCCGGGAAAGGGTAGGGACCCCGGACATTTGTGATTGCAGGACTTTTGAGGTTCCCGGACAGCCTATTCCCCCTAATAATTCACAAATTCTAGGGTGAAGTCACCATCATCTTATTCTTTCACTAGATCCAGGGTCAGGTCATGGGGGCAGCAGCCTAAGCAGTGAGGTCCAGACATACCTCTCCCCAGCCACTTTCTCCAGCTATTCGGTGGGGACAGCGAGCCTTTCCCAGATCAGCCAAGAGACATAGTCCCTCCAGCGTGTTCTGGGTTGACCCTGGGGTCTCTTCCTGGTTGGACATGCCCAAAACACCATACCAGAGAGGCGTTCAGGAGGCATTCTAATCCGATGCCCAAACCACCTCAACTGGCTGCAGAGGAGCAGCAGTCCTACTCTGAACTCCTCCCGGATGGCTGTGCCTAGAAATTCTGTCCATAAAAATTATGAACAGAACTGGTGAAAAAACTGGCTCCGGTGGTACAGAAACCTATTGGCCCATGGCAACGGATCCAGTACCCCATACTCCCGGAGCACACCACACAAGATAGCCTGAGGGACACGGTCGAAAGCCTTCTCTAAATTCACAAAGCACATGTGGACAGATTGGGAAAAATCCCATGACCCTTCCAGGATCCCATAGAGTGTGAGAGTGCTGCGGCCAGGACGAAAACCACATTGTTCCTCCTGGATCCAAGGTTCGACTATCGGTCGGACCTCCTCTCCATTACTCCTGAATAGACTTTCCCAGGTAGGCTGAGGAGTGTGATTCTAGAGTAGTTGGAACACACCATCCAGTCCCCCTTTTTAAAAAGGGGACCTACCACCCCGGTTTGCCAATCCAGAGGTACAGACCCCGATGACCACACAATGTTGCAGAGATGTGTCAACCAAGACAGTCCTACAACATCCAGTGCTCTGAGATATTCAGGGCGGATCTTATCCACCCCCGGAGCGCAACCACCAAGGAGCTCGAGGGTGAAGGGTACTTACAAAACCATTTACATGGAGAGCTGACATATAACAAAAGTTAGTGTCATGCCGCTGTGCAGAAGATAGTGATGGCGGATACAAAGAAGTGAAATTAGAGGTGTTTACTATGTGAATTTTCAGGTTGAGGTATCACACAGTTAAATATCACAAACAAGATAAAGACAGAAGGTCTACAGACAGTTATCAGAGGCAGGACAATCACAAGAACTAGCAAACAGGCAGAGATTATATACAAACAGGCAATACAACAGCCGAGGCACAGGATAAGAAAACCAACAAGCAGAAATTAGTCATACACAGGAAAGCCATCAAACAGGCAATAAGCTGTGGCCCCAGAGTGTGCTGAGGTGGTCTATAGTAATGTGTGCTGGGGTGAGGAGATGTCGGTGCCGGCGTGGTGGCACATAGATCTAGTCCTGTGGACATTTGTCAGGGACATGACATGCAAAGATCCTGGTGATGACTTGGTCGATAACTTTTAGGGTGAGCTTTGGGTTGGGGGCCATCTCTTTGGCTTCCACAGGGTTCTCAAAGTTGGAGGCTGCTAGTTAGCCTCCTCAGGCTGCTCAGGATTGAATGCTGCCACAAAAGTCTCCTCAGGGTGCTTGGTGGTGAAGCTTGCCTTGTTAGACTCCACAGCAAGGTCAGGCTTGGCGTCCGGTGTGCGTGCACATATTGTCACAGCATTGCTATTGTGTTATCCTTGTCCGGGTTATATCAAGTCTTTTTCTCTAGTTTGTATGCTTGTGCATAACCTGTCTGGTTTCTCTGTTCTTGATCCTTAGCCTATCCTATGACATTGCCTGCCTTGTGTATGACAGTGGCAGCTCAGTGGTTATGGCTTGGAGTTACTGATCTGAAGGTTGGGGGTTCAAGCCCCAGTACCACCAAGCTTCCACTGTTGGGTCCTTGAGCAAGGCCCATAACCCTCAATTGCTCGGATGTATGAAATGATAAACGTAAGTCGCTCTGGATAAGGGCATCTGCCAAATGCGATAAATGTATTGTTTGTCCTACTGTTTTGCCAAATGCGATAAATGTACTGTTTGTCCTACTGTTTTACCCATGCATGCATGACTTTGAGTTTGGACTGTTTCTGTATATCATTAATTGGTATAGTGGTATTAGTGTAAAGATAAAACCTTTTTGCCTTGATACTAAAATTGATTTTGAATTTTTCCATTGGGACAGCTGCTATGTGTGATCTTCAAGTTTCATCGTAGTGTCTCTCAAGAAAGTTTAAAAACATTAAGCATCAAAATGTGCTTATTTTCAGCAGTGTCATACCAACACAAGTCCCTAGTGGTAATTTCTGGACATTAAAAAAACACTTGTATCATCAGAATGTAATGAAACTCTGTCAGTTTTAGAATTTGTGTTAAAATATTTCTACCTACCTTAGAACAATGTCCATACATGGTAACGTGCCATATTCATAGTTGTTTAAACCAGTGAAACCTATGACTATAGCAGTAGCCTAGTGGCTAGTTATTGCTGTCACCCTTTTCTAGCATTTATGTGTCCAACTGAGCATGTTCCAGAGTGTCACATGAGCTAGACTGATAGCGACAGAGTGAAATAAACACTGTCACCCAGAAACAATATAGTTCTAGTCCCTCTGTATATTGATCCCAGAAAAAACAACAAAAGAAAAAGTGTAAACCCCACCTTCCACTTGGACACTGTTTTATGCTCCAGTTGGCCTCGCCTGGCTTGTGTATAATTTTCAAGCCAAATTTCCTAGATTCTAGCCTCAAAGTAGTTTTGACAAGGCCCGTTCAAGCCCTGGAAGTAACATTAAAACGGCAATGGCCTTGGCTCATATTAGCATGCACAACTTTGGCTCCATAGTAAAATGGCCAACAGCCGCTGAATGTTTAGAATTATTCTACTGCAGGGCTTCTACCTGTTGTCACAGTGCACTTTCTCCAAGTGACCCTTAAAATGGTTAGTGCAGATTCTTCTCAGATCATTTTAATTTATGTTGGTGCTTCAGAATTCAGTATTGAGCTCTGGTTACGCCCTTCAGAAATTGGATCCATTCCACATTCATATTCATTGCTACTCTGACCAGGACAAAGCAGTTACTGAATAAGTTTAAATGAATGGAGGATATATTATCGGCATGTACAACATAAAACATGCTACACATAATACTTAATATCAACAATTTTCAGTCAAACATGACTACACATTACTAAACTATTATAATAGTTTGCTATCACAAATACTCTCTGGATCATTGTCACGAACTAGTATCTCACAAGTGTGACAAGTAGGAAGCATGCTACAATTGATGTCAGTAATTCAAATTATTGTCATGTGACTTTATTGCAACTCCGAGTCCTGGACAAAATTAATGTGTGCTTACCTTTAAGGGCTTGGAATTTTAATTAAAAATGACATTTTCCATAACACAGAGACATAGCTTTTCAGACTGGTGTGTTTGAATGAACATACAAGATCCCATTGAGCGTATGGAATATAAGAAAACTGTTAGCTGCTCACCAAATGTAAACCATTTACATCTGAAAGGAAAGTAATCTTACGCCTAACAAAAAGGGTCCTCACGCGCACAAAATAAAGAATACCAAAGACATATGCTCAATGGAATTTTGTAGCAAGTCCAACGAGAATGGATTAAGCTTCATAAAGTTCTTGCGAGAAGACTGTATCCCTGAATAACAACCACAGCATTCGGGCAGGCTGGGAAGCAACTCCGAGAAGACTCGATTCACTAATTCAGATATACATACAGTGTATATAAAGGCTTCAGAGTCGATTCCGCCCCATTTGAGGAAACGACTCACATGTTCCAGAAGTGTCATTTACATTAATAAGAAATCTTAAGGTTAGTTAATATTTCATGGATGATTAAATTACTTTAAAAGATTGTAATGAGCTGAACCATGCATTTATACATGCATCTAAAATAATAATAAAAAAGTTTCATATATGATATATACATTGTACTGCACCCTTTATGTAGCTACTGATTTTTATAGATGCTTGAGTAGATTTAAATACACTATATATTTATACACAGTATAACTACGTGATATATTTACATATGTTGGTTTGTGTGTAATTAACTTTCTGAATCCCCTTCACTGAAACATGACCCCAAAACTTTCCCCATGGGTTTATATGCGAATAAAACATTCCTTAAATCATGTTCATCAATGTCAGGTTCACTGATATCGCTCCAATGGTCGTTAAATTGATTAGAAACTGACGAGGACGAGGCATGCTTGCACGCTGTTAACAAACCTGTGAGACAAGTTCGTGACGTAGCAGATCACGTCACCACATTTGCTGGGTTTTGGAGAGCCAATGCTGCTCGCTCAAAAAAACAGGATTTATTTCTTTGTTGTCTACATACTTTCTTGTTCTAATGATTTTAACATGCCTAGCAGGTAAGATTTAACATATTTATGCATACTCATATCCTATGTAAGACTGGACCTTAAAGTTTTCTCTAACACTGCTTTGTGTAGATGAGTATTGTTTAAAGCACTATATAAATGAATCAGTACAAATCAAATAAGTAAAACTGAAATTAAGTTGAATTTAACATGTTGCCTTCTCTGACTTTTCCCCATTGTAGGTAATGCTATGGGGTATGTACGGATGATCCGCTCTGGGGGTCTCCACTGTTGCAGCAGTGCCATCAGGTAAAGTCAAATTTTGAGCTGTTTAAATAAATACACACAAATATGA
Organism: Neosilurus hyrtlii; assembly: GCA_028564935.1. Classification (NCBI taxonomy): domain Eukaryota; kingdom Metazoa; phylum Chordata; class Actinopteri; order Siluriformes; family Plotosidae; genus Neosilurus; species Neosilurus hyrtlii. The sequence continues at coordinate 22,261,308 of JAOUQZ010000044.1, forward strand.
ACTTCAGTCTGTTATAGTAACATAAAAATGTATTGTCACTGGAAATATAATTTCTTAAATATACCGATAACTTCTAAGGTTTGTTCCTGATCTTGAGGACATTGTAAACTTTGAGGAGTTGGTGAAGGAGGAGGGTCTCACTGAAGAAACACAGAAAGCAGCTAGGTAGTAAAATATGGTCTTTCTGCATCCACCTTTTTCTCATTTTTTCGGAGTGATGTGGAAAAGCTATGTTTTGACACCTAACACGTGTCCTACTGAAGATCCTAAATGTAGGTAGCTCAGAAGAATATCTTGGGTGTAAAGTAAAGCACCAAGGAAACCCACTTGTATCATTTCAGTGTCCTAGACTGTGTACTTGGTGACCTGACCAGTAACTCAGCTGAAGGAACCGAGTATTTCAAAATGCTTGTTGGAGTTTTCGCTCCGGAGTTCCGCAGTGTCAAGAATATGCACTTGAGGAACTTCTACATGATCGTTCCTCCTTTGGTAAGCAGGATTCTCTGTGGTTTAGGGATTTCAGACTTTCTTTCTGCATTTAGATTATATTTTAAAAAAGTAGCCCTGAACGATGATTATAAATCAGTAATATAGATTATTCGAATAAAAATGTTTGAGTATCAGACATGATGAGTGCCTATTGAAAGCTTTGGGAGTGTTTGCGAACCTGAGCCACCAGAAGAACTTCAGTGTGTCTACAAATTAGTCCTAGATATTCTTTAAATCCACCATCTTTCCAAAAGATATATGTGAAGGCCACGTGATTTACACCATTTTCATACTAAACCATTGATTGAGTCCCTGTGAGCCTGATAGATGCTTCAATAAACATTATTTACCATTTTCAGACAGTAAACTTTGTAGAACACTCCATCAGCTGCAAGGAGAAGCTTAACAAAAAGAACAAAAGTGGTGCCGCATTTACAGATGATGGCTTTGCTATGGGTAAGTGTTAAATATTGCAGTTCCACAAAAATCCTTGTTTTTGTTATGTGTCTCTGACGGACAGCATCTCAATTTTTCCTCATATTGCTCTCCTAAGGTGTGGCTTACATCTTGAAGCTCCTGGACCAATATCAGGAGTTTGATTCACTGCACTGGTTCCAGGCAGTTCGAGAGAAATACATGAAGGAGATGAGTGCAGTGGTGAAAGAACAGAACGTTCAGGCCACCAACCAAGATGAGAAACTCATGCAGACCATGAACTTAACGCAGAAGAGGCTAGATATATATCTACAGGTGTGCCAACAACTACTGTAATGAGACCCTTATACGTAATGTTCTTTATACCTGTTTATAATGCGGGCGACATGGTGGCATATTGCTTAGCACATCCACCTCACAACATGAAGGTCCTGGGTTCAAGTCTCAGGTGTTTCTGTGTGAGATTGCATGTTCTCCTCATGATTGCATGGGTTTCCTCCAGGTACTCTGGTTTCCTCCCACAGTCCACAAACATTAGGCTAATTGGCTGTTGCCACTTGGTGTGTGTTGCCCTGTGATGGTCTGGCGAGCTGTTCAGTGTATACCCCTCTTTTGCTGAGATACTCCAGCCTTCCCGCAACCCTAATAAGATTAAACAGTTCGGCAAATGAATGACTGTTTATATTGCAACAAATATGTTACCCTCCGCCACCAAACCAGTCTGATGTGGCACTATGTTTTTTGATAAAGCGAATTGATGCATCAGTGATTCAATAGCATTTTAGTAAAAAAACTCTAGAAAATTTTTTAGATTTTAAAATATGATTTGACAAATTGCTTTATCCTACTAGTGTCCCAGGGAGGCTGGAGCATATCTCAGTCGACTCTGGGAGAACAGCTCACCAGTCCATCGCAGGCAACACACACAAGCATTGATTTTACAATTAGCGTTTTTTTTCTGTTTCTTACCGTTTAAGCAGCAGATCCTGCCTTTAATGAGGGATTGTATGGCTCATTGTCTTAGAAATATCCCGAAATGCACCAAAATCATCAGTCAACAGTGTTGTAATGGTTAGGGATTCTGGAATCAATACTTGGTTTTAAATTCTTGCACCAGCCTACATGTGACCCGATTAAGCGGTTCAGAAAATAAATAAATAAAAAAAATCCCACTATTGAATCATTGTATGTAGAAGTGCAGTGTGTTGCTGCCACAGTAAACCAATGTAAAAAGCTTTTTGCAAATGCCTTCAGTGTAAACAAACTTTCCCCTAACCCTAGCCCTGCTATGAAAACTGGCTTCTTATTGGAAACCTGGAAATTGATAATTTATTTGACTAATGATGAGAATATCTGTGAGGTTCTTGAAAAAGAACTCATTGGGCTATTATTATATGCCACTGAATTGCATATTTCTTTGAAATGAGCCTAGAATCTTTTTTTTCTTATCCAGGTTTGTTTCTAAGCAAAGGTTTTAGTGTGAATTTAAAAAAACCAAAAAAAAAAAAAAAAACAGTAACTTGTAAACAAATAGTGGAGGGGACTTTTTTTAACCTTTTTTTGTTTTGTTTTGTTTTGTTTGTTAAACCACTGATACATGCTGTATGTGTTTTTCTGTTCACAGGAGTTCGAGCTACTTTACTTCTCTCTAAGCAGTGCCCGGATATTCTTCAGGGCCGATAAGACTGCAGCAGAGGAAACTCAGGAGAAGAAGGATAGGGGTATGTCAGCTACTCTTGTACTATTACTAAACAGCAAGAAAATGGAAATTAAGAGTCAATACAGACCATATTAAGGCACAAAGTGTAACATAAATTACATTAAGTTGTTCAAGGGGGCGGTACAGTGGCATAGCTGTCAGCATTTCCTCCTCACAGCAAGGAGGTACTGGGTTCGAGCCACATGCCCTGCAAGGGCGTTTCTGTGTGGAGTGTGCATGTCCTCCTCGTGCTTGTGTGGGTTTCCTCTGAGTGCTCCGGTTTTCTCCCACAGTCAAAAGACATGCGCCTTAGGCTAATTGAATATTCTTGATTGCCATTAGGACTGCTACCAAAAATGTATTTTAATTTAATTATTAAAGATCTCTCTATATGTACTTTATATTTTAGAAGATGCTGCTTCAGCTGAGGCTGCTGCCACTGAGCCAGGTGCCAAGTGAAAGTGAAAACATCCCATTTCAAGCCTTTAGATTCATGTGTAAGGAGTGGAAATGAACCAGCTTACCCAGAAAGTGTATCGGGTGCCATATTTTGAATTCTAACAGTATTACATGGCAAGATAAATAAATAAATGGCCTTTGGTCACTGACCATGAGTTAGGAACATACAGTGTGAACATTGTGGAGTATTTATTCCTTCTAATGCACTTAGGACTGGAACTGACTGTGATCTGCTTCAAGAAAAACACTCATACTGCCTGTCAGGTGAGAAAGTTTGGCAGCTAGAACTAGTTGTTGAATGAGACTTTTTATTTTAAGAACTATTTTTAATATGGCAACTGTTTTAAAATACTAAAGTCAAGGATTTTTTAAAAAAGATCTCAAATCATATTTGACTATTTCCTTTGCTAATTTGATTAGAATGTCTTTCATGATAATGTACAGAGTGCAGGTGCTTATGTATCAGAAGGCTTGTCGCTAGATTTAGTTTTTCATAAATAGTTGTACAAGTCCATTACTTTAGCACAGTGTGCTTATACTGAGTTGACGTTCTGCAGCTGATTCTGTTATGAAAATGTTCCATGCAGTCCAACATTCTGCGTAAGGAGAAATGAGTGCTGTGCTAAGCATTGCGACAAGGTGGCATTGTTTAAAAATAAATTCTCTGGCCAAGAAATTGGGAGCATATCACTGTATGATGGAGCACTGACACTCACTGGCCTGAAAAATCATTGAACTTAATTCCATAGGAATTTTTTTTTAAAGACCACTACAGGCACCATGAACTCTCAGTGGCTACACACCCAATCAGTGAAGGCGTGGAATCAAATGAATACAAACTCACATGAAAATGTTGGGAACCTCATGTAACAAGTTTGTTGAGCGGGAGAAAGCCTGATCTGATTTATTCTTGTCAACAGAGGTTAAATCCATGTAAACGTAGCAAATATTGCATTTGTACCTGCCATACATACTGCCTAGTCTGTATAAAAATGTGTACAACAGAAGCTTTGCCTTTTTTTGTCAAATCATGTGTTTACATGGAGATTATGTGGAAGCTTTAATGCACTGTATCCAAGATGTAATGGACACTAATGCTTCATGGTAGTATTTTGGAAACATTCTTGAATATTGGTTCTCCATTTTCTTTAAACCCTTGTCATAAAAAAACCACATTTATTTATATATATATATATATTTATATATATATATTT
>JAOUQZ010000044.1:22285869-22301010 GCA_028564935.1 Neosilurus hyrtlii
CTCTCTCTCTCACACACACACACACACACACACACACACACACTCTCTCTCTCTCTCTCTCTCACACACACACACACTCTCTCTCTCTCTCTCTCTCTCTCTCTCTCTCTCACACACACTCACACACACACACACACACAAACACAGACACACTGGCACTACTGGCGACAACAAACTTGCCTTCTCTTCATGAAATGCTGCTTTTTGTTGGAGACACTGTGGGAGTTGCTTCGGGGAGTAGTAGAAGCTCTCTGCAGTCTGCCACCACAGTTTTACAGCACAATTTTTCACTGTAAAAGAAATAAATGAGGTATCAGAACATAGCCCATGTTACAAAAATGGAAGGAAAAAAAAAATCTCAGATTGTCCGCACTAGCAAAGGGAGGGGTGGCAACCAGAATGGCTGCAGGGCTTAAACTGTCCTTGAGGTGGATCAGCCATGTCAGTGTTAAAAAAATTCAACAGAGGATCCCAGGGCCTTAATTATTCTAAGAGCAGCTCAGGTCTTCTCACCATAGGGTGAAAATGTTGAGAATCAAAATGACTTTTCAAACCACCTTGCAGAAACAAAATGTCTTTGCATTTCAGCCAGAAGTATTTTAGTGTCAAATGTACATGAGGTAAAAATAACTTCAAATATTCCAGAGCTTTGAACCTTGTAGCTTTGACCCAAAAATCTAATTTCTTATATAACCAGAAAATACACATATTTCTGATTCCGGAATTTTTTAAACTGACTCTTGGTTAAAGTACACAGCTGCACAGTGCTCAAACAGCCATTAAGAGCCTCTGCTTCACATTTCACTCCTTAAAGTCAGTCAAAATCAGTCATCTGACTATCTTGCCCTGCACATAGCACATTTAAAATAACCATCACAAGGTGTTTCATCGAACATTAGAATGGATCAGAGTAATGGCTAAGTTCACCAATCACCATGATCAGTGAGAAAGGGAGGGGAAGAGCCATGCTGTTCCTGGCCTATTGTGTGGGCTAAATCAGCTGCTCAGGACTGTGAAGAATGTCACTCTGTTTTCACTGTTACCATCTCCTGCGAAGCACACTAGTTAATGGCCTCACACACACACACACACACACACACACACACACACACACACACGCGCGCGCACACACACGCACGCACACACACACACACACACACACGTGCATAGAATATCACACTCGTGCATAGAATAATTTTAGTTACTAACCCAGTAGTAATCATTGTTACATTTATATAGTTATTCAAGAGTTATCTTACATTAAACCTACACTGTAATTTTTCTTTTATCAAAAAACCCCCAAACTTGATTATGACTTATATATGGTTTTATCAGAGTCCCACAGTCCAAAGATATGCACAGTAGGCTAATTGGCTATTCTGGATTGCCCCAAAGTATGAGTGTGAGTATGAACTGTAGTTCGTCAGTGTCCTTGCAATACACTGGTGAGCTGTTCAGGGTGTACCATGCCTTTCACCCTGAGTCAGTGGGGTAGGCTTCAGCTTCCTCTGATCCTAAAAGGAGTTGGCCTACAGAGTGGTAAGCTGGGGAATGATAGCCATAGAAGGGTGTGAGAGAAAGAGAAAGTGAGAGAGGGAGGGTGCAAACTCCACATAGAAACACCCATATTGACCACTGTACTTGACCTCAGGACCTTCTTGTTATTAGAAGAGAGTACTACATTTATGGATCGTGAACACATTCACCCGGTAGTCTGATGCAGACAGCATGCTGTGATAATGCAGTACATTGGAGCTACTTTTTTTACTGCAGAGGATGGTCCCACATGGATATGCTAAAGCCTGCTTGGGACGGTTCCAACTGAACACCCTAAAGACTACACTTAACAAATGGTGATTTTGACTCACCCATGCTTCTGTAGATAATTCCACTTGAACTGTTGTAAACATAAACAATCCTTAACATCCTTCCATACAGATTCACTGCTGTTTGACTATATAGTGTACAACTGTGGCAAAGTAATATTTATAATCCTTCTATTACAGGTGTCATCTAGAAGTGGAGAAAGCTGGATCCTTCCAAATTAATACTTATATAATTTTTGGAATTATTTGCCTCTTGCTACTCTGATTTCTCGGGATCTAAAGCTAGAGTGCATTTATTGTAAAACTGCCTAATGGAAAGTTCTATTGTAAAAAGTGCTATAGAAATAAAAGTAAGTTGAATTCATCCTTCAACCAGAACTTATATATTTGGCTATATTTTAGGCAGCATCCAGTTTGGAATGAATCCTTAATTTCCCTCAGAATGTGTGTTGACTTGGCACTGACATGGTCATGAAATTTGGCTACACAGTGGAGAGCAGCCTAACACATTGCATGTAGCTTGCAATGGCATTTCCACACCAAAGAATTAAAAAATATTACATTATGTAGTTTAAAGCCATGACTACTGTTGTCATCACAAAGAGGTAATGACTAGAGTTGCAAGATTGAAATTTAAAATGCCTTTAAGATTGCAACATATGGGGTGTTTTGCACAAAGACCTTCATCAGCTGTGCAAGCAGGAGGAATTAGAGAAAATTACGCCACTGATTTCAATAGTTGGAAAAATAACAGGCGTGTAAGTATGAGGAATGTGCTGAACAATTTATGTACTTTGTAACAGCCATTATCCGTCTTCCATAGATCCATATTTCTCGCTCGATTTGACTTTTTTTTCTCAGATGAATGATGACCCAGCCAGCTCACATACATCTGGAAATGTACTGCTATGGAATAACATCAATGAATTAATCTGAATACTGCTGTCAGATCACAGCTAAAGATTGACACTGATGAGACTGAATCTCAGGCATGGGATGGACCACAATGCACAGCTTGAACTAGACAGTAAATACCACATAAACCTTGCATAAAGTTAGTTGCATGTGGTCACTATTTAGTGTAAATTCCAAATGTTGTGAGAATGATCACTGTGGTTGCTGTTAGCTTGACAATTTCTGGTCATAATCCACTTGTGATTGATATTACTGATACTTATGTGTGTAAATGTGGGCAAACTTGGCAATCCTGTTTCACTTTCTCCATGTTTTATTCCTCATGAATAAAACAATAGGTCAATACAGTATTTTTCTGCACTGAATACTAAAGTTAACTCGGGCCAGCAAGAGCTGGGTATTCAGTGTATATGTACTACCTCATAGCACAGTGTATGACACAAGTATTTAGTTGCTGAATTATTTTGTTGAAGCCTTTTCTTGAATTAACGGGGCACAAGTAAGAGTCCCATTTTAATTTAATAACAAATCAGTCTGCACTTTTTTGTGAGCTTGTCTGACAAACAAAACTCACTCAATAGAGGGCTACTGTTCCCCATAGTGAAATAATCCTCTCCACATGATTTAATACACTAACATAACAGCATCTGCTTTTGAAAAACGGTTATTTGAACAGCCGGAAACAAGAGTCAACCACGGGGGTGTGGGGGATGATGTTTCATTTGTCATTAACAACAGTAAATAACAACGAGACTACATTGCACTGCAAATATTTAATGATCTATAAATAGTGGAATAAACAGGCTGTCATGTCTGCTCTCAGGAGACTTATGGTGTGCAGTGGCCATAGAGAGGAGCTCCAGATTTTTTATTTTTTTTTTTTTTTGCTGCAGACTCAAGAGGTCTACTGTGCATGTGTTGCATTCATATTAAACAACAGCTTGTCTAGGAAAATAAGCTCTGGGCTGAAGGTTCCCATCTCCTGATCTCTTTCTGTTTTGCTCTTAAATAGCCCTTATATGCTAATTATTCCTTCCTTCCTTTATTCCTTCCTTCCTTCCTTCCTTCCTTCTATCCAACTCTTTTTACTTACTTCCTCCCTTCCCTTTTCCTCCCTAATTTGATAGCAATATGTTCTGTCACACTTTCTTTGAATCATATCAGCACATTGCCTCCACTGCCCTGAATGATTCCACTGATTGTTTACAACAGCAAGCAAATTTTCCAGAAATTAGTACATCCCCTGTGATGCATCATCGAATGTGGTGCTCAAGATGAAAGCTTTGGAAACAGCCAGTATAACTAATGGGCTTATTATCATGTATAGCTCTCTCATGTACTCAGAACTGCTGTGACAGAGTGTGTACATTCTAATGGGGGTCCACATCCCACAATGACTCCAGCAGAGCACCAAACACAGATATACTCTACACATTGCCAATCAGCATAACTCAGAGAGATGGCTTCATTTTTTTATTGCCTAAGCACCAAGGTCTCACAAATAAACTGTGATGACATTCACTTTGGAGTGTAATATGGTGTATAGCTTATTATAATCATCTGAGACCAGTTATGATGTTAAGTACCAAGAAAGAGAGATCTTTATATAGTACAAGACATGACATGTAGTGTTAAGAGCTGATGATATATTTTTATGAAAGGAAGTCTGCTTTTGTTCAGAAAGATAAATAATCATACAGAAATGGAAATGTTCTCCGGTGTGTATTTCTTTAGTGTGCCTTGAGTAGATCTCCTTTGGGCCTGTCATGGCATCCCTCCTGCAGAACATACAGTTGGTCCCATGTGTCGCACTATTGATTTGAAAATTACTGGCCTGCATATTCAGACCATCTGTTCTGCTAACTGCAAGACCAAGCACCACTTCTACAGTGGGAGAAGAGCTTTAGGCTAGTCTTTGCATTAGGATAAGAGACAAATGACCACAATAAGCAAATGGGATATTTGATTTTACAATAATGAAAAGTTTAAAGGTCAACACACATGATGCATAAGTCAATAAAATTATGGTTTATTTGTTGTGCTAAAATAAATTTGCATCATTCAATGGAAACGATTAGCTATTCGACCTATATGACCGATTATGATATATATATATATATATATATATATATATATATATATATATACAGATAGATAGATAGATAGATAGATGTATATATGTTTATGTATACCATAATGTGTGTGTGTGTGCGTGTGTGTTTGTGTGTTCTAAAGTTTCTGTGCAGTGAGTTGACATAGACCCAGCTTTTTTACTGCTGGTAAAGGTAGAATTATTTCTTACACTACTACTTGGACAGAATTTCCATTAGTAAGTTGAGGGAAAATTTATGCTGGCCTATATTTGTAAGCATGCCGTTTTATTTTAAATTCAATTTATCAATACCAGAGACTGAAATTGAAAATAGGTAATGTCTGTGTTAAAATACACAATACATATTAAATTTCAAACTGAATAACGATAACGATCGATATAGAGTGAAACCAAATCGTACACCTACAAATGTATGTATATCGTACACCTTCAGCTTTGTTTCCCATTTATTAGTGATTGTCACATAGTGCTTTCAGCTAAGATTTCCAAACTGCAATTCCCATTAGCCCTTGCATGTCTAGTTACCCAAATGATGAGCACCTGGTTAACATTGTTAATGATTATGCACACTATTTAAGCTGACCCTCGTTATATTTAGCTTTGTTTTATCCATTTCCACACTGTTACTTTGTTTACTTTTCAGGATTCAATAGGCATATGATAGAGTTCAGCGATGAAACCTTATACCCAGTGCTGATATAATAATGGCTAATGTATAGCAAGATGATTTGATTTGTACATTTGTAGGATTGTTTGGGTGAACTTGAAAAAATAAGGCAGGTTCACAGGACAAAAATGTAACTTAGAAATAGCACTCCACCGCATTTTGCAATCCAATGCTTTTTTCATTGAAAATTAATTTCAGAGTTTTCTCTAAAATGCTTCCAACCACTTGGAAAGAGGTATTCATCACTAAAGCTACAATAGCTAAATTTACCATAAAATAAACTGTCGCTCCAAACAGTGACTCTTGTCATTAGGAAGGAATTTGTGGCTTTTAGCTTTATGCAGACAGCGTACTATAATAAAATCAAAGCAGAACAAAGAGCGGCCAATCTAAGATAATAACAAAACTATAATCTAAAATAAATGAAGCATAATTTTTGTGGGGACAAAGTCAACATGAGGTTTTTAATTCCACAGTTTTGATTCAGCCTCCAATACAGCTTACTACACAGCAGTTTAAGGCAATTTAAAATCCTCTCCAACCAAAGTGTTAGGTACAGATTTTTCTCAGTGCACGGCATCTTATTATGTAGCAATAGAATGAGATGATTTCTTCAGACAGAACTGTTTCCATTCCATTATGATAAGATTACTTTTCCAAAGGCAGGCTGTTGTGACTAAAGCCATGCATCTTTTTACTACAGCTCCATTTAAAATAAACTGACCTCAGATTTTGCACTCCTTGCACTAAAACTGTGCAATTTTCTTTTCCCGCTACTTGCTCTCACATTTGCCCCATTTTTTTCGTTAGTTCTCCCTTTGTTTGGCCTGGGGATATGAAGCAAGGGTCATTCACTACAAAACTTATGTTTATTTTGGAATCCTCTTGAGTTGAGTACTGAATATTCAGATCTGTCTTTTGGGGGAATGAATGAAAATACTGAAACAAAGACTAAAACAACAGTTTCTCTTCTCATTCTTTCAGTGGCACAATGAAATACATTATTCTTTTAATTTTTTTTGAAAATTTTGCTTGATCCCATGTTTCTTAGCTTGTAGCATTTAGCATAATTGCGTCTCCTGCCATCTCTGAGCCCATTGTTATGATTGAGATTCTTTTCTCCTGGTGAACCCAGAGCGGTGTGTGATTTTTGGATGCCATGCTGCCAAGAGGAACATAAAATAAATCTCAGGTCGAGTTTATTTTGTCTGCTGCCTACAGGAAAGGAAAACAAAATGCCTAATAAAAGACTTCCTTCATGGGCGGCCTCTGCGATTATGACATTTGATTATGAGAGGAAGAGACAATAGTTTGGGGTTGGAGATTTACCTGGTTTATTCTCCATGTATTTTAATTTGTGTATTCATTTTTAAGTGGTCTCACCACCACAGTTATTTAACTAAAAACATAAAATGTGTGGAGATCTCTGCCCTGTGTCTTTGCCAGAGCCTTCCAGAAATTGAGAATTTAAAAGATTTCATGGAGTGCACATTGTGTGTGGTCTTAAGTCACAAAAAAAGAGTTTTGGCAAGTTGGAAGAAAAGCAGTAATATATGATCATAGTTGAGGTGGGCGTCTGTCTCTCTTCCAAATGTAGTAATCTCTGAAGGTTTCTTTGGAGGTACTACATAGGTTACACTTTATGAGGAGGAAATCTATCATATGTTTAATCTTTGTGCCCCTTACTTCTGATACATTCATCATGGGTTTCCAACAAATGGCAAAGGTTGGCTCAAAAGTGGTGTGAATTTTATTGACCATTTCAAGGATAGCCGGACCGTGAATTTTGGGTCAAGTTAACATAACATGCATCACTGAAATATGGGCATAAAGTCAAAAACATTTATGCTAGTCTTACTTGGTTTGCCATGAATTAGAGTTTATTCATATATATATATATATATATATATATATATATATATATATATATATATATATATATATATATATATATATATATATGAAGTGGTAATAAATGACAATAAATGAATTTTTAAGAAATATATATTTACATTAAAACATACAGTCACCTCAGATTCGTGATGTTAAATGTGTCCATGCATCATGAATATGTCACAAAAAATGCATTGTATTTTGTAAGCATTTTACAAAGAAGTACAGTATATGGAAATTTGGACAACCTTATCCATTCACCTTAATCAGAAAGCATGTCCAGCTAAGGGAAGTACTAACCTTGTTTAGAGAAAAACTGCAATATTATTCAAAAGGCAATTAGAAATAAAATCTTTAATCTGTTAATTAACATGAACCTTTATTTAACTGTCATTTTATTTATAATTAATTGACATAGAATTAGATGCCTGTGGTACACTCAACAAAAGTTTGGGCAACAATCAAATATGATTAAGAAGCTTACAGAATATCCAGATAAGACTTCTAAAGTAATTGGTAGGAGGCTCAGAGGTTGCAAGCAAGGAAAGATTGTGGCTCACCCCTTTGTCCCCAAATTTATTTAAACTATAAATAAGTTCAAAAGGAACATTTCATGTGAGCTTACAGAGTATAGGGTTCATTGCAAATTGACAGTATATAATATTTTGAAAAAATTCAAGGAATTTGATCACATTCCGGTTTGCAAAGGGCAAGGTCAAGAACCACTGTTAGATGTGTGTGAACTCCAACCCCTCAGACAGCACTTTCTGAGAATCCACTGTTACTGAGACAAATGTAGTTACATGGGCTTGGAAGTACATCAGAAAACAGATAACACCGAACACAGTCTGCTGCTGCATCCAGAAACACAACTTGAAACTTTATCACTAAGCAGGAAGGAATATATCGACTGTATGCAGAAACACTGCAGTTTTTTGAGCTTGAACTCATCTCAGATGTACTGAAAGACATTGGAACTACGTATGTGCTGTGGTCAGATAGATTCACATTTCAGCTTGTTTTGTTGAAAAATAGATGGTGACTTCTCTAAGATAAAAATCCAGATTGGTATCAGCAAAAGGCACAAAAGCCAGATCAGTGATGGTTTGCATGCATCAGAGGCTACAGCATGGGTGAGTTGCATTACACATGTTATTAGATATATTGGATTCCTAATTTGCTGCAGATAAACTATAGATATAAGCAAAACTATATAAGCAAAACTATAGATATAAGTGTTATTGGATTCCTAATTTGCTGCAGACAAACTTTAAAAATATGCAAACCTATAGATAATGTAAATTGCTTTTTGGATTAATTAGGCAAGCTAAAAACATATTATTTCATTGGTATAGGTATTTGTGAACTACATAGTGTTGCAAGTTTCACCACAAATAAATAAAATGCTGTTGATATTTTCAAATATATTGATGGAGTAATTTCTGCAATTTTGTTGCAATGTTGTTTCTGTGTTTAGCAAAAGAGATCATTACATCCCAGTAAGGATGACTTTGATTTGGTATGTAATCTTCAGATGAACTTCCCCAGTGCTGTTTATTATTGGTCTATGCAAAAGACATGCAATAGTTTGCTGTTCTTTTTCATTGCACTAACTATGGCCTGTGTAGTCCATTACCCTATAGTTACCCTCTGCCCCCTTGCTTAACTCTTCTTTCCACACAGTGGAAACTTTCTGGATCCTTTAACTCTAATCTTCTCCTGTTTTCATTCAGCAAAAGAAAAGAGGTACTGGATACACATGAAAGCAGAGGACAACGTTAAAAATAAATATTTAAACGAACCATTTTAATCACCTCAGGTTTAGGAAAGAATTTATAAGGGTATTAGGGCTTGCAGAGTTTTTATGAGCTTCATCAAGATATGGTATTTGTATATATGTGTGTTCATTTTGAAGCATTACTATTATGTACTGTGTAGTGATATGTTTTAATAATGTAAAACCTATAATTAATGTTACTATATTACCTAATATAATTTAACCATCTACTGACTTGGATTTAAACAAAGTCTGAAGTATGTGTACCAGGAAATCAGTAGTTACATTTCCTAATGGGAGGTGGGATCCCATATCATTAAAATGTGTTGCTTTATTTCCATCACAGCAGTCACTGGTTTTCCCTTCATTTGTTTAAAACCTAAACATATTAGGAAATGGAACTGATGGATTTAGGGGGGAAATGGAGGTTCAAGTTACTTTTCATCTAGTTATTTAGAAGTTGATAGTGATGATCAGGAACATTTAAAGTTACAGCAGTGTTGCCTCAAGCTTCCATTCTGGAGTCATCATCTTTTTACTTATGCCCCATTCACTATGACATAATCCATGTAACCACCGCACATTTGTCATAACACTGCTCATATTTAGATTGCCTTTTGCTCTGCCACCACAAACAAAATGTTCAGAGGCTTAGTAGATTTCACAGAATATTTTATTTCTAGATTAATACACAAGAATAAATACTGAATTATTATTTAAGTGTTTTTTATTTATTTATTGCTATACTTTATACTATAAAACAGCTGATTTCTCAAATCTAATTGGTTGATTCATTTTCTTAAACAAAACAGCTTTGAGGCAGCAAGTTGGCATATTGGGTAGCACTTCCACCTCACAGCAAGAGCCCCGTGCCTGCTGAGGTTGATTCTGTCTGGAGTTTGCATGTTCTTCCCGTGCTTCCATGGGTTTTCTCCAGGTGATCCGGTTTCCTCCCACAGTCCGAATTCATATCATGAAGGTTTACTGAAGAGTTCCAAGTGCTGCTTTTGAGCAGCAGCATGTGATTCTCATGTGATGAGAACTCCAAATACTCAAACCACTAATAACAGGATCTAACTTTTCTCATTAATGTTCTACAGAAGTATCTAAAACCATTTAAATTGAAATTTATTTAAATTGATGTGCTATAGCAGGAGTAACACACTGCAGAATGTGTGTTAAATAAATTACTTTGCATCTGGCCACATCACTTACTGTTTTGTGTTTTCTTTCTTAAATAATGAACCGGGGTCACATATCAGTGCAGTGTCCAGCACTGCTGCTTCACAATTCTGCAAATTGTGTCTTGCACATCCTGCTAGTCTCTTTTTGGGTTTTCTCCAGATTCCCTGGTGTCATCTAGCAAGGATGTTGCAGGAAGGTGGACTTTGTTTCCACAAATTGTACCTTAAGTGTGAATGAGTGTGTGATTGTGTTTATGAACGGTGCATTGGCATCTCAACCGTCATGTCTTCTGGATGTCTAGTGTTCTTAAAAGAAGCACCTGACCTCCCAAGACCAGATCTGGTCAGGATCAATTGATTAATGAAGCTGAACAAATAGATATATAGTGTAGTGCCACTCTCCTGTTTTTCTTGTAAATGCCTTAAATATGTTTACACATATGCTAACAAATTCTGCAACAGTGAGAAGAACCAGATAATATATTTTGAGTCCTCTGATTCATTTTCAGGTTAGGACCCTCCTGTCCAAGGATGAGAAATATACACACATCTTGCCAAACCATCTCCCATCACTCCAAAACAGAGCTTTGCTCTCAAATCCCTCTGTGCTGCATGCAAAAATGTTGTGCATTCCTATGTTTTCCTCTCTTTTGCTCTGTCTTTCACTCTCATTCTCTCTGCTTATATTGTACCACCTCTTTCTCCTGACCTGGTTCATTTTACTTCTGCTTGTTTTTTTTATTTTTTATTTTTATTTTATTTTTTTTTGCCAGTAGCCACTGCTAATAAGTCATCAGGTGTGCAGATCTGTCTAAAAATTAGGGGAAATTTAGCAGAAAGACTCCCAGTAAAGGATTCCAGGATCCACAGTGCCTTTGTCATACTTTTCAGCACTTCTGCAGACACCCAAAGGTCAGAGAGTCTGGGCCTTACCACACACTTAGCTCTTAACAGACTAAGCAGGGACGATTAGCTCTACTCCAGGAGGAAAATCCACGTCACATTACAGATTTGTCTAATGATTGTGCAGTAGAAACTGGAGACACTGTGAAAATTTCGAATAAGCTTGAATCTAAGAGAAGCTTGCAGATTCTTACTCCTAAAACAAAAATGATGAGTTGTGTCATATGCCATATCAGAATCTCTTTCACACACCAAAGGGTTATTTCCTAGAAGCAGAAATATTACAGTGATGAATCCTAAATTGTTGCATAATCTCAAATTTTAGGTATAAAGTTTGATTGGAATTAATTTAAATAAGAAGTACAATTTAATAAATCACTACAGAATATTTAAATATGGGTAATCATGACAAAACAGTATCAGTATTCACTCTGAGGCAGTACAAGTGCTAGACGTATTTATAGCAGTATAAGTACTGTTTCATTATTGTTTTATGTGTATCTGATTCAGAAGCCAACAAAGGAAATTGAGCTGGAAAATTTCCAACGTAATGTCTTCTGCAGACCAGCAGTGTTTCTGGCCATGTGTTTGGTATTATGGAGACGTTTGTCTCGATTTAAATACATTCTCTGCTTATGTCCTTTTTTTTTAACTAATATACAGACTAAAGAGGCAACATGAAACAAAGAAACAGTGAAGAAAATGGTCCAACTTGATGATATCATCACCATTTTATTTGTATTTTCCATCCTTGCCCAACTATATGTTCTTTGAAAACACTGTAAAATAATACAAAGGTAAATTCAATCATTGAGTTGGTGTTAAGAAACAGGTAAAAACAGACTGATAATTTGGTTAAAGTTTTGAGAATTTATAAGACATAAAGCTGGAAACTGTTCCTTTTTTTCTTTATATTATAACATATGATATTAAAGTGATACATTTCTACAGTGATTGCAGCCAGATCTTGAGACATCCTATGCTTTATGTTCTGGCAGGACTATTGTGCTTATTACTGTGACCAAAATCTGAGTAGGGTTCAGTGCAGATCTTGAGCTCCTGGGATTTCCAACCAGCTGGTCCTGGTGGTTGGTTGGTTGCTGGACCAAGTTACATGTTGGACAGACTTCACAGCACAGCCTAAAGCTGTTTCATAGATTAACAAACATCTACACGAAATGCACACTTAATACCACCATTTTGGACAGTTGGGATCTTTTAAAATATCCCATTTATTTGTTTGAGGTGTTTTTCAGACATACAATAGATCAAGTATTCGGCTCAGGAATATTCAGTCATAGATTATAAGAAAAGACAAATGACAAAATAGAGTGTGAAGGCAAAGGTTTGCATTGTTGTAAAAAAGAGAGAGAGAGAGAGGAGAATTGTTTTAAAAAAAGGCATTTTAAAAAGTCAGAACATAAAGGTTGGGGGTGTCTGCTGATCGTACAAAACACATCTAGAGTCATAATCAAAGTTGTCTAGTCGTCAAACTGAGAGCAAACACAGAAAAGTAAATAAGGTAATAAGTATTGTTTTAAAACATCAATGAATTCTTATTCATATGCTGGTCATTCTCAGTGCTTTCTTCTCAAGAAAATGTACCTATACTAAAGAGTCAGATACTATGTCTTTTTTTATGCTTGGAAGTAGGAAAATTAAATTGGTGTATTTTTTTCAACCTTCTTAGAAATAGTCTGGTCAAGTGAATTTCTTCTCTAAAATTGATTCAGGTTTTTTTAAATAAATGTCTTAGAGACAACAAAAGAAGTTTGACTACCAATTAAAAGGTCAGTCAGTAAGTCAGTCATCTTCTTCCGCTTGATCCGGGGTCAGGTCATGGTGGCAGCAGCCTAAGCAGTGAGGTCCAGACATCCCTCTCTCCAGCCACTTCCTTCAGCTCTTCCTCGGGGACATTAAGGGATTCCCAGACCAGCCGGGAGACACAGTCCCTCCAGTATATTCTGGGTCTCTTCCCGGTTGGACATGCCAGAAACATGCCACACCAGTGAGGCATTCAGGAGGCATTCTAATCATATGCCCGAGCAATCTCAACTGGCTCCTGTATAATGGTTTTACTCTTAGCTCCTCCCAGGTGGCCGAGCTTCTCACCTTATCTTTAAGAGAGAGCCCCATGACATTGTGAAGGAAGTTTATTTCAGCCGCTTGTATCTGTGACCTTGTTCCTTCAGTCACTACCCAAAGCTTGTGACCTTGTTCTTCCAGTCACAACCCAAAGCTCATGACCATAGGAGAAGATTGCAATGTAGATCGATTGGTAAATTGAGAGCTTTGCCCTTCACCTCGATGGATCGGTACAAACTCCATTTTACAGAGGCTGCACCGATCCACCTGTCAATCTCCAGTTCCAGCCTTCCCTCACTCATTAATAAGGCCCTGAGATACTTCAACTCCTCCACTTTGGGCAGGACCTTATTACAGACCTGGAGGATGCATTCCACCCATTGCCAGCTGAGAACCATAGGTTCAGACTTGGAGGTAGTGATTCTCATCCTGGCCACTTCACATTCAGCTGCGAATCGCTCCATTGACAGCTGGAGGTCCCGGCTTGATGAAGCCAAAAAAGACAACATGATCCACAAAAAGCAGGGATGAGATCCTATGGCCACCAAACCAGAATGAATTCAACCTACTGTTACCAGTGTGGACCAAGCTCTGGCTCCAGTGACCTAATGGCCCGTACTGTTAAGAGTCCAGTACACCGTATTCCCGGTGCACACCCCACAAGATAGCCCAAGTGAATGGTCAAAAGGCTTGTCCAAGTCCACAAAGCGCATGTGGACAGATTGGGCAAACTCCCACTCCCCCTCCAGGATCCTGTAGGGTGTGTAAAGCTGTTTGAGAATGCTGCAGCCAGGACAAAAACCACATTGTTCCTCCTGAATCTGACATTCGAATATTAGTTGGATCCTTCTTTCCAGTACATCTGCATAGACTTTCCCAGGTAAGCTCAAGAGTGTGATTCCACAATAGTTGTAACACACCCTCTGGCCCCCCTTTTTAAAAAGGGTAACTACCACTCCGATTTGCCAGACTAGAGGTACGTCCCCCGATGACCACACAATGTTGCAGAGGCATGTCAACCAAGACAAGTCTTACCACATCCAGAGCCCTGGGTATTCAAAGCAGATCTTGTCCACCCCTGGAGTCTGGCCACCAAGGAGCTTTTTGACTACCCCGGCAAACTCAGTCCAAGCAATGGGTGGCCCCCCCACCAAACCCCAAGGGTCTTCCTCTCCACAGAGGGCATGTTGATGGGATTTAGGATGGCCTTAAACTGCCACCTTATCATGGTGGAGGATTTTGCATGTCTGTGCATTATGCCCCTGGTAGGGTCACCCAAGGCAAACAGGTCCTATGTGAAGGTCCAGACTAAGTGCAGTTCAAAAGACTGCTAAGGAAAGTAAAACACCAAGAATTCAGTTTCCTTCGCCCAGATGTGCGTTACCAGGGTTCCCCCTGGAGCCAGTCCTGGGAGAGTCAGGTTTCTGCCTATAGCCCAGCTCGAAGAGGAGACATGGGTCCACTCTCCCATATACTCACCACCTGTGGGAACGCTTTAGGGGTCAGGTACATTGTGACCTGGGTGGCAGCCAAAAGCATGGGTTGTGTTGGACCAATCCTCAGCTACTGACTCTCGCTCTTGGAACATGAAATATCACCTCTCTGGTGGAGAAGGAGTCTGAGCTGGTGAATAAGGTTGAGAGTTACCGACTAGATATAGTCGGACTCACCTCGACACATAGCTTGGACTCTAGAACAACTCATCTATTCTGGGGTTGCTCATGGGTAGAGGCCGCAAGCCGGGGTGGGCATCTTTGCCCCCCCCCCCCCCCCCCCCC
>JAOUQZ010000044.1:22357224-22377382 GCA_028564935.1 Neosilurus hyrtlii
ATTTCAACAGTTTTCATGTCTAAAAGTTTTAATGTAACCAAAGCACCTACACACTGACAGCAAATCTCAATAGGTTAACAGTGATCAGACAACAGAATCTGCAATAACTTCAGTGACCAGAAGAAATTTGGAAAATCTGCAATAAATTACACAGTAAATAGACATTATTATTCAATTTCTTTCAAGCTTTACATTATATATTTCTTTATTGTATGAAGTATAAGTGTCTATTCTATGAATAAATAGTGTGAAAACAGACATTCACATTTGATCACCCAAATTCTAATCCAAAAGTAGTGTCTATTGGCTAGTGTATACCCTCACTCACTCATTTGTTGAACTGTTTAATCCTACTAGGGTAATGGGTAAGCCGAAGCCTATCTGTACCGACAATGGGCGAAGGTGAGATACCCTGAAAAGCTCACAAGACCATTGCAGAACAGCAAACACACAAGCATTCCAAGATGGCGGCATGGCACTATATACCTGTTTTAGCCCGAATATCAAGTGCATGGACACCAAAGACACTGGTCTTCATGTATACAACTGCCCGACGATATTGTAGCTAAGAAATCATTCAGTTACTAATCTGCATGATGGTGTACTCTGCAAACTCCATGACCTCAGCTTCCTGCGAAGACCAGGCCTTCAGTCCTTGGCCACGCCTAATGCCGGTGGTCAGGAAAAAGGAAATCGCAAGCGGTACATGATTTAATTTTTTTTATTTAATCCCTTTTTTGTTCTTTCGGTGATGTGTCTAATTATTGTGTTGTCTTTTTCTTTTTGTACCTTTTCTTTTTGCACTGTTTTTGCACTGTATTGTCTTAGCACTGTTTGCACCTAGCTGCACACTTTGCACTTTATGTGGTTAGGACAAAAAGCTTGGTCCTAGCTCTGTGTTTTTGGGTTTTTTTTTCGAATTTGATTTTGTATGTTTATGTAGCACCTGGTCCTAGAGAAACATTGTTTCATTTCACTATGTACTGCATTAGAACTTACACCTAGGGTCACTTTGGAACAGCCAGTTAGCCTGTTGGAGGAAACCAGAGTACCCAGAAGAAACCCATGTAAGCACAGGGAGAACATGCAAACTTCACACAAAAACGCCCAAGCCGAGGAATCAAGCCCAGGACCTTCCAAATCTGCACAGAAATGTGAATCTCTTTTAGTAGTACTAGTTAATTCAAATCAAAAGTCTGAGATCAAGTAATGAGACAGAACATTACTAACGGCACCGCAGCATTGAAATCAGGCTTTTAAATATCTAAATGGGCCTTGGATATATTTAGGTTAAGCAATGTTTAGGTCTAACTACAGAGAACTTTCTTTACTTAAATATTGATATAACTTCCAATCCTAAATTTCCAACATACACTGATAAGCCATAACATTAACACTACCTGTTTAATATTGTGCAGCTCTCCATATGCTACCATATGCAAAATAACTTTGACCAATGGTGGTGTGCAGAGGTAATTAATAGGGATGTGAATCGAACAACAAGTCACAATTCAATTTGATTCCGATTTTTGGGGTGACGATTCGATTCAGAATCAATTCTTGATTCAAACCAATGTGTGATTCATAACCATTACAAACAAAGGGTGCCAATTTCACGAGTAACTACATTCTTCTTTATGCTAGGAACAACTCTTCTATAAGAAAGAACGAAATTATATTACTAGACAGCTGGTTTTGTAGATGTCCGCTTTACTCGTTCAGAGTTGGTTGGGAGTTTAGTGAAGTGATGGAGTGTGCGTTGGTCAGGAGTTGGTCGTGCCTGCTGCTCCGGTTCTTTTAGCTCCAGGTAATGGTGTAAGATGTGGGCTCGGGAATTTGAAGTGTTCCCGAAATACTTGACTTTTATTTTGCACACGGCATGTCATGTCAAATTCCTCTTTACCCGAAAAATCCAAAGTGCAAGCGTTTTCCTTCAGCGAAGACGGCACTGGCTGTATTTCTTTTTCCTCATCCATGTCAAAGCTAGGTTAAAGCTACTGTGTTTTCCTGATAATAAGAAACTGTTTTTTTTTTTTTCTGGTTCAAGAAACACCATAGGGCTTATTTTGGGGGTAGGTCTTATTTTAATTAACATTAACAGCCATTTCAATAAACAGGTAAGTGTGAACACAAAAATCTGCGTAGATAATAGGCAGAAGATAGAAGATAATACAGTAAATAAAATGATGACCGTTATGCTCCCCCCAGTCCTGCTTTTATCCCCATCATACTTTACAATTCTTTGCTTACCGGGTTTTTTTTAACTTCCTCTTTTTCTGTCTCTCCTCTGCGTCGCTGTTGTAAATGGTGCTGGCAAGCATGCATTCACAGAAAATGAGGGGAGGGTGCAGACAAAATATGGATATGGAAGCTAGGTCTTATTTTCGGGGTAGGGCTTATTTTGGACCGTTCTGCAGAAGAAAGGGTAGGTCTTATTATCTGGGAAACACAGTAGTTCTGCACCCGCCACTCACTGGACCAATTCACAATGGAGGTCGTGTGTGTGGACAAACGGTGCACGTTGTGAGTAAGGTTGGAAATGCTCGAAAACATATGATCTTAAAAATTGATTCTTGAAAATTTGAATCAATTCATAATGCTAATAAATTAGTATCGCAATTCAGATGTGAATCGATTTTTTTCCGGCACCCCTAGTAATTAAGTTGCAAGGTGGGGCACCATGGAACAGACTTGTTTGTCCTGCACAACCCACAGATGCTCGATTGGACTAAGATCTGGGGATTCTTTACACCAAATTTGCACATTTTCCTCTTTGTCATGCTCCTCAAACCAAACAATATTTGCACAGTGACAGCAAGCATTTTCCTCCACTATCATTATGAAAAAACATTTCCATGAAGGGGTGTACTTGCTCTGCAGCTATGTTTTGGTAGACAGTATGTGTCAAAGTAATATCCACATGAAAGCCAGGACCAAAGATTTACCAGAAGAACTTTGCCCAGTGCATCAAGCTGTCTCCATTTTACTGCTTGCCTCCTTTCCATAGTGCAACCACAGTGGTATGTGTCTGTGCAGTGCCATCCCTGAGCTCTATATAGAACTGGCGGGCACATAAGCCCATTAAAGGAAATACCCAGACACTTTCATTCTCACAATTTTATTGTTGCTTCTTAATCTTTGATTCCCCCACCCCTCAAGCTATTACACTAATTACAGAGAAATATGTTAAATACTTTTATCAACATTTTGAGTCAAAGTTAGGGTTTTGGAGCACAGCATGAATCAGTAAGCTCAAGCTGTTTGACGTCACAGCAGGAAGTCCTGTATAGCACAGTCTGCAATAAAGCCCAGTTATCACTGGCTGCCATCAGATCACCACAGAACAGAATTTTTCCCTTTAATTCTCAAGAATTACCAAATGCTGTCGCATTGCCAGTTTGACAACCTAGCATCTGATTCCTCAAACAAGGACACTTTGGGAATCAACAAAGTTTATTGAGGGATTGTTGAACCATAACAGTTGGGCCATATGCTATGGAGTGGATGTCACTTTGTGGGAGCAACTCAGATCGGGGTGAATTTGACAGTCTTAGTAGGCAAGTGGTAGTGCTAGTGGTATATTAATTTCTGTAATTTACTCCTTCTTTTCTGTAACACCCTTACACTATCATTCCATGCTGTGCTTATAAACCATGCATACTGCTGCAGAATAAAAAGTATTGAACACAGCATTTTTAATTACAACCTAAAAGGCCACATGCACATGTACATTGCAGATGTCACACTGTTATTCCTGTTAAAAAAAAAAAATAGGCAGGCTGTACTAGAAACACATCAATAGCAACTTCTCAGGCTTTAGCTAATAAAGTACAAGCTTAGTGGGCCAATTTTTTATGCTAAAATATGCCGTTATAGGGCAGTGGTGGCCTGGTGGTAGGGTGCTGGATTACTGATCCCAAGGTCGGGGTTTCAAGCCCCACTATCAGCGGCTATTCACTGCTGTCTCCCCAGTGCAGCTAACTGGGTTATCAAATGCCGTGAGAGGCATGTAAAAGAACCATTGCTGATTTTCGTCAAGAGTAGGCTGCATAGCGTGTTTCTGCCCTGCGATGGCCTGGTGAGCTGTCCAGGGTGTACCCCGCCGTCAGCTGGTGTGAAAGCATTCACACCAATAACAGAAATAAGAATGATGCCATAATAGAAGCCACATCAGGTACAACAGGTGCAACAGAGATAATAAGGTCATTACATTTTTCCATCAGGCTTAGGACCTGGATTAACTGGTGTATTGTACGAGCTGATGCATGGTCTAATAACTCGCTGGCAGTGAGTAAGTCCCTGTAGCAGTGAGTCTAAAATACCATTGATCCCTTGTGCTTTAGCTTCAAAGATAGGGTGTTGTTTCACAAATACCGGGTGTAAATGCTTAAGCTTTGCCTCGTAAGGAACGCAGTGGACTAGCCCTACTTCATCCTTGTGCTCTGCCCACAAGTCAGAGGGTAGGTCACAAAGAAAAGAGGGTAACGGCAGTGTCCATTTATCCCGTGTAGAGGAAAGGAAACAGTGATTAAGCGACTTCCCAGAAAGATTATGAAAAGGAACATCGTCGGGCATGGAAACCGTGAGTTTTGAACCAAAGAAAATAAAAGACAAAATGTAACAAACTCATAAGAGTCCCTTCCCGGAAGAATAAAAGAACAGGTCAGGCATACACACAAACTTGTCCAGCCAGAGAAATTATCTAGTGATGGCATTGTATAGAATATTAAATCACATTTATTCATCTAGTCCCTAGGAGCCTCCTCTGGATCTGGATTAGGATATTTATTAGAGGAATTACCTATAATTAACTGCAATAGGCACCACAACAATAAAAACGCAAAACTAACAAACATTAACTGACGGCAGGAATGAGCCAGAGAGGACGAGGAAGTCAGAGCAGGAAACCTAAACAATAGCGCGTGCTACGACCTTTTCCCAGACTCAGGTTGTCCAAAAGCCTAGACGGATTTATTTATATAAATCCTCATCACCCGGACTAACCAGCTGGATGGCAATAAGTTTCCTCAGTAAAGTCTATTAAACTCATCAACCAGGAAGACTGCTTTTCACTTTTAACAATATGACCAAAACATACCTGATCATTGAGATCCCGGATGAGCCCCTACAACTGTAAGAAAATTTATCCCCTCTCTCATCCACTCTCTTCCACTTCCTCTCCACTCTCACGCCGGACAGTCACCAAGCGCTTGGGAGAGACTTAAATAACGATACACACCCAAGTAAACTGAATTATTTATTCAAGCACTCTGAAAAAAAAACAGTCAAACAGCAGTATTTATAGGAGCATGAAGTGTCTCTGGGGGGTTTGACGTTTTCTACAAAGAACAATAGCAAAGAGGTATTACAATATAAAAAGGGAATAGTTTGTGGTAAACAGGGTCAAATAAGGGTCACAAGGGGGTAACCTATGGAATGTAACCAAGTGCAGTTCGGGCTATAAAGCTAACTATGGAATGTTGCTAATGAAACCATTGTAGTCTGATACAACACAGAAGTGAGATAACAAGCCTAGATAAATACAGAGAAAAAAGGTCACAAGACCCAAACTTAAAAATTAATGCATTTATGATACAGGAGGTAGACAATAGGAAATTTACAATCAATAAACAGGATTAATCAGCCTACCCGGGCTTTTAAAAAAAAAGGGGGGGGGGTGTTCCAATTATTGTGAAATCACACTCCTCAGCCTACCCGGGAAAGTCTATTCAGAAGTATTGGAGATAAGAATCTAGCCAATGGTTGAATCTTGGATTCAGCAGGAACAATGTGTTTTTTGTCCTGGCCACAGCACTCTAGACCAGCTCTATACACTCTACAGGATCCTGGGGGTTTGCCCAATCTGTCCACTTGTGCTTTGTGGACTTGGAAAAGGCTTTCAACCATGTCCCTTGGGCCATCTTGTGGGGTGTGCTCCAGGAATATGGAATACTGGACCCATTGCTATGGGCCGTTCGGTCTCTGTATTGCCAGAGCCAGAGCTTGGTCCGCACTGGTAACATGTCAAATTTGTTTCAAGTGGGGCTTGGAATCCACTAAGGCTGCCCTTTGTCATGGGTTCTGCTCATAAATTTATGGATATCATTTCTAGGTGCAGTCAAGGTGTTGATGGGTTCTGGGTTGGTGGCCATAGGATCTCGTCTCTGCTTTTTGCAGATGACGTTCACGAGTGAGGGAAGATGGAGCGGGAGATTGACATGTGGATCAGTGCAGCCTATGCTGTAAAGTGGAGCTTGTACCATGCTGTAAAGTGGAGCTCTCCCTCAGAGATAGGGTGAGACGTTTGGCCATCCGGGCAGAGCTTGGAGTAGAACTGCTGCTTCTCCACGTTGAGAGGAGCCAGTTGAGGTGGCTCGGGCATCTGAATAGAATGCCCTCCGAACGCCTCCTGGGTGTGGTGTTTCAGGCATGTCCAACCGAGAATAGACCTCGGGGCCGACCCAGAACATGCTGGAGGGACTACATCTTTCAGCTGGTCTGGGAAGCAGCAAAAGACTTCACATCAGTACTTATTCCTGGCCACCAGAACTTCCTATTAATAAATTCCTATATCCTGCATTGTTCATCAGACAGGAAGAGTGTCCCCATTGGATAAATTGGGAGCATGCAGACAAAGAGTCTATTACCAGAATCTTGCTCCCTCTGCTGGACTTGCCGCACCACCATCTCAATTACCCAGTGTACAGGAGCCACAATTTTACGGCAGAATGGATTCTGGAGCACTCTCCCTCTTCTCCTTCTGAAATAGTCTAGACAAGGCATAGTTTCTGGTTCTTAGTACATAGGACAATACAAAAATCAAAACAATTTATACAAAAAGCACCCACCTTGCTTGCCTGGAATACAGACGCTTGGCTATACATACTCCAGGTTTTTGTGGTCAGTCCAACGTGTGCCCAACCACAAATCCATACACCCACTGACCACAGATGAGTAAGTAATCGTCAAAAGCAATCAAATTTATATTTAACAGCAATGAACACAAAAATAAAAGCCACCAGTTCAGTGATTCACTCCCCCACTCCTCAAAAGGTTCAGAACAGCAGCACAAACAGGATTCCTGTATTGAGGGGCTAAACATAACTTATTTTTCTGTTATAAAACAATTTAATATATATTTAAAAAATTATATATTTACTAAAATAAATTTAATAGAAAATGAAAAAGTTGATTCAACCTAAAAAGATGACCTTACCTTGAAAAAGATGTCCAACCTTAAGGGTTCCCAAACTTTTTCTCATACAAATTTTAGTGAGATTTTAAACAATGAAGCAAAAGAATAATTGCCACACAGTCACACATTTTTTGACTTAGGTTAGCAGGTTATGCATTTCAGGTACAGAAATAAACAAGCGACTGGTAATATTGAAAATAAAGTGCTTTGTATGTAAAATAAAATATACAAAGCTTGACCAAACTTGCATCTCTAGTTCAGGAGGTCAAGAAGGTGTTGCATTTCAGCTATAAAAATATACATGCCACAAATAAAACAGAAAATAAAGTGCTGAAATCTGTATTTTCAGTAAAATAAGTGCAGCTTTACCAAACTTAAATCACTTCCTTAGAAGGTCAGCTGGCAGCACATTAATTCACTGGTCTCTGAATGGATCCTGGCTAATGGAGGTCTTCAGTCTGTTCTTGACAAATTTCAGTATAGAAAATGTCCTTTCACAGGCCACTTGTGTTACAGACAGTGCAACATTCACAATAGAATGTAGTTTAGACAGGAGGTAGTAGCCTACCAGCTCATTATTACAGCTACATAAAAGGGCTCATGGAGAATCTCAACCAGTGATCATGTCATCTTCAGATAAAAAAAAAAGTTTGCCCCCAAACAACCCCCAGCGCCCACATCTGTCTTTCTTTAAATGGTTAACTCACATGATGTTTCGGGTGACTGGACACCACTGCTGGTGGATTTGAAAATATCGTGGATTTTCTGGCATTTCCCCGCCTCCTTTTCAAGTGCCTTTTTTAAAAATAAAATTTTCTTTGCTTTTTTTTGGGTCCATTTGTACGCTACCAGGCAGCACCACGTTCCTCTGTCTCTCTGTTGTTCCACCTCCATGCACTCTCGTGTTAAAAATAAAACGAGTAATAATAATTTTAATCAATAGCCAATTGGTGAAGGTGAAAACTGACAATGATTTCATTGGTGGGCAGGTGCCAGTTTCTGCAGACCAGTCAGCTGCACCAATGTAGTTTGCCATGATTTTTTATCTTATTTTTCCCCCCAGTTAGGCCACTTAAGAGCCCAGGCCACCAGGAATAGTCCCACTGCTCCTAAGGGCCAGGCCGGATCCACACCACAAAAGGATGTTGAGCACCCTTAAGCCAATGGTGCCACTCCAAGGCCATAATGAAAGCTCTTAATCTCCCACATCATAATTTCTTTTAGCAGGAGAGAGATGAGCAGAAAGGCCATCAGAAAGATGCTGAAAGAGAACTACACCCATTGCCACATCAGAAACATCTACCTCAACAAAAAAAAGGAAGAGAAGAATCAGGTAAGGTAAGGATAGGCCTTAAAGTAAACCTCCCCTTTAATTCTTAGAAGGCATGCTCAGCTTCTTGGGGCAAGACACAAGGATCTGGTTTAGGTTTAGTGAGGTTGGTCAATGGGGCAGCAACAGCACTAGAACTGGCAAAATTTTCTATAAAAATTGGCCAAGCCGAGGAAGCGTTGAACTTTCTTAATAGAGGTGGGTTGCGGCCAGTCCTGGACAGCTACCTTCTTTGGATCCATAGAGGTTACCACTAGACAGGATGAACCCCAAGAAGGAGACCATGGACACATGGAATTCGCATTACTCTGGCTTGACAAATAAATTGTTTTTAAGCAGGCACTGGAGAACAGCTCTCACATAATAGAAAGCTTATGTAAAGACTGAAAACACTAAAATATCATCGAAGTAAACAAAAACAGAGTTAACATATATCTCTCAAAACATCATTGAGTGCCTGAAAGACAGCTAGGACATTAGTTAAACTGATGGCTGTGGGTGTATCGAAGGCCGTTTTCCATTCATCTCCCTCTTGTATCCAAACCAAGTAGTAAGCATTACAGAGGTCCAATTTGGAGAAGATGGTTGCTTCTTGAAGCAACACAAAGACTGAAGACATCAAAGGCAGAGGGTAAGGGTTCCATACTGTTATTTTGTTTAACTCATGATAATCAATGCAGGGCCTCAGTCCTCCATCTTTCTTCCCAACAAAAAAGAACCCAGCTCTGGCAAGTGAAGAGGGATGAATGACTCCAGCCCCTAACAAACTCTGGATATACTCCTCCATAGCTCAAACCTCTGCAGGTGAAAGGGAGAAGATTCATCTGCATAGGGGAAGATTGCCAGGAAGAAGGTTGTTAGCACAATTATGTGGTCTATAAGGAGGCATTGAGGTGGCACTCTTCTTGCAAAAAACCTCACTTAAATCATAGTACACAACAGGGACTTGGGACAACGAGACAGAGAGCCTAGCTTTAGAGAGGAAGATTAGAGGAAGATTTACAACTGGGATCCCATTCTACCACAAATTGGTAGTGGAGAAGAGGCAGCACAAGGGAGTGATCATTGGATTGCAAGTAGAGAACTCTGTTAGATCTCTTGAAGAGTCTGCTCGTCTACCGTAGGCGGCTTCATGAGAGAGTAAAGCAATGTTCATTACGACTCACAATAGCATCATAACTGGCAATTGCTGCAAAAGCTAGGTTCGAAGTTACAGACAGATCTTTTGCCTCAGCAGTCTGAGGAGCTGGGGATATCTTCACTCTGAAGAGTATTCCATAGTTCGGTCTTGCTGTTAGGACCACCCAGGAATTGAACCCGGGTTTCCTGCATAACAGGCAGGAACCAATTCTCTAGGCTACCAGGAAGGGTGTGTAGACTCAGATGCTGAGTGTCTAGAAGAATGAACAGACGTTAAATCCAGGCAAAGGTAATCAACAGCAAGCAAAACTCAGTGTCATTCTGAAGCAATGGCCAAAAGTGGCCAAAAGTATAATAACAGTTCAAATCATGACACTACTACAGGTGGTGGGTCCATGGGAGAGCAGCCCGATGTCTCCTCTTCGGGCTGGGCCCAGTTGGGCTCCATGGGCAGAAGCCCGGCCACCAGGCACTCACCTCTGAGCCCCTCCCCAAGGCCTGGTTCCAGGGGGGCACCCCTATAACCTGTGTCAAGGCATGGGTTCTTGTGTTTTCCCTTTCATATAAGTCTTCCAAACAACACTTATTCTGGACCTTCACCAAGGACCTATTTGGCTTGGCTGACCCCTTCAGGGGCATAATGCCCCCGACAACATAGCTCCTAGGATCATTAGGACATGCAAACTCATCCACCACGATAAGGTGGCGATTCAAGGAGGGGTGTCATTTAATTAAATAAACCAAATTTTTCACAGTTTATTCTGTAAATTTGCACCAAAGCAAGTAAACACAGATCAGAAATATAACATTTTACTAGCTCTCTATTTGGCACAACAACCACAGGCCATGTTTTGAATAACGCATCATTTAATATGAAGTGCATTTAAAAGGACACATTTTATATGCTCTACAAAACTTTGTATAATTGGGATGACACCTTAAATGAGTTCCTTTAAAAAGTTTTTTTCTTAGCTTAGACAGGAGAGTCAATGCAGCATCACAGGAGTAACAGTGACATCTTTGGGGATTCGAATTGACTGATTCAATACGATTCAATTTAGTTTTATTTGTATACCACTTATTACAAGCAACTTTACATAGTAAAAACAAATTTGTTGAAGAATGTAAACTTACTATGATTTTGATTTTAAACATTTCTCTATAAAACCTACACATCTCTAATCAACAAGCCTGTGGCAACGGTGGCAAGGAAACACTCCCTCAGCCGATTTGAGGAAGAACCCTTGAGGGGAACCAGACTCAAAAGGGAAACCCATCGTCATTGGGTGAAATCAGATAAAATTACAAACTATGTAGCAGAAACTTCCCTACAGTTTAACATGAAGTCTAGTTGGTTATCTTATAACTGTAATGGGAATTGTAGTTCTAAATCATTTAATAGTTAAATTTAATTTGTTGTACTCACAGCGATGAACATCTATTAATCCATCCATAATCGATCCTTACACATTATTTCCAGTGAAACCTGTACACTGTGTCTTTGGATTATTCTGAGTAATGAGCACCTAGATGATGCTGGATTTTTCAAATGTTTTGAACTCATCCTGCACAAGTATATTTAAAGCTATTGGCATAATGAGATACCAGGAACTCACAGTTCAGGGTTTAAACCCTGTATAGGGTAATACAAGCCCTAAATACTATTGTATATTTATTCATTTTCTGAACCGATTAATCTTAATTAGGGTTGCGGGGACAGGGTACACCCTGGACAGCTCTCCAGGCCATTGCAGAGCTTAAATAATAATAATAAAATTATAATTATGATGGTCATCTTGCTATACTAGGTGGAAACAACAATTCTTGAGTCTGTTCAGGGGGTAAAAAGACATTTATGTTCTTACTTACTCACTGACAAACTCCTTAATCCTATTAGGGTCATGGGAAGGCTATAGCCTATCTCTGTTGACACTGGGCAAAGGCAGTGTACAGCGTGAACCACTCAACAGACCATCTCAGGGCCAACACACACAACCATTTACATGTTCACCTATGGATGCCTTTGTAATCAGTATTGTAAGGTGTGCATGAGGGATGCGAATGTGTAGACCAAAAAAAATCTAATTACTGTGTTAGATTGGCTAAAATTGGACTCTTAAAATACATGAGTAAGACTGAAATCACACTAATTCATTTTTTGCAAAGCTGGACTAATACAGCTTGATAGTTTGATTTGTAGTCCAGTTATGGTAGAGCTACATTTTAATGTATACTTTCAGTCAGAGTCAAACCAGCAACAGGCTTCAATCTGGAAATAACAGAAGAGGCAGCATAAAAGTACACATAATAAGGAGTCATGTGAATACCTAAGACAGAGTGTTAGGGCCACATTAAGAAAAATGTTTTTTGACAGACTTTGAGAATAAAGTCGTAATATTACGAGAAAAAAGTCGTAATATTACGAGAATAAAGTCATAATAATACGAGAATAAAGTCATAATATTACGAGAATAAAGTTGTAAATTTACGAGAATAAAGTTGTAAACCTGTTTTAAAAGAGGAAAGTCGCTAAAATGAGAGCTGTGGAGCATTTCGTGAAGTTATTCTTCAACATAGGTTTCACAAACCAAGAGATACTTAATCTTTTGGCACATCAGCACTACATTGCTATTAGTATTAGGACTTTGAAAAGAATCTGCAAGAAAATGCATCTATTCCGCAGAAAGAACCAGGCGGACTTAGATGAAATCGCTGCGTTTGTGGAG
This sequence comes from Neosilurus hyrtlii, assembly GCA_028564935.1. Taxonomy (NCBI): domain Eukaryota; kingdom Metazoa; phylum Chordata; class Actinopteri; order Siluriformes; family Plotosidae; genus Neosilurus; species Neosilurus hyrtlii. The sequence continues at coordinate 22,369,616 of JAOUQZ010000044.1, forward strand.
GGGGAAAGGGCTGGAACTGGTCGACTGCAGGGTTATAGATGGATGCATCAGCGGGCCATTCAGAGGGGTTTTGTGGTTTCTTAAGAAACAATCCGGCTGATAATTAAGATTTTGGATCCAGAGGGAGTTGAGCGCCGGTGAACACGGCGTCTCCGAAGCCAGCAGTACACCTGCAGAACCCCCAACGCTTTATGGCATATGGATTCTTATGATAAACTAAAGCCCTATGGTATTGGCATTAACAGATGCATTGATGGATTTAGTCATCACATAATGTGGATGAAAGCATATACAACTAACAGCAATCCAAAGGTAATAGCTGATTACTTCATCAATACTGTAATGTGCATTGGAGGCTGCCCGCAGCAGCTGAGAGCTGACCCTGGTACGGAAAATGGACACGTCAGGGACATGCAGATGTTCTTCCATAGAAATCACACGGACCTTCATGCGGGAGATGGAAGCTTCATTTAGAATAAAGCCTGAATTGTAGCGAAATAGAAATACTCTTGTAAAGTGCAAGTACCACATTGTATTATAAGTGCAACAACCAAGTTTAGCTACTCTGTTCTATGATGAGTGAACTTTTGAAATGTTCAGCAGATGCCTGTTTTCATCAAAATGACTCAAACACAATTGTATCAAACATATCTTTTAGTAACTTTCAAGTAACTTAACATTCAGAATAAAACATCTTTATACAAAATGACCTCAAGAAATCCAGTGTCTTTTTCAATGGCCTTCTTTTGTAATCTATAAAAATGAATAAAAACGCTTCAACAATTGCCTGATCACAAATGATCAATTTATATGTTCTGTAAACATGAAAAACTTTAGTTTGATGCAAAAACATAAATATAATTCTTTGTAAACAATACACAACCTCTGTTTAACACCAACAGATCAAGACATACTTATGTAACCAATTTGATAACCTGTTTTTCACAACCGATTAATATATTTTTTTCTGTAACTGAGAAAATCATTCAGAGCCTGTCCTAGGACATCCTGCTCTTGACAACTCACAAACTGGAGAAAACCTGCCTGCAAACACAAAAGCAATTCTCTACAAAAGGTGGGGCTAGCTTGATGGGGAAAGTATTGGAAATCTTGGAATCTTTTCAAAAGAATTCTTCCAATTGCTCTCCATGTAGCAGCACTGAAATCATGCCTCAGAAAAGGCACTATCAAAGTTGTTCCAAGGGTGCACCGTTCATAAAACTCTTCCCAGAAACTACTGAAGCTGTCTCTGACAATGCCAGAACTGCTGCCCTTTTCCACTGAGTTGTCAAGAAGTAGACATTTTACTTTCAAGGTTTTGTTCATGATCTCAGAGACAGAGAATGCCTCTATTATTTCACTGAACCTGTTTGTGTGGTGTAAGATCAAGGTTATTTCAGGTAAAGTATGAAGAGGGCTTGGAGTAAAGTCATCAGGTTGGTAGAGCAGTGTGTCACTGAGATACTCATCATTAGATGTTTGCTGTGCACCAGATATGATTTCAGGGTCAGAGGTATCTATCTCTCTCAATCCCAACTGATTTCTGTCCCTTCTGAACACCAATGTACTGGCAAAGCTAAGCTCATCATCAAACTCCTCACTCACCAATACTTTTGGTTTAGTTGCTAATTAGAGGCGAAAATTTTGAATAAAAGTGCTGTAAATGCTTTCAATTAAAACATCTTTGGGAAGAGGATTTTGCTTGAAGTCCCAAACATAAAATTCAAAGTCAGATTCATTACCTTTGCTAGATGCGCCTTGTGGAAAGAACAGGACCTTTCCTTGTTTCAAAATTTCATCATAACCTGCCTGAATATTCATTGTTACCTTTCTTGTCCCTCCACCTTGTTTTGCTCTGACTTGCTTTGCCACTTCATTGTCAGTGTTAATCCATCCTATTTCAACACTTCTTGTGGACTGTTTTGCTCTACATTTTGCTATGTGAGATGTTTCTGGCTCTTCTTCCACTCTTTGGGTTTCCTTTCTAAGTTTCAGTTTCTCTCTTAGTTTTGGGGGGAAAAAAACCTGTTTTTGCTTTGATGGGTTTGTGTTAAGCTTGCAAAAATTGAACAGAGCAACTCTGTCTCCATATGATGGAGGATATTGGGCCAGTTGAACATCTTCCATTAGCGGAATGACCTCTTTGTCAATCTGGAGATAGGACAGAGACAGGACTATCAACTTCAGATGCAAAAGAACAATAAACCTAAGCAAAATGCAAGACATTCATCAATTGTGATAAAACAAAAAATTACAAAAGTTATGGTTCAGCTTATTTGACATATGGCTACATGAGGTATTATCAAATCTTATTTTATCCACATGAAATGGTGCAACCAAGAAAACATGCATTCATCTAAGTATATACTGCATTTTAAACGTTTTTGCATATTTTCATAATTACAGTCATCAAACAGCCATGCCATTTGAGGCTACATTCCCTCAGCCATATAATGCTTATATTCTGACACTGAAGTGCTGCTGTCATGATAGCAGTGTGCATCAAGTGCACAAAATGGTCACTGAGAAGTTTCATATGTCCCTTTTAAACTGGATATTCTTGCTAGTAAAATTCAGGCTAAGTGAATAAGCTCTCAGACTTAGAGAGTCTTAAAGACTTTCATGTTTGTAAATACTGTCCTGAGTCATGAATAATGACTAAAACTTTTCAAACTTTTCAAAGCTTAATTTTTTTTGCCCCCCTTAAGTAGCAAAAATGGTTGGGTGGATGACAGGTTCATCTTACTGTACATTCAGAACACTACCTTTTGCTCTTCAATCAAACTGACTGTTTCCTCTGGGACACCTCTACCTCTTGTAAATGATGCAACATCTGTCAGTTTCTCTGCCATCATGGATCTGTAGCATAAAAACAGTATAGTTTACATAGAAAATTATTTGCAAAAATGACCCACTTGCCCAGTATTTGTGGCATGAAAACAATGTAAGGCACCATCAGCTTTGGCAGACCAGAAAGTAGAGCATTACAGTAGTGACTTTTCACTATCTGTATTTTATTATTTGTTTGTGTGGGTTTAATGCCAGTTGCAATCTAAAATACAGTCACATAGCTACCCATGCCATAGCATCTTCAAGACTAAACAACACCAACAAATGCTACCATATTATAATTAAAGAAAAAAACAATTCTATTAAGGCTGCGTGAGCTGTTTATTCATTATGTTATGCTTTTAGCAGACACTTTTATACAATACAACTTACAAGAAGAGGATAAATAATCAAGCTACATAGATTTCTTCTATCATATGTTTCTATGATTTAACATGACAGCTGTAACAATAAAGAAAAAACAATCAAATCAACAATCAAAAAACAAAAACAACCAGGACTCCTGCCTGGCTTTTGCCACAATGAAGCACTTTCACACTAATGGTGGATTCTTAGCAATTTTAACAATGTATCTATGTTTAATGTAACATTTATTCAAACTGTCCCAAAGTGGCTTCTCTTGTTCTATTTTGCCACACAGCTGGCTACCACAATGACTCGAGTTTGCGTCTACGTGCAACTTTTTTTTTCCACCATAAAATCGGGGACATTTTTGAGTGGGGACAGGCCGGTCTAATCGGGGACTGTCCCCTAAAAACAAGGGTGTCTGGTCACCTTATGGTTGACTGCAGTTTTTTAAGCGAAGAGACGCTACGTTGAATACACAGTCTCCATTCTCCCTCGTAATGTCACATGCTATTAATTAAAACGTCACAATTATGCCTGTAGAAAAGGCTCAAAGTCACAAAGAAATTAAGTTCCTACCGAGGCAGCTGAAATAGTTAAAATTTCTCATCAGAAGCAAGTCAGTAAAATATTACCTAATTCAGTTATCAAGAATTTATTAAAAGGTCCATCTTGGCCACTTTTCTTAGTATATAGACATGGCTGTAAGCAATACTGTATACACACAGCTAAATCTTTAGGGACTGGTAATATGGCGGACAGCTGGATTCACTTCTAAGTGGGCTGATAGGCCGAGTGCTTAAACCAGTTATTTTTAGATCAGTGGTCTGAACACATACCTCTTCGTTGAGGGGTGCCAGCCTGATGATAACTGGAGATTGTCAAACTTTTAGTTAGTAGGTGATTTGAGGCTGTATTTTAATTGGTTCCTGTAGATTTCTAATGGGGCACAGAACTATGCGACCCTCCCACTTTTGTTAGCAGCGAACTAGCATTGTTGTACAGTTTTTTTTAATCTGATGTGATTGGACAGTTCTTGTAGGTGTCAATCATGTTCACAGTCCCCACGTTGACTATCACTTGTCAGTCTCATCTTTTGCAACTGAGAGAGCTGAGCATGATGCAAACAAAACTACAGAAAACAAACAAACTCGGTCTTGTCCTTACAAAACCACCCATATTCTAGATGTTCAGTGGAAGAACAAAGGAAAATAAAGGAACTTGGCCCGGACCGACCTGATTTACAGATTCAGCAGCGAATGAGCATACAACCAGTGTTTCTCCCGTACCTGCTATGAAAACGGGTGTTGGATAGCTGGATGCGGTGTGCCTTTTACTGTTTCCCTGCCTGTTGTTTCAAAGTGCTGGCACTGAAACGTTGTGGACACGGACTGGTGTAAGAGACTTAAAGCACCTGTCAGAAAAATGTAAACGGCACAAAAATAGCAGGAGCCATCTTGATGACAGCATGGATCGAAACCTTTTCGGTAGACTTAACATTGCTGAACAGTGAATGAAAAAATCCACACATCCTGTCATGAATAATAGACTGTGTTAAATTTTGTGAAGCTTTGAATTGGCTCTCCGTGGCCATGATGAGAGTGAGACCTCTGAAAATCCCCGGCTGTTTCGAGGGTTGGTGCATTTTGCTGCTTCCCTTGATGCCGTGCTGAAAGAGCACCTAGAGAGTGGCACTGTTTTCAAAGGGACTTCAAAAACGGTGCAAAAATAAGTTATTGGACTGTTTGCTGTCTGTTGTGAGGGAGCACACCATCAAAGAAGCTCAGAGTAGAGATTTCATAGCTATCCAAGCGAATGAGGCTATGGATATTGCCATACAGTGCCTGCTTGTGCTGTGCTACATAGATGACAGAAACAATGTACAGGAGAGATTTTTTGAGTTCATTCCCCTGCTGGCAGCTGCATCAGTTCAACTTGATAATGCGACAGGCCACCTCTCACATAATCTAAGGTGAGAATATTTTTCTCAAACCATGGTGAATTTTATGGATTCTTTTCCAAATCACGCAAGTGGACCTCTGTCCTTGACACAGTGGTGGCTCACAGACTGCCAAAATTCAGCAACATCAAATAGAACTTTCACAGCTGTGCCATCAACACTCATTCAGTATTTTGAGACAATCCGAGACCAAGGTGACTTTGACCCTGTAACTGTCAGAGAAGCATGGGCCTTTGCTATTCTGCTAGAGAATCAGGATTTCAAGTTCTTTCTGAAACTCTTCCACAATGCCACATGTAGACCTTCTCTAAGTCAGACTTCAGAAGAGGAACATTGATGCAGTCTGTATTAATGAGTGTATCCAGCAGTTTCAGCAAGACATTCAAAACATCAGGTAGGAGGGGTATTCCTATTATTAATAAGATTTCTTTTTTTTGCTCTCACACTCCTATTACAGCATTTTTTTTTAAACTTTCAATGATTTCTGTTGTCCACAGAAATTTTCACCGTTCCATGGTTGAGGAAAGCAGGGGCCCTCAGCTGAGAAAAAGGCTTCGGACACTCAGCCCACACCAACTTGAGAGGATTGCAGAGGAGATGGGTACACTTTATTTTGTAGAAATCAGTCATTTATCATTTGATTGATATTGGTATTTGGTAAGATTAAGGACATAAACTGCAGAATTGTAAATTTTCCATTGTTTCTGTAGGTGGGTCAAACCACGTTATCAGTGACACCTGGCTGCAGGAGGACATGTTTAAGCAGTTAATGGCCTACCGAATGATAAATGCAAGCAAGCTGAAAACAGAGCTTGGTCTCATCTACAGCAAGGACGTTTTCAAAGCCTGTTTGTTGGACCTGTTCCACTTGTTTTACATTACCGCACCTATGACCACAGCGGAAGCTGAGCAGTGCTTCTTAACTTTGAAAAGAATTAAAACTTTTTTCAAAAACACATTTGTCCAAGAGAGATTGAATGCATTGGCTATGCTGTCCATGGCAAAGAGAGTGATGACTGAGATCATAGAGCAATTAGCAGGACAGAAGGAGAGAAGGGCAAAATTTATGTTTAAGTACTGCCATTGGCCAGTGATTAGACAGCATTACAAAACTGTGTTGGTTTGAAATTTGAGGTGTGTTTTGTTTTTTTGCTTAACTATATTCCATTTAATTTTGGTATTTTAAAACATGAAAATCTCAATTAGCTATTGGTGGACTATCTTTAGCATGACTGGTGTTATTATCAATTTGTGATGAATACAATGATCTATGGACGTGGGAGAAATCACTTTTATTTATAATAAAACAGGGAACAAACCTTGATTAAATCTGTAGGATACATTTTCCTTCTTACTAACTCTGTGACTGTGTAGACATTATTGTGGCTGTCAGGTGTGCAGTGCCAGGATAAAGTGTGCCCACAGCACCATCTGCCACTGATGTGGTGTATAGGAAAACAATGGTGATCTTGTGATAAAAGGGGTCACAATCACTGAAACATCACAGAGTTTTATTTTTAAGACACTTCACTGTATTAAAAGTTACATACTGTATCTCTGCCTCTTTGAATTCTCAAATTTTAAAGTGACCTACAATTGTCTACAAGTTACATTTTGAAAGTTCATCATCTTCTTCCACTTGTTCTGGGATCGGGTCGCAGTGCATTTTGAGAATTAAGTAATTTTAAAGCTAGTTAATTTTACACTAAAATTTAAAATTGGTTAGTTGTAAGAAATGAAAATAAGAACACCATGGAATTTCATGAAGTGATATATCATTATGTGATAAAGATGTAACAAGTGGGGACAGTGATGTTTGATTCACATTCAATAAATGTATATATGTAAAGTCATTCTCTATATGTAAAGAGATAGTGTATATAGCCAATACATGTACAGAAAGCCATGGGTAACCTGCTAGTGATATGTTAGTGATATATATGTAAAAGAATGTAAAGCTGCTTTGTGACAATGTCAATTGTAAAAAGCGCTATACAAATAAAACTGAATTGAATATATGTAAAGATTATTAAAATAATGGTGTTAGTAAAGATGCTTATGTCCATGTTTATGTAGAAATTGTCATTTTAAGTTGCCTGTTAATCCATACTGTCAAAGTTGCTCCTTGTATCCCTTCTATTCCAGTGCTGTATCCACGGATATCAATATACAGTGCAGCAGAGCAGTGCAGCCGTCAATTCTTGGTTTCTAATGTCGGAAGAACAACAGACCACAGCGGTCTTGGTGCATGGTGTGCATGCACAGATTGAACGTGCTTCGAAAGGCTTGTCAGAGACTTCATCACTTCTTCTCTACCAGCCACCCTGGACCCGATACAGTTTCCCAACCGTCCCAACCTTTCTACCGAGAACGCCATAGCACACCTCCATCACACAGCCTTAAACCATCTGGACAGCGGAAAGGGGAATTATGTGAAAATGTTGTTGGTACCACAGTCGGTACGGTTGGGCAACCATGTCTCAACATCACTCACCATGAGCACTGGAGCCCCCCAGGGCTGTGTTCTTAGCCCACTGCTGTACTCTTTATACACCCATGACTGTGTGGCCACTTCCAGCTCCACCAACATCATTAAGTTTGCGGACGACACT
>JAOUQZ010000044.1:22405550-22418172 GCA_028564935.1 Neosilurus hyrtlii
TACTTTTGAAATTGAGACGCTACTTTTGAAATTGAGACGCTACTTTTGAAATTGAGACGCTACTTTTGAAATTGAGACGGTACTTTTGAAATTGAGACGGTACTTTTGAAATTGAGACGCTACTTTTGAAATTGAGACGCTACTTTTGAAATTGAGACGCTACTTTTGAAATTGGGACGGTACTTTTGAAATTGGGACGGTACTTTTGAAATTGAGACGGTACTTTTGAAATTGAGACGGTACTTTTGAAATTGAGACGGTACTTTCGAAATTGAGACGGTACTTTCGAAATTGAGACGGTACTTTCGAAATTGAGACGGTACTTTCGAAATTGAGACGCTACTTTCGAAATTGAGACGCTACTTTTGAAATTGAGACGCTACTTTCGAAATTGAGACAGTTCTTTTAAAAGTAAGACAGTACTTTTAAAAGTAAGGCAGTACTTTTAAACACATGAAATCACCAGGACAAATGCTTGGCCTTTGTATATGCAGAAAAGATTCAGCCATGAGTGGACATGGTACTGCAAAGGTTTCTTTAGATACTTGGATTTGTCCTCATTGATTATTAAATCCATCTGGCTTGGCCCATGAGTGAGCCCCTAGCTGACACTAAAGCACACTGCCCATAAATCTCCTATTGGCTTTGTGTATCAGACTGGCTGTGTGTAAATGCCATTAGGCCCCTTTATAGAGTAAAATGTGTTCCTACAGAAAATAAATAGTCCAATATATTGGTTTTATTAGCTTTAAATTCTCTTTCTCAAAAAAAAAAAACCTCAAAAAAAAACATTTTGAACTCAAATGCTATGCCAGAAATAATGCTTCAAGCTAGATATAAAAAGTAAAGGAGGGATTTAATTCGAGGGAACTTTATATGATGATTTCATCTCACTATGGTCAGTCTTTCCTTAGAAATACAGAAGAGCATCCTCTATTTATTTATTTACTATTATTAATTTATTAAATTAATTAATTAGTTTTTTGATGCCATTGTTCTACCTGCCATAACCAGTAAATATCTGCAGTCAGTCAGAAGGTTTAGGTCCTGAGGCATATTTTCCCAATTTTGCATCCATTTTGAAGCTTTTGCACCGTCGTAAAATAAATTGTCTAGAAGTCTGTATTATATGCGTTATGCTCATGTTAAAACAACCCTCATTCTTCAAGAAGAGTGATATGCCGCAGTGTTGCCAAGCTCCGCACAATGCTCATGTGTTTCCCAGAACAGTGAACTGTCTTCCTGGCAGGTTTTTGGCTCCACTTCACATTAGTAAAAAACATTTTTTATATGTTGGCTACTTGATGACAACAATTTGGCTTAAAAACAAATGCTCTTTAAAAGTCATCTCCCACAAAAAAAAAAGTTTTTAATTATCTTTAATACGGAGTAAGGAGGCGGGGCATCTGTGCATTTATTTTCCTTCCTGACCGACCACTTTCATCAGCAGGAGTGTGTACTGACAGAAATGCTTTTTTGATCCTTCCAGAAGACTGTCGGATATCACAGCCAACCACTCGACACAATCCCAGCAGGATTCGATTCGGTGTCGTCTTTGTGAAGTTGAATGATTTGCAGCAGAGGATTGGCTGGCATTACAGCTGACCGGCTGGGGTTAAAATCAGCAAGATGCAGGAGGTTTTGTTGTTTGTAATAACTTGTGGTATTGCATCAAGAAGGACTTCTGATGGATCCCCTCAAGCATTGGTCATTTTTATTATTGGTCATTTGACAAATTTTATTTGTCACATACAAATTTTACACAGTACAATATGTAGTGAAATGCTTAGTACAACTGTCCGAAATGTAAAAAATAAACTATCAAAGTAACAAGAAGAAAAGAACAATAACTAAACTTTTTAAAGGATTTTAAAGGTCAGTATAAATATAAAATGAAAATAAATGTATAGAAAATATATAGAATAAAATATAATATAAAATAAAAAATAAATATAGGATACATACATATATATATATATAATGAAATATAAAGGCAATATAATGAAATATAACATAATGCAGAGGTGATGTTGTGCCCATTTTCAGTCGATTATTTTTAATTTTGGACACCGGTGAAGCAACAAAGTAGATTCCTAATCCAAAACACTCCACGGTTCTTGAGATTGACGCATAAAGTGAGCTGGTACTTAAAACTCCCTCAGTTCACACGAGGAAGAAACCTTAAGAGGGACCAGACTGAAAAGGGAAACTCATTTGGGTGAAACCAGACAAAAATACAAACCATGTAGCAAAAACTTCACTACTGACCAAAGTCCAATTGGTTACACCACAACTGTGAGTTCTAAATCATTCTAGCAAAAGAGTTTATATCACCAGCAGTGAAAATTCATCCTCACAGTCTGAGTGCACATCTAGGCCCATATGGATCATCAGCAGCAGCACACCAGAACAGACCACATGACTCAGAAAGCAGGAGGATCAGGATCACCAGCATCCCAGAAGCAGCATGTGTACCTCCGCAAAAACAGAAATAGAGTAAGAGGTATGCTCAAAACAGTGTAATGGTAAAAGACGAGTTTATTAGTGCTGAGTGCAAGCAGGGACTCCGGCACGACTGACTATAACAGCATAATTAAAAGGGAGAACCAGAGGGATGACAGACATGAGGACATCCTGTGATATCAGGCAATCAGTTACTCCACTGTCACATATCTGTAAATGGATGATGGACAATATTCAAATGACACCCCGGTCATGGAATTACTCATTTACAGGAATCTCGTCATTTCCTCTGCTGATGCTGATTTTGGTGATTAGCCACACTGTGTCACCCCCATCCAAGATCTGTCTCAATAGGGTACATAAAAATAAAGAACATTTCTACAGAAATGTGGCGTCATGCTGAGCGCAGATGCTCACCACCCCTCACACCTTGTCCCTCAGACACACTTGCCAGGGCTCATTTGGCCTTGCTGAAGACTCAAGAGTCCAAAACAGAGAGATCATGAATATTTCAATTTCTGGCGAGTTGGACACATTAAAATGCGCGCATACATCATATAACTTTCCCCATAGCAAATGGATTGAAAGTGTTTGGTGTGTTACTGTGCATGTGCATGCCATATGTACAGTTCAAGGCGTGTAACCCGGGGTGAGATTCTGCTGTTCGAGTTCTGCGTCGTCCTCTAACAGCAGAACCGGTTTCAGATGTGGGGTTGGAAGAGAGGCGAGTTTTTACCGGTTTGTCTGACTGATATCTTCCTTGACCTCTCTCTTCATCGACGTGTTTGGAAGTCATCCCTGCTGTCTGTTGGCTCGCTGGCCTTCCTTTATTACGGTTTATTACAGTGCACTGCAGTAATCTTAAAGATCGCTATCTGCTTCATGACATAATGGTGATCAGATTGCAGAGTGTTTGGACCTGCGCGGCTGAGAAAAGAGTCGCAATTTATTGTCTGTCTTCTGATCCATTGTAATTCCCTCATGAAGTTTGTTTGGGATACCTCAGAAGAAAGAATTCTGATAGGCGCTCTAAGTGGAGTGCTGTTTCCTAGCTGTGTGGCTATGATCTAAACCCTTCATCAGAGCAGCATTCTGTGGTCTCCAGCATGTTTGTGGTCCTAACCAGACTTCAGATTTACGAGAGGATGTTCTCTATTTTCACTCCTGAATTGTTACTGAGTGCTATGCAGAGCCTGATGCTGATGTTTACTGTAGCCTTTTGTCTTTTCTCAAGAGCCCTTAGCAGGAAAATCCTTATACATACACGCATATTAAAAACCTTTACCCCTGTGCTCTTTAATCTCTCATTTTCATTGGTCAGAAGGTGTTGGTGAGTTATTTGTAACTGCAGCTCTGATACTAGTCCAGCAGCAAGGTTTATAGTTTTAATACCTCATCATTGTACAATTACAAAGCCCATTTGAATACTCAGTTACTATATTCATTAGTCTGTCTTTATTTCTTCAACAGACCGTCACTATGTATAACAGACTGTTGCTGTGGAGCGCATCATTAGTATAAGAAACTAATTTTGAAATCAGTATTTGGTAGGTGGATGTATAATACAGGAGCCTCGAAAGGGGGAACTCCTGATGCTCCACGGGGGATTTATACAGAGTTTCCGGAGCCGGAGCGGGTCACATATACTCGGCAAGAGACGGTACTGCAAGCGGGATAATGTACCACAAGAAAGTCATTATTGCGAATTAAACCCTGCCAGTGGAATCAGGACCCTCTCACGATAATGACATACTCGCCGTACATTTTCACTCACACAGTAACAACTTTCACAGCGATTTATATGGAAGACGTTTCACATTAACATAAAACATTGAGAACTGTTGATGTTTATTTGTGGAGAAGTTCAAGTGTTTGGGAAGGAGACTCCGGTGACTGTGCTCTCTCCACATCACATAAAGTTTTGATTACAGGACAGGAAATTGTGCTTTATGGTTTCTTGGGCTCAAGAAAGCAAGAAGCCAGTAGGCTCAGGTGTGAAATAACCCCACACACCTGGAATCGTGATATCACATACACACAGCATGCACATTTTTAGAGATTATTTCACACCAGAAGTGTTTCTTTTGGTGTAAATTTTCTCTAAATGTTTTGTGTGTGTGTGTATATATATATATATATATATATATATATATATATATATATATATATATATATACACACACATATGTGTAGAGAGAGAAAGCATATTTATTTATTGTTTTCTTTTTTTTTTGATGGATGCACTTCTCTGTAAGACTTTCTGATAGATGCTATAAATGTATAAGTGAATAAATATGAACAGATGGTTACTGTAGATCTCTGCCGTCTTCTCCCTGGGTAAATCTAAAGCATTGGCTACTGCAGGTCAGATGTGAATGCTATATCGAATATTGCTGAAAACAATGGGATTTGTGCAAACTGCTTGCTAAAATGATTCTATCTGCATACGTGCTTTTGCTGGTATACCTTTATATGAGCTAAAGAATATTATATGCATCTTTAAACTGTATAGGTTTAATTAAATATTTTAAAAATATACTCTTCACTCTCTCTCTCGCATACACATGAATAGATAAACAAGCTTGGGCTAATTACAGTAGTGACAAAGCCTTGTTATTGTACTTGGCATGGTAAAGCATCTTTTGGTATGTAAATAAGACCAGCCGGGAGAGCTTTGGTCAGGGTGAGGGATACAGAAGATCAGCCAGCCAATCTGAATTGCCACAGGCTGTTTACATATCTGCTCTCTGCTCTACGCCACAGGTTTTCGGCTTTCAGCCAAGCAGCAGTCCTGCTGGAAATATAACATACACACTTATCTGAGTGTGCATGCATCTCTTTAGCCTTCAGAGAGAAGGGCTCTATGTCCTGTAGGATCCATTAACTGCATCCTGTAGCATAATCAGAAAAATATTGGCTGAAATAACCAATCAAGACAAAATATTGTTGAGTGAGAGATGTTCAGCTCACCTGAATTTCTTAAAAGGATCTTTTTCTTATACGGTTTGAAAGATCAGACTTTATCGTGCTATGAGAAAGTTGTGCCTACATAACCATAAGACACCAAGTGTACAAGCCCATTTCTATTCATTCTTTTCAACTGATTTCAGAGCAAACCTTCACCAATCTCCAAGCTGGAAACACTCAACAAGAACTTATTTCTCAAAACAAACATGTTTTGACCACTGACTATTCTATTATTGGCTTTTACATTATGCAGGTCAACATACTCAAAAGAAACCCAAACTGTGCTGTCCAGACAAGATTAGGTTCCACCAGTGTTTGGGTTTCCTCAAGCTTTTCTCCACAGCTCTTTTACATCAACCTTGCCTGTTATGGATCTGGCTCATTTACTTTTGTTAAGAAAAAAAAAGCACCCTTTTAATTTTAGCTTTCTATATACATTGTATAAGTTATGTGGGTCATATTCAATATTCTAAATACAGCAGCGACAGTGACCTACACATCAGAAAACTGGGGAGAAATGTGAAAACGTCGCCATCTATTGGATGCATCAGCAAATCACATCAGTTTGTTTTGACCAAATTTGTGAGGTGCAGAATAAGAGGCAGATCAGACATATTAAAGATTTAAAAAAAAAGGAAATGATTATAACTTCTTAAGAAATTTATGAAGGGTGATAAGTCAATTTCAAAGCAATTCTAAATAAATGAGATAATTAAATAATTTGTTACATTTTTATTGACCTGAAAAATCCATAAATAAAAGTGGTCTAATAAGCCACACTCAAATTCATCATCATTTCATTAAATATACTTTAAAAAAAATAAAAACACAGCACATAAATAAAGCTAACCAGTCTACCATTACTTTAAAATCAATTCAGCAGCATTTGGTAAAGAATGTAATTGAGGTCAAAAATACACTAGTGGAGAAAATGAAATGTGAAGATTTATGCATCACACCAAAATACAGACAAAATAATAATATTAATAATAATTAAAAGCACATATATAAAGTGTAGCAGCTCAAAAAAAAATTTTAATTAAAAAACAGGGAAAAAAGGTGTTGGGGGGGTAGATTGTTTTTAATCTGAGATTAAGCTCTCTTTTTAAAGGTATACAATTAAAAAGTGTATGTCATTTAGTTTTAATAATTTCAAATTACTACAATTAATTACAACAGATTTCACATATTCATGGGATGCAATATTTCCTGTGATTACAAAAAAGCAGGGGCTCAGATATATATATAAAAAAAAAAGTGTAGATGTGTAGAATAAACAGTCTGTATGTGTAGACTGTAAACAGTCTGTATGTGCAGAATCCATTTACATATATGCCTATTTAAATTTTTATTTCCATCCTGATATAGAAGAAATGTCCATGTATGCTTTTCAGGAGTTCAAGATGTCCACCGCCACCAGGCTACTTTTGCTCTGTCCCACACTGCTTCAAGAGAATCCACTGCAGGACGCACATCCAAGATAGAGAACTGGTACGTGTTCTTGTCAAGGTCTCCTTCATAATAATCAATCACATACCGAACCTCTTTTCCACAGCGATCCACAATCCAGTCATGGCGGTCAAAGGGTAGTTCATATCTACACATCGCACACACACACATGGACTAAATGAAACACAGCCTAAATAAAAAGGTTAGAATATACTGTTCAGGGAATGCTGCGGAATTTAGCTCATTATTCAAACAGGCAATGACTTCATACCCCATCCAATGACGTATCCTTGCTCTAGGTGAAAGCTCCTTTGCTTTCCCACCAAACCGTTTCAAAGACGGGCCACATGGACATTCACTATAAACCAGAAACAAAGAAAATTGTTATGTTAAATGAGTATTAAAATGAATAATGAAATGAATTAGCATTACCAGCGTGACCGAAAAGGCATCGACACATCAGCCATTGCCGCCATGAGAGAAGAAAAGCAGACAAATTGTACTTTGATGGCCACTGTGGCCAATTAGCCAAAATATAGAATGAAACCTCAAGACAAACACCTCTATATACAAGCGTTGCCATATACAAGCCCTGAACTTACTAAAAATATGTTTTGATATGGGTTTCCGCTCAGCAGTTCAGCTCAGTACTCAAACAGCATCAAGACGTATTCGGATCTTTGTGGTTTTTCTGTGCATTGGTCAGAATATCCAAGAAATTACGGGTGCCTGACATAAAGTGAAAATGTCGGACATTAATGCTTTGTATGTCAGACACTTCAAAGTAGGCCAAACGTTTTCGGTTACACTGCATTACACTTCAGCTGAACTTTCATACTATCACACCCACTAACTACTTCAAATCAAACGCCTGTACACCTACACCATGCAATTCATGATCATTTGGCAACAGCGCAGTGTATTAAATCATGGAAATACAGGTCCACAGCTACAGTTAAATGAAAAGTAAATCCAAACTATATAAAAGCCCTATATTGTTTACACCCTTGCACATTAAAACACGATAGAAGCGTCTACATGAAGAAAAAAAGTAACAAATGCACACACAGGTGGGTGAGTACTGCGAAAATCGCATGATTCACATGTACGCAACTGTAAGTAATTGGCATGAGAACACAAATGAGCCGATGTTTGTCTGATGTATGTAAACGTTAGTTTGTATTATGAGCATGTGTGCCTAGTTTTGAGCATGTGAATGCCTAAGAAACAGCAGTCTTTTTAAACTGGCTAATGCAATGTAATAAAAGGATTTTAGCAGATTGCAAAGTCGAAAATGTAAGAAGAAGAAAAAAAAACACTTGATAATGAAAATATAGATATGTTCATGTGTAACAGGAGAGTTTGGAAGTCTCATAACCAACAACACAATGGGATATAAGCAACTCTGAGCACGTCATAGTCATTGTTGGTACCAGAGCTGCTGCTCTCTAGAATTTACAGAATAAAAAAAAAAGACACCTGTTGGTAAAATGTCATTACAGGAACTCTACAGCATTATTCCACTCCTTTCCACTGTGGTTAACAGAAAAGCATCTCACAGGCACAAACCTGGGGCTA
Organism: Neosilurus hyrtlii; assembly: GCA_028564935.1. NCBI lineage: Eukaryota > Metazoa > Chordata > Actinopteri > Siluriformes > Plotosidae > Neosilurus > Neosilurus hyrtlii. The sequence goes on from JAOUQZ010000044.1 coordinate 22,414,008, forward strand.
CATCTCTAGGAATGAGCATGATGTGATGAGCATGATGTGGACAGTCTACTACTATAAGTGGTACAGTACAACCACCATTTACTCACTGAACATGCAGTGCTTCCCACTTCAGGATCTCTTCCCAAGCCTGTTCATTGTTGCGGTTGTGGATTTTGATGATGTTTGTCATGTCATCAGGGGAAAGATCATCATCCTTCCAACGCCACCTATATAAACAGATCATTATTTTAATATTTCTGATATATTTAGAAAATGCGCTTGTATCTGTAATTAGAAGCTGATAACTCAGCCAAACATTCAGATACAACAACGATTTCAACTTACTGTCCTTCTAATTAGCTTGTTTAATAAGCTTCTTAAGAACTGAATTTACCATCAATAGCAAAAACAATGAACAACATTGGTTTTGTGTTAGTTAATATTCAAAGTTTCGATTTGTGCTATTTTCCTTTATCTAATTAAAGCAGGGCTGCACTATATTTGATTACATCAAGTATACTAAAGTACAATGAAGCCATCTGCTACGTCACCACAGCTACAGAAACTAAATTCCCATCTACCAGATCAGTCTGTTTGTGCCTGCCTATGAGCAAAACTGCACTTGTTTTTATTTATTTATTTATTTTTTATATGCACCGTGTGGACTTAGTTCATGTGTAATAATGGTCAGAGACATGCATGTGGCTGCATTATGACTGACTAAACACATGATTTGATTAGATTCACAATTCAGTTTTCCCACAATACTTTTTATAAAAAGAAAATTAAAACTTGATAAAAAGAAAATGCAACATGACTCTTACTATTCTTTATCAACTTATATAGTTATTCTGTTAAATTAAATGCATAAATGTGTACATTTCTTAATAACCAACAATAATTTTACCTAAAATACTACTAATAATATTTACATTAATAATATTTCAACATAATACAACTACTTCCATTTGCTTCTCCTTTCTTTAGCCTTCAGTAGTTCATAAAGATTTAACGCTAAATCTATTTGTACACTCAGTAACGCAAAACCTCCTTCCCACTTTACACCTGAAGTGTGTGTTACTTTCACCTATGGTAAGATCACATGCCTTCCTGCTGCAGTGTGTTATATTGTTCTCTGTTGTCTAAAACACAAATTAATTAATATTTTGATAATAGTCCTACATTTTTACCACGATTTTCCAGCGCACAGCATTTTGATTACACCCAACTATGATTCAATACCAATATCTATAGTTCTAAACATCATCCTGCATTTTCTAATTTATTCACTCTAATACACATACTAAGCAAAGCCAAGATTTCAACTTTTCTTTTTCTAACACACTACACTCCACAAACTTATCTGATCCTGCTGAGCTTAGCCAGAAAAACTGCCCTGAATGATAAATAAACTGGTTGTCACCATATGACCTAAGCAGTTGAGGGAGAAAGCTTTTAAATCATTTTAGGCCTGACATGCTGAGTATGCTACTTCCACACACAGCATTACTGATCAGTTTTTCAAACAAGTGAGGACAGGAAGCAGTGGAGTCCACACAGCCTTCTATATTCTCTTATATTCATCACCTGAGTAAAAATCAAACATCACCCAATGACTCCCAGTACTAGTATTAAGTACTTTTTATTTTATTCGTTTTCATCTGAGAGGTAATCTCTTATTACTTATACAAGACTGTTAGATTATTTAAAAAATTAAATAAATAATCACTCTCTATAGGTTTGCTTGCTATATGAATGATTAATGCTCAGTTTGCTAATTAATTCATCAAAAGTTAAAAAAAGAAAGAAAAAAGTATTGAATTTTTACCACTGGCCAGAATTTGATTTGCTGCCCAGCCAATCGTTTTTTTAATACTGAAATTAAGACTAGCCTAAACTGGTATTAGAAAAGAAAAAAGAATAACTTGGTTCAATTTAGCCTGATAACACACACCATTCAGCCATAACATTACAAACATTCTGAACACTAAGCAGGAATGAACACTTGGAGGGAACAACACTGATTATCTCATTGCAGTTGGTTCCATGTATTCTTTTTGCTGGGCTGTTTGATGTAAGCTTCAATCATGCTCTTCCCTTTAAGTCATTTACCATTTATCTTGGCTAATGCTCACAAGTTGGGCTAAGAAAAACTTATATGAATGAGTCAGAAAATGTGAATGTAGTTGTGTTGTAAATGAAATGTTATGATTAAAGATTAAAAAACATATGGGCCTGTGTGTGTGTGTGTGTGTGTGTGTGTGTGTGTGTGTGTGTGTGTGTACAGGAGGCCCTGTGTGTGAATTATGGGAAAGCACGAATTTGTAAACTGGCCCTCTGGTAGTCAGGAGAATTTTTGTAATGTTTGTAGAATTGACAACCTACATTTTGCAAAGTTGTCTTTGACATCGTATTTGTAAAATAAAGTTCTATATGTCAATTATTTTGTGGTTCATTAGATGGCAGTGATTAGCGACTCTTCTCTTTTGAGGTAGGAATTAGTGAACTCTCTTCCTCACAATAAATGTTTTGGCAGCATCTGACAGTCAAGCGTGTCTTCTGGCTGTGATTGGTCGTTTCTTCAGCTGCACTACTTGAAAGTTGAGAACAGTTTACCCGGCCACTACTCATCACTTAAGAAAATTCTGATCATCATCGCTTTAGCTTGCTGACATCCACTGACTTTATATGGTTGCATATCACCACGATTCACTTCTTGTGTGTATGCCTCAAAGCAGGATTTTGTATCTCAGGAACATCCACTGACTTTATATGGTTGCATATCACCACGATTCACTTCTTGTGTGTATGCCCCAAAGCAGGATTTTGTATCTCAGGAATTCTGCAGCCGCCATCTTGATTATGCAAATACCACTGACCATAATGACTGTACTCTAGTTAAGTCCGCTGATCAATACACTTTTGACTCATCAAAATGATGCAATATCAACAGAATTGTAAAATGTTTCATAACTTGACCTCTGGGTCAAACAAACAACCACAGTAAAAATGCAGAGCATGCCACTACTACCCAAGAGGGGTCAGGTTGAAGCCTCAGTTGGTGCAAGCAGCTACTGTAGCACAACCTGCTGAAACTATTCATTTGGGATGGAAATTGCCAGGAAACACCCGATAAACTATAACAAAATACTTAGGTGATGATTCGATGGGTACCGCAATTCTGTAAATATCCAAATTCAATACAATTTTCCCCCTTTTTTCCTGCAGCTTGCTGTGTATGGGGCTACCTAGCCACAAACCAATCAGGTGGTGTAATTATTAGGTTTAAACAATGTATTCAAAATTTACCTCAAAATGCTTTTCCAATTAGAAGTTCGTGTTTGTTAGGGAGACAAACAAAACGCCTTATGTTACAGGATTCTTTGGCAGCCAGGGCAGGTGTCAAGCTTATCATGCATTACTATTTTTTTACTACAGCTCTATTTGTTTTGTATAACATGAGAGGGTAAACAAAGATGTCAAATTATCATGATTTTAGAGGGGTATTTTTATTTTTATTTATTTTTTGCTAAACTTAACTGGATGATAAATTTAAGTATAAGTGAATAAGTGAAGAGACCATTATGATTTATACCAACTATTTTAAAGATCTAATCTAAGAAGTATAGAAGTAGAAGTATAAGTAGATCCAATGAATCCCTATCTTCAACAGAGTGGCAAATTCAGAAAAATTAGTAACTGCACAGCGAAGCATAATTTGAACACAGTGACATCGATTTGACCAGGAAATGCAGATTATGGTCATGTTCCCCTGAAAACATTCAAGAGGGAGTTGAGGTGGATTTATGTTGAAAATATGAAGGTCCTGCTACAAATCAATGATCAGTAATCATGCAGTGAGGGTGCATGACAGCTGTATAGACACAGTCTGACAAACAGCATTCTCTTATCCCCCTCTTTACACTCAGTGTTGGCAGGGGATGAAAATTAGATGTACAGTATAGCACAGAAGCACAATCAGAAAGTACTAAATTACTTTCCTGCCCATTAGAAACACATGGTTGTGACGATTCTCACAAGTTTTTCAGAAAGCAAAACAAATTTGCTCCGTTAGGCATTCAGGCTATTGTTATTTAGCATGCAACAGAAATGTTACAAACATACCCCTTCCTCAACATGGCATTCCAAAACATTTGTTCTGAAGGGTACACCCAGTTTTTATCTG
>JAOUQZ010000044.1:22427092-22451786 GCA_028564935.1 Neosilurus hyrtlii
CTGGCGAGCTGTCCAGGGTGTACTCTGCCCTCGCCTAGAGTCGGCTGAGATGGGCGCCAGCCTCCCCGCGACCCTAAGTAGGATTAAGCGGTTCAGAAAATGAATGAATGAATGTGTGATTGATCTCAACCCTTGCAATTGTTTACTGTGTGGCTTTCTTAAATCATGAGTGTACACTCATCGACCCCAAACTCTGGAATCCCCTAAGGTTGCTATTCAGCAGGAGATAGCCGCTGTTCCATCCGACATGAGTAGTTGAGCCATGGCAGCTTTCAGAAATCACTTATAAGCGTGTACAGACAACAGTGGCCACTATTTGGGGGATGTAACCTTTAAAACATGATGTATAAAAACTGTATTAAGTTTTCTTATGTGGAAAAAAAACATTTTATCTTTTTTTTCATATACCTTTTGAAATGTGAAGGGTTTTACTGGGTGGCCATAAAAAAATAACATTCTGTATATAACAGAAAATTTTGTAATACACAAAATGTTCTCTCGTCCCTGAACAACCCAGTCCACATTGCTTTCAGTCCCCAGCTTGGAGGACCGCTTGTTATTCCGTTTTGCTGCAAATTCCATTTAATATGAAAATAAAAGAAAAGAAACTCATGTCTTGCACTGCAATTGTGCTCAGACTTTATGTTCTTTCATTCTCATATGTTGCATTTGGAGCATGTAAATGTGAATATCAGCCTGTCCCTATTCTAATATATCTTTAACCATTAATCCTACAACTGGAGTTTGTCCTTTTATGAGTCTACTGTTTATTCATCTAAATCAATCTCTTGCTGCATGTGCAGATTGCTCTTGAGCTCTTATTTCTTTTATTAGCTAGCCTGTAAACACTGCATTGATGGACTTACATTTGAATCTATTAGGGTAAGTGTCAAGAATCTTGGGCAGTTTTAAAAGATCCAATTAAATAAAAATATTTAAAATCCAGATTTTGTTTTAGGATTACAGAGAGTATTGCATAATATGTGCAGAGAAAATGAGTTGGTCTGTGTTTTCATTTTATTCACTGAGGAGATCAAATATTACTTAACTACAAATTAGTTTAAAAATACTACCCTGTTATGGTCTAAAAGAATTAGTTAAATGATTTTTCTTTTCAATGTGCATTATAACTGTATTTCGTGCATCAACTGTGTATTTTTAAAGTTCTTCTTATTACTATTATTATTATTTTGTCAGTGTGCGTAGAATTGCCATTGGTTTTGGTAAAAAAAATATATATATATATTTAACTGCTTAACACCAAATGGTGTGACCTAAAACTGAGACATCATACAAATTAGCTGTTATTTTACAGTCTTATTTGAGGGCCTTATTTGACAGTCTCACTAGTGATAAAGTTCAGTCCTTTTACGTCACTGTTGTTGAACTTTTTTTTAAGCCACTGAGGTACAGGAGCCCTTTGGTAAGACATGACTTACTTTCTCTTTTTCTTTTGAAATGATTAACAATACTCTTCTTTTTTCATTCCAGGATTTTTATTATCTTTATTAATATACACAAAAGGGGACTTGTATTCACATCAATGCTGTATGGTGTGTTACACTCTCCTAATTACCCTGAACATTATCCAGCTCCCCATGATGAAAACTGGGACCTAGAGGTGCCTTCTGGCTATCACATTCAGCTCAATTTCAACTATCTTAAAATCAAGCCATCTCAAGACTGCAGGAATGATTCACTTACGGTAAATATGATGTTGTTTCTGTTACAATCCTGTTCTACAGCTTCACAATGTATAATTGTTACTACAGTCATTATTTGTTACCTACAGTATATGAATAGATGATTACCTATTCCTGGAGTCTTTTTGTCTTATGTATCTAAAATACTGCAGATATCCTATGACAAGAAAGTGGTAAAGTTCTGTGGTGAGGAGGATTCAAAGAACCGCCATCATCCGAGAAACAATTCCATTCTTATACCTGCCACTAAAGTAAAGCTCTCATTTCTTACTAATGAAGTAAACCAAGGACCTACCCCACCTGTGGGCTTCTCTGCATTTTACCAGGCTAAAGGTGACAAATGAAACATCATACATGCCGGAATAGGCCTTCTTATACTTGCAAAAGTTTCACAAGCATGATAACTTTTAATAAAAGTAAGGATGAAAATAAAAAGTATCCAAATAATGCAATGAATTTAAAGGCATGTCCTGCTCAAAGTATACTCAATACATTGTCAACCCCATGGTTACACAGATGTTTCACAAAAACATCACTATTTAACATAACTAATTCTCTTGACCAAACCGAATTGTAATTACTCATTTGTCAGTTTTCCTCCAATAGCAGGGTACAAAAGTGTTTGAGAACTTGCATGGCAAGTTTCCAAATCTGTCACTGACTTTCATTCATGAAAATTCCCGAACAATGCCGAAGTTTGTGTGCGCACAATTCATTGACGCTCACTTTGGATGGGTTAAATGCAGAGGCAATGATTTCCCTTGTGGGATTAATACAGTATATCAAAAAAAGAAAAGGAAAAAAAGCATTTCTTTTAGTCGTTCTGGATAAGAGCATCTGCCTTATTTCTGAAAAACTTAGAGGGCTTTTAAGATCATTACTTGATTACACTTCACACTCCATTGATAAAGAGAAAACCGATTCCTAGATATCATGTTTAAATAGGAAAGGTTTCTCATTCAACGGGTTCTAATCAATGACACCTAATCAGACATTCCAGATTAAATTTTATGAGTTTGAAGGTATGATAAATATAAGGGTTTACTTACTTTTTGATGTAACTGGTCTTTGTTTGTTTTTGTTTTTTTATATGTTTAAATTATGACTACAATATAAATGACTATAAATGACTGCAGAATTGTATGTGTCACTTGTTGGAATATAAGTAACCTTTATGTACTGTATCAAAGAGTGTGAAATGCTTGCTTTCTCAGATGTGTAAAAAAATTAAATGTGTTTAAAAAATTCAATTGAGATGTACTCACTTTCACATCAATGTATAAAATTGCAGTGTTGTGTTCATACAGATGTAGATGAATGTTCCTTATTGAGTCAAGAAGGTGGAGCAAATCCTCCCTGCGCTCAGATCTGCCTCAACACCATGGGCTCATACGTTTGTGCTTGTCATCATGGCTTGAAGATAGATGTTGATAATCACACATGTGTTCGTAAGTTTTACATTATACAAGAGTAAAAAAAATACAGTAGAGTATGTACAGTATGTAATCGATAGAGAGATAGATAGATAGACAGTCTCTCTAAATAAATTAGCCCATGGAAGTGAGTGGCACCATCGAGCAAAATACTAACAATAATATCTCACAAAGGTTAAAGGGTACATGCTGCACTATATGGTGAAATAAATGCTTTTACTGTAATACATTATTTAACTAAAGGTAATTAAGTAGTGTTTTTCCCTAAATTGTCTCTGATGTAAATCTGTACAAATAGACAGGACCAAAGTGCAATATGGCAAAAGAGCAATATGGCAATTTGAAAAGTGTCCTCAGTGAGCCTTGTGCACAAGACAATAATAATAATTTGCTCAAATCTCAGCATTTGGCTGTGAGACTGTTGGTAAAAATGCAAGTACAGTGGCAGTGAGGAAGAAATGCAGCATGATTAGCAAAATAGCCTTTTGCATGCATATAGAATATGGTTCCATTTTACTGACACAATGTTTAGACTAGGGACGGCACAGAGGCTGGAGCTTGCATGGGTGGAGTTCTCTTCATGCTTGTGTGGGTTTCCTCCAGGTGAAATTCCTCCCATGTCATTTTACAGTCCAAAGACATACACATTAGGTTAATTGGCTGCAATTTGCGCCTAAGTGTAACTGTGAATTGTATTCTCTGTTGACTCAGTGATAGACTGGTCAGGGACTGGTAAGCTGTATAGGGTGTATCCTGCCTTTTCCCAGAGTCAGATGGGCTTCAGCCACCCTGCGACCCTAATAAAGGATAAAACAGTTCAGAAAATAAAATGATATTAATGAATGTTTACACTAACATAAGTCATATTATTTGTTTTTCTTTAAATGCCAATGTTTGGGTTCATTGATTCTAGGTAAATATAACTTCTTGTTTGTATTTACCCCTTTACAGTAATTTGTTAATTGTTGTGTTGTCTGATGTTCCCCCAGGGGTACAGTGTGAGTCTCCAAAAAACATAAACGGGAGGATTACCCCAGTGCATCCCAAATACTACTACAGGGACGTGATCACTGTTCAATGTGACACTGGCTACAAAATCATTCTAGTAAGAACAATTGAAACTTCAGTTAGGTGAGAGATTGCCTTTCACAATAAAAAAATGACACACTGGAATATTTCTTTCAGAAAGGAGTTGAGTTCAGTAATTTCACATCTACCTGTCAGAGTAATGGCCAGTGGAGTTCACCTCTTCCTAAGTGCCACAGTGAGGCTAAATCTTTATTGTTTTTTGAAATTTAGATATGTCACATTTTGTACCCAGGAAGTCAAAATAAAACTGTGGTTTATTTGTGGTTCATTTAACATGTTCAATTAACATTTTCTCTTCTAATTGAAGTTATACATTGTAGAAACCCACCACCCTTACTAAATGGAGAAGTGATAGTCATCTCTGGGGCTGATAATCAATATCAATCTGTTATTCAGCTGCACTGTAACAGGCCATACACTGTTACTTCTGGATACAATGGTAAGTAGTATGTTTTATTCCTGTGTTGACTTTAATAAAACTGGCAAAGAAGGAAATAAAGAAAGAAAAAAAGCAAGAAAGCTTTATGGAATCATGTCAAGTCAAGATTTTGTTTGTGTAAAACAATAGTTGTAGTGACGATAAATAACATTCATTACAACCACAACATTTGATGACTTGATGATTTCTTGCTTAATGTCTTGCTTGCTCCAGCAACCTACACATGTGATGCAGATAAGGAATGGAAAGATGACAAAAATAATGTCATGTCTGTGGTTCCAAAATGTGTCCCAGGTAAACACTAGTGTGTGATTAAAAACAACAACAACAATTTCAGTCATATTCAGTATGTCCTCTATGTGTATGTAAATAAATATATACATATTGTAAAGTAATGTATTTTAAAAATCATTTTGACACAAACTGCATGATTATCAGAGTGTGGGCACCCGCTGATTGGCCTAGAGCGCCATAGGAGGGTATTAGGAGGTCGTATTGCTCCACAGAGATCCTTCCCCTGGCATGTATATATAGATGACATAAATAAAGGAGGTGGAGCTGTCATAGCAGAGACGTGGATCTTGACAGCAGCAAGTATTCTAATGAGCAAAAACCAGATTACTGACCCCAGCCAAGTGAAGGTATGCTGTGTAACTGGAAGCTGTGCTCTTTCATGTAAATAAAAGTAAGGCATTAGATTATTTCTTAAAGTTCTTACAATACTGTAATACTAAAGATAAGATTTTGCGTTACATTTAATACTGAAGAATAGTTCTGAATGTCATTTACAGATCTTTCTATCCTTAGTATTGGCTTTTGAGTATGTAAAATTTAAGCACAAACAATGTTATGAATATTTTTAGGTGCTAACTAAGGTATCAATTCATCAACACCATGCACTCTTGCACTCATATACTCTTGTCAGCTACCAGACCACTGGCTACCAAACCAAGTTCACTGTTATCTTCTCATTTATCAAACAGATCTCTCATCATAAGCATCATGACTATAATATTTTGCCAGAAGATTGCCTAATTCTGTTTTCCTCTCTGTTTTTAGATATATGTTGGGGTCACTGATATGCTAAAACAATCTAAGTTATCATCACTTGGCGTTAATTCTTTACACATCCACCCCTTGTATAATAACCCAGATGGTACAAACTATGACCATGACATCGCACTAATAAAGCTGGAGAAGTCCATTCTGTACAATGCTGAAGTTATGCCACTGTGTTTACCTCCAAAAGAAGCTGAATTTACACCTGGTCTGACTGGGTAATGGCATTTTAAAGCACCCCACACATATAGGTTACAACCTGTATTTTCCTCTTGAATAAAGAGGAATATAAATACAAAAAAGATGTTTTCCCCATGAAACTGTGTCTCTGATCTGCAATATATCATACTTTCTTTGCCAATTCCTCCATTTTCAGGTGGGTTTCTGGATTTGGTCAGACAGCAAGAACAAAATCATCCAGGTTTCTCAGGTATACCTCCCTCCCTCTTGTGGAACAAAAGACATGCCAAAATTTTGTTGACAATTTAAGGGTCTCAGTGGCTTTGACAGACAACATGTTCTGTGCTGGTGTACCTGAAGGTGGAAAAGATGCATGTGATGGGGATGGTGGCGGGGCACTGGTTTTAAAAAAAGATGGTGTGTTCTGGGCCACAGGCATTGTTAGCTGGGGCTATGAGTGTGGCAAACCAGGTAGATATGGAGTGTACACTCAAGTGTCACAGTATATAGACTGGATAAACAAGACAATGAATGAAAACTAAGAGTATATATTGTATCTTTACTTTATTGTTTAAGTGTTTGTAGATCTGTGATTTATTTTTACCTCAAATGTAAGATTAAGTATGTGTGTCTCCAATGATCTACTTGACTGTGCTAATGTTGTGCATATCTGTAAAGCTGTTTTGCAAGTGAATAATGAGTAACTATTGGTGATAACTGCTGAAAGGAAACCTTATATTGGCAGTTGTATAATACACATAATTTATTGCAGATTTACTCATCTTATTGTAAAGAGTTACAGTGTTTGTAACTTATTAAATGGAGGAGCAAAACATCTTCATTTGTCAACAAATGTGTACAAATAATTTAAATGTTTTAAAACAATTCCTTAAAAGACTAGAAGGGATTTGGACAGTTCACCCTCTGCAGTGCATAATATCATTAAATTAAGGAATCTGGGAGAATTTCAATGCATAAAGGGCAAGGACATAAGCATAATATCACCTGCTGATTTTTGGTAAAGATTCTGATTTGTCTACTTTTGGCACTAAGCAGATAAAAGACAAATAAAAATATATTTTGTTACATCATCAATTTAACAAGTGTCTCCAGTGGATGTTAGAAGTGTCCATCAAACCAAGTATCTACCACCTCAGACCTTATTGCCCCTCCCTCAGTTTGTTGTTGTTTATACAATACATAACTGGCAGACAGTAATATTATTACAGTATATCACACTGAAAACCATCGTTTTTTATGACATTGTTGTTTACTTATACATTAGATTACTGACCCAGATGCATTCATTACATCTAATTTCTCTAATCATGTACCTTAAATTATATTGACTGTTGTGTAAAATTCATCTCCTTTTACAATCCATCATTAAAAAACACATGTCTACTTTGAGCCCCAGTAATCAATGTAAGTTTATTTAAATTATTAATTAGTTGAATAATGATTGTGTAAAGATAAAGTTTTTATTTCTGTTGCTTAATATGTCTGTGTACAGTCATTTTAGGCTTACTTTATTTAGGAGTTATACAAGAGGTTTTTTCATGCTCCTGAAAATATAGGGGGAAAAAGAACTTTAACAAAAAAATCAACATTAGTACAAAGGGTTTTTTCAACCACCTCTGGGCGAAGGCTGGGTACACCCTGAACAGCTCGCCAGACCATGGCAACACACACAAACATTTTCACCCACACTCACACCTAGGGGCAATTTGCAACAGCCAATTAGCCTAATGTGCATGTCTTTGGACTGTGGGAGGAAACCGGAGAACCCAGAGGAAGCCCACGCAAGCACAAGAAATGCCCGAGCTCGTTTCTTAAATGAAGCTCGGCTTTTAAATAAAAGCACTGAAGGGTAGCCTGGTGGCATGGTGGTTAATACATCCACCTGACAGCAAGAAGGTCCTGGGTTCGAGCTCGGGCTTTTCTGTGTGGAGTTTGCATGTTCTCCTTGTGCTTGCGTAAAAAAATAAAAGCTGTATTTTTAAAATTCATCTTATCCGATTTTTTTAACTTAATAAAATGGATTTTATTTTACTTTATAAGCATTATTTTATATTACAAAATAACGAGCATTTGTGTCCACAATGATCCTCCATACAGGCTTTTACCTTGAGCTCGTTGAACTATGACCTTTACTTTCACTTTCACTTTGAGGCTGGTAAAGACTGCGCAGTCAGTCCCAGGTTCACAGCACCCAGCCTGGATGCGCCTGCTTACTGCATGAAACCACTGTTCAGCCGGAAGTTTGATTTTAAATGAAAAGTGAAAGTACTGAATTGAGGATATTCACAATCAAACAGACCATTTAAACCTGAGCTCGTAGTTTTTCATATAATTTCTCCCCCTCGATTAAACCTCTCGACCTCGTGTGTCGGTGCTGGTGTTACAGTTAATTGTGTTCGGTGTAATTGTAGAAATAATCCGTCATGCTCGGAATCTTCCTTTTTGCTGCTCTGTTCGCGCTGGCACACGGTGAGCTTCACTCTGGAGTTATTTTATAAGAGTTGATGGGTTCCATCAAATTTTGTGTGTGATCAGTTTATATTCATTTTAAAAATAATGGCATTGCAAAGCTGGATTTTTTTTCTGGTAATACTCTCTCTCTCCTTCTCTCTCTCTCTCTCTTTTTCTCTCTCTCTCTCTTTCTCTCTTTCTCTCTCTGTCGCTCTCTCTCTTTCTCTCTTTCTCTCTGTTGCTCTCTCTCTTTCTCTCTTTCTCTCTCCCTCTCTCTCTCTATTTCTCTCTCTTTCTCTCTGTTGCTCTCTCTCTTTCTCTCTTTCTCTCTCTCCCTCTGTCTCTCTTTCACTCTTTCTCTCTGTCGCGCTCTCTCTCTATGTCGCGCGCTCTCTCTCTCTTTCTCTCTGTCGCTCTCTCTCTCTTTCTCTCCCTCTCTCTCTTTCTCTCTTTCTCTCTGTTACGCTCTCTCTTTCTCTCTCTCTCTTTCTCTCTCTCTCTTTCTCTCTGTTGCTTTCTCTTTCTCTCTCTCCTCCCTCTCTCTCTCTTTCTCTCTGTCGCTCTCTCTCTCTTTCTCTCCCTCTCTCTCTTTCACTCTTTCTCTCTGTCGCGCTCTCTCTCTATGTCGCGCGCTCTCTCTCTCTTTCTCTCTGTCGCTCTCTCTCTCTTTCTCTCCCTCTCTCTCTTTCTCTCTTTCTCTCTGTTACGCTCTCTCTCTCTCCCTCTCTCTCTCTCTTTCTCTATGTTGCGCACTCTCTCTCTTTCTCTCTGTTGCTTTCTCTTTCTCTCTCTCGCTCCCTCTCTCTCTCTCTTTCTCTCTGTCGCTCTCTCTCTCTCTATGTTGCGCGCTCTCTCTTTCTCTCTCTCTCTTTCTCTCTTTTCTCTGTCTCTTTTTCTCTCCCTCCCTCTCTCTCTTTTTCGCTCTCTATCACTCTCTATCTTGATCTCCCTCTCTCTCTCTTTCTCTCTATCTATCTTTCTTTCTCTGTCAATCTCTCTTGCTCTCCCTCTCTTTCTGTCTCTCTCTTTCTCTCCCTCCCTCTCGCTCGCTTTCTCTCTTTTTCTCTCCCCCTCTCTCACTTTCTCTCCCTCTCTCTCACTCTCTCTCCCCCTCTCTCACTCGCTTTTTCTCTCTTTCTCTCTCTCCCACTCTCTTGCGCTCTCTCTCTCTCTCTCTCTCAGGTGTGCAGGTTGCAGATGTGGTCCTGTCCTGCTCTTTCATTGAGGAGGGAGGAGGAATGACTGGAGCTCTCTTCTTACGTTCCCCTGCCACTGTAGTACTAAGGGACCTTCCTATGAACTCTGACCTCTCACCAGAAACCATCACCCCATACATCCCTCCTAGCAACCCTAATGCTGATGACTTTATTTTTGAAGCCACGGGTGAGTTAAAATTCAATTGTTCATATGCTTGTACCAAAAGTCATCTGTTACCAATATTTATACATTTGTCTCCTATCCATTTTGCCTCTTCATTTCTTGGGTTAGCTTCATCAGTGGAGATACCTGAAGCAGAGACTCTACTCCATGCTGACTGTAATGAACAGGAAGTGATTTGTGAATTGAGTCGTTATATCCCTCGAGGTGCAAAACAAGATTCAGTACCTGCCCATTTCATCGTTTCAGTCCAGCTTGAAGGAGGCGGGGTTGGTTTCACTCTGGTGCTACAAACAAGTGGAAACGCAGAATCAAATTCTGCATCACTTATTCAGAGCAAACTTCAGCTTCCTCTAAGCCAGTGGGGAACTCTGATCACAGAAGGTATTATTCTGCTTTTATTATTATTTATTTATTTATTTTTTTTCCTAGAATTATATGTACCATCTAGTAGTCGCATTCTATCCCAACAACACTGTAAAACTATCAAAGTGATTTATTGACAATAGACAATTATTCACATGCATGCTGTATTTTTTAATGATGCAAGTGGCCCTATATATTCCATAATGTAGTTCAACTAATTGGAGATATGGAGTACATGGACTATAAAACACATTTTGTGTTACATATTGTATAATATGGTGACATGATGTAGTGGTTAGCACTTGCTCCTCACCGCAAGAAGGTCCTGAATTCGAGCCCCATGCCCAGTGAGGGCAGTTCTCTGTAGAGTATACATATTCTTCCCTTGCATGCATGGGTTTTCTCTGGGTTCTCTGGTTTCCTCCCACCATTCAAAGACATGCACTTTAGGCTATCTGGATATTCTCGATTGCCTCTAGGTATGAATATGAGTTAATGGTTATGTCTGTGTTGGCCCTGCATTGGACTGACAAGCTGCTCAGCATGTACCATCCCTTTACAAAAAGTTAGCTGGTATGGTCTTCCCACAACCCTAATAAAGGATAAAGCAAATGAAATGTAATATATTATATAATAACTTTGATTAGCCTATTTCGGGTTTGATTCATGTTTTCCTCACATTCGCAGTGACCGGTTTGGCAAAAGCAAAGAAAAGACAATGGAATAATGTCTAAGCTTTACTATACTGATGTTTGCTGTACATAAACGTGGTCAACTGAGCTGATTCTGAATACAATGGCAATGAGTCTCATGAAAAAAACTACAATAAACTGAAGACAAATGAACATGTTTGGATAAAGTTGTTTTGGATAGATATTATGATAAACTGGTTGTTGGCAGAGGGGAAGTTTCCTGATCCATACAGCATCGCTGGTAAAAACAGGAAAAGGTGTTAGGCTAAGTGGACAAATGTGTACTTTCCAGATATTTACAACTGGCCTGTCTAATAAACTACCCTGGACTTTATACACACAAATTGCTGAAAGCCTACTAATTGTATATGATATGACACTAATAGTAAAGGATATGTATAAGCACTCACTGCACATGCGAGGTGAGGTAAGTTGAATTGAGTTTATTGATTAAAAATGTTAATCTTGTAATGTTGTTGCCTGCTGCAGCTACTGGCTATCTATCACTTAATTTGAAAATACAAATAAAAAGAGCTTGCTTTATGGTATGTATCAATCACTAGAAGGCTTTTATCTCTGGGGAAAACTACCACTGGTAAACTTCTCCAAGTTTTGTTAAAGATACAGTAGCTGTTTTACTTAATCCTCCACAAGCATATGAGTTAGCAAGCAGTGAAATATAAGGCTCATTCAGGGCTGGCCTTTGGGAGTCCAGTTTAACTTCTGCTACTATCCTTTAGAAATATCCTGAAAAGGATGCCTGAAACTATAATAGAATGCTTTATAGATACTGGGGAACAACACCTAACCGGCATGTTGTTTATCACATTAAAATAGTAAATAATATTGTTTGGTAACCTATGCGTGAGCTGAACATGGTGACTATTTTTGACCACCTACAGAATACATTTTGCTGGATCAGCTGACCAGTGACGTCACCAGTAAATGAGTATAAATTGCATGTTTAGAATGATGTGCTCCTCTAATTGTTTCTTTAGTTATCCAACATATTATGCAATAAATGGTCAATGTGTTCTTATTTTAAATAATTCTAGAGGTTAACTATCAGTATGATTAATCTCACAGAAAAAGAATCTTGTGATCATATTATCTTTCACTTTACTGTCATCTCACTCTGTCCTTTCTGTTTCATTTGCAGCTGTGTTTGTTGTGTTCTCTCACTCACCATCCATTGCGGCCCAAATAGGAGAAGACACAGTATTAGATTGTGGTTATAGGGAAAGGGACATACCCACCGAGCGGAATCTGGGTCTTGAGTGGCGCTGGCAGTATAGAGGACAAGGGCGGACCATTCTGGATATGAAAGACACTGAGGCAGGGGTACTTAGTGAGTAAAAATTTTGGCATGTACATCCAGTTAATAAATACAATGGTATATATTGTGAATATTCATAATATATCAATAGTATATGAATAAAACTATTTTCTCATATTTATGATCATATCTGTTATAATGTACATTATCCATCGTTCACTGGTAGTACACATCAAAATGTCTGAAATATGTTTTCCTAATATTTTATTTGTTTTCCAGTGAAAGTGGATCGAAATGGAACAAGTGCCAATTCAACACTGCTAGTTGCAGATGGAAATGCATCTCTGACCATGAAGAAGTTAAAGGTTTCAGATGAAGGCACATACATCTGCACCATTAACTCTGGACCATTTCAGACCCAGCAAATAGTTCAGCTGAACATTATACGTGAGTGTCTTACCAGTATGTGGATATGTCAAATGTCAAACATGGCAAATGCCTTTGCTGTGGGGATTAGTTATATGAAAAATATTAGTTTTAAACCCCATTACTGGGAAGTGATGTCCTGTATTTCTGTCTTTTTTAGAACCTCCAAGAGTGTATTTCAGAGAAAACCAAATTACATTTCAAGGTGAAGCGTCACAGAGATTGAGTTGTCACTGTGAGCATTATTATCCCCTAGATGTAAAGGTTTGTATTTACATATAGTTAGCAAACATGCTAATGGTTTAATAATCAGCTCATTTAATACTTATCAGTACACTAAGAATAATAAGCTTTTAATTTAAAAAATAATAGTCTGTCAATGTTACCTGCAAAGTTGGCACCATGTGACTGTCACATCATTTTGCCCCTACTATGTCATTCATATCAACCCCTAGGTCACTGGGTGGCCCTGGAAATTATTCACAAAAGCAGCTTTCAGTTCTAGGCTTGAGTTCCAAGTCAAGGATTTGTGATATGTCCTAATTGTATGCCTTGCCAAGCAATGGCAGACAGCACTAAATAGTTCCAATACTGCACTTAAATTATTCCTTCATTCTCCATATCACTTATCCTGGTTAGGGAAGCATGAACGCTGGAGCCTATTCCAGCTGACTCTGGGTGAAAGAAGGGGTACATCCTGATCAGCTCATAAATCTATGGCAGGGCCTACACAGATAAACAATCATTTACACCCACATTCAGACCCGGGGCAATTCTGAATAGCCAATTAGCCTAATGTGCTAATTGGAAACTGGAGATCCTGGCAGAACCCCTGCAAGTATAGGGAGAACATGCAAACTCCAAACATTAATGACTTTATAAACCATTATTCTGAGTGGATACTACTTGAATCAAAATGACAGACACTCACAATTCACCACAATCACTTAAGTGGGCAGTGTCATCATTCTAACGTCAACAGATACTGTTAGCTACACCAAACTTTTAGCTGGAGTAAAGCGCAAAGCTTACCTGACCCACCTGAGTGTCGTAATTAACTTTGTAAATATGAATCATAGTTTAGTTTGTTTTCTTGTATTTTCCATAGTATATAATTCCACTACCTTTACGGAACACAGTTTGCGTTTGTTTCATTATTTGACTTTTCTTTCAGAACAGACTACAAAACAGAGATATTAGCTCTTTAGGATGTACCCTGCCTTCACTTGAAGTCAGCTGGGATTGGCTCCAGCTTTCACAAGACTCTAAACATGACAAAGCAGGGGATCATGGAATGGAATGGAACTAAGCCTAATAAAGGAACCGAGTTCAACTGATCTGCCTCAGTGTGATAGTTAAAATATGTAAAGATAAACATTCATTCATTCATCTTCTAAACTGCTTATTCCCACTTAGGGTTGCAGGGAGGCTGGCGCCCATCTCAGCCGACTCTGGGCAAGGGCAGGGTACACCCTGGACAGCTCGCCAGGCCATCGCAGGGCCATCAGTCACACAACCATTCACACTCACACCTAGGGGTGATTTGGAACAACCAATTAGCCTACTGTGCATGTTTTTGGACCCACACAAGCATAGGGAGAACATGCAAACTCCACACAGAAATGCCCAAGCTGGGAATCGAACCCAGGACCTTCATGCTGTGAGGCGGACGTGCTAACCACTACACCACCGTGCCACCCTAAAGATAAACAGTCTTTCTCAAAGTATTTACTAAAACACCTTTCAGGAGCGCAGTTTACTTTTTTGTTTAAATGATTACGCTGAACAGGTCAAATCAAACACCATTACCTACACAGAGCTGATATTAGCTTATTCAAAGCGTGAAGCTCACTTGAACTGTCTCGGTGTCATGCTTAAAATATGTAATTATACATATGACATATAAACTATAAAAATCTCATTTTAGTTTTCTTCTCATTTTGATTTCTGCATAGTTCTACAACAGCTAGTAGAGGCTTTAAAGATGATACATTACATAGCTCTTAGGCTCTGCAACTGCCTGTACTGGGAACGCACCTGCAGCCATCCTAATTAAGTAGAGAAATAAATGAACAAATAAGCCGTAATGGGGAAGTGGTGGCCTGGTGGTAAGGTGCTGGATTACTGATCCCAAGGTTGGGGGTTCAAGCCCCACTATCGATGGGTTCTTACTGCTGTCCCCCAGTGTGGCTAACTGGGTTATCAAAGGCCGGCCATGTCTCTCACCATTTCTATGGTGAAAGGCATGTAAAAACTGTTGCTGATTTTTGTCAAGAGTAGGCTGCATTGCCATCAGCGTGCTTTTGTGATGGCCTGGCAAGCTGTCCAGGGTGTACTCTGCCCTCGCTCAGAGTCGGCTGAGATGGGTGCCAGCCTCCCCGTGACCCTAATTAGGATTAAGCGGTTCAGAAAATGACATGACATAATGATTTCATTTTTGTGTATTTTTGCTTAAGCATGTAGCCATGTAGTATATACTAAAACAATTATGTACCTCAATTATATTGGACGTAGCTAAAGTAAATGTTTCCCTCTACTGTCTTGCTTTCTATGAATAATTGTTAATTAGTTAAAAGTAAGTAATTAACAGCACATTTTTAATCTGGTTCAGTTTTCTGTATTTTTTTCTCTGTTAAAAGAACTTTAGAACACTAAGTTACAGTCAGGAATTGTCTGAGTCTGTTTTGATTCGGTGCAGGTGGAGTGGTTTTCTCAGCTCTCTACAGAGACAGAGAACATCTCCCTGACAGAGAAAGCCTCTCTCTCTAGCCATCGGCAGCACAGTGATGGCACATTCTCTCTCTCATCTTTCCTCTTCGTTCACCCAGCTGAACACCCTCCTGGCACTGTGTTCACCTGCAGGGTCTCCCACGTTGCCCTGCAAACCTCCAGTGATGTTACCCTCACAGTACTCACACCTAAGCCAGGTCCTCTTGAAAGCCTGGGTGAGTAATAGCTGCTTAATATTTCATGTCTACAAACCCTCTGAAAACAGGGTACTGCAGTATATCATTCCTTGTTGGTGGGGTGGTATTCTTAACATCTTTTGTATGTGTATTATAGCCAGCTAACACAGAACGTTTTGCAACATCATTGCAAGATTACATAAAGGTCATAATTTTGTGAACAACTTAACACTGATAAACTATAATGTTTATTAAGAACATGTGCATGAATTTTATGCACAACGTTGTACTTATGTTGCCAAAGTGTCGCACACATACAGGACCCCAGTACAGAGCCATCTAGCATGTGACAAGGACTGTGCACATCAATACTGTGGTTTCATTTATAGTGAATCCCGCAGGTACGGAAAAGGAAACCCCAGTACGCATTCACACAGTACTTGCAAATTAATGCTCCTGCAACATCTTTCGGCAATGTCTTTGAGACATTTATTGATATTTTAATAGTTTTTGGGAGTCCTCAAATAACCTTATTTCAATATTTGTGCAATGGTGTAGCAGCATTGTTAAAACACAAAGTATGAGCTAGGATATACCTAACTCACTCATTCACTCAATTTAATCAGACCTTTTACCTAAAAAGATGAAAAAATAAAAAATGTAGGAACTAACTGTAGCACAGCACCTTAGATTGTGTGAAGCTTTATAGTAATATGGTAGCTGTGTAACAGATGACTATGAAATTGGATGAGAAATAACTTACTATTAGTTCTGAAATTCACATCAGCATTCCAAATTATATAGAGTATTATATTGAGATGAAGAATATTAAAAGGGGCATTTCTGTGTATAATTTGCATGTTCTCCCCATGCTTGTATGAGTTTCCTCCGGGTACTCCTGTTCTCTCCCACAGTTCAAAGACATGCACGTTAGTCTAATTGGCTGTTCCAAATTGCCCCTTGGTGTGGATGTGACGATGAATGACTGTATGTGTTGCCCTGAAATGGTCTGGTGAGCAGTTGAAAGTGTACCCCAGCTTCACACAGTGTTGGAATAGATAGGCTCCAGAAGGATTAAGTGGTTCAGCAAATGAGTGTAAAAGTACATTACAAACAGATCTAATCAGAATCAGTCAAAATACTTTATTGATCCCGGAGGAAATTGTGTACAAACTGTATACAAGAAAATTGTATAGATGCTTTGTAGTGTGAATAAGCACACAACAAAGCATTTATAAATATAACATATCAAATCATTTTAATTCAGAATTATGTTTAAAATAAAATAAAAGGAAAATATATGCTTTTTTAAGAATTATTTTAAGATTGTGTGATTGCCGTAGTTTTAGTCAGCTTGCTAATGTTTCTTTTCTTTCCTTTTTTTTTTGATGAATGTAACAGGGGAGTATTATTGGATGATTCTGGTGACACTGATTTTGTCAATAATGTTTTTATATCAAGCATTAAGGTAGGTATGTATACAAATTTCTTTGACAGACTAGCACAAGAAATACTGAATTTGTTCTTAAATGTAAATTAATCAAGTAGTGATCCAAGGGAACATTTACTATTTTTAAAATTAATATAAACTATACTTTCTAATTATATTGATAGATACTGAAGACCTTAATGAGTTGCCTTGAGGTCCATCCTGAGCGGGTACTGTGTGTGCAATTTTACCTCTTCTTATATCAGTCTGGGTTTCCTCCACTATTCTCATGTGCGTGTGTGCGTGTGCGTGTTCTACACTGGACTGTAAAGAGACTACTGCAGATGAGTCTATGCATGTGTGTACATGTAAAGTTGAAATGTGAACACTGTAAAAATATATACTTCCCATCAAAAGCTAGACTCTCCTCAATCTTCTTGTAATTTTTTTGTTCTTTTTTTAACAAATTAGGATTATTTGTATGGAAACGCTGCACAGGAAACATTTGTTACAGTAATTACAAACCTATAACAAGGATAAATCTGGCTTCTGAGTGCCATAGTGACAAGGTGTGTGACTATCAACCTGGAGATCGCAAGTTCAAATTAAGGTTGATGCCACAGCCATCCACGCCCAAGCTTTGGGCGAGCTCTCACGGGAGGCAGCATCACGTCACGGAGGGGACATGTGCATGTTTACGCCCCTCCCTGGTTGGAGGAGGTCGTATGTGATAGGGAGGCGAAACTTGACAGGTGGGAATTGGATACGACTAAAAAATTAGATAATTAAAAAAGTTAACTCTAACATACATTAAAAAAGATCTTAATTATGATAACTGCTGCACGTGATTACTTTATATCAGATAATTTCACCTACAGCATTTCTCAGAGATGTGCTGCAGTTAATCATTCATATCTGCTTGGTTCCTCTCAAAACATTCCACAGGGTGCAACATCACATTCCTTAAGCCAAATATATATATATAATTATTTATAATATAATTAAACCCTTGACTGTATATATATTTTTGTACTTTGTATTTTTTTCCCCAAATGAATAATAAACTAGCACACAATAGATTTACATTTCTTTATTGGCATCAGCAAAAGTGTTAGAGCAGTTAGGCATGCTTCTGAATTCTTCTCTGGGTTCTCTTCATGATAATAAGTGATTCGGGTTCCTATTAGTGCTAAATCTTTCATAAATGGCATTTACATTTAGCAATGTGCCATACAAACTCCTTGAATCCATCAACGGAATGGAACCTGAAAGCTCTTGCAATTGTACTGCATAGAAAAATAATGAAATTTGTGTACATGAAGGACATTTGATTTAAAATAGCGTACTACATGACAAGTCAAAGAAGTGTTGTTATTTTTTTCCTCATTGCATTTTTTTCTGAAATGTAGCAGGTCACTGTATATTTTGGCAGGCTCACATATCTTATGTTTTATACACTGAAGAGATTTGATGGATGTGATGGCATGTTTCTATTTGGGCTGTACATGAGGCAGTAGGAGTCCAGAAGATGAAGACAAACAATGTGTCCAATTTTCCATGCAAATCATTAGACACAAATTAATTACTCTGTGTGTGTGAGTTAATGTAGGCCTTCTAAATAGTTTAGTATGTGTATGTATGCTTTAACACATTTCTGTTATATTTAATATTTTAACTAAAGAAAAATCCTAAGCTTACATACAGTATATGTCCACAATGTATACGTATCCATGCCTTGCGTGTGTGTGTGTGTGTGTGTGTGTGTGTGTGATTCTCTTTCACATCCCTGTTTACCTCTAACTTTTTACTTTTGTTTTGTTTTTTAGTCTGCCTTCTTATTCCTTACAGAGCAACCAAATTAACTTACTGAGATTTTTGTACTTACAGCTATACACCTGTACATGAGTTTCTATCAGCAATGTTTGCAATAACAATTATACATAGACAATAAAAGTATGTTAACTTTCTTCTCGTGTGTCTTTATAACAGGGAGTAGACCGAGAGATGGTTCTTAAGGTTGTGACATTAGGAAAAAGAGCAGCATATATTATATATGCAATTCATTTATTAATTTCAAAAAGCTTTATATTATCAGCTGAGGATGCTTTGGCATTACAAGTATAAAAGGGATTGTGGCCTCATTGCCTTTAAGTTCTTTGTTACTTCTTTTCTGCACTGTCACTTCCTCTGCCACCTTGACACCTTCTCAACAAAGGCTCACAGCATACCACACTTTATCAAACTAATCCTATAAACACTCATAGTAAGTGTGTGTGTGTGTGTGTGTCAGAGACTAAGATGAAGAGAAATAATAATGAATGACTGAATTCACAGCATAGCAGATTATTATGGGAGAACAGGAAGCTTGTAACTGCTGTCGCAGTGAGAAGCCGCAGATGGTTGGAATGAGAGGCCTTAATAAAAAAATTTGAGAAGGAACAGGAAAAGGCATGGATTTTATGAGTGGACTTTTCATTATGCTTTGTTGTTCTCCTCCATTAGTATTTGCCTTTCTGTCAGCTGGGTGGGCTCATGAGAAGAAATACACTGTAGATGAAGGGGGAAGACAGGAAAAAAAATGTAAGATATCACATTACAGACACTCACAAATTTTCATTCATTCATTTTCTGAACGGCTTAATCCTAATTAGAGTCGAGGGGAGGCTGGCACCCCAGAGTACATCCTGGACAGCTCGCCAGGCCATCGCAGGGAAGAAACACGCTGGCGGCAATGCAGACTACTCTTTATGAAAGCCACCAATGGTTCTTTTACATGCCTGACCTTTGATAACCCAATTAGATGCACTGCGGAGACAGCAATGAAAACCCAGTGACAGTTGGGCTTGAACCCCTGATGTTGGGAAGAGTAATTCCACTCACAAATTTACAAATTTAAAATAACATAAATTCATATATCAGTGTGACTTCCTCTCCCAGTAGTTGTGTGCTTAATGTCCTATATGTTCCTCCGATTGAAAGATCAGGCATAAATTGCACAAAATGTTTTGTAGAATAAATTATTAAGCTTGTGCTAGGAAGGATAGCCTGGACATTAATCATGTATACCCTTGAGTCACAACAAGAAATCCAGACATGAACAATTTAAAATGACATTGTAGCTGTAAATGTAAAGGCTACAAATTATTAAAAATAATAACTTCTTCAAATAGTTAGCAATGTTACAAGAGAAATCCTTGAAAAAAATATTTTCATATTTAAATGAATACCTACATGTACGGTACTGTGCAAAAGTCTGAGGCATCCTATATGTTTTAGTACAAACATGTCTCAGAATGTAACTAAAATATAAATGTAGTGGTACTTACAGAAGATTATTCCAACCACTATGACTCCAATAATACCCATCATAATCATCATCTAATGGAAGGTGAAAGAAACATGAAAACAAAAGTGTTAAATTACATCTCAACTCTTCAGTCACAATTATAGTATCATGCATGAATGCAGTACAGAATACTTTTCTATTTACAAAATGAACCCAAACTGTTTATAACCACTGAAAAAACTGAATCCTTTTTGTATCCCAACATTATACATCCAAAAGAAAGAGATTCAAATCCTAAAGACGGACAGGATCTGTGTGGTGTTACAAGCTCTTTGTTTAAAATAACAGTTATATGTGGAGGAACATTTTTTTATATGACGCATCCTTTTTTCATTCGTTGGATTAAAAGAAAGGCTGCAAAAGTCAAGTAACACACATTCAGAGAGAATTCAAGGCTGTGTCCTAAATCACTTTATTGAACAAATGTCTAAATAATAATTCCACCAATGGTGAGTTATATATTCTTCTATGGATGAATGGAGATTTGTAAATACTAAGTATTAGGTGAAGAAGTAAAATTTCTCAGTTGCTCTCTTGTAAACTAACAATGTACAGCTGCATATGATTTAAAATGTGTATTTTATTGCTAAATTTATGTTCACCATGTATTTTATTCATCTAATACATGTTTTATTTTGTTTGTTTGTTTGTTTTTCCGAGCCTTCCGAAATTGAATAGTGGTAGCCTATTAATTAAAAGACAGCATAATAAATATACATGCTGCGGCCAGCAGATGACCCAGATTATTCAATCTCACCTAGTATAATAAATTTTGAAATTTAAAACTCACTGGCCAGCTAAGTGATAAGTTACTGTATCTAGTTATGTGACTTAACAAAAGAATATTAAATTGCTTGAATATTATTTACTGACTTTGCACCAAATGAGAGAACAAATACATAGCTTATTTTTGTCAAATGTATAGTTTTATATTAACACTGACTCATATTTATTTACTCTCTCGCTCATATTTCATGTAGTCAGACTTCTTTCATATCTGTACATCAGGTATGATAATGTTTGGAGTATCTGAGCCAACAAGTGATGTATAAGTATAAATTTACCACGAAATCTGGCCTAATACCCCTGACCACAAATTAGTATTACAGGACTCTCAGCGTAACTCTCTGCTGTTCAGGAATATTGTTTTGTGAAGTATTTTCCACTGAATGAATAATCCTGTATATAATGTCTAACCAAATACCCTCCAAAATGTAGGCTTAAGGCCACAATATACACTATTAAGCCATAAGACTGAAATGACTGACTGGGGAAGTAAACATCACTTATTGGTATATACTGCACAGTATAATAAATAAACCATTAATGATTATGTTCTTGTGTTTCCACATAGGATATACTTTTGAGTTTTAATACACGCTGTTACGGAGGTGGTTCTCTTATGTTAACGCCGTTACACAGCATGCCATGTGTTTACCTGTGATCATTCTCACCTTACAGTTCTTCCACCAGTACTTGTTCTTCAGCTTGGCAGCACAGCTCTCAAACTGAGAGGCTCCAGCCTGCAATGCATCAGCCCTGTTGTCCAGCTCTGACAGTTTCTGGTCCCGCTCCAAGACTTTATCCACATTCACACGCATAATATCAACAACCTTCACAAAAAAGCAGACCAGGTCATTAATGACTCATTCTTAATTGTACATTGCATTAAGTTTGGTAGAAGTTTATTAGAGTTGGTGATTACTGGTAAACATTTTGCAGTACTTATTTCACGAAAAAATTCAGAATTCTTAGTTCGAACTTATAAGACTTCACCAGCCAGGTCTGTTACTTTAATAAACTGAGCCATAATGTTTTTGCCAGTGAATACTATTAAAGAAGGTACAAGTTTTAATCTTCGTTATATGAATTGTTAAGTTTTATAAAAAGATATTTATAATAAATAATATTTGATACTGTACGTCAATACAGTATGAAGCTGGCTGTTTAAAAAGGGGGAAAACAGTTATCCTGGGTATACACTGGGGCACGACGTCCGTGATCTTCACAATTTGGGAGAATCGTGATGAGCGTGGGGGTTGTGGGATCAAATCATGATCATCTTTAGGGAATTTGTTGGATTCATGATGATCACGCTGATCGTGGTAAAATTTTTGACTGTCCATTATTACAATTTATTATGATTTTATGCCAATCATGACAGAACGTGGGAATCGTATTAGAGCTTAACAGCATCATAGGTGATCCTGATGAACTTGGAAACATGATTCCTTCAAGTTTCATCCCTTGGATGCACCCTGGCCCCATTTTATGTCCCAACTGTGCTCCAAGTGTGATCATAAATCATGGAGCTCCACACCTCTTGAAATCGCGGAGATGGTGGAAATTGTGCAACAGTGTGAAACCAGGTTTAAAAATACCAAACCACACCACATGTAGGTTGGGGTTTAATTAAATACTTATAAACTATAAACACAGGCATTCAGATCAGAGAATTACTAGAATAAAATATTTGTGAGGCCAAGAACAGAAAGTCAGTCAAAGTTTTATTTTTTTGTTTTGTTTTTTGTCAGTAATAGCTGGATAGATGAGATAATGTACTCATATACATTTAGAAAATAAACCAATTCAACCAGAGACTCATCTATAATATCAATAAAGTAATTTAATGAGTGAAAACCCAGGCATAAGAGCAATATATAAAGGGCTGAGAACCAGAGTGGTCTAACCAACAGAAAACTATTTTTGAGAAAAATGACATGAATGTTTTTGCAGTGTAAAACAAAAAAATCAGGGGTAATGAACAAGGATATGATTCAAGGTCGTAAGGAAGATGAAGGGATCGTTGTGGAATGCACTGACTTTATCCGCATCTGTCAAAATATGACATTATCTCATTTTTCACTTTTTGTGGGTTAGACCATTGTGGCTTTCAGCCCTTCATATTTCCTTTTCCTCTTTCCTTCTTACCTCTTCCACCTGCGCTTGTGTCTGCTGTAGCCGACGATTGCTGGAGGTATTGGGGGGCGCAGGAGGACCTGCGCCTGGTGCTCCTTCTGCCCCAGGAGCCCCAGGAGCACCTGGAGCTCCTGCAGGAGCTGCAGCATCTGGAGCTGGAGCCGACCTGAATATGAAGCCATCAGAGAATTCATATGTCATGAGTGTATGACTATAAGAGTGTCAAACTGCAGGCCTGGATGGGTTTGGCCCTAGAGAAATGTGTGTGTTCATATTTAACACACCAGACTCATTCCATTGAGGGCTTCCTATTTTGTTTATGAGTGTGTGTTAAATAGGCAAAGCTGTGAAGCGCTGGAGCTTCCCAGGACATAAGTATGGCTTACTTCAGAGTTTTGAATATGTTGTCCTATTTCTAAAGCTGCGTAGCATTGGATACTGGATGGCAATGAATAATGAGGACACCAAGAAACAATCACCAGTCATGCACAGTCCATTACTGCACTGATCTCATTCAGAAGTGCGCAATTTCACTTGGCAAGAGAGGTTTAAAGGTATATATATATATATATATATATATATATATATATATATATATATATGGAGGGGGGGGGGGTGTGTGTTTTTTTTTGCTCTCCCTCAATCCAAAAAAACTCAATTACTTAAATGTTAGTGTAATGAGTATTTTGTGCTATAGCAGCAGTATAGCTCAATGGACCTGAGCATCTCCCGCAAGTAGCTAATAACTTAATGCGTAACACATACTTTCCTCTCCTTTAGGGAAAAAGAAGTAATCTGGGTGAAAATAACGAGCTTTAACACCAAGTTACATCAAAACACGCAGTAACGTGTGAGCATAAGAATGGGAAAAATCCTTAGAGAGCCTTAGAGCGCGTTATAGTGCGTTAAAAGAGCGTTATAGTGCGTTAAAAGAGCGTTATAGTGCGTTAAAAGAGCGTTATAGTGCGGTGTGTGCAATAAGTCCGCATTGATACTCACATGCTCTCTGCAGCGCTTTCGCCTTGGAAAACAACGAGGAGGAAGCGGAGGGAGAGATGAAGGGGGGAAGGGTTTTAAGTCGAGCTACCAGTAAAGTGTAGAAGAGGATGACAGCAGGATGAAAAGTCCCCAGGATTGTATGCTGAGCACTTGGATGGGACGGAGCGCTCTGAGCACCGCGGATGGAGGAGACGTGAGCGCAGAGCTGCCTACTGCAGCGGGAGCATCAGCCCGAGTGGCGCATTACGAGCTACTATAATTCACCCACAAGCGTGTGTCAACCGAGTCCTCCCAGCACACACACACACACACACACACACACACACACACACAACCTCGGTCTGGAATCAACACGCGGCTGTTTCTTCCAAAAATAAAAGGATGCTATGCAAATCAACCAGATGAGTCTCTGATGTGTGGGTCTCTGAGGTTCTGCTGGGTAACTCCACGGTTATCCTCTTCCTCCTCTTCCTCTTCTGTGTGGATGCGTACGTGTGTGTGTGTGCGTGTGTGGTTGATATCGGGGTGTGTGTGTGGTTGATGTTGGGTGTGTGTGTGTGTGTGTGTGGTTGATGTTGGGTGT
>JAOUQZ010000044.1:22451886-22477290 GCA_028564935.1 Neosilurus hyrtlii
CACACACACACACCTCCGCCCTTCACTAATACTCTCTCTCTCTCTTTCTCTCTCTCTCTCTCTGCGCTAACACGCCTGGGACGCAGAGTGTTGAGTTTGCTGTTTCTCCCTGTCTAAAACGGTCTCTCCTCCTCCTCCTCCTCCTCCTCCCACTCTTCCTCTGTACACTGCTGCTGTACAGAGAAAGCTTTTCTCGCCATATCCCCATCCTGCACCTGCCCCAAACCCTTGGTTTTCTACATCCATTCTTTAAAAAACTGAAGTAATGAAGTTGCACACAACAGCTGCATTAGCTCCTGGCATCATTTCAGATGTAATTGCATTATGGAAGCTTCCATGGAGAATACAGAGTGCGCTCCTCATCCTGCAGGGTTACAAGAAGTACCACTGCTGCACTAAAGACAAATCACTCAAATTTGAAGCTACCCTGAAATGATCAGTCACTAAGCCAGCCTGCACTTAGCTACTGGGACAAAGGAAGTAGGTCTAAATAATGCTGACAGTAAACCCATTGCTCTATTGGTTGAAAGTGTTTGCTAAGAATGCACTAAAACACTATTGATTTCAAACATTGCTTTATATACTATGGTTCATGGTTTGATTCTAAGCCTGTTTTGCATGTCTGAGTCACGCTCCTCATGACCCTATAGGCTTGATCTGACTTCATCTATTTTCTTCCATTTTATAAATTCCCCCTCAGTGTAAATGAAAGTGACCAGCAACCCAACTGTATCCACTCTAGTTCACTTACTCATTCGCTGGCTGAATCACTTAATCCCCACTACTAATGTCGCAGGGAGGCTGGTGCCTGTCTCAGCCGACACTGGGCAAAGGCAGGATACATCCTGAACAGCTTGCCAGTCCATTGCAGGGCAACACACGATCATTCTCAGTCACATTTATATCTAGGAACAATTTGGAACAGCCAAGTAGCTTAATGTGCATGTTTTTGGACTGCGGGAGGAAACCAGAGAACACAGAGAAAACCCACCCAAGGATGGGAAGAACATGCAAACTCCAAAAGCCCTGGACTCGAACCCAGGATCTTCTTCCTGTGATATTCATTTCATCCCTGAAATATTCCATCAAACAGGGTTTTAGAGGGACAAGAAGGCAGCCGTGACGTAATGGTAAGGGAAGCGGGTTTGGGACCTGAAGGTCACTGATTCAATTCCTGAACCAGCAGGAAAATTGTGTGGTGGTGGGGGAGTGAGTAGCACCTTCCTTTCCTCCACTTTCATGGCTGAAGTGCCCTTGAGCAAGGCACCTAACCACCAAATGCTCTCTGGGTGCCCCAATGTGTGGCAGCCCACTGCTCTGAGTTTTTGTGTGCTCACTGTTTAAGTGTGTGTATGTGCGTGTGCTCACTTTGGGTGGGTTAAATGCAGAGGCAATAATTTCCTTTGCAGGATTAATGCACCATATCAAAATAAATAAATAGATAGATAGATAGATAGATAAAATAAATAAAATAAAATAAAAAAAGATGGAGGTCTTTCCTGAGTGAAAGTCATATGTAAGGCACTTAAAGGATGCAGAAAGCATAAGGAAAAAGCTTGCCCGGTCTGATGAAAAAAGATTGAAGTACTGCCCACCAACTGTGTAACACTATAATACAGTTGGTACTGCCCGCCAACTGTAACACAATATGGGGGTGCTTCAGACTGTACACAACTCTGGACTGGGGAAAAGAAAAGTTTTTTATGAGGGAATTACATGCTCTGCAGGAAACTGTTCAGAATCTAGCATTATGTGCATAGGGCAATGTTTGTAAAAATAGCCTCTTTTTTAGTTTGGATAACTTTTCACATTTTTACAACTTTTATACATTTAGAGATAAAGTTTATTGAGAAACTGTCCCATTTCATTACATTATTTGTTCATGTAAGCGACTAGAATTTTTATTTATTTTTTTGTAATATATATATATATATATATATATATATATATATATACACACACACACACACACTATATATATATATATATATACATACACACTATATATATATATATATATATATATATATATATATAGTGTATGCTACTTTAAAAGTGTAAATTTTAAATGCAAATAAACAAAGGTTTATTAAAAACAAATATTTTATCAAATGTTTTATGTATATACAGTAGTTCTCAAAAGTTTATACACCCCGGCAGAATTTGTGATTTTTTATTAGGCAATTTTTTGGAGAATAAGAATGGTAATACAGAAAGTTACTTTCACTCATGGTTAGTGGTTGCATGAAGCCATTTATTATCCAACAGTCGTGTGTGCACTTTTTAAATCATAATGACAACAGAAACTAACCAAATCACCCTGATCAAAAATGTATATATATATATATATATATAAAAAAAAACTTAAAGTTTGCATAGCCTAGTTCTTAATACCATGTACTGCCCCCTTTAACATTTTAACAGCTTAAAGTACTTTAAGCTTTGACAGCTTAAAGTATTTTATGGTAGCTGTGGATGAAGTACTATATTTTCTCAGAAGGTAAAGCTGCCCATTCTTCTTGGCAAAATGCCTCCAATTCTTCTAAATTCTTGGGCTGTCTTGCATGAATTGCACGTTTGAAGTCTCCCAAAAGTGGCTCAATGATATTGAGGTCAGGAGACTGAGATGGCCACTCCAGAACCTCCACTTTGTGCTGCTGTAGCCAATGGAAGGGTTTAGTTAACTTTACGTTTACTGATTTACATTTTCATATTGGAAGAATATTAGTATATAGATACTAGTATTTACTAGAATATTAGTATATAGAAAAACAAATTTTCCTCCTGTATTTTATAATAACATGCTGCATTCATCTTGCCGTCAATCTTGACCAAGTTCCCTGTACTGTTGTAGCTCACGCGTCCCCAAAACATCAGCAATCTAACTCTGTATTTAACAGCAGGCATCGGGTACTTTTCATCATATGCCTTGTTGACTCCTCAAATACTAAAACTTACTAATATTAAACCTAAATTTGTATCTGGAAACTTTAAGACAGCACTTGTTGAAAATAACCTAAATTAAAATTCCATATTAAAATCTGTCTGCTATTTCAAAGATTTTAAGGGTGGATATTTGAAAACTGAATCTCAGAATGCCGCCATCAAAACCCAAGACAACGCTGGACTATGGCTTTAAACATAATTACTTTCAGTATTTCAGGTGTTTGTGCTTAAATATATATTCATCCTGATGAATACATAGTTAAAAGATTTTAATCTAAGCCTTTTGACACCTCCAACACAAATCAGCCAATAAAACATGAATGTATTAAAATGCTATACTTGTACATGTTAACTTGGATTTGATGACATCATCATTCTGAGACTCTGAGACATTCTGAAATTTTTACTACTCCTGGAAAAAAAAAAAACATTGGCCTAAAATTTTGCTTGACAGAAATTAATTTAAGGATAATTATACTAACTTTAAACAAGTGATATATTCTATAACATTCTGTTCAGGTCTATTCATCTCAAAAACAGCAGGCCTTGAGGGGTGTTCCTTGTATGCCGTGGTACCTACCAAAGGTGGTAATAAGGACAACCAGTGATCTGACAAGTGTCACGGCTCAGTGATGCGTGTCAGGAGTAAAAGGTAGTATTTCTTAATCCTGGCTATGATAGATAGAGGCTACCCAGCCTCAGTCCATCCTGGTGGTGTTAATTTTATGGCTGACCAGTGTATATATAGACATATGGGCAACTCAGTGAATGAAACGGAACCATCAAAGTTTAAAAATTTATTAGCCTATTTAAAATCTAAGTGACAATATGAAAAGAAACCCACCACCATATTAAACTGGTAGGAAAGGCAGGTGATTAACATGATGGTTGGGTGTTTTGCGTGCTGCTTATATACAATTTATTTACACATTATACAGAATCTGAGTAAAAATATAGGCAATCCTATCAACTCCTGAAACCACTTTTTTTTTACAAAAAAAAGTGTGTGATACCACAAACACAACAAATACAGTGTATAATGTTAAAAACCCACCATTGCCAGTAATACAAAAAAACACAAAAAAAAAAAAAGGATTCTTTGTTGCTTTACAGCATTCAAACAATTCTATATGGTACACAGAATAGTAGGTTCCCTACATCATACAAGATACAAAAATTGTTTTCTAATAAATATTGTTACCAAAGCATAAGCTGGCAGAAATGCACTATTGCAAGAGTTCATAGGGTAGTGTCGTTGTTGCCAGCATATTATACTGTGTGAATTGTGCAAGACTGATGTGTCTGTTGTGCATTAGTCAGTTTTACCCCAAGTCTGTCAGTAAAATTAAAATAATGCAGTAAGACTTATGGACAGGAGCATTAGCCGACAACTTACTCGCTCCTTCAGTTAACAATTTTGAATCACACAAACACAAAGGGGACTAAAGGTCACATGACTAGGTATCACTGCCTTGATCAGAGCAGATTCTGGTCTCAGGAAAAGCAAGCAAAAAAATACTTAAAAATAATAGCCATTTAAAAAAGGAAGCTGACTGGTTGCTTGAAACCTTCAGTAAACACAAGTAATGCATTACAGCAGTCAGAGCAGTTAAAGTTATCAAATTATGACACAGTAACCTTCAACCACTGTAGTATATTTTGCAAATGCTTTGTCAAAAAGAAAACTGATGCTCTCTTTAAACCTTTCTCTATTCAAACACTGGTGATTTGTGGTTAAAAGATTTCAGCCAGTTAGAAAAATACAGAATCCAGAGACAAGTGAAAACTTTCCCAGTGTAATAGCTAGGGTTAAAGTTTAAATTATGCCACTTGTGTATATTTTTACGAAGCCTACTTAAATCTTGGCACTTGTATCTAGATTTAATCCTTCCTACATACAAATTGCATTTTTAAAAACTCAACTGCCAATATAAAATGTTCTCTTCTCGGAGTGTGTAGTTAAATATGTATCACTATCATAACCTTGAAAACATTTACATTGTTTCACAGTGGTGGTTAGAACTGTAGCCGAATTGTGTCTCAGTGGTTGTGTGGATAATGAAATTAATACCATACAGCATTAGGTTTCAATTAAGTTGGGAAAATATTGTTCAGCTATAATGCTAAAACGACTCTTTATCTAACAAGACAGCCTAAAAAAGTTCTCTCACTGCTCTTGGATGAACCTGGTTTATCTTCTTAAAAGCAAGCAGAGGTTTTAGCAGGTGTATAAAACAAGATGGGACAATGGAGAAAAAAAATTAGTGAAGGTAACCTTGGAGACATGCTGGAAACAGCCCTGACATGTGATGCAACATGCACCATTACCAACTGAGTGCATTTAAAAGAAGAGCGAAAAGATAGTTGGCCGCCAAAAATTCTCTCTTCATTAGCTCTGTAGAGTACACCAATTATTCAAGAGAGTATAAAGTGTGTGCAAGTGACCAAAGCAGTACAGCACTTTTATCAAAAGAAAAATAAAGTCCCACCCTCTTAGTGCACATTCATCAACTCAGGCTTAACTTTACACTTCAGAAAAATTTCAGAACACCTGGTCCCACACTCCACTCACTCAAAACATGTAAAATCAAAAAGCATAGCATAAAAAAATACTTCCATGGTGTATGGACACTGCCTTTGGTTCGAGCAGAACACCATATATATAATTCATTTATACACCAAGTTTAAGTTATTGTTCATGACCCAAAGAAAAAAAGAAACAGAAAAGCAACTTCCTTCACACCATTTGTGCAAAATAATGCTCAACAAACAAAAAAATGTATAACTGAACAACTTTAGATATTATATGTTAAATAGTTTTTAAAGAAAAACAAAGGTTTGCTAGAATTATGCAGGTGGAAATAAAGCAAAGCACAATAAATGCACACGGAGATTTTTAAATGAGGTAAACAAACGAGGCAAAGGTCCTGTTATGATTATTGTCACGGTGTCACACTGAAATTGCCACTTGCATAAGTAATGTACCGAATGAAGGTAATTTCTGGATCCAGCAGAAATTAGCAGTCTCTCCAGAGCACACAGTTAGTTAAGCAGACATGAGGCATGCCGTGAAAATATAACAAATATAAACATGTTCATTTGTTAGTTTAGAATACATAACGCTTCATAAAAGCATATTAGTCTTTATAACGGTTTTGCAAACAAACAAAAGTGAATAATATTTACACAACTATTTACAAAAATACAGTACAAAACAATGAATTGAACGCTACGGGCATTAAAAACACACAAAGTCTATGCACTAATGAATCTGCACTGCTGATTGGACCATTTAAAAAAAAATGGAAAGGGCTGAAACTGACAGAAAAGCTTACAATATCTTCAAAAGGCAGACACACAAAAAAAAGAGTAGAATAACAACAATTACATTGACAGAAAATAAAAATGATTGGCACCAAAACACCAATTAAGACACTAGAAGTACAGACAAACAAGAACCATATTTTCATTTTTTGAAAAGGAACAAATTCTCTTCATGTCTGAATTTTAAAGAGTCAAATATCAGGTGATTTCAGGCACAAACATTCAGAACTCAGTCCATTCACAACAGGGCTAAAGTTACTAATCACTGAACAGCGGCACGCATCTTAGTTTGTTCCAGCATCCATTTCATGGTGTGTTTCTGCAGGTCTGAAAATGCATTACGTTGAAACAACCCTAGTCTGAACA
Organism: Neosilurus hyrtlii; assembly: GCA_028564935.1. Taxonomy (NCBI): domain Eukaryota; kingdom Metazoa; phylum Chordata; class Actinopteri; order Siluriformes; family Plotosidae; genus Neosilurus; species Neosilurus hyrtlii. The sequence goes on from JAOUQZ010000044.1 coordinate 22,458,523, forward strand.
GATGACGACATATCTGGTGTATACATTACTGCCAATGCAAAAGTCCATGGAGGAGTAATTTCAGATTATCTTCATCCAACAGGAATAAAGTAAAAAGCCTGTCAGAGTATTTAAGTAATACTGTCTGACATAAAAAAAAAAATTTAAAAAAAGGGTTAACACTTGGTGTGAAACTCCACTATCGTTTGTTCACAAAAGCCTCTAATAACTGTTACAAAAAGAAAGCAATACACATAGAATAAATAATTTGGCCAGTCTTCTTTCTCAGTATATGTACGTGCGAGCATCAAAATTGTGTTTGAATGGAAAGACCAGTCTTTGTTTTTATGAACATGAAGTGTGGGACCGAAAGTGATTCTGAAGCTCATCGGAGGAATTGTGTAGTCAACAGGTGGAGTTATAGCAGCATACCCTGTCTTAGAGAAAGAGAAGAGAGTCTATTGCTCACACTCGCTTGCCTATACCCACTGGGATGTCACTCCAAAGGCTTGGAATTCCTTCCACTCCTTCCCACAGGGAGAAAGGCCGTATCATGCAGTTGATCTGAGGCTGTTCTTAATATGCATTTTTAATGTTTCCAACTTTTACTGCATCACATTTTCAGGCTCTTACTGTAAAACAGAAGAAAAAAATGTTTTCTTTTTTCATTTTATTCTCAGCAAACACTAAAAAAAACATACCTGTAAATGCCTGTATTTGCCCTGTTTGCCACACTGCTATTATGTGCTTCAAATCAGCAACCACAGTAATCACATCAGCCACAGTTGCACAGAAGGAACCACTTTTACACCTCTACCCCTCAACCCTGCCTCAAGTGTACAAATAAGTGTATGCCTCACTCACCTTTGCACATCAAACTTGAAAGCAGTGTGAAAACTCTGATTACTACAGCTCAGGGCTGAACAACTAAATTATTGTATTACTGTTGTTGCAGTGCAAGATTATGTAACAAACACACTGTGGAAAGTTTCATCCAGTACTTCACACATGGTAGACAATCTCTTACACTAACCACATAATACAGTTGTATTACACAAAAATATGTGCTTATGAAAGGATCACGAAAATAAATATACATATGAACAAATTGGAACAAGCAGAAAACAAAAAGCAGACATGATACAAGTGAGGAAGCAAAGAACATTTTTAAATTGAGATGACTGCCTTCGCCCCATGTTTTGTGTACAGTCTCTCATCTTTCTGTTGTCCATCCATAACTTAATATCCTCTCACAACCCTTTTGCTCACATATCACTGGGATATTTCCTTGTAATAGAAAGATCTTTGCACTCTCCCAGTTTGTTCTGTTGATTGGTAAACCCCTCTGTCATTCATTCATTCATTTTCTGAACCACTTAATCCTAGTTAGAGTCACAGGGAGGTTGGTGCCCACCTCAGCCAACTCTGGGCGAGGGCAGAGTACACCCTGGACAGCTCGCCAGGCCATCGCAGGACAGAAACATGCTGATGGCTATGCAGCCTACTCTTGACGAAAATCAGCAATGATTCTTTTACATGCCTCTCACCACAGACAGTGAGAGACATGGCCAGCATTTGATAACCCAGTTAGCTGCACTGGGGGGACAGCAGTGACAACCCGCTGATAGTGGTGCTTAAACCCCTGACCTTGGGATCAGCAATCCAGCACCCTACCACCTGGCCACCAATGCCCAACCCCCTCTTTGTAATACAGCAACACCTCCTGACATGTTGGTAAGCATAGGCCGGTAAGTTCTGCATCAGATATGCTATGGCACCCCCAGTCTAAATATGTGAGACTATTCATCTTCTAGTTATTTACCTGTTGTTTAAAAAAATCCTTCCTGTTCCATGTTACATCTGGTCAAACACACACTTACTTTGCATCTCATGGCAACACTGAATGCTTTTTTTGATGTAGAGGCATCAACAATGGGCAGAAGCTAGACTTACAAAACAAATGTTGGTCTCTGGGATGATGTCTTTAAGAGCAACTGCATCTTCATTACCCATCTGCTCTTCTGCTACTTCAGCTCCCAAACTAAAAGAAAGAGGAAAGGGGGTTAGTGACCCTTTCTACTGTGCAATGAAACATTGATTCATATTAGCAAAGCATGCGTACCTGAGAATAGTGCTGTTATCAGGTTCTGTACTTGCAGGTTTGTGCACCTCTACCCCTACTGACCTATACCAAACACCACAACATGACCATAAATCAATAAAAATAGACCGCAGGGGTCCAAAGCTCCTGACGCCCAGGAATGTGTATTTTAAGATTGATCTACATTTTCATTAAACCAAAATCAAAACTGCTGTGTTAAACAAATTAAGTCCAGCTGGCTCACTAATTATTCTGTAAGACAATACCAATACCATACCAAAATCTGAGCAAGCATTCCTAAGTTATCGTCGGAAACCAAAGTGTGACAGACGCCGGGCAGACGGATGGACACCACCCATTCCAATAGCTCCCACCACTATGTTTGATGGGAACTAAAAAAAACTTTAGGAAAACCTTTGAAGTTAAACAACTACATTAATGTGTTAATACCTGACAGGAGGAACTAAGGGATTAGGCACATCAGTTATTTCAAATTCACTCGAGGTTCCAGCTACCGGAGGCATATTTGGGAGCAGGTCGGGTCTGCCTGACTGCATAACTGCAAAATAAACACAATTACGCTGTATCTCAGTACAACCTAGCTTTTAAAAGATACTACAATTTATTAGGTCACATCATTTCTCCTTTCTCACCGATTTCAACATCTGTGTCAGTTTGGGTAAAGTGGGGATGGTAGACTAGTCGAGCATCAAGATGCATGTGGCTACTGGACAGGGCACTTGGGAAAGCTGTGCTCATGGGCAGCCTTCTGACCACACTCTGACAACCAGAACGACTCTTCTTCAATGGTGATGACTTCACTAAAGATGCACCAAAACATAAGCACATACAGCTCTCATTTATTTCCACATGAAGAGCACATTACAAGACACACTCTTGTAAAGGGAAAGATAAGTGACAGTGAACTCATTTCAAAACATACTTGTTTTCCTAAATACTGTGTTGCACATGAAGCGCTGGAATCGCTCTGCATAGAAGCCTGGCCGATGAACAGACACGGTGTCCTGAAAAAGACATCCAATTTTTAATAGAAAATTATTGGGTCATGGTATTTTAAGTAGCAATAGAAAACTGATACAAAGATTGTTCTTAATAACTTATTACCCCATCATGAACTAGTGCTTTCCAAGAATGCTCCAACTTTTTGATGAATCTGCAAAGCAGCATTCCCAAGAACAGGTAAATAACAAAGGAAGCTAAACCATCACATGTTGTAATCGAGTAACACAACTTATTAACTATCATAACTTTTATTAGTGTTAAAGTGGTACTGCGGTGCTTGTGACCTCTAACCAGTACAGTGATGATCTATCAACACTGGTATTAATATTGACAAAAACATTTAATTTCTATGAAAAATCAGTATTATCTTTCCTAATCTATTATTTTCTATTGAAATGGCTCAACACACCATCCACTAGTTTAAATCATCCTGGACCTTTCTACACCACTGCTGGCATACATCAGGCATACACGCACACACCCCACCCCAAACTTGATCCACAAAACCCTTCCAAACCCACGCAAATGTTTCTTACTGTACAGTGGGTATATATTAAAAAGAGGCTTGTTAAAAATATTTATAAACTACTTTTACTGGAGAATCTAGAAAGTTTATGGCACAACTACAGTGAGCATGGAGTGTTGAGTTACCTGTATGACTGTAGAATATCAATAATGCCAATGTAAACCAGTAGACGCTCTCCTTTACTGTTGCGAGCTGGGATGCCACCCCACCTAAACCGTCAAATACATAGAAAAAGACAGACTGTGATATACAAAGTCCAGTGGGAGAGGACAAATACATTAACAATTCACCCAGACAAGTGGAAGCTCCAGTGTGGTGCCTATTATTAATTTTTACATTTTCATTAACAGCTGTGGTTCTCTACCTACTTCAAAACTAAAACTCTGGGTGATATATTTTTCCTCTTAATATGTTTAACTATAAGAGAAAGTAATACAAATATTTATTTAAAAGAACTTCTGCATTCTGATTTTTATAGCAGCGTGACTGTGTTCCTGATTCTAAAAAGACATTGGTCATCTGTAGGATATGTATGATAAATAAAGTACATAGTAAAAATCATTGCCACAGAATTTAGGGACTGGATTTATGCTCTATAATTACAGGACCAAGGTGTGTTGCACCACTGTAAGAGGGTATTTTATTTAACCATGCTTAAAACATGGAAACTTTGCTCTCCAGAAGCCAAAACAACAAAGGGACTATTTAATTTTATTGGTTGTTAAGCCTTTTTTCCTGCCAAGTAAATAAGAATAAAAGCCGAACCCACACAAGATCTGTTTCTAATGGGTGTCCAGGCTAGTGATGTGACCCCCCCTCACAAGCAAACAAACAAACAAATAAACAAACCGACAAACAAATAAATAAATAAACAGACAGACAAGCAAACAAACAAACAAAGAGGGGGAAAAAAGGGTACAAATAAAAAAAATCAACACACAAAAAACTACTATATGGCCCAATAAATAAATAAAGAGATTAACTAGAGAGGCACTCAGAGCACAAGGTACATCTGTCCTAGCAGTATGTCTCTTGTCTCATGTTTGAAATTATATTAATATTCTGTAATTTCAATTAATTATTGATAAAGTTAATTTTCTTTTATCTGTAGGTACTATATTAAAGAGAATGAAATGCGTATGACTTTAAATACGCTGAAGGGAAACATAGACATAGGCTTATTTTTTCAAATGAATGTATGCATGTATATGTCAAGAGACAGACAGACAGACGGTTATGGTTAAGAAATGGCTGACTGACTGGTCCTCGCTGTCCACAGTGCTCTTCCCACGTGCCTCTCCCTGGATGGACTCCATAGCTGTACTGTAAAGGGCTTTCTGGGCCTGAGGCCTCTTCTGGTCAGGTGTGACTGTCCCCTCCACTGGCCTGCAGCTTTCCCCTGCACCGAGACGTCCCCGGCAAGCTTGATCAACATTGTGGATTCCAACCAATAAACTGTAGTCCATGATCTTAAAGCTCTGCAACAGCTAAAATACACGAACCACAACTCATTTAAAACAGCCATGTTAAAACATGATCACAGACTACATACCATTATTCTAGTAAACCTGGCAGGTATCTGCAAACACACAACTACTAGTTCATGACAGCAGTCATGTGGTGTGTGCAAACAAACACACAGTCCAGAGGATGTGTTCACACTGCTGAAACACACATAAGGGCACACACTCACCAGGCAGTCTCGCTGAATCGTCTTGCTGAGAGCATTATAGTTGTCTGGCTCTAGCTGAATTCCCTCAGGCATGTCCTGGATGAAATCAAGGTCTTTGTAGGTAGGCACGGTTTTCTCCCGCTCTTTGGGTGAAGCACGACGCTTGTAAGTGGAGCCTTTTAAGTCATATTTGAAATGCATTGGTACAGAACATGGCAGAAGGTTGTTCATCACCACAATGCGTATGTTCTTCCCCCCTGACTGCACACAGTACAGTCCATAGAACTTGGGCAGCAGCGTCCGTTTGTTTTGGTTCAGGTTCTGGCATAATAGAGAAAGAGGGCATAAAATACAGTAAGAAAATAATCGCAGAATAATTAAATTATTAATTAAATGAAATTATCATTCCCATTTTTTTTTCTAGGGACAACAACAAAACAACTATACAGTGCAAAACTTCAGGGCAAACAAAAAAATAACAAACTGCTTTTAAAATAAATTCCCATGAAAAAAACTCCACAGAGAGGCACCTTTCTGTTCACTTCAATAACTTTAAACAATCTGAAGAGAATGGCCATGTCTACAGTGTTTTTAGGGTTCCCTTCTTTTGGTCTCTGTTGCAACACCACATTCAGTTCAGGTAGTTAATTATTGCATGGGGGTTCTCCTCTGATGTTTACAAAAGGACAAATCATGCAGAATTTTAGAAGTATATTTCCAAAGTAATGCCAAAAAATCCTCTGTTACTTTAAAAACATCAAGAAAACAGCCCTGGTGTGATTAACTACACCCACACTTTATGGGATGCTGCGTCAGAGGCCAAATAAGGAAAGTAAAAGCAATGACCATAAAGAAACTAAAGCAAATTACTGTTTCTACAGGTATTGAGATGAACAGATGTAGGTGCACCACTGAAGAGATCCTTGTCATGCTGTCGTTCACTTAAAATAAATATAGGATTTACTTTTCTGGTTGTTTACTGTGTCGGGTTACAGTGCATAGCCATTATGTAGTTGGTGGTTACAATATGCTAACTCATTACTGGGCTGATTTGGATTATTTTTATCCTTAGTAAAAAAAAAAAAAAAAAAAAAAAGGAATAAAACAGAAGGGAAAGGTCACACAGGGGCATTCACAAAATTAACACACCATGAAATATCCTGGCAGTAGTTTTTGCAAGAACTCAGCTTCTTTGTGCTGGACAGTTTTAATAATAAACTCATCATCGCTGGAGACGTAAAAGATCGAACCACTTGCACCAGGATTCGACAGTTCAATCAGAGAATCATTACACAAAGAGTACTGCAGCGGCAGAAAGAAAAAACACAGATGCAACTCATGAGTCAGCAATAACAGAAAACAGGCCAGCAATTATGAATGATATTAGAATGTTTTTGTCTCTATAAGTTTGCAGGGATTTTAGCTGACCAGGTAGTCATCGGGTCGAATGCCAAAGAGCTCTCTGAAGTAACGAAAGGCAATGGGTGCATAGGTTTTAAACCGGAAGTCACCATGGTGATGTGCAGGAGTCAGATTACTGCCCTCACTAAGGAAAAAGACAGAGGGAGAAATAAGATGACAAATGGTGCATAAAACCCCACTACAAACAAGCAAATTCTTAGAGCACAAAATTTTTTTCAGAAGAGAAACCAAGTTGTGTTCCCTGAACATCATGGATTTATTAAAATGCAACATAACAGAAAAATACTGGTGAAGAATACAGTTTTAAAAAGCATTTTGAATACTAGCTGAGCAAAACCAAAGCTTCACTTAATATACACTGTCCAGCCAAAAAAAATTTGTGCAGTCTAATATTTTGTTGGACTGCCTTTAGCCTTGACTACAGTACGCATGAATTGCATCCCAAATAATTTCAAGAGGGTTAAGGTCAGGACTCTGTGCTGCCAGTTCATGTGTAAAATGTTCCTCAGGCTCTTTAAACCACTCTTTCACTGTTTGAGACACGATAATCTGGTCATTCAGTACATTCAGGACTTCAGCTGACTTAATTTTACTGTCACATATTGTTGCCGAGCCTCAACCTGAACAACTAAAGCAATAATGCCTTAGTGATAACACTCTAATCAAGGTTAAAGGTGGTCCAACAAAATACTAGAGTGCATATCTTTAATAGGCCAGGTAGTGTACATGAATGATACAGTGTATTGTACTCGTGCATGTGGACAGAAGACAAAACTTGTGTACATCTCAACTCCTAAAATCAGCACAAAAGAGGAGACAGCTCATACCTAGGGAAGAAAATGCTTTCAACCACATAGAAATCCTGCATCAGGACATCTCTTTCAGCTTTCTGGCTCAGGCTTCCCACAGTGTGGGTAATACCAAGCTGGATGGCTCCTTTTAGGGCTGAAGAAGTTGTCTGGTGGAGAATTGTTGTGAAATTAGCTTAAATAGGCTGCAATACTCTACTTCTGTATAAGGAAGCAGTTATTGCTACATTTAGTTCAACACCCCCTTTAGCAACAGCTAGAAATCTGGTGCTAATCCAAGACTAACCCACACCCCAGGACACTGGAAACTACAGAGATTAATAATTTCCTATGATAAGAAGTGACAAACATTTAATGAACTATTCTTTTTATTTTGGCAACTCAGTTCCTGGCTCTGCTTTCCAACTATAACTGACCTTTTTGTAAGTAGTCTCTCCAGTGGGGTCAATCCCTCGATGACCAATAATCTTCTTCATACTCTGAGATGATCCTGGACCCTGGACAGTCTGAAACAGACAACAGAGTCACACAGGTAATGAACAAAAAAAATAAAAAAAAGCATGTATACGTCATCAATGGAGACTTCCATTACCCTGAGATATTCTTAATGGTGGTCCTGTCTAATTAGTACTTGCCATGGAGTAAACAATTACAAACAATAATTTTAATATCATCACATCCTACTTTTAACTCTGCCCATTCCTAGAGACATTTTGTATGAGTATTTCTGGAAAAACTCTTCTATATATAGATCTGTGATCTCAAATTCTAATTCATCAAAAAGCACTGTTACAATGGTCATGTAATAGTATTTAATATTTTAATTCACTGGCCCCCATCCCATAAATAGGTTTAGACAGACAAATCTGGGAAAATATATTCTCAAGGGTCCATGTTAGAGCATAGATAAAGAATTGGACAGCTGTAAAATAGAACTGCATATCAAAGCAGGTCGATCACTTTCACCCTTTCACATTTGTCACATCATATTATGAACAACTGCTGATATTAGCACAGAAGATATTTTTTAATGTCAAACCATGACAACATAATCAATTTTTGGTTTATAGGCTTGACATAAATAAATAAATAGCAAAAAAAGAAAAAAGAAAAAAAAAACCTTACCTCTGGTGAAGCTGTTTTTCGACTGTCCCCTTTAAAGAAAAAGATAAAGATAAGATAAAGATAAATTTGATAGAATTTGTTAGGATGTGAAGAAAGCAGCTTTAAGAAACTTGATACATTCCTCATGCTTCCTGGCATATTTTTCCACAGTCCCACTTCACAAAAAGTGCTACTATTTATGCAGGTAAAAAAAGTGCACATGCAACTACAGCGAGACTCCTGGGGATACCGTTGCATCTCAAAAGTATGTTTTATGTAAAAGGCATACATCAGGTTTTTGCATCTGCTTAGCCAAATGTTACAAAAAATGTGTGTAGTTTGTCTACTTTCAGTTAAGTCTGTATTATTTTAATGTGACTATCAAAACATGTTATCTGGCTACATTCAGGGGCTTATTTTGGAGGTGTGAAAACCCTACATCTTTAATGAATGCAATCCCTCTTTCAATTACTGTGCTGTAAGGAGAGTGCCAAAACAAACACCATGAAAAATGCTTAGGACAGACATAAACTGAAAATTTGTCTTAAGTAAAATTTTTCAAACTGCCCACACCAGAAAGTAAGAAGGAAGATCAACCAGGGCAAGTGATGATGTACAGATTTTACCTAGACGCTTTTATCTTAAAGAAATTACTGTGCATGGAAACCACACATAAGGCATTGTGGCATAATAAAAACACAACAAACCCTGTTATAAAAATAATAATAAAATACAGGAAAAGCTGTAGGGATGCATTAACAAACATCACAGCCAACAATCCTTATCTGTTTCAAGCCATAGTAAGCAGGCAGATACCCGAAAACAATCAGAAAATTTAACAAAATTGAAAATAAACTGTAATATTTTATTTGATGCTGATGATATTGAGCAGAGACCCAAAAGTGTATCAAAGCACCATGAGGAGAAGCTTCAATGCATCTAGCTCACAGGACCTCACTTCAGCATAGAGAAACCCTCTCTGGGACTGTTTGATCCATCAAAATGTGCTGAAAGTTGGTTTTCTGCTGGAAAGAGGTCAAAGCGACCAGGCTACAAAGCTTACTCAAGTCACTTGGGTATAATTTCTGTATGAATTGTAATGTGGAATATGACAAAACATTAAATCAAATCTAATTAGTAAAAACTTCATTTCTTGTTCATATTAACTACCACTTTTTAACTTTCCAACCCACTAGTTTGTATGTGAAATTGTATTATTAAAAAAAATATTTGTGCAGCCTACTATTTACTCCTAATTTCTTGAACCCTCATGCGTCACTATGGACATTTTTGTCCATTTGAGCAAATTTTTCCTCTTCTTTTGGACATAACTTTGGCTGTGTTAGTGCATATGGCACAATTTTTTGTGAGAAAGTCTCTCTTTTGACACATTTTGGAAATCAAATTTTATTTTTTATAATAGATCAATGGAACACTATGAAACACTACTCTCTTAAGTCATTAAGAACAAAAATGTCCACTTCTAAAAAAAACTGCTATAAAATCTTAACAGATTCATATTTCTTTCTGCTTTTTTCTGCATAAATCTCTGAAACAACTTCCGCCCAGCTCAAAAATATCAAACATCCAGTCATTTTGAGGATTTTACCCCCTTAAATGCCAGTTTGATTGCTTGATGTCACTGTTGTTTTTTATGAAAAAAAAAAAAAAAAACACACAAAAAATGTGTTAAATTACCATATAACAAATTTTGGGGAGCTGGGGGATTACTACCACTACTACTAATTTACTACCCTCTTAAGTCACTGGTGAACAAAAATGCCCCATTAAGTCCCATCAACACCACATTTATTAATCTCATAGCCATTACAAAATATAATCATGCATTCTGTAATGTTAGGGTTTTATTTAAGAGAAAAATAGTAAAATTTGTCATTTTTAATGTTCACCACTAAAATCAACCAATTCCCCCATTACAGGCCTCTGCAGAAAATGCTTGGCATTTCTTAGTGATAAAACATCTGTAAAATAGTGCAGCACTACTATTTCCACTAAAAATATTTTGAAATCAACATCAGATTTGTCAAGAAATATTTATTACACATTCCATTTCCACAATTGTGTGAACCACCATCAACATTCAGAAGAGAGCAATATGTCAAGAGGGTAGTAAATTAAACTGATGCATGAGCGTTAACTTAGGCACACATGAGTTTACTTCAGTTAAGACAGTTATTGTATAGCCCTGGATGGTTAAATCATACAACAGAATATTTAAGGCAGGACTATACAATGTACGTGCATGGCACACGTGCGATGGAAAAATCAGTCTGTGCAATGAATGTATTTACTGCAGTCGTACAAATGCAATACAGTTTTGTGTGACCCAGTTGTTTGTGTGCTGGTATGGGAAGTCAGTCGGGTAATTTGCTATTCTAGTTGTTGGTTGTCAGGGCCACCGCAATATACACACATGATACACTGTGCAGGGCACCAAGTGCCAGAATGAAGTACTAACTAATGTTTAGGTTGCCATGTTGTGTTAAACACCTTCAATAAAAGAACAGTTTAAAATATCTTTTCAGAACTTTTACTAACAACTACATATTCACAAATTTCAGATCTGACGGAAGATCGCTGAAGAATACACCAGATGAGAAGCGAACTAATAACAGCCCGCAAGTGCTTGATCTGTGACCTGAGCAAAGGCACCTGGCAAGCGTCTGCTGTTGCATCACAAACACCCAAATATATCTAGCAGGCCTAATATAACCCTATAAAATGAGATGTATTCTGACTGGCTATATGTGCAAGAATGAGCTACAGTCAATGAGAGCACAAGGTGAGGGATAACCAGGGAGTTTATGTCTCTAACAAACATGAAAATAACAGTTTGTGTGGTTGTCAAATTCATATTCTTTCCTTGGGTCAGACTGTAGATTAATCGACAAGTGAACGTATACACAGGGTGAAACAGCGGCAAATATGAAATTCAATACGAAGGCTTAATTTTGTAAGAATATGCGTGTTGTGCCTCAGCCAAATTGATTAACTTGAGACCATTCCTCTTTTGGGATTTTGGTGAATACAAATCTATGTGAAAAATTGTACAGCTTTAAAATTACTTGGTAAAAAAAAACTGCACTGTGATTCTGCACCTGCATGAAAAAAGATAACTCTGCACTAGATTCTTAAGTCAACAGAGACACAAAAAAGTGCCTGCTTATGGTTTTTAACCGGCTCTCGCTCACTCATCTCAGATAGGCTTCATATTGCTATTTCAATATTATGTAGAATAAGCTGTTGACATTGGTGTTGTCAACCATTGGTCTGATGGTTGCAGAAGAAGAAAGGAAGAAGCAGAGGTGGAAATAAAGAGAAATCATATGAAAATGGGCAACCCCACCACCAATACCGTGACAATGAGCTTTCCGTGGCAGAAGATCACCAACATGTGGACACTGGCAGGTGGCCATTTGTCGGCTTGGTGTGTGCCAGGCTTAAGTTTCCTGATAACAAGACACCAAGTTGTGTAATGTGAAATTGGCAGCAGAGTGCCATTACCTGCCGTGGCCCGGAATGAACCAATACATGATTTTTTTAAATACACAACTGCCATGCTATGTTGTAAAACAAAATGAATGGGAGGAAATCTTATGAATCTTATATTCGATGAAATACTTATTTTTACTTTATAACATCTGCTATCAGATTAGTGGTATGCCAAACAATACGTGTTTTGTATGCAGGGCTTTACATTTAGTAACAAGACCTATCTGTATGTAATTACAAGGCACCCATACATGTTGAACTAATGGCTTAATTACACATAAACTGTGAATACATAACACAGCACATAATCTCTCCTAAACACTCACTGACTGTAAATCGATTACTTATATAGGCTCATATGCAATTTATCATTTATTTCTTTTAAAAAATTACTAAAAGAAATTGCTATGGTGGTTCACTACAGTAACTAAAACCCCTAAACACTGTTCATTTGATAACAGCAGCTCCTGAAAGATCATCAAACCTTAAATAAAAAGGTTATGTTGGTATAGAAAGTTATAGAAAGACTACCATACATCACAGATGACCTTCCGGACCATTTTAATTGTTTTATTTTTCACACAAAAACAAATGTTGACACAGCACAACCATGCATGTACTTCTCTGAGGGGCCAGCATCCTCCAAAAGGGAATCCTCAAGTCTGTGGGGGGTTAGACACCTCTTTAAAACAGACATCACCAACTAAACCATTAACAACTTCTAATGTATAATGATAGCTCACCAGCCACTGCAAAAACAACACAAGATCATGATTATGTAAATTCGAGACTATTCTCTGATGACACCCCCCTACCCTTTTATTTCATTATCTGTTTGTATTTTGACTTGCTGCATTGTACATGAGCCACCTTTCATCTCTACATGTAGATGGCAAGATTCAGGCTCCTGACATATTCTTTAAAAAAAAAAAGTTCCATTTTTCAGCTATTGACTAAACTAATACCCTTAAGTATTGATCGAGATATCAGGATATTGGTTCAACAATCCAACAGATTTTCAAATTCTGGGTCAAACAATCTACTAACAACCCAAGAAATTACTCAGCTGCTATCTACCACATTAGCTTAAAAAGACAGGGACATACAATTTACCATTTAGATCACTGTATATGTATAATCAAAAATGCACTTTTTACGACCTGGATATGAGCAACAGATTAGGTATCAATACGTCTTATGAAGAAAAAAATGTGAAATATTGTTACAATTATTTTTCAATATAAGTGACTCTATATCTCTATGTTTATATTACATTTGCATTCCATATATATATATATAGTATCCTATATTTTATCTTGTATGTATATTTTATTTTTATTTTATATAATTTCTTATTTCGATCCTTTTGCATTTTTATATTTAACTGACCCTTAAATCCTTTCAAAGTTTTAGTTATTGTTCTTTCTTCTTGTTACTTTTATAGTTTATCCTTTACATTGTGGACAGTCGTACTAAGTATTTCACTACATATTGTACTGTGTATAATTTGTATGTGACAAATAAAATTTAAATTTGACTCTTCTAGAATACAACTTAGAATACTTCTAGTACCAGATTTTCCCCATCAACTAGGTCTAGTGTACAGGGTTTATTCAGGAAATCCTAAATAATATAAAATAACAGGAAATCCTGAATAATATAAAAATTTGCTACAAATCTGTGAAAAAAGTGTTTGAATAAGATTGGAGGTGACAAAAAAGACTGAAGGGTTTGCTAATGGTGGACACCATCACCACATTTCTCACATGTGTATAAAAAAGGAAAATTATCATGGTTATTGTGGGGTTATTTTATAAATTCATACAGAATTAATCAAAACACATATTTCAAATTACAATAATTTAAATCGAACATAAAGGCATCAGAGAGAAACACATTTTGGGGTAGAACATGGATATCAGAGGGTACATCTAAGCAACCCCAGGACTAACTCAACTCCTTTTTAGGGAGAAGAGTTTCCATGAACATTTATATCTGGTACACCAACATCTACTCCAGACAAAAAAAAGCCAAAGCTAAATCAAAACAGGAAGAGGTGGAGTCATAAGGCTGGATATACAGACACAACAAAGTGATAATGCCTGAAGTATGCAAGTAAATATGTCGCCGTCGCCCCCCGACGTGGTAATGTACATATATTTGTCCAGGGCTCAAAGATGGATATAAAGAAACATGTTTCAAGTACTAACAGTAATACGATATCAGTAGCTGTTTGAGATGAGGGACAGAACACTGGGACATAATGGAAAACTACAATCCAGGCCATACAACAGAGCCACAACAAAGCTAGCTACACAGGAGACACAACAGGCATGAGTCCATTTTGGGGGAAACAACCAGACCTGTGAAAGGTTATGTAATCTGTAAGGAGTTGAAGACATGCTAAAATAAACATCTTTAGATGACGGTGTCTAAGCGAACATTTTGGTGATCATGTTATTTTGCTAGTCGGTTCCCCTAGCAATACTATTGAGCTCGGCTAGCACCGCTGATGTGTCCTAGCAACCAAACTTTCTGCCACAAAATCTAAGCCTGGACATGAGAACACAAAAAAGGAAAACAAAACTACCACGTTTCCCCCCCTTACAGTTATATTCATCTTTCCAGCGTAAAAATTTCCATCCAGCGCACTACTCCTGGGTTAGCTAACTTTTGGGATAGCTGGATCAGCATAGCTAGCTCAAGCTCACCAACATATGGCTCCAAACCCCAGACATAACCTTTTATAGATGAATAAATGACTGACCTAATAATTTACACGGGCTGATTTGACATACTTAGAAACTATATAGCTATAAATACTGCAGTCATTGGGGTCTAGTAAAATTAACTCGTTAGCAAAGCTATTAGCCCATAAACCTTTCACTCAGTGTACTTACAAACAAACCCTCACAGCTTTCTGTTGTTATCCTACTAGGCTTATATTACACACATAATTTCTAAAAATAAAATATATATATATATATACAGACACAGCAAAACATTATTCCTTCAACAATACCTATAGTCGAAAACGCAACACTGAATAGACATTAAATAAACAATTTGGTCACCTGAGTGGGCTGTGAAGCCCGGGTCTGCCGGACCGGCGGTCGCCATTTTCATGTGAATCTGGCAACAGCTTCTAGTTTCACACGAAGATCTTGCTCGCGCTCCCAGTCGGTGACGCTACGTTCCGTGGGCGGAGTCACTGGTTTAGGCCACGCCCTGATGCTGAAATCGGTCCCGTTTGGATATGGCAAAAAACATTTAAACAACACGAAGCCAAGTGTATGCTGGGAGCTTTATGGGATGTATTAGGAAAGAAGTGATCATCACAAAGTGAAAATTTTAACATTATAAGGACTTAATATATAAACACTCAACAGCAAACTGTAACCACTGTCCAGTAAGTAAACAAAAGCACTTGTAGAGCGCAAACCTCCACCAAGCCCAACAATCCCCAAATGAACCAAAAATAATTAAAATCTTACATTGTTAAGAACCCTTTTTTAAAGAAAAAATCCCTGGATCCAGAATTTGTTCCAGGAATGGCACAGTGGTGTAGTTGTTAGCACATCCACCTTCCAGCGAGAAGGTTCTGGTTTGAGTTTCGGCAAGGGCGTTTCTATGTGGAGTTTGCATGTTGTCCCTTGCTTGCGTGGATTTCCTCAACTCAAGTTTCCTCCCACAGCCCAAAGACATGCACGTATTGGCTGTGCCAAACTGCCACTAGGTGTGAGTGGGAACGGTTGTGTGTTGGCCCTGCGATGGTCAGGCGAGTTGTTCAGGGTGTGCTCTACCTTCACCCAGTGCCCACTGAGATTGGCTCCAGCCTTTCCCCCGACCCTAATAGGATTAAACAGTTTGGCAAATGAGTGAGTGAGTGAATTTGAGCTGGATGATCTCCAAAATCTAACAGAGTGCTCCTTGTCCAAAGCAGAACATCTGGTAGAAGTCTCAAGAAAATCTGTACATAAATTTATACATAATTTTGCTACCAAACAAACCCTTAAATCAAGGGTAAAACATAGTACTTAGTTCATCATACTTTATTTCCCTGCAGCAAATACTCAGGGCAGGGGTAAGGGAATCAAATCATATAGCAGTGTAGACAAAAAAAAAACAGACAGGTCAAATTTCATTCCAAATTCCTACAGTTATCAATTGCAGATAGACATACTCCACCAGGGTGCATAGGTACTTCAGCAGTTTCCCTACAGGAAGCATTGTGCGACAAATGAATCAATCAACAAGTGAATTGCCTAGCAAAGCATGTATGCCTAGCAATGTTTGCCTAGGTAACCTTCTCTCACATAATTCCTGCTTTCAAATGTTTCTGAGTGAAACCATGAGAAGTATCTAGCTAGTTCTTTATGGTAAGTGTAGATCCATGAGCAGTATCTAGATAGTTCTCTAATAAATAGCTTACACTATCATTAGCTTGTATTAACTCATATTATCATAGGAATAGCTTATAGTCATCATTCCTTGAACAGCAAGTATATAATGGAGACCGCTGTACATCATTAACTGGGAAGAGTTAAGCGTAAATATATATGACCGTTTCGAGAACGTGGACCAAAACACGATTCCAGTTATTATCCATCTAAAATTTCTGTGTGCAGTTGTAGGGTAAATGGCAATATGAGCTGCTGTCTCATGTTAATGTAGGCAGAATCATTAAACAAGTGTTCACTGTTTCTCTGTGGTAAAATGTTTTGGTGAACTCAGTGTTGGGTGGCACCTTTCAATCAATCTGACAGGTAATCGCTCTAATTGCATCACTTTAAAGTTCAGCCCAGTTGAACGCTGTACCACCTTCCCACTTTGCGTCACTTGAGAAAATTTCACCTGTTCACCTGACACACAAAATTCAGTACAGACAGTAAACCATGCTTAAAAATCAAACCTTACTCCAGAGCTGTGAGGTGGTAACACTGTCATATTGCCCCATAACATTTATTTAAAACATATTTTAATAGAACACTTTAATTAATTCTGCACTGAAAAGTATTTATGGAAACTATAGTGTTGCAGATTTTAGCACTGTCATCTCACAACAAATACATTTTGGGTTCAAACCTGGCTCTTAAATGGGTCCTTTCCGTGGCATTTTCAGGTTCTCTGTATCCCTGCATGGGTTTCCTGCTACAGTCCAAAGACTTCTGGATCAGATCAATTGGCTGCTTTAAGTTGCCCATAAGTGTGAATGCGAGTGTGAACAGCTGCCTGTCTCACATATAATAGAATGACGAACTGCTCAAGGTGTTCCCTGCCTCTCTAATGTCAGCTAGAATTAGCTCCTGATCACAGTGTGAATAAGAGATATCGAAAATGATAGCATGAATCAAAAGTATATGGTAATCACTGCAAAATTTATACAATTAGTACCTTTGAGGTGGGACTACCCCACAAGAAGAAAAAAAAATGATGAATTAGAAGTTACAGGTAAAGGCAGAAGTGCTCCACTTTCTGCCTAATCATGCATGGACACTACAAATGATATAGTTTGATTATTATAGACTCAAAATGGCAAAAAAAACCCTTCCTTCTGAAATTCATCAGTCATCAAAAAATGAAGGCTATTCCATATGAGAAACTGGCAAGTAACTGAAGATCTCATACGATGGTGTGTACTACTCCCTTCACAGAACAGCACAAACTGGCTCTAACCAGGATAGAAAGAAATGTCAGGCCCCAGTGCACAACAGGTTTAGAGAACAAGTGCACAAGAGTCTATAGTTTGACAAAGAGATGACCAGCAGGTATTCAACCAGCAGCTTCAAAAAATAGTACTTGCAAAACATTAGTCTCAACTTTAGCAGTGAAGAGGCAACGCCAAGAATTGTAAAGAAAAAAAAAACATGAGATTGGTCAGTGAAAGGAAATGGTTAGGATGGGCAACAAAACAAAAACATTGGACAGTGGAAGATTAGAAAAAAGTTCTCCAAATAGATTAATCTAAATTTGAGATGTTTGGTTCAAAACTAACAACACTTGTAAGGAGCAGAACAAAGGAAAAAAGTAAGAAGAGTGCTTAATACCATCTGCCATACATGGTGGGGAAAATGTGCTGGTCCTGGGGTGCGTTGGTGGTGGTAACCTGGGAGGTTACAGGGATACCTGTACAGGGTAAAAGGGATCTTGAACAGGGAAGACTATCACTCCATTTTTGCAATGCTATGCTCCACCCTGTGGATGGTGCTTGATTGGAGCCACTTTTATGCTACAATGGACAATGACCCAAAACTCTGTAAATAATAGCCAACACAGTCATCAGATCTCAACCTGATTGAGGTGCTGTGGAAGCAGCTTGACAGTATGGTATGGAGGAATTGCCCATCAAGCCAGTCCAACTTGAGGGAGGTGATTCAGGAAGTTGAAAATTTGGGTAAAACTTCTTCATCTTACTCAACAAATTGACAGCTAAAATGACAAATAAGGACCAAATATATGACATTATGACATTTCAGACCGGCAGGCCACAGGCCATCCTCCGTTCAGGGGTCCAAAACACACGGCACCCCCAGTGGCGCCTGATACCACGATTTCCTCCATTTCAATATATATATATATATATATATATATCTCCATATATATATATATATATATATAT
>JAOUQZ010000044.1:22488529-22498735 GCA_028564935.1 Neosilurus hyrtlii
TCGCCCAGAGTCGGCTGAGATGGGCGCCAGCCTCCCCGCGACCCTAATTAGGAATAAGCGGTTCAGAAGATGAATTAGAGAAGAGACAGATGAACAATGACAAACAGTGAGTGAGAGTGTGTGTATATGGAACACTTAGTCATGTCTTACCACTCTTAAGGAGGGCAATCTGATCATTCTGACCAAGCTGACGGAAGCCTGGAATGCGTTTTGCAAATTCCACCACATACTGTACTGCATCTGTCAGACGAACTGCACAGAGCTGCCACATCTCATCTGTAGCCTGAAGAGAGAGAGAGAGAGAGAGACAGAGACAGAGAGAGATTTGATTTTCCTATTG
This sequence comes from Neosilurus hyrtlii, assembly GCA_028564935.1. NCBI lineage: Eukaryota > Metazoa > Chordata > Actinopteri > Siluriformes > Plotosidae > Neosilurus > Neosilurus hyrtlii. The sequence continues at coordinate 22,488,870 of JAOUQZ010000044.1, forward strand.
AACAAAATTGATAGCATAAATTCTGGACTAGGAAAAAGCAGTCTAAGAAATTAAGTTCGGCAAATTTAAGCGAATGGAATTTTCACCAAATCAAAAGTTTTTGAACACTCTCTATTTAAGTTGTTTAAATGGCCTAATTTTGTATAGTTTTAATAAATTGAATATTTTACGTATATATTTATGTATTTATAATTTTGTAACTGGGGCTGGTGGTGTAGTGGTTAATGTGCTGGGCTCATGATCCCCATTAGACCCCCACCATGCTGACTCCTGAGCAAGGTCTCAACAACAAGTGTGCCTCTGTCCGCCTAGCAGTATAAATGTGTAACCTTTAATGAACTAGTGTCCTATCCAGGTGGAGTCGAACTCATGCTACAGAAACCGGGACAAGCTCCGGCTATAATGAGCCACCAGGCACTGGTGTAAAAAGCCCAGCAGACTTACCTTTTTTTTGTATGTATTTGTTTATTTCTTATTTTGAAACTGTAATCAAGGCCTAAGTATGCTTTAATCGAAAATGTATATTGCTTTAACGTTGAATAAGCTGTCATTTCCATGGTCACCCCCAATACATCACTGCTTATATAGGTTTCATTTTGAACCAGTGTAAAAAAAGGCTATACAAGTAAGAAAGACTGCTTTTTCACAAAGTTACAAGAAGATTAAATTGCTCTAACTTGTGGAATTAAAGTGTTTGTGTCAAAGAAATGACCTGGATAGCAACGACATCACCAGGTATGCATTTTAAACATTTTGTCAGTGTCCTAAGAAAAAATATTAGCTTGTAGATTTAAAAAAAATTCTTGAATGTTTTAAATCTATGTCTTCATTTTTTCCCACCTGGCTACAACCAGAAACTCAAGAATAATTCCACTGGCAAATTTCTTCCAAAATGGTTGTGAGTGGTCATGACATAATCTATTGAGAAATATGAGAACTGATTTTTATTTTATTGGAACAATATATAAATTATCTTATTTTTTAAAAAGTGTTAATCTTTCAGCACTCTAAGTAGGCACACGTATCACAAACACCTTTTTACAGTTGATACTGGCATTGTCTTTAGGTCTTTCATGTATGGACTCATTCCAAGTGCACTGTTCCACAACTACATTTCTGCTATTTGTAATTCATTAAAAAAAATGAAACCAAAGCAAAACACCAGTTGCTGTTCAAAAATATATAGGCTGTGTATGAGATATGCTGTTTCAACCTTCAGCTTCATCCATCAGCTTTGAACTGGTACTTGTTAATCTTTGAACTTGTGCCACATTTCCAATCCATTTGACTTGTCATTACTCAATCAGCAAGCAATAACAATTAAACTGTCATGGTAATAGTGAAGTACTTTGTTTTGGTAGGCATGAACCTCCTCCCTGCTGAAGATCTTCCATCTAAGGGCCTGCAGCTCCTCAACACGATACTGGCTTGTCTCCCTGTGAGAGCGGAAAATGCTTGCACACAGATCCTCTACGCACACGCGCGCACACACACACACACACACACACACACACACACACACACACACACACACACACACGCACACAGGTTGGTCTTATTCTTGACACAGTCCTATATCTACCACTTTGAATCACATGACGAAATAACCACAGAAAATTTACTGCATTTCTGTTTCACCTATATGTGTTGACGTAGGATAAGGGCAAAGCAAGCCTTCAGTGTCAAAAGCTCGTAATCCTATTTCATTTCCTGAAATGCTCAGGATAGCCTCAGGTGTCGATCTTCTGGAGTCAAATCCTAAAAGAGAGAAAGGAACACTCAGTGAGACAGGAGGGAAGGAAAAACTGAATAGGCAGGTGACACAATCAAAAGAGAGGATCTCAAACCTCTCAGTGGTGAAAAGCTGCTGCTCTCTCCAGCCCTTTGAGAACTTCTGTAGGCCAAAACTGCAGCCTGGGTATTGCCTGTGCTGCCCTGATATGCATGCACCTCTGAGGAGCAGTTGAGCTCTGCATCCAGGGTGTAGGGGAAGGGGGGAACAAGGGGCTGGATTAAATGTGTTGGGCGACCTCGAGGATCTTTGCTGGGCTTGTAGGCTGGTAGAGGCTCAGGCTCAGTTTGACTGGCCTGAAGACGCTGCTGTTGTTGCTGCTGCTGTTGATGTCTTTCCACCTCAGCAAAAAGAGAATCCCTTTGACGCTTAGACATGCGGCCAAACTTCACAGCTAGGGAGGAGAGTATTTATGCATTCAAATGGATATAACGGCTAAGAGCTATCTTCATTATTTACTAATTTATTCATTCATTCATTTATTTGCTGAACTGTTTAATCCTACTAGGTTCTTAGCCGACTATGAGTGAAGACGAGGTACACCCTGAACATCTCGCCAGTCCATCACAGGCCACAGTCCATCCTATCATCATCAGTATGCATTATTTACCAAAAACAAACAACAAAAATAACTACATAACAACTATCAGATTGTTTTGTGTGTTGAATGCAGGTTGTAAGTCAGTTCACGCCCTTGCCGATAGGACTGTGGGGCCAGAATAAAGTTCACTCTCAGAAAAGGACCAAAGTAAATTTGTGCCAATTACTACATATGAAGAACAAGATAATATTTCCCCTCATAATCTCAGTAGGAAATTGCCAACCAAGTACTGCTTTTACTTAATCCTTTTTTTAAATAAGTTCATGCCTGGACCCTTTTACAAAAATAAAAATAAAAATAGATATGTGGCAACTTGGGGGCGCAGTGGTTAGCACTTCCACCACACAGGAAGAAGGTCCTGGGTTATGACCCGGGCTCAGTAAGGACGTTTCTGTATGGAGTTTGCATGTTCTCCCCATACTTGTGTGGGTTTCCTACCACAATCCATGCACATTAGTCTAATTGGATAATCTTGTTTGTTATAATTGCATAATCTGACCCTAGGTCTGAACGTAAGTGTGAATTTTTGTGTGGGTGTGTGTTGTCCTTGTGGTGGTAAGGCAAACTGAGGTGTATCCTGCCTTCAAAGTCAGCTGGAATGGGCTCCAGCCTCCCCACGAACCTTGTAAAGAATAAAGCGATTCATAAAATGAAATAAAACACAAAAGTCTCATGGGATTGGCTCCCTATGACCTTCCCTACTCAGTTGCTTGTACCACTGCATCTCCAATGTCATTCCACCTGCACTATATGCTTAATCTGGATCTGTTCATTCCACAAGTCTTGTAGGTTGTTCACAGTCACAACTCACTGTATGTATTTGTCTCTGTATTGTAAAATAAGCTCAAGAGATTTCCCCCCCTAAGCACTGAGTCATTTTTTGTAGGAAACTGAAAGATAACCAAAGCCACTAATACAAATTTCTATTACACATGTTAAACCATAAGCTAATTTAAAGGACTAATGCTTGCTTGTATAGAACGAACTGCTGAGCTAGCAGAGTAAAATTTTCACACAGTACATATACATACAGTGTTTAAAGATACATAAGAGTCTGAAATCATTAAGTCACATTTTAGTATAAACTCTCTGTATTACTCTGTATTACTGTTCAAGAGATTTATTTAAAGCAGGGCATGTGTTACTAATAAAAGTTCATTGCTTGGGATTAGTCGCAGTGGTCTTCTAAACTGCAGTCAAACAATTTATTTTAACAAAAATTATTTATTTATATTTTATTTATTTATTTATTATTACTTATTTAATTTATAAAAAATAATCAATACATGCATTTAAGTTTTACTTGTCAACACCATTATTTATAAGATTAGCAAAATAAGATTCAGTGGCTGTAGACAGTCAAAAATATGTGTGGGAACAGAAGAAATTTCCATGTGCCATAAATATGCAAAGAAAACATGGCTTAAGATAAATTCAGTTAAATTATTATCATTATTTTGCTTGCACTACTCCAAAAAATGAAATGAAAACTGTTTAATTTACTGCTCAATCCTCTTCCTGTTGTCCACATGAACTTGTACTTGATTTTATACAATGCATCTTAACCAAGATTTCTAAAATATGTACTACAAGATTTTCTAAGAGATCTACTATAAATGTGACCCTCTGTCTCACTCATTATCTCTGTCACTCTCTTTTCTTATGCTCTGTTTATCTCTTACCATCTCGGCTCATTCCCTGGGCGAGACATTTTTTGAGGCGGCAGCTCTGGCAACGGTTCCTGCTAGCGCGGTCAATGAGGCAGTTACTTTGCCTAGAGCAAGAATACTGCACACTGGAGGACTGACTCCTACGGAAAAATCCCTACAAAGGTAAAGATTGAGCAACAAAGCACACAAATGCACTGAATGAAACATGTTCATTTAAAATCCAACACTAAGATATAAATTATAGGAGAAGGATTTCAATTAGAAAATGCTTTACCTTGCAGCCCTCACAAGTGATGACCCCGTAGTGCACACCTGATGACTTGTCTCCACAGATCTTACATGGAATCACTTCAATATGAGCTGCACACACAAAAAAAGTTCAGGCAGATTTGTAAATCTTCACTATGACTATGCAGGTACCAACAGCTTCGACTTTTTTTATGGTGCCAGCAAAGGCCTCTTTTATTAGCAGGATTAGGCGGATAAATGTCCTGCCCAATTTTAATAAGTATGAACAGAAAATACAAGACACGTGTTTAAAATGCAAGGTATAACATCATTAAATCACTCATTACATCATCTAAAAGAATGTGACCTTTTTTTTCTGCTGTGTAAAAGAGAATGTTTTCATTTCTTTGTAAACATTGTGAAAATTGCCTCTTAATGAAAAATATGGCATGCCTGAGCAGGAGAAAAGCCTACCACTGAAATATATCAGATAACAGTCCAAAAGCTGAGCAGGGAGACAACGTGTGTGTGTGTGTGTGTGTGTGTGTGTGTGTGTGTGTGTGTGTGTGTGTGTGTGTGTGTGTGTGTGTGTGGTCAATGTAATGTGTTCGATAAAGTTTGCACTTGACTGCTTAATTTCAAATCCACTGTGGATGTGTAGAAAAAGTCCACATATTTGTTGTTTGATATTTAGTAGATAACACATGGTTGAAAAATATAGAGATTTATACATTTAAGAAACAAAAATGTATGAAAAAAGTAACTGCTTTCAATAAATGATTAAAACACGTTATCCCAGTCAGACTTTAGAAGCTTACCGTAAACGTTAGGTAATGTATTGTGTTAGCTTTAGTGAACAGAAAGAAAGACGTTTGAATGTCTTCTCTAAATGCTAATGGATCTCATCTACTTATCAAAGGCAATCTCTTCTTCCTCCAGCCATAATGAACTCCTCCACCGCTATATCCATTTCTCCACAAGGACTGGCTCCTGTTTCTGTGTGTATATTTTATATCCGTGCAATAGATTATATTACTAACTTTTGACACAGCAAGAAAATTATACAGTCTAAAATATATGATACACATCTCTTTTTACATGTTACTCTTTCAAGCATTAAAGGTTTTTTTCTTATTTTATTGGCCAGATATTTTTTATGTGCACAGAAGAAATAGTTGCTTATTTCTATTAAAAGGTACCTGTGGTGAATTAGCGTTACTACCTAAATAAAGCAATTGCATAGGACTTTAGTGGGTCCTTCAAGCAACATCAGTCCTTGCCGCTTGTGAAAGTAATTGCCAGTGCGGCGACAACGGGCATGCTCAGAGACATGTTGCCTTTCTGATTGGCTGTTCCAGCCTGGTAGTAACGCAAACTCGTTGGATTGGCTGGGCTGTGTCACTGACCCCGTGCATCATAACACATTCCACATCACGGAAATAATTTCTTTTTGTTTCTAAATCAACTGACGACAGGAAAGCCAAGCCGGCAAAACGTTTGCTGCGTAATGACTGCTAACCATTGGTTCAGCCACCGTTAGTAATCCACGGGATAAAATTATCCAGTTTTGTGCTTTTTATGGTCATTTAATGTTAAAATAAGCTTTGTATCGCTTAAACGCCTTACATTTCACCAAAATTATGGTGTAAGGATCACCAATACCGCTACAATTTAATGTGTCAATAGAACAAAATTGTTTGATGGTTGGAAGTAGTAACGAATTTTTTGAAATAGGTTTAGTAATAATATATATTGCTTGGTGTAATTTTATAAGTGAAAATATAAGACATATTTAACTATAGTCACAATTTTTTTTGTGCGAACAAGTAAAACGAAATCTGCAGAGCAAAAGAAACTGAATTTAAAACTCTTTCCTTTTCAGGCAGTAAAATCGAGCTCAGGTGGGTTCAGGTTTGGTGATTGACCTCGCCAGTCTAAAACTTTCCACTTTTTCCTCTGATGAACGTGCTTGTTGTGTGGGCAGCGTGTTTTAGATCATTGCCTTGCCACATGATGAACTTCTTCCCAATTAGATTGGATGCAGATTTTCTTTAAATTAGCAAACCAAATGTTTCTGTATCATTAGTTACATAATCAATAAAGATTCGTGAACCTGTCCCAGAAGCACCCCATGTGAGTTCAGTTCTGATCCTTTTTACCTGGACTCTTTGTTCCTTCTATTATTTTGGTAGAGGTTCATCTTGGTCTTTGAACTTTTGTGGCCTGTCTCTGTTTTTTTTCTTCTAATTCATAGTTTTAGGATATAATGCATGGAAACAAGAAAAACAAACAAAAACACGCTTTTGTCTCTTTTTCCATTTTTAAAGTGTGACCATGACAATTTATCATTCTGATTCAAGCATTACCTAATCAGAATAACCTGTTCTGGGTAGTCCAGTGGCGCAGTGATCAGCATGTTGGCATGGGAGAAAATTAATCAAATAATAAGTAATAAAAGTACACTGCCTACATGTCTTTAAAAAGAGTTATTATTAATAATAATAATGATGATAATAATAATAATAATAATAATAATAATAATAATAATAATAATAAATGAGCAATAACATATACTTACACAATATTTAAGATATCTTTTTTGTCATTTTTGTTGAAACACTGCATAATTGCTGCACAAATGTTCCACTCTCATAAAAAAAATGCATCCAAATTTGCCACCATTTGCTAGAAGGTAAAAAAATTACATCTCTCTATATTTTTTATAAGTAAGAGAGTAAACCGCAAGTGTGGGATATATTATATTGCCTGAAGGTGAAGGCAGAGTGCAGTGTGTCTTTAACAGCTAGTGAGAATTGCTCATGAATCATTCATAAGCTGGTTGATTGAGGTCAAACCTGTGTCGCTTTTCCCTTCCCTGTAAAATGCCATAGATTACATGTAATTACCAACCCTAAAGAATTGCGTTAAGCTGGAATTCAACTTATTACATATTTATTTATTTAAAAACAAATCTCTATAATACTGTCAGAAGCATCCAATTGTAGTCTGTTTGGTTCACATATGTTGAATTAAATCAGTTTTCTGGACTTTCTGAAAAGAAAAGGGGGGAAAAAAACCACTTCAATTTAAGTAGTTCTCCAATCCACCAATTTGTGGCTCCAATTTGGGAAGCAAAAAAAAAGCAGTTAGGTGACCGGCAGCTAAATAAGATGGATGACACGGAAGTATGGATGTCATCGCAACATGGCACAAAAAAGATCCCCATCTTAAGAGTGTCAGCGGTTCTTTAGGTCCCCAGAGGGGGAAGTGAAGAGGACTGAATCTTTCATATGAGCAAAAAAGTAAGTGTGTGGGTGTGTGTGTGCGTGTGTGTGCGTGAGTGTGTGTGTGTGTGTGTGTTGTAATAAATATACAATTGTTAAATGAAAATATAGAATATTGTTTTTGCGATACACAAAATATGATTGATTAGGTTTAACTATTTTGTGTTTAAATGATCATTCTTTCATTCCTTAGCTGTCTCAGGGCAAACACACATACAACCATTCATACCGATATTGTATCAATACCTATCTTAGTTAGATGTATTTTTATTTAAAAATAAAAGAAGAAGAAAGAAAGAAAGAAAGTAAGTAAGAAAAAGAAGAAGAAGAATTTGGTGCATGAAAATTCAAAATCCTTTGCTGGAAGGAAACTGTTTTGGAGGATTAAGAACAACCCAAAAATTACCAAGGCAAAGACAGCCATGAACTGGAAGCTTTTCACATCACCATGGACCTAGAGGCTGGCATCCTGCTTCAAAATTGAGACTTTCAAGTTTGACTATAGTTCACATCTGACCAAATGGCCAATGAAAAAGCTTTCTGGATGAAGGTGTTTTGACCAAAGATGGAGTTGGTTGACCACAGTGACCAGAAATACACAGGAACACTGCCCTAGATATAAAGCATGGTGGTGGTAGCTTCATGCTAATGTTTTTCTGCCGCGGACGGTGCCAATAAGAAGGGGGAATTTTTTTAGCATAAGCTCAGAAATCTGAGCACATTTTGGTGTTCCAACAGGACAATGAACCCAAAAGCACATCAAAGAATTTGTAATTGCAGTCATTTAGCAGAGTGAAAACTCTTCTCACGAGATCTCTTCCTGAGGCTTATTGCCATCTCAGCTTCTGTTACTGCACTCCGAAGGCAAGATGCAACACATCCATGACGCACTTAAGGGAATTACTGGAGCCTTAGACGAGATCAGAGCATCCGTGCCCTCATCATGGGACAGCACTGCTTATATCATTAAAAGCAAATCAATTAAATGAGAACCTCAACGACATATCGAGCCACAGTAAAGTGCACTTACTGATAACTTAAAAAAAAAAGTCAAGCCTCTATTATGTAACATACAGTAGACATGAGCTTTAAATGAGGATTTATTAGAATAAAACGCAGCACAGGAGAAGTTAGGCACTCCAGTTATAAAGGTAATGTTCACAGACTGTCCTCTTTTCTTCCTGTTAGTCAAATGCATGTCATGTGTGGGTGTTTTTTTGCTTGAGAAGCTTAATTGACATGCAAGTAGGTTCCATATTATGGAGCGCAGCAGGGGAAACTTGCGCATGACCCCTTTGTGACACACACAAATCTTCCTGTTTAACAGAGCTAATAGGTTTTGCTATGGATTGACTGTCAGATGGTGCATCCACACCCTCTTAATTATATGAGACAGCGAGTGTATGCACACACACACACACACACACACACACACACACACACACACACACACACACACACACACGTGCTAAACATGAGATGTGTTTATATGCACCTATTTAGCTCTTCCACACACATTCATCTGTAGAGTGTGGATAGAAAACTGACAGAGCAAACAGCATTCCACCCGATGGTACGTAATTCATTCATTCATTCATTTTCTGAACCGCCTAAACCCAATTAGGGTCGCAGGGAGGCTGGAGCCCATTTCAGCCGACTCTGGGCGAGGGCAGACTGGACACCCCAGGCCACCGCAGGGCGGCACGTACATTAATTATTTGTATTTTGTCAGAAAAAACTCTACGGACAATAATAAATCATAAACAGACAATTAATTAAAGGCTGTAGCAAAGTTACATTTATTCAGAGACATGTTAAGTTCATGCTTGAGAGGGTTTTTGGGCTGTGCATTTAAATTATGCAAATGACCAGTGTGTAGTTGATGCCTCTGTGGTTGTCAGAGTTTTTCTGAGTACAGGCATCTGAGACTTTTTCATTATTTACACCACAGCCTTTAAATCTAAGCACATGTCTCTCAGCTTGAAAAACGTATTAGGGATTAAAAGTTTGGACTAATACAGGAATTTTAAAATAAATATTGTTCCCAAATATTATTAAATAATGCTGATTTACAATACAATACAATAAAACTGATTTACATTCATAAAATAAAGATCCGAGAGTATGGGAAGTGTTATTTCATTTCATTATCTGAACGGTTTGATCCGTTATTAGGGACACATTGAATGCCTGAATAGCTTGCCACTCCATCACAGGAACAACACACACACACACACACACACACACACACACACACACACACACACACACACACACACACACACACACAC
>JAOUQZ010000044.1:22515594-22527390 GCA_028564935.1 Neosilurus hyrtlii
ACACACACACACACACACACACACACACACACACACACACACACACACACACACACACACACACACACACTTTTGCACATGCATTCACACCTCTCAGCTATTGGGATACCCAGTTCAAATACTGGCATCTTTGAAGGAAGGAGAAGATCAGACAACAAGGAAAAACCTGAAACGGCAATGCTACCGACCCACTGCACTGTCTAATCAACAGCACATTATCTCAATGAAGTCTAGTTCCAGGTACACCCCACAGAATATGGAAAGGTTTAAGGGGTGAATACTTATGTAATCCATAAAAGGATAAATATAGGCTAAATTTATCATCATTACCAATTCTGTGTGTAATTCATACTATAGTAGAAGCACATCCTATTAGCATCATAATACTTTATGGAATGTAAAAACTTTGGTCACTTGATGATTAATTCCTAAAAAGAGATTAATCTAACAAAAGCCCCTTCCATAACATACATTCACACACACAGAAGTATGTTTTTCTTTTATGTTAAGAGATTTATTCTAGAAAAAGAAATTCATATTAATAATATGATGGTAGTAGTACTTAAATATAAAATACTAGAATGTATAAATATACTGTGGGTTGTGTTACGTGACAGATTGTGTGCGTGTGACTCTATGTGTGTACATTTTTACCGTTAATACCGCAAATGGGAAAAAAAATGGCACAGCAGCTCTTCATTTCAGTGTACCCACAGAAGCCCTGATGGAGAGCCAACCCGACCAAAGCCCACCTTATTCACTCCCAAAACACACACAAATGCAGAGAGAGATTGAGTGAGAGAGAAATTGCACACTTTGTGTGTCCTACATAGAGAGACGAGGGGCCCAGTGGAGAGCATGGGGACACTCTCAACCACACATTTACACTCACACACGCACATAATTATACAAACATATGAGGGGGACTGAAATCTGAAAATGGTTGAACTGTATAAAAAATAAATAAATACATACATTAAATAATAAAAAAATAAAAAAATACATAAAACTAAAAAAAAAAAACTAAAACAAAAAAAAAAAAAACTGGCCTAATGTGAAGGAAAACTTCTACCTGGAGCAGATTATTTAGGCTCGGACTGTCTTTCTATATAGCATTCATCTCCCTATCTATCCATCCATCTATCTATCTGTCATCCATTCCACCAATCACCCACCTATCCATGTGTGTATACACCCCCAAATCAGAAAAAGTTGGAATTATGTGGAAAATGAAAATAAAAAATTAAAGCAGTGATGTTTCAATTTACTTTGACATTCAAAAAATATGTAATTTTTGTTTTCACTGCAGACAGTATGAACTCAAGATATTACATAAGTTGTCTGGTTAACTTCATTCTATTTTGTTGCCCGCCAGTGAAGCTGGAGTGATAGATAGAGGTCTGTATGTGTTGCTCCTCAACCAGTCAATTTATTCCAACAAAACTATCACAGAATCTGATTTACATCACACTACTGTGCACCTCCTATTTTTATTTTTGTTATTAATTTGGGGGTTTTCCCATACCAAGACATGGACTTAGTCACTGCTTCAGGTGCCTGCCATCAATAATCTGCAACCTCCTCTACATTTGTGAATGGATGTTTCTGAAACTTTCATACAACCCTCAGAACATAATGCTATTGTGCATCAACTGTTTTATTTTTATATTATTTATATATATATATTTTTAGATTTTTCAGTGTTTGGAGAAATAAACAGTCAAGTCTTACCTGGAAAATTCACATCTAAGTTTGTTAATATACATCCATTCTTGCATTATAGGCCTACAAACTAGGGTTGGTCCAGGAGCAATTTAAGGCTGGTAATAATGTAAAAGGATTTGTAATAATGATGTGATTTGAAACATGATGTCAACAGGTGACTGAAATCACAAATTGAGACAAAAGTAGCATTCAGGAAGGGCCAGGAGTTTGAGGAGTTAAGGATCCCCAGTTTGTTAACAAATGCATGAAAGAAAATGAAATGTTTAAAAAAAATAAGTACTCTCCAGGTTGTATTATGTCATAAAACAATTTTGGTGCATAAAGAGTAAGTGCACAAGCCTAAGCTGAACACTCATATGCTCTGATTCCTCAGACTATACTGCATGAAGAACCATCATTCATCTATAGCTGATACAACCACATGGGCTCTAAATTACTTTGTCAAACCTTTGTCAAGAACAATACAGAGTTACATTCACAAAAAGATTATTCTTATTAATCTGTTAAGCATATTTATTGTTAAGCTTTGTGTGTTCAGAAACACTATTGAGTTCTCTGGGACAAAGGAGACTGTAATGGACCATCACACAGTCGAAGTGTGCATTGTAATCAGATGTTCTTTTTTTCCCCCCATTTGTTTGTTTGTTTATTTTGATTAAGTGAATGCGGTGTGCCCCATACCAAACACAAAAAGGCCCACCCAGGCCGTTATCAGTAACAAGTCCATAACACAAAGTCTGTCATAATACACTGTGTAAATGCCCTTGGTAATGGTAACTTTAAAAAGCAGCTTTATTGCAGAAAATTACAGTGAGATTTTTGAGCAACGTTTTCCAGAAACATCCATGACTCTGCAAAAACATATTCTGCAAACATTACAAAGGCATGACTGCAGAAAAGGGTGCAGGTGATGGACTGCCTGAGGAGCTGGCCTTTTCCCAAAAGAGGTTGTGTGGAGAATTTTGAGCCACAGTTTAAGACCCATTTGCAGGAAGAATGGGAAAAGATGACACATGAAATGTTTCGCACAAAATGCTGCATCACTTGATGTCTTCAGTTCTGAAATATCTTTACTAAACGTCAGCATTATATATATATATATATATATATATATATATACACACACACACACACACACATATAAGAGTTACAAAAAACTTAGAGCATGCTGCTACAGTAACTATGGAAAATATGTAAAAACAGTGCTAATAAATATGCTCACTGTTGTAAAAGGACAAAGAAGGCCGAAACAAATACTGAGTTTTCTGTTGTCTTTCGCATTTTATATTTAAATAATTAAATTTTTTTTTTCTATTAACAAGGTGTGAATTATAATAATTTTTTCCAAAAAATTAAGATCATTGCCAAATTATTATTATTGTTGTTGCTGCTGTTGTCAAATAAATTTGTTTAACACTATAGAGAGCAAACTAATGTGGAATCACTACATTAGAATATATATACTGAATGGATTCTACTGAATGTCTCCTGCCATTCATGTGCTAAGACCACAGTTTCACCGTATGAATGTACCTTCTTTAGATGTGGACAGTGTGTCACTCATTACCGTAATGTCATATTATTCAGATCTTCTTACGGGAATAATAAAAGAAGGGGGAGGGGAAACAACAATGCATGTGAGAGCCATCATTAAAAACTGTTACTTAATTATTAAAAATTGTACAGGAACATATACAACATCACCATGGTTTGGATGCTTCTGAACAGGAGGATGGGAACACCTTAACAATAAACTTTGCATTTGCTCTGGTTGTCTAGCAACCAAGCACTTCAATCGCTATACAGATTGTTCAAGTACTGATTTTTGCTTATCCAATAGGAGAACTTAAAAAAATTAAAAAAGATCCTACAGGCCAACAACCAGTCTTTTTCCAGTAGTGTAGTATTATTTGATCGAAAACTTTTATTGTTTCTTTTAACATATTTGGGACCACATTACTATTTAATAGATACTTTACATAGAACTCTCATGATACTCTAACAAAACCAACATACCATGCTGCCTATTAGACTAGATTTTTATTGTCATTTTGAAGAGTACAGGTGCAAAGCCAGTATGCATTGCTCCATGAATACTCTTTATTGCAAATAAAAGAGGAACTCGTGAAACTCATACAGTACGTGTACATATAGAGACAATTATGCAGTTTTAATATTAGTGTATTTAAACCAATGCATGTACGCATTAATACATTATATTTTTCAGGTTAGTGGTTATTAATAGACATTTTCTTAAAATATATTTTAGGCACATTATTGTATTTGTTACTAACACATGTAACATCTTCACAAGGCTTAACAAGAATACTTTAAATGTGAATACATATCTGGATTTTTTTTCAAATATCAATAAGTAAAATAGTTCTGAATACTTAAAGAGAGGTAGGAATAGTAGGTAATGTTTACCATGACACTTCAGAGGAAGGAACTAATGCCTGCAGTCAATGAGACTGCAGCAATTGTACAAGTTAATTGCAAGCCACACTGTGGAAAGTGGATCTAATAAACTTGGGTACATCATTTGATGTATGTAACAGCTACTCAATCTTAGACTAAAACACTAATTGATATACTGTGTGATGATCATCCTAAATTTCTGACACTGTCATAATTGGGTCTCAGGCCATCTTTGGTCACAAGACTGTGACAATGGTTATCTGTGATCCAGTCTTACAGTTCGATGCAGGACCATCATTTTGGGATTACTACCAAAAATATTGTCATGTTTCATTCATGGTGATCACCTGAGATGGTCACATTGTATACCAGGAATAACAAAGTAAATCGAGGGCTAACAGCAACAAGTGGATGTCTCCACAAAACGTGGGTGTTTTTTGCCCTATCGCCTTCTACCTGCTCAAAGAATACCAACCTTGTCAAGTGCTCAGACATGTGAAAATCCAGTAACAACAAGAGTATATCTCCAAATAGAGCGATGCCAATGCATGCATCAAGTAGTTATTTCCCTCATGATTTAAGATGGCTCACCATGACAGTCAATGTGCTCCAGTGGCACAGAAAAAAAGAGGAAAATGACAAATCCGTAAGTATGTTTTTCATTTATTAATAAATCAATCGTATTACACTATCACAGTATAACAAGCAACGGAAAATGTATTTATTTAATAAGAACTTTGTTTGTATTCGAACTGTTATAAAATTTAATGGAGATGTACAATTGTAGCACTAGAACACCTAAATTTTGAACTCAAGTCCTAGACCTAGAACTCAGATTTTGACTGTATGTAACAATGTACTCTACATTGTTTTTGAGAAAAGCAATAAATAAAATCATGATGTTCACTTCTTACAGCTGTATGTTATGAAAGGATGTCCTCAAATGTTAAAATCCCCGTTTCCTCAAAACTATGAAGTGGAGTTATCCACTTGTTGCAGTCAGCCCTTGATATATTCCCAGGAATACAGGAAATCCTGTATACACACACACACACACAACAGGCACAGTGTCTCCAGTGGGTTGTAATCTGCTTCAGGGATCAAGTTCCAAATATATGGCCCATATTAACTGATATAAATAGTGCTGTGAAAAGAGACAGAGACAGAAAGTGATTAAAAAAATTACATTAAAACAAATTTCAATCATTTATGAATTCAGTAAATTAATGTACACCCTCTGTGATTCAAATATTAAGTCTTCTATACATAACAGATTGCTCCTGAATTTTGTCTAAGCAAACATGCTTCTTGGCACCTAGTGCTGCTTTTTTGTTTGTTTGTTTGTTTTTCGGGGGGGGGGGGGGGGGGTTTATGTGTTGGTTTGTTTCAAATGATCTGCTGTGATGGTGGTTTAAATTATTAAATTATTACAGGATAATACTGCATTCATGAGGATGCCTGTTATCTCATGTTATTAATTTGTACACCAGAACAGACCTTAAATATCTGTAACAGGATAAGAATAGATAACAATCTATTAAATATATTTCACACATTTGATCTTGCTTTAACCCTAACTCTGTTCTGATCAATTACAAAATCTAATCTGTTCATCTGCTGGTCCCCATTAAATCCTACAAATATTCAACCACTAATCCCAAAATTATCAGGCTAACAAGAATGCCATACAGACACATGGATACCGAGAAACTTCAAAAGCATTAAAATGTTCATCTAAAAATGACTGACCATAAAAGATGCTTTCTTATTAGGTACACACACATATATATATATATATACACACACACAGTGATGTACAATGAAGATTATACATCACCACTTTTGTCTATAAGGGCTCCATGGTTAATAAACAATAATGAAAATACTATTTTTCCATAATTTTTTTTTTTTTTACTTTTGCATAGCATGAATGAACTTCAAACAATATGGAATGGTTTAGCGAGTGAAGAATAAAAAAAACAATACAGACTTATATTATTATACACTTAACAAAATAAAGATAAATCATAACTAAATATGATAAATCAGAAGTACTATTCAATATACTATTATTTCATGTAATACTGGATCATGTTGATGAGAATAAGTAAACAAACAACAATATACAGTAATAACAAAAATATCTCTCTTTTTGAGAAAAAAGTCAATATTTAGTGTGGCCAATCTTTACTTTGATTACAGCATTTAACCTTTTTGGTATAGTGCTCACATATTTTTCAATTTCTTCACTTGCAAAACCATCCCAACTATGTGCACAAAATTTCCTCCGGGATAAATAAATTATTCTGATTCTGAATAAAAAAACCCACAAATCTGTTATTAATCAGTGCGTGTGCATGTGGGTGTGTGCAACTCTTTAAACTATCACCCCAAATACTGAATTGAACATATTTAGATCATAGGAGAAATGGTTGTTCTGCGTGCAAAGAAAAGGCACATGGGTTTTTTTTCCATTCAAGTCCTAATGCTAATCAGTGAGCAAAGTGCAGTTCAGTGTGTTCAGGGTACACCAAATGTAAAATTGTGCCTGTTTCATGTTGTTAAAGAAAAGGAAATTAGTATTAAATGAAATGCCATGTTATGAGAAACACACCATGACCACTGTTATGGTAAACTGATAATTTATTTCTAAGCTATCACTAGAAACGAGCAGAGAAGACTTTCACACAAATTATTTTATTTAATATTTCTTAAGGATTTGAAGTAAATATTATAAGAACTGTAGTGTATATTTCTTGAATTATTTTTTATTTTATTTAATTTTATTATTTTTAGAAAGTTATGGTTTTAAGATTTCTGCATCGAATCTTTGTTTTAATCAAAACCATTTTAATTTATACTGTTTAAACAGTTAAAGTCTTAAGTACACTGTGGTGAAATATTGGGTTGAATTTGTGATTTAGTGCTGAACGGATTGAATCAAGCTCAAATTATTGATTATTTGTAAAATTTTAGAAATCATCACTTTACAAAAACATTGGAAAGGAATTTACAAATAAAATACTATATAAAAATATAAAATACTATAATAGTAGTAATAATAATAATAATAATAATAATATTAATAATAATAATAATAATAACATGCTGACTGTGGGTAAAGATAAGAATCACACATTTTCAAAATAATCACAATGTGTTGTTTTGCAGCCAGAAATGAAGACACACACACACACACACACACACACACACACACACATATATATATATATAGACAATTAATTTACAAAGTCAAATCAAATGTACAATAACTACTCTGGCAAGTTTCAAGGT
Organism: Neosilurus hyrtlii; assembly: GCA_028564935.1. NCBI lineage: Eukaryota > Metazoa > Chordata > Actinopteri > Siluriformes > Plotosidae > Neosilurus > Neosilurus hyrtlii. The sequence goes on from JAOUQZ010000044.1 coordinate 22,523,032, forward strand.
GATAGCTGTTTTACTTTTTTAATTTTGTAATTTTTTTCAATTTTATTGTTGAATCTTACTTTTAACCATTAATAAAGCTTCTGACCATTGCATAAAATCTACCCACATGCACAACTATGGTAAACATGGTAAACAACTCATTCAATGATAATAATGGTATAGAAACACTAAATTTTATTAACCTTACAGGACAAGTCAGAGCTAAATTAACACGCTCCCCCAGCAGCTGCACTGAGCACACGCTCCATTTGCAACCCCATGATTATTTACTTCTTCTACAAAAGAAAATGCTACGTAGCCTGTCTTAGAAAACTCACAGCTCATACTGCCACCTAGTGGTGAATACAGTTCATAAACTTAAGCTTATTTACAAACAGATGTAGACAGAATTCAATCAAATCATCCTGTGGCATAATGAAAAATAGTATTTCTCTGCAGGTCGTACACATGCAGTTATGTTACTAAGCCAGACAGCATGCTGCAGAGATTTACTAAAAGAAAAAATGCACAGTGACGACACTGAATTTTAGCATATTTTAATGTGTATTGTACTAATTAATTCATTTACTGTTCATTTCGTCGCAAAGAGTTTGGCGCCCATCTCAGCCAACTTTGGGCACACCCTGGACAGCTCGCCAGGCCATTGCAGGGCCATATTGTAGAAATTATAAGTGTAAATCCTATATTTAATAGGGAGGACTGGGGGGTTTCCCAAATCGGTGCTGCACCGAGCCTGCACTGCATACACATTGTCAACAATGTGATATTGACATTGATATTGATAACAAAAATATCAGTCTCTTTTTTGAGAAAAAAGTCAGTATTTAGTGAGGCCACCCTTTTCTTTGTTTACAGCATTTAACTTTTCAGGCATAGTGTTCACATATTTTTTTAATTTCTTCACTCGTTAACCATTCCATATGGTTTGAAGTTTATTCATGCTATGCAAAAGTCAAAAAAATTAAATTTGCAACACCTTTCAGTTTTTGGTATTTTCATACCACATTTTCATACTTTTACCTCAATATACCTGTTGGAATGAATTTTTTGGTTCTCATTGCCTACAATAGCATTGTTCAATACATTTTCACCAAAAAATGATAGAGAAGTAATTTTTTACTTCTTTTTATTACGAGTCCTTTTAGACAAAAGTGGTGGTGTATAATCTTCCCTGCACACTACTGTAGTGTAACACACTGCTGGGCCAAAAAATGTGGTGCACTGTAATATTTTGTTGGACAACTTTTAGCCTTGATTACAGAACTTGATCACCATGAAACTTGAGCAACATGATAACATTTATTTTCAATCAGAGTTGGGTTAATTTTTCATCTAAAATTGTTGAGAGGAAAATCGAACCACTCCATAAATTATTCTCCGGCACATCCCGAAAACTCTCCACAGGGTTAAGGTCAGGACTATGTAGTGCCAGTTTATATGTGAAAATGATTCCTCATGCTCCCTGAACCACTCTTCCATTATTTGAGCCCCAATTTTATATCCGTGCCATCAGGGAAGAAAAAGTCTATTGATGTGACCCTGCTCATTCAGTACATTCAGCAAATCAGCTGACTTCATTTTTTTGCCACATAATGTTGCTGAGCCTTGACATGACCAACTGATGCAACAAGAATTTCACTGCTGGTAGTGATGTTCCATTGTTACCTGTATATGACAATAAAACTTGAAACCTGAAACAATGCCATGGCAGTTATGTGCGATAATCAGGACGAAATGTGGTCCAACAAAATATTGGAGTGTGGACAGGGCAGTGTATTTAAACATATAAAATGAGCCTAAAAAATGCATGTGTGAGTTAATGTGTTCATTGTGATTGTTTGTGATGGACTACCTGTAGCCTCGGTGTGCAATCTGGATTCATCAGTGCTGGTCACGCTACAGTTTACAAAGATTTTTTTGCCCTCAATCCGATCGAGAGCACTTTGAAGCAAAACTACATTACCTAGTGGTATTGGACTGTAGACAAGAAATATATATAGACAAAAGACAAGAAAAATAAATGTTAGTTAGTAAGATTATTGGGTATTGGTATGGAATGATATAAATATCTGATAATAGTACAACATAATTTCGACTGAATGAACTTTTATCTTAGTTGGAATAACAGGTGATGGACCAAGATTGTATTATAATTGCAATTTATACTTTGATTTTCACTGAACAAAGGCTTGCATAATATGTGATATGATAGATGTCATGATTCGACAGATCATGTGAAATACAGAATATACAATTATGATATTAAGCATTCATGCAGGAATTAATTTTTCCAAAATTTCAGCACATTTATTCAGAAAACTCTGTTAAAAACTGGCGTAAAACTGTAAGACACCTACTGAACTCAACAAACGGAGGTAGGTTTTGTACAGATTTCTGAACCTCTGAGGTAGTAGAATCTAGGTACCTGCGATAGTTGATATTGAGGTTGGCAGTCATAACAGGCCCAGCCAGGTAACCAGCGAGAGTGCCTGTCACCGTATCGATCATGGTGGCGATTGCTCCACCGTGCACATGTCTGCGGCACAGGAAATCATTTTTTACACCACTTCCTTTGTTGTTAGGTGCTTTCCCCTTTTCTCACTAACAGGAGTACAGTTTCTTTTTCCATTCAGTGTCCTATTTTGATTATTATAGCTCTAGGCATCACTCACCGGTTTAGGGCTAAAACATTTAGTGAACCTTTGCTAAATCACATATTTAAATGTATGACAATAAAAAGTGTTTGCTCACCCAGGAGGTCCCTCTAGCAGATGCCCAGGCTGAAACACACACACACATCTCTTCTCCTCCTTGTTCATAAAAACCACATACTCGAATGCAGCCCCATGCTCCTTTATGTTCCTTGTGAAAAGTCTAGCTTTAGACTGGATTATTTTGCTCAAGTATACGCCTCCTACCAAATGAAAAAAGTTATGCTACAGTTATTTATGTCAATAGTGTTAATACTACATTAGTTTCCGCCATGCACCATTATATTTGTATTGACTTTGTCCTCAACAGGCAACATTTAGATACAATATAGGACACTGTGAAGGTTTTACAAGGTCACTCTGTTACCACTGTGTAAGAAAAGTGTACATTATAGGTAGTAAATAGGGGGAAAAGATGGCATATGCTGAGCTGCATGCCTAATATCTGAAAATGTAAAGTTTGCACTGACGCTTATGATTAGAAACAAAGAAAAAAACATCATTGGTACCGTACATAACTGTGGAAGAGTACAACATAGTTCCAAATCTTCTAACCAAATAATTTTTGGTCTTGTTGGTTCCTTAAAGTACTTAAGAAGTAGAAAATTCACTGTGCATTGTCATTTGACGTGTGTGTTAATCATTTTTTTCCTATTAATTAATGCAGGACTTTTTTAGAGACACGAGTTACAAACACATTCCTGGCTCGGGAACACGCAGCCAGTTGACTGAAATCATTTTTTTCCTTATAGATTGACTGTCATGCTGTACATTTGTAACAAAGACATATATTCATTAAGAGATGCAGTGTGCCAGGGAAACAGGAATGACCATAGAGTACAGTAAGTCTTTAAGTTCCACTTTGGGTGGAGGAAGCTGGCTAAAGAGGAAAAACTAATCCCATAACACACCTGTAGCATATTTGAGGGAGCGGTTGTAACTGGGAAGCTTGCACCAAGGCCCCTTTTTCTCACTTTCTTCTGTCTTAACCTCACACAGTGCATTATAATGATCATAAACTTCCTGCATCTCAGCATTCCAGGATGTGTTGGGCTGGCTGAAGTCCCGCGGACTCGCACTGAAGGGCCACAGCGACATCTTCTGGGTAAAGAGATAAAAGTCAGACAACATTTTGGATATACAGGTGAGTACTAGCAATCAGAGAACTTGTACTCAAAGAAAATCATATCATAAAAAGTAATCATTTATAAAGTGTTTAAACATGTCAGATACGTTTAGTGCATTCTGTTTACCACCAATATTATACCGTTGTCTTTCACACTAAAGATTCTGGATTAAGTAGTTGTAGGTGCATCTGTATCTCCAGACACACAAGACCCCAGTAACTGTCTGTTTCAGCTGCTGAACTTAAGCAAATGGTTCCACAGTCTGACAACAAGGACTGAGAGACTCAGGAAGAGCTTTAACCCGCAGAGTATAAGGCTCCTCAACCATGCCATATCTCGCTACCCTTACTAACTCTGAACAATTTGTACTACAATGTCGCATGCTGTAGTGCACATCTATTGTTTGCAATGCACAACATCACTTCAGTTGCATAGTAGTAGTAGTAGTAGTAGTAGTAGTAGTAGTAGTAGTAGTAGTAGTAGTTGTAGTAGTAGTAGTAGTAGTAGTAGTAGTAGTTGTA
>JAOUQZ010000044.1:22533890-22568148 GCA_028564935.1 Neosilurus hyrtlii
GAGAGAGAGTGTGTGTGTGTGTGTGTGTGTGTGTGTGTGTGAGAGAGAGAGTGTGTGTGTGTGTGTGTGTGTGTGTGAGAGAGAGAGAGAGAGAGAGAGAGTGTGTGTGTGTGAGAGAGAGAGAGAGAGAGTGTGTGTGTGAGAGAGAGAGAGAGAGAGAGAGTGTGTGTGTGAGTGTGAGAGAGAGAGTGTGAGAGAGAGTGTGTGTGAGAGAGAGAGAGAGAGAGTGTGTGTGTGTGTGTGTGTGAGAGAGAGAGTGAGTGTGTGTGAGAGAGTGTGTGTGTGTGTGTGTGTGTGTGTGTGTGAGAGAGAGAGAGAGAGAGAGTGTGTGTGTATGTGTGTGTGAGAGAGAGAGTGTGTGTTTCAGAAGAGCATCATTTCAAACAGGCTTCTCAAACCTTTCCAACTATGAACCTCTTTTACTACAAAATAAATGTTAGCTTCCCCCACCCCTAATAATTCACATATTCACTCTCACTGTTTAAAGGTGTATAATATTTATTTATTTAATCGTCCGCTTATTTATTTATTTATTTATTTATTTGCTGTACCCATACAGCCCTTCACATTTTTCATCATGTAGAGTCTGTATTTTAGATACATTTACATTTATAGCATTTGGCAGACGCTCTTATCCAGAGGGACTTACAATAACTTTTTTTTATACAACTGAGCAATTGAGGGTTAAGGGCCTTGCTCAAGGGCCCAACAGTGGTGATAGTTGGGATTGAACCGCTGACCTTTGGATCAGTAACACAACGCCTTAACCACTAAGTCACCACTGGCTATATTCACATGGGAGTTAAATCCATTTATTTGAAGCCGGCTTGATAATAAATAACGTAATCTCTAAATAATGGGGCGGCACGTTGATGTTGTGGTTAGCATGCCCACCTCACTGCAAGAAGGTTCTGTCTTTGAGTCCTGGGCTCAGGGTTTTTTTCCCGCACTTGGGTCCGGGTGTTCTGGTTTCCACCCACTGTCCAAAGACATGCACATTAGGCTCAAATTGCTTCTAGATGCGATTGTGTATGTCTGTGTTATCCTGAAATGGACTGGCAAGCTGTTCAGGATGTACCCCTCCTTCGCTCAGTGTCGGTTGAGATAGGCTCCAGCCTCCCTGTGACCCTGAGTTATTTCCATGCTACCTGTGCTATTCATGTTTTTGGAGAAAAAGAATGTTGGTATGATAATTAAAGGGAATAACATTCTTCCTCTTTTCCAGAATGAACATCAGATCTCCACAAGATTTTAGTTAAGCCTGTCTCAGTACAAGTCTGATATCCTGTATGTGTTTATATAAGAACATTGGCATGAATGTGGCGGAAGCATGTAAAAGTTTATTTCCTACTCATATTAGTTTTTATTTATGCTAAATAGTTAAAAGAGGTAGGAAGACAGATATGTACTTATGGCCATACTGCCTTCACACCACTGTTGAAGGTTAAAACATGTTGAGGTGGATGAAATGAAAGCAAGGACAGCCTAAGTTTACACAGGGAAGGGAATTCTTGTGGGGAGGTAAAAGAAAATACAGGGAAAAGACATTGACTGAGACGGAAGCTTAAACAAAATCAGAAAAATGGAGTATGGAGAAACATCCTTGAGTGGAGTGGGAGACCTGGAGCTGGACCCAGACATTGTAAGCGAGGAGGCAGGAAAATTGTACTCTGAACTCCAGGTAACCAATCACAATTCATTCCTTACTCCTTTTTTACACTTTCATGTCACATACAAAACTGTGCTGAGATGTCCAACAACTACAGCCTGTAATTATGAAAGCGAAACATGAATGCTTTACTAAACTGTACTTAATATTAACACAGAATTGCTCTGCTGTACTTTTCAAAAAGGAAGTGAACTTCAGCGTCATGCCATTTAAAAAGTCCCTGATGTACTGAACTGCTCTTCCTGTCATAGTGAATGTGCATGAAGATAAGAGACTCAAACTAGACAAAAATAATATATGGTCATCATATGCTGTAAATAAAGGATTTGTCCACAGCACAGTGTTTCCTCACTATTTTATTCTGCCTTCTTCTTATCTCTTCATTTTATTTATTTATTTATTTTTGTATATTTTATTACTGTGCAGTTGGTTGTGGAGAGTCATGGAGCAGACGTGGTTGAATCACTGCTGCCCATCCTGGTGTGGGTTCTTGAAGGGCTCGCTAGCTGTCGGGCTCAGCTGAGAGAAAGCGAGGAGGCCATGGAGAAGGAGAAAGGCGAGAGAGAAGAACTGCTGGAGAGGTATGAGAGAGAGAAAACACTGCGGAGGGAGAGCCAGGAGGTGAGTTCACTATTTGTACTGGATTAAACACTTTAAGGTAAATATTTTCGCCCTTCAGCTTAGTTTTTTATCTATTCTGTGCATAATTAGGACATTTTTAAATGTTACACTTTTATTAAAATACTTTTGTGAATTCATTTCCTATCTCCCCTCTGCAGCGCTACTTGGAGTTAGATGATCAGTTTGAGCAGGAGAGGAGGGCAATGCGTGGGAGAGACAAAGAGCGGGAGAAGAGAGAAAGGGATCTGGAGAAGAAAGCCAGAGAGCAAGCTGACCAGAGTAAGCCCAGTTAACCACATGTCAGTTGTAGGTGGGGTTTTTTTTGTTTTTATTTATTTTTTTGTCCCTTCCAACGAGATTTGATGGTGTCACTGTAAATGGCGGGAAAGAATTATAATATCCCCCAAAAGACACCATAAATCTTTCTTTTCATCTCATGGCCTCAGATCGTATATGGCATTTTCCGGGTACATTTAGAAAAGCATTATTGCTTAAAATCCTGATTATGTTTAGTTTACATGTGCCCTTAGTAGCAAGTAAGGGTGTGCTTACATGTAAGCGATATAGCCGCGAATTAGTGCAACTTTTTTTTCTGTCTCAGCTGGCTGAAAAAATGCTCAGAATCATTGAAAACCTTCAATGTAGATCATCATTGAGGATCCGCGACCCTGCATGTATTGTATTGAACCTGGCCTTGAAATGTAAATAAAACATATTCAAGTGCTTTTTTTCTTAATGACTTTTTGCTTTTTTTTCTCTGTATATTTTGATGTAATCTCCATTTGATTGTCTCGAGTCCAGTGGGTCCAGTTGAATTAGTCGCTATTTCAGCCTGCACGAGCATGGAGCTGCACATAAAAACCTGTACCTTTCCCCCGTGATGTGTTCCTTCCATGTCAGATCGGAGCATAATTGCCTGTTGGAGGTTTTTATTAATCAAACCTGGGGATTTATTATTTATGTTTGATGCGCATAACAGACTAGATCAGCTTTCAGACTTTGATAAGGGAAAATCCCATATTATATCAGAGAAGAGATTATGTGGGAAATCCAAGTTGATCCTGGTGCAAATGGAACAGATCTGAGATGCTTGTTCCTTTGTCTGTTGTGAGAAACAGCTTGCGTAGTAAGTACACTGACACCAAAACAACCATTTATATTTAGAAATAATATATTTTTGAGATGCTGCATATGGGAAACATGCAGATTTTTTATTTTTTTTTTAAATTAAAGTGTAAACAGAGGAGCACCAGAATCCCGCCAAGCCACCTCTTTATAGAAGGGGTGGATTCGTGTGACCTGTGCATCATTTCATGGGTTTTTCCTTATAAAAAAAAAAAGGAGCGAATTTGCATGTCATAATTTCATGGGTTTTTCTTTGTCAAAAGGGGCTGATTCGCATGACGTGCAAAACACAGTCGTTTGAGCCATTCAAAAACAAGCAAAAAGGGCCGAACTGCTTCTGAAGCTCTTCGCTCATATTCGAGCCACTCTGAGTTCACCCCAAACTTTGAGCAGGTCTACCTCCAAAATATACTCAAACTCAAACTAAAATTTGCTTTTACATTAGGCCGTGATTGCTTACATGTGAGCTAGGCCTGAATCCTCCACTGGCATTACAATAGGAATTGAGGAAGGGAAGGTGCAGCTCACTCTCCCACCGCCACACATTTTTCCTGCTGGTTCGGGAAACAAACCAGCGACCTTTGGGTCCCAAAGCCGCTTCTCTAACTTGGCTTCATTTGGCTAAGGCTGCCCCATAATATGTGACCTGTTCCAGCATAACACTGATTAAGTCGGAAGGTAGTGTTTTGAGTAAAAGCCAAAGTAAGCTGAAAATGGTTTACCTGGATGAAAATGCAATATCGCCAAAATTGCATCCTTCAAAGCATAATCTATCCTCATGACCAAGTTCAAATATCCATAAACACAATCTATCCATGTGAAAATGCTTGTTTAAGAAAGGGTTCCATGTTCAAGTTGTTGTAAAACAATAGGAATATTCACCTATGTTGCTGATTTTTGTTTCTCAGGGTATTTCCCTATTATCCATATTCGGAACAAGAATACTGTTCCTACTTACAGAATCCCAGAAGAATTCCCCGAATCATATAATGGTAAACCAGCGAGAAGCCCCAAAACAGGCATGAGTCGGTATAAATAGAACTCATCTGTTGCTAAGAGGATGCTAAGAAGATCACTCTGATTGGTTGAAAGCCGGATTCATTTAGTGTATGGATGTTAGGGAGTTTCAAATGTGGATATTCTCAAAAGTAGCATTTCCTTATTAGCAGCATACAAAGTGATGTAACTCAGTCAATTTTCATACGATAATCGTGTATTATACCTCATTTTGAACCATATTAAATTTTCTTTCATGTCGAGCTGTCCAGGGTGTACTCTGCCCTCGCCCAGAGTCGGCTGAGATAGGCGCCAGCCTCCCCGCGACCCTAATTAGGATTAAGCAGTTCAGAAAATGAATGAATAAATTCTCTTTCCAAAAACATGAATATCTCAGTATGTCAGATTTCTTACTTAATCTGCATTATGCTGGAGCCGGTCACATATATGTATATTTAGGCACTGGAGCTCTGAAAATGCATTTGTAAACTTACAAGAAACATGCATACGTAAAGTAAAAGAATAAGGTGCGAAGTGTCACCGGTGGTGTGCATGACATATTTTTCTGGCCATTTTCTTCATTTATTGGGTTGCCTCTGTGGGCACATGAGCACAGACACGACAGCACAGCACAGACTCGACATTTGCCCAACTATGGCACTCCAGAGCTCCGCTGTTAAGTTATAATGATCACTCTTTTCCACTTTGTCAGCACGCTACTGATGTTTCTAAAATGTACACCTAAATCTTCCTTAAAGTTTCTTGATGTATCAGGTGGTTCTGTTTTCTTCAGTGGTGGCTTTGGAGGAACAGAGAGCATGTCTGACCAGAGAGTTAAACACGTTGAAACACACACATAGCAAGGTCAGTATCTTACTTCTCCCATGATATTTAACACAGACCATGCTTCAGCACATTAGCCTTTCTCTGTCTCTATATGTGTCCAGTTAGTCCTGACCTATCGTGATTTGTTGGAAAAGAAAAAGGAGTTGGAGAGGGAAGGGTCCCCCCTAAGGTAGTTCATTATGCCTTACTTTATCTTTTTTAGCACAAGTGTTAATTCTTTTCCTAATAAGAATATTTTTGCATTTATTTGTATTTTGTATGAAGATCTGTGCGCAGTTATGGTTGTGTGTCTTCATTTTATGTGTGATTTATTAATCTACTGGGTGCAGAAATCTTGCATTACTACATTTGTTTTATAGTACACCATACTATTAGTGTGCAAGCATTGCAAATTATGAGTGTTACATATTATTTTGTAGGAATCGATTTCACTCCAAAAGTACAGAGCCACTTGAAGAAAATGCTGCCATCCAGGTAATATGGTTGACTGTGTAATAACTTGAAGGTATCTTTTTATATGGTACAGTGTTTTTCCACACAAGACCTTCTCTTTTCTCTACTATTTGTCTCTATAGAATGAGGGGACCCCTGATGTGTCCTCCAACCCTAAAATAACAGACACTTCAGCTTCTACAGACACTAAAGTGATCAAACCAGAAACAGTTAATAATTCCTTTTTCATTAACGACATCATAAGTTCTACTCCGGAGCTGGCTCAGCTGCAGGGCCTTGTTGAATCAAGGTACATTGTGCAATGAGATATTATTGGTTCATTTATTTAGTTAATTACCATATTCCTTCTTTCTCTCTAAGGAAACAATTATGCCCTATTTTCTGTTAATTTTTTGAACTCTATTAAATTTGCTGTCTATTAATTTTTTTATTTCTGTTGACTCAGCACCCCACTTCGAGCAGAAAGTGGAGAACCAGACTGCAGTCTAGAGGAAGAGATAAAACCAAATGAGGAAAAGAGAGGTGAGGATGAAGAGGAAAGTAATCATGAAGATGAAAAGGAAGAAAAAGAGAAAGACTTAGACAGTTTGGAGTGGGAGATGAGAAACACAGATTCTGTGTTTTCGGAGCTGTCTGAACTCAGTCAGGAATACGTGGAGAGTGTGGATCATGGAGTCAGCGTGAGAGGTAGAGTGGATTTAAACCATGCCTGTTTGGTTTAGTAATTTCTATGTTCATCTGTGTAAGGCATGTCATGTGTGGGTGTGGCCTTCCTTTCATTGGTTTCCATGCAGGCAGCACAGTCCAGTTCGAGGAGATTCTTTCACAGTATGAGGAACTGAAACACACCCAGTAAGAGCTTGTTTGCTCGTTTTTACTAAGCACTGTGCAGAACCATGTTGGTTGTGAAAATAATCATGAAGATTATGTACAGTCAATAATTGGCATGAGCTTCAGGTTTTTAAATCCCCTATATTAACGAGTTAAGGTTTTTTTTTTTGTTTGTTTTTTTTGTTGTTTTTTTTTAAATGTATTTAAATTCATTAGAGTCATTAGAGTAACTGACAAGAATAAAAATCAGTAACGAAGTGCTGCATGTTGGTGCATGTTTAGGACAGCTGTGAGTCAAAGAGTAATGCTTGTAGGTTTTTAAATTGCAAAATTATAGCTGCATGTTTTTTCTTTTACTCCCTTTTTAGTGAGCTGGTAGATACTGCTCGTAAGGCTCTTATTTCCCGTGTAGAGGAACTGACAAATGAGAGATCTGCATTGAAGCTGGAGCTTACTTCCTGTCAGGAAACCATCGACCGACTGGAGGGAAAAACCAAGGAGATGGAGGAGGAGACAAAAAGGTAAAGTGTACTATTAATTTTGTTCCTCTTTTCAGATTCATTAACAACCTTCATCTATCTGTGATGCTGTCTCAAATGCAGGCCTTGTTTCTATGCAACACATTACTTTCAGATTAAAGAATTACATTTCAAAATAATAAGAGAAAAAAAGTACAGCATGGTACAAAGCTGACGGGGATAATCCTAGTATGTTTAATTAAGGCCATGTGGGTGCTTTTTGTAGGAATAAATTATCGATTTTATCAAAAATTATATTTCTACTCGCAACATGAGAATTATCAAAAAAAAATTATAATTCTACTTGCAACATGAGAAATAGCATAGATGCATAGATGGGTAAGCTAATGTGTACTTGTGCTATATAAAGATGCCGGTCAGTGAGCCTCAAAAACAAATCTATTTTAAAAAGGAGAAATAAATACTCTGGTAGGCTTACCAGTTTTTAATAGAACGTGACATTTCCTGCTAGAGCTGTATGTGTCCACTAAAAGCCTGCTGAGGGAGACACCTCTACTCATAATTTGTTTTCTTAATGTGGCACACTTTTGTCCAGAGTAACTTTTTCAAAAAAATTAAGAGTTCTGGAAAAACCTTGGTGTTCATCATCATCAACACTAATGCTTCCTGTCAATTCTAAAGCCCTTCAGATTGGTATTCCATTGTGTTTTCTTTTACATCCTTGTTGTTTCTGTCTTTTACATCCATGTTGTTTATGTTCATTATATGCAATATAATTTTCTTTGTTCGTGTTCTGTGTTCTTGTCTCTCTGTTGTTATTGCATGTGTTGCTGTTTTTTTTTTGCCCATAGGCTCCGCAAAGAACTGGAAGCCTCACAGGCTGAAGACTCAGATGTAAGTTTGTTTTCATGTGTTTATTGTGTTAAATTGTGGTTGTCAAAACTTTTCTTGCTTATGGTGGGTGGTGACTGAAAGAACAAGATTGCTAATACAAGCGGCTGAAATCAGCTTCCTTCACAGGGTGGCAAGGCTCTCCTTTAGAGATAGGGTGAGAAGTTCGGTCATCTGTGAGGAGCTCGGAGTAAACCCGTTGGTCCTCCGTGTTGAGAGAAGCCAGTTGAGGTAGCGCATCTGATTTAGAACGCCTCTCTGGTGTAGTGTTTCAGGTATGTCCAACCGGGAAGAGATCCCGGGGTCGACACAGAACATGCTGGGGGGACTATGTCTCTCGACTGGTCTGGGAACGCATCGGCGTCCCCCTGAAAGAGCTGGAGGAAGTGGCTGGGGAGAGCTATGTTTGGACCTCACTGCCTAAGCTGCTGCTCCCGTGGCCCGACCCCGGAACAAGCAAAAGAAGTTGAAGATGAAGATAAAGTTTTCTTATAATTTGCACTCTCACATTGCTACCAAACCAGGAGATCAAAGTTCTCTAACTCTTAATCAACTGGATCAGGAGTAATAGATTTGGAACAAGATGATAAAGTATAGGCCGGCTTTGAGACTTCATAGAGATGGACTATGCTCCATAATTTGCTGCTGTTATAATTGTGTATCTTGTGTTTAGTATTAAATGAGTGCCAAATACCAGCTAGATTGTCCTCCCTTTCCCCACCAGACTTCTTTGTCTACCTCAAATCGTCGCTTCTCTCGTTCAGAGATGGCTCGTGTGGTCATGGAGAAGAACCAGTATAAAGAGCGGTTGATTGAGCTGCAGGATGCTTTGCGGCGAGCTCAGGCACTTGGGTCTGTTTAACTACATCTACTATGATATTGTATTCATTTCCTCTGCTCATTCAGACAGTATATTGCACAGAGCATGAATATAAGGAGTAGTCCTGAGTCCCATATTCTAATATTTAATCCTTTTCGGAAGCAACTGGATAAACCTGAGATATTTTTACTTTGACTAACTCATATTTTTTTCTCTCCTTAAGTGTTAACAGAAATGAAAAGATCCCAGAAGACAGGAAGAACAGTGTTTGGAAAAGGTTTGAAATATTTTATAATTATAAGAAATTTTATTATATTAATTATATTATAATATTTATTTGAATTGCCAGCCACTATGCCACTGCTGCTTTTCGCATGTTCTTACTGGATTACTTTCATTTGAAAATGTAGTTGCTTTTCATTTTTCATGAAATAAGTCTAGAATGATCTGAACTGGCGTAAGGACTTAGCATAGTCATGACCACGTTTGTTCTTGTAACTATTTAAGTGATAGATTAGTCAATCAGAATGTACAATTGCTCACGCGATACAGATAGAATAATCATTATCATTAATAGGAGTTTGTCACACACACCCTCAAAATTATGCAGTGGGTGGAGTTAAGCTGAGAGCTGGGAGTGATGGTAGCACTTTTAAAATAATTGTGAGATGATTAATAAATATAAATATTATGTACCATAAGAGTAAGTAGTCACATATTGTATACATAAGAAACTGTTCGTGATCGAAACCCACATGATGAACTCTAGTTAGATATGAAATAAATAAAATAAAATGTATCTCTTGTGCACATTGATTGCATCCAACATTCTGTTAGATTTCAGAAGTTTTTAACCAAAATCCTGGTTACCTTTACACCCAGCCAAATCAGTACAGAAAGGTCTTCCAGTATGTGGACTAAACACCGTGCACTAAAGCCCAGCGCACATAGGAGACTCAAGTTGACTGAAACTGGAGATTCTGTTGAATATCAGCAGAAAAAAAAACCTGTGTGCGGGGACAAGCAACTGGATATTTTGTTGCCAGCAATAAGCTGGAAAGGCTTTGTCGTGTTTCATTTCAAGCAACTTGAGATCCAGATACAGATTTGCCTGTAACTGAACTTCCTTGTCTGTGGGCAAACCAGATATTCAGATCCTCAACCAGGTCAGTGTGAACCAATCTGAACTGAGATACTAGATATGTGAGTGTCTAGACAAAATAATGGGTCTGCTTAAAAACAACTTGTTAATAAGAGATATTGTCCAAGACAACAAACTAGTGGATGAGTGGCAAAAATATTGGATCACTAATTATGTAATATTCATTCACAACATTCTAATAGAATAATAAAGGTCAAGGCCGTTGAGGAAATCACCAGCATTATTGGATTGGCAAGTACATAAACGTATGCTCTGCATTTATTTCCTTTAACCCAAAAATCACTCTTTCAGTACACTGATGCTGTTTATGGTTTGGCATATAAAATCTGTGAACCCCTTACATGTTCCCTTTGCAAGTGTTTCAGTGAAAGTAAAAAATAAAACTACACTGCCAACACAAACATACTCAAAAATATCACTTATTGCATTTAGTATTTATTTTTGCTTATTTTCAAGAATGGTGTCAGTGGTTTACTGTAAGCAAGCCTGTGCGTACATTTAGTGAATGCTCGTTAAGTTGCTTGTCTTTCACAGGTTTAACCGTTTTCTGGGTTTGACGAAGGACCAGCTGGCTCCAGCTGCTTTCGCTCCAGCTGCTTTAGCTCCAGCAGCTTTGGCCCTTACTGTCTCCCCTGTGCCTCCTCCGACTTCCTCACCAGTGGGCTCACCTCATAAGCTATCAGTCAGTGTGACCCAGACAGGGTATGTCGTCGTCTTCTATACTTCTCATGTTTCTGGATGCAGTTGTTCAGCTTTACTCATTAATTTTTGGTCATTTAAAATAAATGGAAATTTCTCCCACCATGCAATGCAGTGTTTTCACTATTAAAAAAAAATCTATGTAATGGGTGCTCTCCTTGTCTCCTCAGGGATTCTCTATCTCCTCGGCTGAGGAGGAGAGAGCTGTACCGGGAGATCCGCTCTCATGTGTGGGGAACTCTAGGAAAAACACACATGCATGGCTGGAGTGTGCCTCTTTCTCACATTGACACACAGGTATGCACACACTCACATATGCATATATACTCCTCATCAGCCCATGTATAGTAAAGCTTGTGTCTTCAACAATCTTTTGTATGTTAAAGGGGCTGTGCCATGATATTTACCCAAAAAGTTGTCCAAAATTCCACGGTGGCATAGTGGTTAACACATCTGTGTCACAGCAGGAAGGTCCTGGGTGAAAGCCCTGGACTTGGGTCTTCCTGTGTAGAGTTTGCATGTTCTCCCTATGATTCCTTCATGTACTTCAGTTTTCTCCTGCAGTCAAAAGACATACACCTTAGGCTAATTGGCTGTTTCAAATTGGGTGTGAGTGTATGTATGAATAGTCAGTTGGCCCTGCAGTTGTCTAGTGAGCTGTTCAGGGTGTACCTTGCCTTCACCCAGTGTCAGCTGAGATAGGCTCCAGTCTCCCTGCGATCCAAATAGAATTAAGCAGTTCAACGAGTGAGTGATTGTCTAAAATTCTAGTCTATATTTATTAAATATCTGTTCAACTTCCAAATTAAAAGGGATTTAAAGTTTTTAAACCTAATATGACACAGGTGTCAAACTCGAGGCCCATGGACCAAATCCGGCCTGCCAACTAATTTAATTTGGTTTGCAAGAGCTTTTAAATAGTATAATTATAACTTTTTTTGCATCAACCTTTATCATTAATTGTAATTCATCATCTTTCCATTTGGTGGCAGCAATTTCAAATAAAAAGCTAGTCATTCATGACTCAAAAAAGAGCTTTTTTAAAATAAATAAATCAAATACCTAAACTCATCATTTTGCTATGCATATTTCATTTCATCCCCATTTTGAAATGGATGTTAAATGATTATTCGGCTCTTGGTGACCTAGAAATTTTGTGATGGGGCCCTCAGTGAAAGCCCTGTAATATGCAATGGATTGATATGGACTGCCACATGAACTTTTTGAAATCTTGCTGGGCTGAACATTTTTTGTATTTGGCCATTTTTTTTGTGTGTGATAATGTTATGTAGGCTACTTTCTTCAAACAAGCATGACGCAGCCCCTTAAAATCTTTTTGTAGATTTTCTGATTTTGTGAGAATCCTATTTGTGTATGCCTGTATGATCCAGAACACTGAGCCGCTTTTGGAGCCTAAAGACGTTCCTGTCCTCACACAGTTGCGATTACTTGACCAAAGAGATGCTTCTGCCAAGGTTGGATTCACTGCTTGTTAAATTTGTACCTCTGTATTTTTAATAATACTTTATCTATCACTTTTGGAAATGTTCTTGAGGGACTGCTGGTAGGAAATGTGTTATTCACAGTTTGGATCAGTACTTCAGCTCAGGGTTTCACAGTGCACAGGATGAAAGTAATCAATATGCATAAAGATTTTTCAGGAATATTATCTTTTATCATTTATGGCAAGGTATCGAACTAGAGGCTCGAAAACCAAATGCAAATAAATTAATTGAAAATAATGTAACAAAGTGAGTTTATTGAATCAGGGCTCAGTGCTGTGTCGGTTGGATCAGTATAAGGTGTTGAAGATGCTGATTATCACACCATAAAAGTAAAGACTGAGACTAATACATTTTAGAGTTGTATCTCAATGTTGTAGCAAGAAAATGCAATCCACATATGAGTTATATGGTTCTGTGGTCGCACCATCCTTGTATATCACATGTGACCGTGTGATTGTTTTCTTCCATGCTAGCTTAAGCAAGAGAGGGGTACTACAGAGACTATGTTTTTTTAAGGACATTCATACATTTAAATGCAACCTCGTGTCACGTGTTACAACATACACAGTTTGATGATCTGAAAAATGACATTGGCAGGACTAAAATATTAACACCAAACCACATCCTAACCACTAAACATATAACACTATCTTAATGCACCAAAGCATCTACATTCTTTTTTCAGTCATTTCCAGAACGAGAGACTCTGTTGCATTAAGTGATGTACTTACACACAAGGAAAATTATATGAAATTAAGATGCATATCAGTTATATTTCAATGCCCAAAACAAACATTTCAAAAGAATTTTGCTGGATAAATTACTTTTTCTCCAGAAAGGGTGTAACTTCATACATGAAATCATATAACGGCCAGAAATGGTTCTATTTTAGTTACACATACTGTAGATAATATTTTACATTTTCAATGAATTTGAACAGTTAAAAAGTAGCACAAATTGCATACGTACTGTACATCAAGGACATGGGCCAAAACCATAAAATGCTGAATTATACACAGAAAATATGGAGCCAAGTACAATTTTGGCAATAAGAAATGGATATTGGTAAGAACTTTATCTGTCCTGCATACAAGCAGTAGCTCATATCTCATTCATTGGCTGGAAGTATCTGTACTGAAAGTAATGTTTTTCTTTATTGTAGCTTACCTGTGCTGTAGCAGTCCCACCAGAGGTGTCAGGAGAGCAGAATGTAGGTTGAAATCTTGATCTTTTACAGTTGACTTAACATCAGGACACTGAGTGCTGTATAATTACAAAAGGAACAGAAAAATATACATACATACCTCCTCCTACATTAACAAGGCTTCAAATTATATGCAGAAGCAAAACAAATTCAGAATAGACTCCTATCATTTCTGATCCTGAGTATTGTTTTGAATCAATGCCTTAATAACACCTTTAACTGAACACCAATTTAAAACACATGCAATGACAAGTCATTTATTCTCATGCATTCCCATGCACCTCCCAATCTCAGTGCTCTGTCTGGGCCATCACCGGACCCGCCTCCAGTAGTGATGTCACAGTGATTGACCCAGCACGATCCAATACCATCCTGGAACAGTTCAGCCTTCCGCCCACCTCTCCAGCTCTATGTATTTGTGCTGTGCCTCCCACTGGTCAGTTCGGCCTTCTAGCACACTTAAAATAGATCCTGGTTAGTCTAAGACTTGCTTCTGTCTGTCGTTTTAACTCACTGCTGTTGTGTGTCTTCAGGAGAAACATCTGGGACTGTGTGGATTGGAACACAGGATGGAGGGTATGAAGGCCAAATGTTTTTTAATTAAATTTTTTTTAATTGTTCAATTTATCCACTTTTTCAATTCATGTTTTTTTTTGTCTATCAGGGTGCTTATTCATTCAGCCTCTGGCTCTAGGAGGCGCTGTTTGCAGTCAGTCAGTCTCTCCGAGGGAGTGCATTCTATTACGTGAGTTGTCTTTCCTCTGATTAATTCATGCAGCAATCAGGCAGTTATAAAACATTTATTTCCTTACAGGTTCTCGCCGGGTCAGGTGATTGCTGGATTAGGCAATGGAATGCTTGCATTTTTCAGCTACAGTTCTGGTGCGTCCCCTTTTTTGCTATTGTAATGCATTTACACTTGGAACTGACTTTTGGTTTGGTTTGCATCCACAGTTGATATTAAGCAAGGGTTTGATAAGAATATTTTACTTTTGTAGGTGGATGGAATCTTCACTCTCATGAAGTACTTTCACTGAGCATAACCCCTCTGCAGCCCATCCGCTGCTGCCTGGCAAAGAGCAGTTATTTATGGGTGGGATACTGGAACAAAGTATTGATAATTGATGTCCAAAATAGGAAAGTGGAGGTGGGTGTAGAGACTGTAAGTGGAACTGAATCTCAGTGTTTAAACTTGCAAGTGATCTTTTCCTTCTCTTTTTGGCATTGTAGAAATCATTCACAGTGTCACATCGAAGTGAACAGCAGGTTCGCTTCCTGTGTGCAGCAGGAAGTGGAGTTTGGGCTTCCTGTCGGCTGGATCCCACCCTCAGGCTATTTGATTGGACAACTGGACGACCATTACAGGAGGTTGACATTTCATCAATGATAACCAAAGCTTTAGGTAAGTTCTACAGTTTTTTTAAATGAATTATACCTGCATTTAAAGATTGTATTCTGATGCTACTGAAAGGCACCAGTTGTCTTAAAGTAACAGCAATTCATTGATTTGGATATAAATCAATATTTCATTAAGAACATTGCATTTTTATTTTATTTTATTTGGATTTTTCCCCATTTTTCTCCCTAATGTAGTTGTTTCCAATTCCCACCCATCAACTTTTGCCTTCCCCATCACACGACCACCACCCTCCGTGACATGCGATTCTGCCGCCCACCTTTTTTCAACGTTCTGCGCATGTGCATTTGGGGGCGGCCTAACACTCGGAGGGAAAGCGCTATCCGTCCCCTTGTATGAATGAGCTCACAGACGCCCATGATTGGCTGGTGAGTGATAGGGAATTGAGCGTATGCCATCCCTCCCTCCGGTGAGAGCTCGGCCAATTAGCTTCCATGGACTCCCGGTCATCAATGGCATCAACCCGGATTCGAACTTGCGATCTCTGTGTTGATAGTCGCGCACCTTGACGATGCGCCATTCGGGAGAGAACATTGCATTTTTAAATAAACATTATGACATATAATTGTAAAATTGCTTTAAATTTGTGGTCACTAACCCTGTTGCTGAAGATCTGCCTTCCTGCAGGTTTTATCTCCAATGTAATACATCTCTTTTAGCTGATTGAGAACTTGCTCAGACATTGATTTAGATGGTAAGGTGGGCACAATTTGGGTTGGAACAAAAGGCCTTGAGGGAGGTAGATCTCCAGGAACAGGGTTCCTGAACCCCTGCTTTAAAACCACTGTACAGTCAGGTGTGTGTTATGCACAAAAGTACCACTGTAGGTCAGGGGAATAAGTGTAGGTCAGATCTACCTGAAGACTTTAGCTCCAACCATAATGGTGTGCCCTTGACAGCTGAATTGAACTTAAAGGGTTTAACTGCTCTAAGTCTTCATTGCCCCAGAACACGCTGGTGGACTATGTCTCTCAGCTGGTCTGGGAACACCTTGGTGTGTGTGTGTGTGTGTGTGTGTGTGTGTGTGTCGTGTGTGTCGTCGAAGGAAAAAAGTGTCATCACAAAATAGTCTTGAATTTACTTTGCCATCCAATCTGTATACTTACCACAAAAATATATACATGTCAATAAATCTATAAAGAGTTCAAGAGACACCTGTTGGTAGCAATCTTAAACTTAAAACTCCACATCTGCAATGCCGGCAAAAACAGTGGCTGGAAGTGAATTCCACAACCTTTGAACGTACGAAGATTGATGGAGCTGGGTGTTAGATTTTGGCACACAGCAGGGGTATGATTGACCACTCATGTAAATGATCTGGTTAATCGTGTTCCAGATGCTTGGGCAGGTAATATCGTTTTGAGCTCCTCAGAAGGGTGCAGGAAGATATGCCGGTAGAAGGTCCTGAGGCTATTTTCCTCCTGTGATCCAGTGGGTCCCTGATTTGGAGTTGGCGTACAGCTTTCTTCTGAAGACTGTTGTAGCTTTAAAGCTGTTGCACCTGCTCTGCTCTGGGAGAACAGATCAACTGAAAATGGTCATCAGTTATGTTAGTTTTCTTTAAAATGGATGTATCAGTGGATATTTACAAGAAGAAAACCCCCTTTTTGGGGGGTTAAAGTTTAATTTTCATAATTTTGGCTGTTCAGCCTTAGTGACCGCTGATGTGTTGAACATCACACATATTTCATAAAATGTATATTAGATGATAAAAAGAGATATCTAAATAGTTTTTCTTTCCTCCAGGCAATGCTTTCCTGTCCCTTTCACCTCTTCAGATCTCTGCCCTGTCTGTGGTCAGTGGGCGGCTATGGGTGGGCACAGGAAGCGGTGCTGTTTTCTCCATCCCTCTGTCACTCAGTGAGTCCTTTTATTTATTTATTTTTTAGTTCTAAATTTGTTTGACGTTCTCATTTTTGTAAATTATTTTGCTCCAACAGGTTCGGAGTCCTCCATCCCATATTGCACTTTGGCTTCAGCTCAGCTTTGCTTTCATGGTCATCGTCAAGTGGTTAAATTCATCATCTCAGCTCCAGGTGACACGTACCTAAACATAGATTTTGTGAAACATCATTTGCTTTATGATGTGTAACTTCATCTAGTGTAGTTTGCATGTTCTCCTTGTGCTTGTGTGGGTTTTTTCCCACAGTCCAAATACATACACATTAGGCTAACTGGCTGTTCCAAATTGACCACAGTGATTTTGTGTGTGTGTGTGTGTGTGTGTGTGTTGCCCTCCGATGGTCTGGCGAGTTGTTCAGGGCATGCCCCGCCTTTGCCCAGTGTTGGCTGAGATAAGTTTCAGCCTCCCCACAACCCTAGAGGGAGATTAGTGAGTGTGTGAGAACTTCATCTAGTTCAAATTTGTCATGCTGACTAATTCTTCTCTTGACATTTTCAGGCTGTCGTGGTTCTTCTGTTGCAGGTGCTGCCTCTACCTCTCATCTCATCCTTAGTGGTGGAGAAGGCTACATCAATTTCCGTATTGGTGAGTCACCAACAGTTTCCCAAATGCTTCTACAATGCTTTGCAAAAGTATTAAACTCTGTTACTTTATTTGGATTATAAATGACACAGCCAATTTTTTTTTATTTATTACTTGTCAGCAGGTAGACAGAAATTTTTAATTTGCTGCTTGCATAAGTATTTAACCCCTTTAAACTAGTACATGGTACACTTTTGCTGCAGTAACAGCTTTGTCTGTTATGGTACATTTCATCCAGCTTTCAAATAGTGATTTCAGTCATTCTTCCTGGCCCAGCTGCTTCAGGTTGTTTGGATGTTATTTTCATTCAGATTCAGATGATATCTCAGGGCTTTCAAATTGTTTTTGAGTAGCAAGGGAAGCACCAAGAGTAGCAGGATCCTCTGTCCTCATGATGTCATCATTACCGTTGACTAAAGTAAAATAATGACACAGAATTGAGGATTCATCATGAGAAAAATATGGCCTTTAAAATGTAAATAAAACAAATTAATGTGCTTTCTTTTCTGGTGACCTTTTTATGCTTTTTTTCCTCTGTTTATTTTACGTGTACCCTCCATTTGTTTGTCTCGAGTCCAGTGTGTCCATTTGAATTAGTTGTGTATTCCAGCATGAGCTGCCCATGTCTGTTCTGAGCTCAGCTTTGGCTTGTTGGACAGCCACTATTTCAGCCTGCACTACTGGTTTGACAGCTAAATCGTGGACGTGTAAAAACCTGCACCTTCCTCCGCGATGCATTGATTCCATATCAGATTGAGCCATAATTACTGGGAAGAGGTTTTTAACAATTAAACCTGGGGATTTATCAGTTTTGGACATGTGTAGCAGACTAGATCTACCTTCCATCTCGTGCTGATAAGGTCCCATATCATATCAAAGGAGAGATTATGTGGGAAAATTAAATTTAATTTAAATTTTATTTATTATTCATATTTATTAATTAATACAGCAGTTCACTGAGTAAATGGAATAGATTACTGCATAGCATTTATATGTATGTATGTGTAACAGATCTGAAATGCACATTTGCTCTGTCTGTTGTGAAAAGTAGCTTGAGCAGTAAGTACACTGACACCGGAACAACCAAGAAATCAAATATATTTATAATATAATACATGCAATTTTCTTTTGAAAACTAAAGTGAAAATAGACTGCGCACAGGACTCCAGTAGACGGAAATGCCGCTGACTTAATTTCAAAGGGTTTTAGACCACAAGCTATGTTGTCATTCAGTTACTGCTGGTACTAAATGTCAGGGATGTGCAGTTATAGAACATTCATCAACACCTTCTGACCAATCAGAGGCCCATGAGAATTTCTGTGTTCAGGTTGCCGGTTCAGTTTATGAGTGTATCCATGTTACTGTTGCTGTATCCAAGCTGTCAGTTTATTACGTATCTATATCTAATAATTGATTATCTGGCCAATCTGTGGATGAAATTGTAATAATGAATAACTGTAGCATTTTTTGTTGCTTCTACAGGTGATGAAGTCAGTGATGCACTTGGGGAGTCTGTCCCACAGAGATCAGAACGAAGTCACATGATAATCTGGCAAAGCCCAAATCATTCAGTTCCTAGCTCCTCACTTTGACAGTAATTCTGTTTTTATGCTTGTGTTCATCTTACTTTAACCATCAATCAATTCATCCATCTGCCTACTGCTTACTGCGTCTGCCTACTAGTGTCATTGGGAGGCTGGAGCCTGTCCCAGCTGATTCAGGTGAAGGTGAGGTACATCCTGAACAGCTCGTGAGTCCATCGCAGGGCCAACACACACGCACACACCCATTCACACTTAACTATTACAGAGAGAGCATGCACACTCCACACGGAAATTCCCTCACAGAGCCCAGGACTCGACCTCAGGACCTTCTTGCTGCTAGGCAGACGTGATAGCCAGTACTTCACCATGCCTCCACTAATCTTTCTTTAGTGTTTGTTTATTCAGAAATATATTTTACATGTTTGCCTTGTTGTGCACTTCTTTGTCTGCCTGACTGTTAATGGCTGTTTTGTTTGAGTTTTCTGTGTGCTGATATTTTGCAGTGCAATATTGTTTGTCATTCACAGTTTTGAAACTCAAGTTTAGCCAGCAGTTTTGTAATTGCTGTGCTTTTTTTTTTGTTTGTTTTCATTTCATGCTGGCTGCAATAATGTTGCTGAGCAGTCAGACCTGTGGACCTTTATGTCTTATTGTAAACTTTTGGCAGCCACGTCATCCCTGTAAAAGGATGGTTTTAATGAATTTCTTAGCAGACTTATCCACATATTAAGGGCTTGGAGCCCAGTGGTCTAACCAACAAAAACTGATAAAACGAGAAGTTGATATTTTGACAGATGTGGATAAGGTCTATGCATGCCGGAGTGGTCTCTTCATCTTCCTTATGACCTTGAATAATATTGTGAGAATTATCCCTGATTTTTTTGTATATTGCCAAAACTTTCATGTAATTTTTTTTCTTAAACAGTTTTCTGTTGGTTAGACCACTCTGGTTCTCAGTCCTTCATATGCTGAACTACATGGCTAAAGTTGCAAATTCACACTAGCCTTATTGATGAGCGAACAGACCAATTCAGCCATGATCATTAAGCCTTGTCAGTTGAGTGAATCTTAATAACTATATGTTGCTATACTGTGTGAATGATTTTAATGTGAGGTTTGTTTAGTTAAGTAAGGATTATGAAATGAACCCCAAGTTGATGAGAAGTTTTTGGTGTTGTTTTTTATACTTGGAATACTTTTAGCATTCTTGTAATGAGACATGAAATTTGCCCCAAGAGATTTGCATGTGAGTTTCAGTATTCAAAACTAAGGTTTGTGTTGGAAAGGACATGTTGACACTTGAAACATTAATCATTGAGTGCTGGAAATACTGTAAAAACACAGACTGTATTATTAAAGTTTAATTTACTTTTGTAAATCCAATATTATTTATTAAAAAAAACATGACCTTTGTTTCAGAATGCATGATTTAAAATTTACGTTAGTTATATCATAATGCAACTCTTGTAATTATACAAGACAAAAAAATTACAGATATATAATGTTGAATTGTTTAGCTAGACCTGCCCTTCATATATTCTATAAAATAAAATGGAGGAAGAGCAGTGAGAGTCCTGGCAGTGTACACATGAGAAAAGCTGTGTCATAACTGTTATAGGCAGAATTAATAATCCTTGCACTTTAAACCATTAAACACAAAGGAGAAAGCAGTGAATTAAACCAGACCTGTTTTCACGTTTACATCTTGTACACTAACATGCTGTGACACAAAAAAAAGATGATTGTACTGTGTGCTTGGAAGTCTTTGATGCCACTTTTCAATGTTCTGTATAAAATAAATGCTATTAGATCAAATTTATATATATATTTATATATATATATATATATATATAAAATAAAACATCATTTATGCAATTCTGAATCAACACAAAACTCAGGATGTTAGTTCCTGGTTTCATACATAAAATATATAATATAATTTATTTTATAAATTTTTTATAAATAATATTCACAAGTACAGCCAGGACGCAGTAATAACTAATAAACCACACCACTATACCTGAAATAATCTTGGATATTTGATCACAGAAGGTAATCTAATCCTCCAGGAACACTGGTATCAGTTCTTGAAAGCTCATCCTAGGTTGTGTGGAGAGGCTTATGCATGCGGCGACTAAGTGTGCGAGCCAGTCGATCCAAAGCGGTATGTTTCCGTGCAAGGTCCTTCTTTAAGATCAGGCCTTCAATGTTGCCACTGTACCACATAACCCAGCCGATCATGGACACCAGGACCAAGAGCACTCCAGAGTAGACCAGTAGATCACCAAAGTCTTGATTTTTAACCTCTAGTGGGACAAAGACTCCAATCAGGACAATAGAAATCCCAAGGAGGTCCATAACGATGGCAAACACCAGGATGAACTTACAATGGGCAAGCCCTTCATTCTCGGTTGGCATAATGACCTGGTGGAAAGAGATGAAACAGGAAAATAGGAGAACAGAACAGTGGAAATATCTAGAGGTAAAGAGCTAAGTGTCTGTCAGTCTGAGGATTGATCCCTGACAGGAAAAGAATAACAATACTGACTTGATAGTCGACACACATACACTGTCTCAAAAAACAACAAACAAATCATTTAATTACCTACCTTTCATAAAGGCTCCTTCCTTCTAGGGTGGAATTTTTTTATAATCTACTGAGGTTTTTCCAAATCCACCTTCCCCTCCACCCTTGCAGGCAGGTGTGTCACCTGACCACTCTACCTTTGTGTGTGTGTGTGTGTGTGTGTGTGTGCGTGCGTGCACTTCCCTTTCTAGTCAGAAAACTGGATGAGCCGGTTTTAATAAAGGGATGGTTTCAATAACAAAGTTGCCGTTTAATTTGTCACAAAGCTGATATTTGGCATTTGACATTTTGTTCATCTAAGAATAAAGTGTATAATAATGAAAAGAAGGGCGGCACAGTGGTGTAGTGTATAGCATGTCTGCCTCAGAGGAAGAAGGTCCTGGGTTCGAGTCTTGTGCTGAGATGTTTCTGTGTGGAGTTAGCATGTTCTCCCCATGCTTGCGTGGGTTTCTCCTGGGTACTCTGGTTTCCTCCAACAGTCCCAAAGACATGCACGTTATACTAATTGGCTGTTCCAAACTGCCCCTAGGCGTGGGTATAACTGTGAATGGCTGTGTGTGGGTGTACCCCGCCTTCGCCCAGTGTCGGCTGAGATGGGCTCCAACCTGCCTGCTACCCTGGTACTCTGGTTTCGTCCCACAGTACAAAGACATGCTCTAACGGCTAATGAGTCTTCCAAATTTCCTGTAGGTGTGTGTGAATAATTGTATGGGTGTGGGTGCGTGTGTGTGTGTGTGTGTGTGTGTGTGTGTGTGTGTGTGTGTGTGTGTGTGTGTGTGTGTGTGTGGGGGCAATTCAATGAACTAGTGAGCTGTCTAGGGTGTACCCCGCCTTCGCCCAGTATCGGCTGAGATAGGCTCCAGCCTCCCTGCAACCCTAGTAGAATGATTAAGCGGTTCATCATAATTCAAAAGCATCATTTCAGCACTACTACATCAGGCCCCTAAAACAAACACACACGCGCAAGCGGAAGTACGTCACTTGTAGGGGGGGGGAGACTAGAGCACGGGAGATAGGTATTTAATTGTTATTGTTAGCCGCTCTTTATCAAAATACCCAGCTGTATGCAGAAGTGTACTGAAAAAGAAAATAGTTTTTTAAAAAATATAAATATATGCGCAAGATTAAGAAGTTGACGACCACGAAACGGTTTGTACACGTGTTCCTTTGTCGTGACGGCAGAAATGATAGCAACGACATTAACGGCATCTGGTGCTGGTTAGCTGTGTGTGTGTTTACTTCAGGGAGCTGGGTGCTCGTGCTGTTTAATCAGCTACTTCATTCATTCATTCATTCATTCATTCATTCATAGTGAAACGCAGTGACAAGGCTTAATGGATAATAAGTGGTGTATGTTTCCACACTCTTGCTCCTGTCCCTGGTGACAGAGTGCTGTTTTATTCGTTTATTTATTTATCTATCTAGTCGGTTAATATTTTCTAGCTGTTATGTTGCTAGCTCAGTTAGCCTGCGAAGCTAATACACCAAACAGCCTCCAGTGGGTAGATAAATCCCCATCCAGCTTCACTTACTGTACATTTTGCTCTTGTTTTCGTCTGATTGTCGGTGGTGTTGCATGGTTTTGTTTAGTTGCTTGTTCCTCTGGTACTTGTACCCCCCAGCTGCCTTGAAGACATGTAAAGAAACGTTTGTGTTTATGTGAAATCAGCCTGAAACTCACGGGATCAAGCAAACGGAAATATGAACGATGCCGAAACAACCACTAGGAAGCCTGCAAGTTCCCAAGAGTTGCAAAGTGAGAGTCTGCTTCACATGTTATTTATCAGGAATGTCTATGAACAGAATATAAAGCCATCCCGTTATGTAGGTTTCATCATTTACATGAAGGTTTAGTTTACAGTACATTACTGTACAGGGCTAGCATTCCGGTCAATTATTCATCAAATTAATATCTATTTTTACGAATAAGCATATGAGTTCATCAGCCATAATTACAATAATAATAGAGAATAGAAGAATAACACTGTGTATATTTCACTCTTTTTTGTCGTGTCACAATCACAGAAATATTTGTCAACATATTTGAGGAAGCCTTAAGCTCCGCCCACTCAGTGCAATCACATCTCCCTGGAAACCTGATATATCTCTCCTGATATACATCCATATTCACCAATCAGCCATAACATTAACACCACGTGACTGGTCTTGGTTATGCAGCCCATACAAAGCCAATGTCACTCATTCGTATGCTTCCTCGTTTTTCCTTCCTCAGCTTTCCACACATCAGCTTTGAGAAGCGACTGTTCTCTTTCTGCCCAATACATCCCACTCTTTGGCAGGTGCCACTGTAATGAGATATTTAATCTTTTTCACTTTCCCTCTCAGTGGTTATGTTTTTAATGCTATGGCTGATCGGCGTATGTTACTTATTCTGTCATTGTGATAGAAATGTCAGTTTCCTCTACAAATCCATTAAAGTGCCCTTAGAATAGTGGAATCACTGTAAACTGCATTGTATTTTTAAAATCCTTCTTTTCCTAAATTATTGTCCTTAATTAGAAAAATATTTCAGAATACATTTACAATAAATAAATTTCCAACAAAACTTTCTGCAGATATCATGAGGATCATATCTATTGTTTATTTTTATTATCCTACTTACTTCTAGAGTAATGCCTTAATAAAATTAGTTATATTATAATTACTATTGTTATTATTATTATTATTATTATTACAAATGTTATGATGCAACAATTATTTGCCAGAGGTGAGGTGGATATTGCTGAGTTTTTGGGGATTATTCCCACTGAGCCTGAGGCAAATAATTGTTTTAGTAAATCATGTATAGCAAATTAAAGCAAAATTTTTGTTTTATTTTTGCTTTTGTAATCGATTCAAACATTTTTTGTGAGGTGGATGATGTCTGTTATCTCAGTATAGTGAACCAGTCAGATTGTGTTATTCAAAATGTTTTTGTCATTTTTAGATGTTCAAAGTGAACAATCAATTGATTGTACTATCACTGTGTACTATACAGTCACTGACAAAAGTCTTGTTGCATATGTGGACATTCATGTATAAAAGCCCATATCTCACTAACCTATTAACCGAATTTCATCAACTATGACTTACAATAACCATGTCATTGGTACTGAATAATATGTGCTAGCAGCAGTATTGGGGGAAAAATCTATTTTTTACAGCTTCTTAAATATAAACATTCCCATTTTTGCCTGGACAAAAGTCTTGTTGCAAAGACTTAATTTAACTTTCAAGACTATATTTATTACAGAAAATCAACATGTGGCCTTGTTTAGAACTAAATATATAATATTGTAGCAAATGTAACATCATATTGGAAAATTCCTCTGCAGACATGGCCATGATAGTACCAGACTCCCAGGTGCTTGTCATGATGCATAATTATCATATTAAATGAATCAGGCTCCTTCAAGATTTTCAAATTACAAATGAATAAAAAATTGTAAGTGCTACTAAAAATTCTTCAGGCCCAAGACACTTGAAATCCATTTTAATACACAAGTAAGCTATTTTAGAGGGCAGCTCATTCATCAAATATTCAGAAAACAGTCTATCATCACCCCTATGGTGAGAAATCTGAGCCACCTGTACATTTGAAACATAACAGGACACAATAAAAATGTTTTATTAAATAAATTATTTAAAATACATTAAATTAATCAGTATTAAATTAATAATTTATGAGTACTTCATTAATAATAATTACTAATAATTATAAATAATATTAATTAATAATTCATCTCAGATATAATTTTCCTTCATGTTTGTGCTTATAACAATTTCCATGTATTAGGGCCTTGGTAAGCACGTCATGGTGTTCTAGCTGTGTCTTGTACAGGACCTGTATGTTGTATGGTGTATGGTGACCATTGCTAGAAATATGATGTAGAGTTGATGCTGAAGCAGACATTGCTATCTATGGGTCCTAATGGAACTTATGAGGGAGTCATCAGGAGGCGAAGTACATCTTTTGTACAGCCAGTTGTTTTGTGGATAGTTTTCCTTGCATGATCGAGGTTACCTATGTGTACCGAAGGTGTCTGAAATGTCTTACTTCTGCTTGCAAATTATTTTCAGTTGCTTTCAGGAGATCTTCGAGGTTTCTACAGTTTTTGCAAAGAAATTTTATAAATTGCCTGAAAGCTGCTTTAATACCTGAATTTTATGTGTATTTAGTTAATCAAGCACTTTTCATTATTCTTTACTAATTTTACTAATTATATTTTACAAATTTTACTAACAACTTTGATCCAGAATTTGATGTTACATGATTGCGACAAGACTTTTGTCCAGCCTAGAATGGATATGTTTGTGTTTTATTAGCTGTAAAAAGTATAAGTAAATCTACAATTTCCTGTTGCTTTCACAAAACAATCAGTATACTTTATACTATAATAATAATGTAATCCATAGTTGATGAAAATCGGTTAATAGGTTGGTGAGATATGGGCTTTTACACACAAATGTCCACATGTGCGACAAAACTTTTGTCAATGACTGCATACCAAGTACAAATATACATAAGTGTGATGTCTGTAGAAACCATAGGAGCACTATTTAAAATGTCCCTTTATATGGTATCTGCCCTCATTGTGTGTTTTTCTTTCAAAGCCCCCAAAAACGAGGATGCATATGAAATCTCCATCCCATTTGAGGAAAACAGTTATGAACATCAGGGTGGCTTTTACAACCAGAACGAACAGAACTTCGACAGTCCATGTGAGTCTATCAGAGTTGTACTACTGCAATATTCCTTCATAAGAGATGATTAAAATATATACAGTTAAGGATATTTATCATCAGTTAAAATGGTGACATTGCAAATGGAATAATTTTTCATTTGTATAAACTGCATTTACCCGCAACTATGTAATAAGGAATTAAATGAAATTTTGGTTTTACAGATGTACTTAATTTGCATCTGTGAAGTGATATAAGCACAAACATGCATTTCTTGCTAATTTTTTTGAATTACCCTGAAACTTTCTTCCACTCTGCAACTTAAGTCTTTGCATGAATGCAGTTTTATCTTTCTGCAGCTTTATGAAAGGTAGATGTTTTTCTTTCTAAGTGTGTAATAGTCGTTTCTGATCCCATGGACTTCAAACACCAGTAAAATAAACTTGTTTTGACTGTTTTTGAACATTTAAATAACGGTGCAAATGTTAGAGAATTCAATTACACTATTTGCTGACTTCCAGAAACCACTTTTTTTCAGTTAGCTATAAAATTGCATGTTGTATGCCAACTAATCACTAAACAGCTATTTTGTTTGCTTGTAAATAAGTGTTTGTTTTGATAATTCCCACTCTTCTGAACATATGCATCTTTGTTTGTGGTCTTCATGCCAAAAATAGGTAATGATCCTCCAGCTCCTGCAAGCTCGTACTTGCTGATCACGAATCTGCGCACACAGCTGCAGATTTCTCTGGAAAAGAACTCATGGCTGCAGAAACGCATCGAAGATCTGGAAGAGGAGAGAGACTTTTTGCGCTGTCAACTTGACCGCTTCATATTCTCCACCAAGAGTCAGGAAAGCAACGGTGAGAGATAGAATGACTGATGGCACAAGAGGAGAACTTTGTGTCTGAGGACTGTATGCTCAATATATGTTAAATGCATGTCCTGCGCAAAGTATACCCTTTGCATGGTCAACCCCACGTTTTTTTTTTAAAAAGTCACTATTTAACAAAACTAATTTTTAACCAAAACAGAAGTGTAATTTCTCATTTTTCAATTTTACACCAATAACGGGGTACAAAAGTGTTCATGAAAAAAACACGTTATCTCGCACTTTGAAGTGTTTTGATCGGTAATAATGGTCAGAGCTACATGTATTTAGTTGATTTTAACATGTAAAATTTTGCAAATATTTTTTCCTTGTGCAGGACAAGCCTTTAAATATATATTCTTCAGAATATTTTTCAGGTGTATTGGCACCCTTCATGGAACATTGGGCAGACCAAACAACGCATGATAAATTATAATGTGAGATAGAGACCTCGTGAGTTTTCATTTTTAATTATAATACTGTATATTTCTTATACAGTGTTTTTAAACAAAATTTTCAGCATTTCAGTTATAGATTTGTGGATGTGAACTTTCCTTCTAAACTCAAACTACAGAATTGCATATGTTTTTCTACCATGACCAGAGCTTTCAACTCTTATGTTGATTTGGTTTCCCACAAACCAGCTCTTGGTAATTTACAAATTATACAATGTTTGCTTTGTTGCATTTATTTAAATATTGTTTACAGGTGGCCGTGTGGTTTTAAAATATTTCTGCTATTGCTTGAGTAAAAAAAAATCACCATGTAATCACTTGGTGTAATATAACTCAAATATATTTACTCATTTTTGTAAAGGGTGCCAATAATTCAAGAGTATAAGTGTTAACTTTTATGTTGCTTGATATTGTTTTTATTTTCTGTTTTCTTTAGGTAATGATTTTCATAGTTTTCTATGGAGGAGACGACGAGAGAATGAACGAGGTAAAGGATTTTTTTTATGACATATTATTACTATATTGAAGATTTTTCATTGTTTAAAATGTTTTAACTTGCATTCTACTCTCTGACTACTGTGCTGTTACTCCATGGCCTGGGATCTCCATATCCTAGCGGCATATTTAGTCCAACCCCAAGTGCGCCTTACTTTAATCAAAATCACCCATTGTTAAGAAGTGAGGTACGCTCCCAGATTAATTTATTGTATTATGCATAATGTCACATAATCACACAGTGTTACTCTTACAGTGATGTTTAAAAGTTTATGAACCCTTTAGAATTTTCTAAATTTCGGCATAAATATTATTTAAAACATCAGATTTTCAGTCCTAAAAATAGATAAAGAGAACCGAATTGAACAAATGAGACAATATATTACACTTGGTCATTTATTTATTGAAGAAAATGATCCAGTATTACTGTGTGAGTGGTAAAAGTACATGAACCTTTGTTTTCAGTATCTCGTGTGACCTCTTGTTCAGCAATTACTGCTAAACTAAAAGTTTCAGGTAATAGTTGATCAGTCCTGGATATCAGCTTGGGATGCTCTGTAAATGAAATTCTCCATTTTGACTTCATCGATCCACAAAAAAAATTCCATTATAATGTTTGCTTGTTCGCATGGTCTTTTGCAAGCTGCAGACTGGAAGCAATCCTCTTTTTCAAATTCAAATTTTATTTGTCACATACAAATTATACAAAGTACAATATGTAGTGAAATGCTTAAAATGACTGTTCAAAATGTAAAGAATAAACTATCAAAGTAACAAGAAGAAAAGACTACTTCTACTCTCTTTTTGGAGAGTAGTGGCTTTTACCTTGCAACATTGCCATGCACACCACTGTTGTTCAGTTTTTCAGATGGTGGACTCAATAACATTAACATTAGCCAATGTGTGAGATGCCTTTTGCTGCTTAGAAATGACCCTGGGTTTCTATATGACCTTGCTGACCTTTACATGCATTTTCTTGTAACAATCTTTGTTACATCATACTATTGTGTACTTCTTATTTTATTTTTGTATTAAATACATTTTTGCACTTTCCCATACATAAACATTGACTTTGTCATCACTCCACAAGGGGCTAGCTATCATTTATCCATTACTACTCATACAACTGTGAAGGGATTTTTATGAAACCTTTGCAGAATTTTCATAGAATAATACTATTGTGCACCTCCAATTTCACTTCTATATTAAATCAATTTTTTCTATTGAGATTTTTTCAGTGCTAGTGAATAAGTAGTGCAGGTACCACAAGTCTTAAGTGTGACTGTTTCATTCAGTTTTCTTATGTATGTCAAAGATGGAATGTACATCAGTGGGTCAAAGTCCATTCTATATCATTCTAAGCACTGATCAGCATTAACTACTGTTTAATTATTAACATTTTTTATAGATCAGCAAGCAGAAGTTCAGCGTTCAGCCAACCGTCAGTCTTTCTCACAAAGGCCTCCTCAGCAGCCCCTACCTAACGCCAAGGTCATGAGCACTGGCTCTGGGCCAATTAGTGCCCAAATAAGTTCTATGTTTGGTCCTTCCCACTCCCAGCCTCTCCTGCACAGCCATGGAGGTGGAGGCAGCAGCAGTGGTGGCAGTAGTAGTGGCAGTAGCAACAACAGATCTATGACTGATCTGCCAGGTTTGTATATATTTTTTCATTGTGTAATTTTTTTTAGCCTCTTCTTTGTATCATAGTTGTGACAACCACACTTCTGTACCCAAATATATCTTTTATTATATATCTATAATATATAATATCAGGTCATTATTAGGACAAGTAGTTTGTGCTAAGGTTTCCGGAAGGTAGTATATTAAGGGCTACAGTGAAAATATGTGTACAAGTGTAATTTCTGTGGGTGAATGTAAAGTGTTCCCTCACTCCCCAGAGTCACTCTCACTTTTGGGAGATAACGAGGAATATTTGGAGGATAGCTACATGGAAGAAGATGAAATAATGTCTGGGGAGGATGTGATGCCAGAAAACATGACCGTAAGGAATATGGGCACTTCTGGGAGGCCTCCTGGGGGCCAACCTGCCCTGAAGTGGAGGAGAGTCTTCAGAATAGCCAGAGGCAGAGAGAGACAAAGAGGTGAGCTGTCCAGCCCAGGCTGAATTGATTAGAGCAAAAAGAATTCCTGTGAATGTGCACATCTCATGGGACAATAATAAGTGATAGTTGTCTTGTATTAATAGGGATTGAGAAAAGGATGGAGAAAATGAGTCATTTTGAAGTATTTGGCAAATGTGAAAACATCTAGTCTTCCTAGACACTCTACTCTCCCTATTCTCCATTCAATATTGTTGCATATCATGCCAGAAAGCTCCCCCAATTTTGCCAGAGAATTCAGATTAGGCAACTAGCAACACTGACTATACCACTTCCACCCTGGCATGCAAGATCATAGTTAGTCACACTTAGTTCAAAATTGAGTTTGATTCATTTTTGGGCTTACTAGGCTTTCCCCTTAGTAGCCTGGGGGTTTGGGAGGGGGTCTCCGAGGTAGTTAAAAAGCTCCTCAATGGCTGGGCTCCAGGGATGGACGAGATCTACCCTGTATACTTCAGGGCTCTGGTTGTTGTAGGACTGTCTTGGTTGATGCATCTCTGCAACATTGTGTAGTCATCGGGGGCCTTTCCTTTGTCGTCAGTTCAGTTTATAATATTTATGGAAAGAATTTCTAGGTGTAGCCAAGGCTTTGAGGGGTTCTGGTTTGGTGGCCATTGGATCTCGTCTCTGATTTTTGCGGATGACGTCCCTTTTGGAATGAGAAGTAGCACCTCCAAGTCCGAAGCCATGGTTCTCAGCTGGAAAAGGGT
Source organism: Neosilurus hyrtlii (assembly GCA_028564935.1). Lineage (NCBI taxonomy): Eukaryota > Metazoa > Chordata > Actinopteri > Siluriformes > Plotosidae > Neosilurus > Neosilurus hyrtlii. Next base: position 22,564,560 of record JAOUQZ010000044.1, read on the forward strand.
GGCATGCACCCTCTGGGTCTGGAGTGAGGTCCTGCCTCAAGTGGAGGAGTTCAAGAATCTTGGGGTCTTGTTCACAAGTGAGGGAAGGATGGAGCAGGAGATCGACAGGCAGATCGGTGCAGCCTCTGCTGTAAAGCGGAGCTTGTACCGGTCCGTCATGGTGAAGAGGGAGCTGAGCTGGAAGGCAAAGCTCTCAATTTACCAGTCGATTTATGTTCCTACCCTCACCTATGGTCACGAGCTTTGGGTAGTGACCGAAAGAACAAGATCTTGAGTACAAGCGACTGAAATGAGCTTCCTTTGCAGGGTGGCAGGGCTCTCCTTCAGAGATAAGGTGAGAAGTTTGGTCGTCTGAAAGGGGCACGGAGTAGAATTTTCTCCGCATTGAGAGGAGCAAGTTGAGGTGACTCGGGCATCTAATTAGAATGCCTCCCGATCACCTCCCTGGTGTGGTGTTTCGGCCATGTCCAACTGGGAAGAGACCCTGGGGTCAACCCAGAACACGCTGGAGGGGCTATGTCTTTCGGTTGGTCTGGCAACGCCTTGGTGTCACCTCGGAAGAGCTGGAGGAAGTGGCTGGGGAGAAGGACGCCTGGACCTCACTGCTTAGGCTGCTGCCCTTGCGACCCAACCCTGGATTAAACAGATGAAGATGAAGGATTTTCCCTTCCTTAGCCACATTAACAGTGCGTAATAGAAAGGGAAAATAAACCATTTAAGGATATTGATAAAGAAGCACGTTGCAGGTAACAGAGTTGTGACCTGCATACACTATATAGAGGGTATTTCTGAAGTTAGTAAAGAATGTTCTGCAGAGGTAGGAATGTGCAGGGCTGTCATTTACAGTCAAAGGTTATACCTCTTAAAAATAAGGATTAATTCAGAAAAATTTACTGTGTGGACGGAATAGCAGTGTAAGGCTGCAGTTTTTCATTTTTCAGTATAAATCTCATTGAATAAGCTCGCAAATCTTTTTGTTGTTGAACGCTTGAACACTGACCAGAAGATTAGCTCAGTTATAACTTAGTAAGTAGTTTTTCAAACATGTAAACAGAAAATATTTTATATAATGTTCCTCCCATGCAGTAGATAATTACATCATATCACATTATATCAGTTATTCAGTATAAATTATCTTAATCCCATGGTTGATTAGGGGCACCCCCCCCCATTTTTTTTTCTAAATTACTAAATTGTGACCTAGACTAGGTTTTTCCAGAGCAGGGCAGACTAGAGGTAATACACAGAGCAATTTTCAGATGGACATTATCCTTTTTCCTGCACAGTGAAAGATGCTGCTGGGGTCTTGTTCCGCTATAAGAAGATTTTGGTGACATACCAGCGGCTGAAGAACATGTCTAAGGCCTTCCAGATCCATGGTGTGGACCGTAACACTGTGGCCTCCACGACCCCTATTGCAGAGCTGCTTCTTGTGGCTCCAGAGAAGCTGGCTGAGGTGGGTGAGTTTGACCCATCCAAAGAGAAGCTACTGGACTACGCACGGCGTTGCTACATCGCTTTGGACCCACAAACTCGCACCAAAGTTCAGGCGCTGAAGAAGAACAATCTGTTACTCCCAATTTCTTATAGGTAAAAATTCATACACACGTATCCACAGTAAACACTCACTTTTTCATCTACACACAAATGAACTGCTAAAACTCTTTCATTAACTTGCCGTTGTGCCTTTGAATGGAATTCTTCTTTCTTTGTCACACCTGTGTATGTAAACGTGAGTACCTTATTTACCTTTGATTTGTGTGATCTCCCCCCAGGTTGAAAGAAGCCGATGGCCGGTAATTGGATGGCAGCGAGTGATTTTCTGGCCTGTTGTATCTTAGAACCTCTCATAGTATTTTAATGCACCATAGATCACATCTCCACACTGTCAACCTCCAACCTGGTGTTGAGATCAGGTGTATTCTGAATCAAATCGTACTGTATTACCTCTGTTCTTCTCTGCAGTGCACACACATAGAGCTGACAAGGGCTGGGCTTCCAGGAAGACTGTGGTGGATACTAGGGTTGCTCCAGTTACTAGTAAATTTAAAACGGTACAGTATCATTATTTGGCCAATTTTGGTAGTTAAGGGTACTGGGGGTTTTTTTGTTTTGTTTATTTTTTTATATACATTCACTTTACTTTAAGACTTCCCTCTTGCAACCGCCCTTTAAAACTGACCTCATGGGCTTCATGTTAGTCTAAATGGTTAACAATGGAACATTGCTAGTATGAAAGAGCGATGATATTGATTTTCCAACTGCCCAAAGTATTAATTTGCCAAAACTTGATGAGAAACAAGGCTGTCTTACTAAAACATGGCTTTTAGGGCAAGTGATAACGCAGAGGCCAAGTCCCTTTCTATACCTTTGTGTGAACGATGCCTCAAATCATGTGTGGTGGCAGGAGACTGTGCATCAAACTTGCTTAAATATTTGATGCATGTATAGTACATCCTGATTTACAAAAAGAATTCCAGGAATGGAAGGTGTGTATTTTCAAATACACTGAAAATTAAACGCTATCTAGAATTTAAGATATAAATTATAGGTAGTAAACTTTTTCGTAGTTAACTTAATATGTTTGTTTGTTTGTTTGTTTATTATTGCATTGGTACAGAACTGGTACCGTTACAATTCTACCATGCCAAGTACTGTACCAAACCTAAAATTCTGGTACTGAACCAATGCTAGTAGACTACTGGCACTTGTACATAGAAGTTTGTATATTGTGAGAACTGTCTGCTGTGGGCATGAGTCCTGCACCCTCTATCGTTCTGTGATGTCCTGTGTACTGAAGTACTGTATTAGTGGGTGCAAAGCTACATTCCAGAAGGCTAGTGTGTGTTTTCATGTGTGTGTTTGTATGTGTGTGCACAGTGCCATGAAAAAGTATTTTACCCTTTATTTTATTTTCTTTTTATTTTATTTAAAATATATTATTTATATAAAATATTTATACCACTAATATGCTCTTGGAAGTTTTACCTGATATTCAGCATCAATATATGATTTTAGGGAAGATAAATTATTGGTATCTACCATGATTTTACCAATTGGGAGGACAACCAAAATCTTTTAATAATAAATTTTATTTGTAATGCACTTTGCAAATCTCAAAGTTCTACAGAGTAAGACCACGCTTTTCTGCGTGGACCACGCTTTTCTGCATCTGCTAGGGTGAGTGATGGAGGGAGTTTGGTTCTTGAGGTGATAAAAAGAGTTATTATACAGTTGGATGTGGGCATCATAGGTGAGGTGGTGGTCCATTTACACCATGATTGGTGATGAAAGAAGAAATTGGAATGTTATGATTGAAGAACACGATACTGGTGATGGTGGAAGTGCGGACTTGGTTTGGAGTGCCGACCAGGATGGCCTTTGTCTTAGAGCTGTTTAGCTGAAGAAAGTTAAGCTTCATCCACACCTTTATCTCCTCCAGGCAGGTGTTGAGAGTTGAAGATAGCAAGAGACCAGAGTGGTTGTAACCAGTTTTAAGATAAAGTGGTATGTCAAATTCAAATTTTATTTGTCACATACAAATTATACACAGTACAGTATGTAGTGAAATGCTTAGTACGACTGTCCA
>JAOUQZ010000044.1:22578761-22595624 GCA_028564935.1 Neosilurus hyrtlii
TATATATATTTTTTTTTTTTTTTTTTTTTTTTTTTTTCATTTTTTTTTTTTTTCCCCCAAACAGATACCATTAGTTCACAGTATAAACTTGCAGTCATGCATCATGGGAGGCTCACACTCACCTTGCACTCAAAGTCCACCTTTGCATTGAGGGACACCAGTGATTCAATGTTTTTCATCTGAGATATACTGTCATTACTATCTTGAATCATCTGTAATGGAAATAAAGAATACGTGATTAAGACGTGTGTCTCTGTGTGTGTGTGTGTCTGTGTGTGCGTGTGTGTGTGTGTGTGTGTATACCTTCTCCAACAATTTCATGGCTTTAATTGCTTGTGTCTCATCCTCTGTCTTAGGAGCTGTTCTCTTGACGATATTCTACAGGACACAGAAATATATATATATATATATATATACAATATGTCACTTGAAAAATACAGCCTGGCTGAAGAGTTACACCTTTATACATATTTGCCCTGCAGTATTTCTTACTTTCCAAAGTGCCACCTGCCATTAAAAAAAACTTTTTAGACTGGGGTATGAATTACCTCAATTCAAAACCCCCATTCCTGCACAGCAGTTAAAGTGGCATGATGTGTGTGGTGCTGGTATAAGTGTATGAGGCACAACACACATGCCGTGGTGTTTACTCTCATCATTTCTATGTACAATTTAATTAATTCTCTTCTATATCCATTTCTTACCAAAGTACCACCGCTGAATGGAGGGTTTTGGTTGGGGGATTAATCTGCCTCTAACAAATCTGCAGTCCACCCCTAAATCATATATGGACAGCTGGTCCTGTGGTGTTTTTTCTTTTCTTTACTGAGCCCAGGTAGAGGAAGGATTACAAATTGCAACAGATAGGGTACAGTCAGTACTTGTAGCAATGTTGATATTTTGAATTGATTTTATTCCAATAAAGTAATTAATGAGTGTATTTAATAAAATGCTCAAGGAGTGTAGGTACAATAAGTAGGTTTATCTAACAAACCATAAATTTTTAGATAATGCACAAACATTCATTCGACAAACCGCTTAATCCTACTAGGGACCTAATATGGGTAGGCTGGAGTCTACCTTAGCTGACTCTAGGCAAGGCAGGGTTCACCCTGAACAGCTTGCCAGTCCATCCCGGGGCAACACACACACAGCCATTCACACTCACACCTAGGGGCAATTTAGAACGAACCAATTAACCTAATACGCATGTCTTTTGTACCTGGTGGAAACCCACACAAGCACAAGGAGAACATACAAACTCCACATAGAAATATCTTCGCCAAACCCGTAACTCAAACCCAGGAACTTCTTGCTGTGAGGCAGACATGCTAACCACTATGCCACCATGTCGCCCAATGCACAAATAGAATGATAATATTATTGTGATCATGGACAACGGTGATGGTATGGAGAAAAGACTTATTATTCATTTCCATCATATATTTCATTTATTATATGATTTATTTTGTTTTAATACCATAAAATGATTTCATAGCAAAATGTTCTATGGCTCATTTTTTTTTATATCAGTGTAGTCATTTGTGAGAACTGTTATGTTTTTATGTATTACTAATTATGTTACAGTAGGTAATTGCAGAGACTCTTACTTATCCAATCCAATTCCAGTGAAATCCAAGATAAGAGAAGCAATGACCTAGAGAATTACACTTACAGTGGATGATTTAAAGAGATAGCGTACCTGTACTAGCAGTTTAAGACGAGTAATTCTCTGGAATGGGAGGATGAGAAAGGAGCGTAAGGGAAGTCTCTGGCACTTGGGACTTTGCTCCAATTTTTCCACTATCTGGCGAAATCCAGTATTCTCATTCCTGTAAAAGGGACCATGGGATTAGAGAGTACAATGGATTTACAATGAGAGATTAGGGTGACAGAGGCAAAGAAGTAAAAAACAAAAAACAACAATGTTATGCTAGATATTTGTGTGGTAATCTGGGGAAACCCTTTATGTGATTACATTTGGAAATTTTCTATTAAATGTTTTATATGCAGGGTGTCCCAACAGCGTCCATACATACATGCATAATTACATACATATATACAATGTTCATTTGAAGGGCTGAGAACCAGAGTGGTCTAACCAACAGAAAGCTGCTTTTTTAAATTGCATGTTTTGAAATGCAATTTAAAATAAAAATCTGATAATGCTCATGATATGGTTCCAGGTCATAAGAAAGATGAAGGGAACTCTTTTTTTTTGTTTGTTTGGTTTTTTTTTTTTGGTTTTTTTTTTTCGACATCTAACAGCATATGAAAATGAACTAGGGCATTGGTGGCTCAGTGGTTAAGGTGCTGGCTTAGTGATCCGAAGGTTCATGCCCCATTATCACCGGGTTGTCACTGTTGTCCCCCAAGTGCAGCTACCTGGATTATCAAAGGCCAGCCATGTCTCTCACTTTCTATGGTGAGAGGCGTGTAAAAGAATAATTTCTGTCCTTCAAAGAGTACTTCATTGGGTTGCCGTCAGCACATTTACGGCGAGCTGTCCAGGGTGTACCCCGCCCTTGATCAGGGTAGGCTGAAATGGGTGCCAGCCTCTCTGCGACCCTGATTAGGATTAAGCGGTTCAGAAAATGAATGAATGAATGAATGAAAATGAACCATGACCTTATCTCATTTTTCATTTCTTTGGGGGGTTAGACCACTGTGGCTCTCAGCCCTTCATCAGCCCTGTGTATGAAGACTTTTAAGACACCCTCGTTCTGTTTTTTTTTTTGTTTGTTTTTTTTGGGGTTTTTTTTTGCATATATCTCAGTAATGTTTTTCATTCAAGTTAAACCCAAAAGCAGGATGTGAAAAGAGCATTCCACTGCACACCCAGGAACTTTTGACAGCTGGTATTTAACAACCTAAAAATTATGTTACATTCAATGTGTCAGAAAAATCACACTTAGTTTAGGCTTTCTTTTAGTCAAACACTATTTAGGCCCATCATGTTTCTGAAACTAGTTTCTGATCTGATGTGATCTTTGCAAAAACCTTCAGCAAGATTAAAAAATAAATGAAGCATTTCCACTTGGCATTGATGAAATATGATTAGGTACATTTAAGATGTGAAAATACATTATTGGCAGAAAACAACTGATTTTCTTTTTCATTATTCAGACATAATAATATCCATTAGAGGTTTTCTTTCTGACCAGTTTTCCCAGAGTACCACACACTGAAACTCTAATTATCTGCATAGATGAAGCTCACATTAATCGTTGATATGTTTTGTCTTGATATGACTGGTTGGTGAGGTAGGGTACATAGACTGATTTGAATTGTGGACAATTATTGATGATGATGTCACACACGGTGAAGTGCATTATGTCACTCTCCACCCTTTCCTCCAGCTGAGAGTAGAATCTGCACAATACAACACATTTACAACTTAGAACAGTATATAGAACAATATAAAGAAGGGAACAGTACTCAGATGTCAGTATTACATGAATAGCAGTATCAGCTTCAGGATTATGGAGGACCAAACATTGACTCACTGTTGTAAAATAGAATCTGATAACTGTGAGTTTATATATTACTATATAAATATAGAACCATTTTCTTCCTCTGACTTGTTTAAAAAAGTATATTAATCTTGTTTTGAGAAATAGCACATATGCTTTTAGAAACAGTTTCGAAAACATACGCTATACATTAGTTGTTTTAACAAATAGTGCACTGATTCAAGAATGAAGTCAGCAAGCTGCAGCATGAGTACCCCTAAGACATAGTAATGTTCATTCTTACCTGTGACTGATGGATCTGACTTCACTGAGTTTGGAAAAAAGCCAGTTTTTGTCTTGTGAAGATAAGAACACATTGAGCTGTTTGCACTGGACAAAATGTTCCACCACAATGTCCAAACTCCTGCAGTACGATGACTCAGATGTCACCACTTCGAATCTCACCTACAACCAGACAGTTTTGTGCTTTATAAACCAGGAGACATCTCACACCAGAATCTAGCCTCACACTTGGACCAGAACAACACAGTACCTCCTGCAGGCGTCTCTCATCCTGACTGAGTTGTTTGACATCAGGGTTGTCCTTCACTCCAGGCAGGTCCTGCCACAGCATGGGCGAGGATGCGAATGACCTGGACAGCCGTGGTGATGTGGACCTCTGATTAGTGTCATGAGGTACGGTCAGAGACAGACTTCCAGTGGAGAGAGAGTTTGTATGGGAAAATGAATGGGGGTGGAGCACAGGAGGAAGAGCTGGGAGGGGCCGACGAGCCATGGTAGGAGAATGAGATGGTGATGAGGATGCTGAGAAAGGTTGGACTTCCCCAAATATAGAACCAGCATCAGAATGAGACTGATGAATGAGCTCCCTGTTCTGAACCACCTCACTGTACTGCTGATACAATTGGGAATCTGAGAGGGACAGAAACACAAAATTTTAACAAAATCGGGATTTTATTAAAGTCTCTTGTATTATTTGATTTTGCTTAACAAAATGTCTGATATCTAAAGCACATTACGTGGTGCGACATGTTCAGGCAACACTATTGCTAAGAAACAACGACAGGTTCCACAAAGACCAGTTAGAATTCAAGTTTAACTCAACAGCTGTTCTGCAGGTTTACATGCACAAACTTGCTCATAAGAGTGGAAAGGGAAACAAGTACATGACTCAAGGACTCTTCTTCTAGTCACCAAATCAGCAAAAAGCTCTGTTGTTGACTTATATATATATATAGCTACTTCAGTTATGGAAATCGTCTTCATATTAGCAAACCGTTAGGGTGTGTGCCCATATTTGTCTAATTAGCCAGAGTTTACCCCATGTTATCTGTGCAGAAAAGTGCAGGAATAAAAATTGTATTTAATCATCTATACTTCTTTACATTTCTATGTAAAACAATGCAAAATGATTGCACAATAATTATATAATAAGAAATGGTAGTGTGGTATTCAGTGGAATTTGAAAAGATAAATCAGCTCAACTCTGAAGGCCAGATGTATTTGGATCAGAGGCGCGGCACAAAACAAAACATGACACAATCATTGGGACATTCCTACTTAATTCACTCTGCACTAAATACATCAAACAGTCCTTCCTATTACATCATATCGTTTTGCACGTTTTTGTGAAATTCTCCATCAAAGTAAAATGTATGTGGGAGAGGACATACTTTTCATGAAGCTGTGTGCATTTGACTTTTATTAAGCGGGAGCAAACAGTTTAGTAAATCTGGCTCTATAGCCAAAACTCACTGTAGAATTTTGAGTTCCTCATCTTGGACCTGCTACATGTTGCTTTTAAAGTCCTAGAAAAGATAGAGAAAAAAGTAAAATAAGCATTATATAATGAGAGTCAAGCCTTTGTACGGATGTATAATGCGTGTATTAGCTTCTATGATATGCAGTCATGTCAGAGGACAGACGGGTGGATCAATAGGTCAAAACAAAAGCTCAATTGTGTCAAGACAACACATTCACCAATAATTTCTCATCAAATCTCGTTCACTGCTTTGAGGTAGAAGGTTTACTTGCTTCAGGTCTAATCCACTCCATGAGGAACTCAGATCAGGTTCTTCATCGTCTGCACAAGAAGATTATGGCACATTTTAGCATAAGATGTCATACAGCAAAAGCATTGCCATTATCAGTAAAAATGAATAGCAATGGTATGTAGTAGTATGACTGTACAATACTGTGACGTGAGTTGAGATGATTTTTCTAGATTAGCATATTAAAGCAATGCAGTTGTGTTCCAGAAAATCGCAAACAAACTGATATAAATCAGAATGTGATACCTAAACTATCACTAGGGATCTCAGACACGAATATAGTGAGTCAACTTGTTACCACTGTCAACAAACATAACTGTGCATGCTTGACTCAAAATTAGGAATCCATGTTTCAAGAGAAGTATAATCACCCAAGGAAAAGTGAGGCCCTGTTGAGCTGCATTAAAGTAAGGGCTATTTGGTGAACCCCATCATATCTAAGGTGACTCACGGGTGGTTAACTGAGATCCAATGGCATTTCAATGTTTGTTTTTTTTGTTTGTTTATTTGTTTTGCAAAATCAAATTAGATGATGCTTCACTTATCATGGCAACCTATTAATGATTCATGTATTAAGCATTCTAAAATATAAACTTGTTTACTAAAAAAATATAACCTACTCTTACACCTTGCTTACGTACTAACTTACGCCTAAAATGGTTGACGTTTAGAGCTTGTTATTTGGTGTGCTAGGCTTAAAACCCAACAATAAAAATGTATATGTTTACAAGAGCATTATTACACAAATGAAAATATGCAATAAATGTATAAGTCTGTAATAGAGGCTGTGCTGTTTTAATCCCTGTAATTCAAATTGGGAGAACAATGATGGACACGAGAGGACTAATGCGAATGGTGAATTCCATATTCATTCACAAGTGCCCCAAGACCACAAGTGTGCCTAGTGGGGAAAAAATGATGATGATGACTGTAAGTGTCTAACTGTACAATTTTCAAAGATATTCATTTGACATTGCCCCAGGTTATATCCAGTCTCCTCTCACCTTCTGTGAAAACTCGGGTTCTGCGGTCCCTTCCAGCTCCTTCTCCTTCCACATCTTCTTCATTCTGATTTTGTATTGACCTTCGGATCCCTCTCCTCCTTCCCCATACTTCATTCCCAAATTCCTGGAAGCTGTTGGAGTTGAGAAGTTTCCACATTGCTTTTTTCTTCTGTTTCTTCTCTTTCTTACTGCTTCCCTCCTTATCGGTCTCATTATCAGAAGAGAAACTCTGGAGGTCCGAGAGTTGTTCCAGTTCTTCGGCTCCACCCGAATGCCTTCTTACCTGTATGAGAATTTCATTTTCTTCCAGTGTGTCAGTCGTTGTGTCCTTTGGATTGATATGTAACTCGGGGTTACTCATGGTATGGCCTTTTCTCTCATGGTTGTTCTTGCGAAGTTTCTGGACAGTGCTATAGATCGGTGGGTCTCCCTGATTGTCTATTTCAGCTGGAGCTTCATCACCAATCTCCACATTAGGTGTGCTTGGCTCAGGTATCTCATCCTTATTGGAGCCCAAGATTTCACTAAGCACATTTTTAGCCCATTTGACATGTGGAGCAGCAGAAAAGCGGTTACTAACCTCTGCATTTTCTGACTCCTCTACTTCTTGAGTTTCTCCATCTATACTTTTTATTTGAGCACTTTCATGATCCTCAATCTGGGTCACTGTCTCAGTAGATTCTGTCTGGTGTGGTGCAATGTCATTTTCTGCAATTACATCACCACTAATTTCTAAGTCTTTTGATGGGGTAACTTCCTTGGTCATTTGCTCAGATTCTATATTATCACATTTTGTGTCATGGCTGCTTGATATGTCCTCCTCAGATAAATTGAGGCCATGCTTTGTTCTCATGCTTTCTGCCTCCATGTCTCTATTTGGTGTTTCGTGCTGATCACCACCAACACCACTCATTTCCCAAGGTGATTCCTGTGTCTCCTCCTGTTCCTTGTGATCCAAGTGTGGGTTTTGGTTGGATCCTGACCTGAGAAGAGTTTGACCAATCACACAAAAGACATTGACTTTATGGTCTTTTTTCTCTCCTGTCACTCTGGTTTCAATCTCCTCCTCTCTGTCATGGGTGCTGCTGGGGGCTGGATCCTTTCTTTCTCCACTACCCAAAGATTCTGTACAATCCTCAAACCTGTCCTCCTCTGCTTCTTCATTGTCAGTACCACTGGACACAGTCACAAAACCATCATCTCCTGAAGTCCTTCTGTCTCTCCAATCTTGCCATGCTTCCTCACTTCCTTCTTCAGCCTCTGAGTTAATAGATCTGTCACTTCCTTGTTCTTCATCTCTGTCACTCCCTTCTACATAATCTGCAACATTTTCTGCCTCTGTCTGCCAGTGCACATCTGAACTAGCTTCTCTGTCAAAGACCGTCTCATCACTGTCTTCCAAGTCCTCAGTATCAACATCCTTCATAATCTGTGCAATGCTATCTACGTCTCTCTGCATGTCTTCCACCAATATTGTTACTCCTCCATTCTTCCTTTCTGTGGACATTTCTTCCACAACTGATGTCTTTTGCTCTTTGAACCTCTGTGCGTATCTCTCCTTCGCTTGCTGCCTCTCCTTATAGTCTTCCTGAAGTGATTCATTGCTCTCTCTTCCTGATCGAGGCTCCAGCCACATTTTCCTGTGTGGTCTCTGTTTGCTCACAGTTTTTCCCATTTCTTTCCCTCTCTCTGTGTCCATTTCCTCTTTTTCAGAGCCTTCTCTTACCTCTTCTTTGCTTAGCCCCAATGCTGTGTCCTGTCTTTCCTTCTTTCTCTCGCCATCACTCTCTGATGTGCTGTTTCTCTCTTGCTCTTCAAAGTTATCTTTAATTTCTCTCCTTCGATTGTCACCTTCTACATCACTTCCTGGCATCACCTCTCTGCTGCTTCGGGCTTCCTCGTGAATCTTCCTGTCTGTCTCTCTTCTAGTTTGGCTAATTCTTCCTGTCATTTCTTCATCGTAATATTTTTGTCTCTGTCTGTCTGCACTTTCTGGGTACATGTCCATCTCTCTCTCTGCAAAAGATGTACGTGCTCTTCCTCTCTCATGAACTCTTCTCGTTCGTTCATCGAGTTCTTTCTCTCTTCTATTATCTTCTGTGCCCCTTAATCGATCTCTTTCTCCATCAGGTCCTCTCTCCACTCTGACTCGATCGCTTACATCTCTCTCTCTGTATCCCTCAATCATCCCTTGTTGATTCTCTTCTCTCCCACTAGTTCGCAGAGCTCTTTCTTTCTCCTTTCTTCGTTCTCCTTCTCTCTGCCTTTCCACTTCTCTGCGCCTCTCTCTTTCTCTCAATTTGTCTCTGGTTCTTTCTTTTTCTCTTTCTGCCTCACTCCTGCTACCAAGTCGCAGAGTAAGAGCATCCTCTTCCCTTGTTTCTCTCCATTTTTCCCTATCTGTATCCCCCTCACTTTTTGTGTATCTGTATCTTTCTTTCCATGGCTCCCTCCGCCTTTCATCTCGATCCTCTCTGTCTGAAAAATTCTCTCTATTTCCCTCTGTAATTCTCCTTGTTTGAATAGTAAAAAACTGTTCTACTCTAATTCTGGGTCTGTCTCGATCCCGTTTTTTTTCTTGCCTTCTGTCACTGACCTCTGCTTGTCTCTCTCCTATTCTCTCTCTCTTACCAGGGTCTCTTCTTATACTGTCAAAATCTTCCTGCTCTGTTCTGGCTTCAAGTCTTTTAATCTCTTCCAATGTTCTTCTTCTCTCATTCTCTCTCTGCCTTTCCATTTCTCTGTATCTCTGGATTTCTCTGTCTCTTTTTTTGGCTCGATCTCTTTCTCTCTCTCTTTCATTTTTAATAAAGTCCTCTTCCCTCGATCTTCCAATACCTCTCTCCATCATTTTCTCACTACTCTGATCAACAGAATGTCTTTTGCCTGTGTTTCTTTCTTTTTCATTAGTTGGTTTCGTAGTCTGAGGGAAAGTGTCTCCCCACTGTCTTCCTCTGTACTCTATATACTGTTGAATAGAGGCCTCTCTTCCATTTGTATATCTTCCTCCATCTCTCCTTCGGTCCCTTTCTCTCAAGTCCATCTCTTCTCTACCTTTGAACTGACCAAATCTCTCCCATTCTCTCGGGTCTTCCTCCATCTCCCTCCTTCTTTCTCTTGGTCTGTCCCGTGTTCTTGGCATCCCTCTAGCTCTCCACACTTCTCCTAGCCTCTCTTCTTCAACTTGTCTTTTTGGACCAGCTTGAGGTCTGGGCTCACGACTTATCCACTCATTTGATTGATTGCCCCTGTCAAGAGTAGCTGGGCTGCGTGGCAGTTGTAAAGAATCCTCAATGATCCGATTTGTGCGTTTGGTTCCCATGGCAGCATAATTTAGACAACCTGTCAGAGATAGTTATATTTACTAATGTTGACTGTATGTTTATTGTTAAATATTAAACTCTGAATATTGAATATTGAACTGGGTAAACATTTTAGAGAACATACAAAACCAAAAAAGCAGGCACAAAACTATGCAAAGGGTTATGACTAATGTTTTCTGGGCTAATAAACAATTATCCAACTGGTTTATATTTATATTGGCTCAATTCTTAAATTGAAGTGTTTCGGTGTTGCAGAATGTCTGTGTCTCGTAACATGCTTTATATTTTAAATGAAATTTATGCAGTTATGAAAACATCATAATAACATAACCTTCAAATAATGAGCTCAAGAAAAAATCTCAATTATAGCACTGTATAACATTACAACACACAATTTACAGTTACTCTTTAAGGAGAGCAGTTCAAGCTATGCAACCATCTTATATCGTATATTTTAAAGTAATCTACTGTATTACACCCAATTATTTCATTGCACTACTAAAGTAATGCCAGTGAATATGATCTGCAACAACGAAATTGTGAACATGGCTGACTCATGTTTACTCATGAGTAAATCATAGTTGATATACCAACAGCAATTGTTAACGTTATTCGAACCAAGTCATTTACTTAGGAGTCTTTGATTCTATCACAGTATAACTTTTAGAATCCAAACAAAAGAATAGTAAGTAGTTTTCAAATAACTCTCACCTGAGCAGCGTCTATGGAGAAGCCAGCGTTCTCCTTCTCGCACTCTCCTTCTCTCACCAAAGAACTAACAGGAATTGCACAACACACGAACGTTCAACATTCCTGTGGGTGCTCACTGAATCTTGAGGCTGAGATAAATGTTTAACTGATAATCTTGATTGACCTATGTCTTTCTTAATTCATTCTGTTCTTCTAAAATATATTCTCCAAATGTTTACACCACTGACAGAAGTTTTTCTGCGTGTTCCTCTCTCTCTCAGGGTTCCTTCCCCTCCTCCCTCCTCAAATTCCCAAACAAGTCTGAACAGAGAGACATGGATCCTCCCTCTTTTTCCTTCTCACTTTCTCAGCCACTTGGACATAGGGAACAGAAGAACACAAATCTCGACGTAAGCTATGGTGTCTAGGAACTCCTTTGCAATGTCCAACAATTCACTGTAACTAAACCAGCTGCCTGATTATTGGTTCAATAATCCAAGACATGCCACCTTTTCTTACACGCCTTGTATGGACTCCTTTCTCCCACAGAAACAGGAAGTGGACCTTCTTAATGTATGCTGCACTGTGATTGGTAAGGTGAGAGGTGCTGGGTGTGTCCACACACTAAGGCAGGTACAAACAGGTAAGAGAGGGGGAAGGGAGAAAGGATGTATCATTGAGCTGTATTATAAAATTGGAACAATGATTTGTTGGTTTGTACGTTATTTGGAATTGTGTCACCGAGCCGCCAAAATAGAAACAGGATTATGGTGGTTAGAGTGTAAGTGAATGATGGGAGACCACAGCTACCATACTGAAAAAAGCAAACTCCTCGAAAGGAAAAGAGTGTTACGCCATGAATTGCAATAATTACCAGAACGTAGAAAGTCCAGAAGAGCTGGAATAACATGCCATAAATGAGTTTTAACCTGTTAACCAATTTCTCATGCGGGACTAATTCAGTATAGCAATAAATAAATAAATAAATAAATAATAATAGCTAGATATAGACTAGGCCTAGGCCAATTTCTATATATAACTGTTATAGACTGTCAGACTGTCTAGACTAGATCTACTGTAGATCAAGTTCTCTATAAAGTATAATTCAGATATAGATTCTAAAAATACTTATATTCTAATATTTCATTTATAAACACAGCAATATAATATTTATACAGTGTACTGTTAATCGATTTATTGTGTACTGGAATACAGTTTTAAACCTCAAGTCTACAAAAGCACAGTAACAGCACTTGTGTGGTAAAAAAATATCCCTCTGAAATATCCATTAAGGCTTTATAAGACATTTCTCAAGTGCCATAATTTTCCATGTATACACTATTGTGTTTGCCCATATTGTACAGGAATTTAATGATTATTAATTCATTTTAGGAAATAATGCAAAATCCATACACACATTGGAACAAACATTTATACTACTGTACAATGAGATATTAGCAACCGGTTCATTTTAGCTATTTTTAGCATTTATGAAAATTGATAAAATAACATGAGGCTAATATAATTTTGTTACATTGTTATTATATTGCTTATATTGTTAATAAGCTCAGGGGAAAAGTTAGTAAATGCTAATTTCCACTTTGATAACATTAGTGACATATGCGTACTCGTGTATGATACATCTCTTGGGTCCAACTGCTAAAATTTACAGTAAAGCAACGGATGTAGTGATGTGAAAGTTAAAAAAAATAATAAAACCCCAGGTTCAGACGATATACAGAATGAATTTATAACATGTTCAAGTGAAATATGGTTGCTGTGTATAGTGAGCTGTCTAATATTGTATTGAGAACAAGTGTGGTATTTTACCTGATGTCTGCATGTAGTCAGAAGATTTTTACTATACCACTCTATAAAAAGAACGGTGACAAAAAATTTACTTTAATAATGATAGAGGTAGAGGTTGCCTTGGTAAACTATCTTCAATATTTTTTAAGCAAGCCTAGCCCGTAAATGCAGCCATGCAGGTTTGTTTATATTAGCATCCTGATCGGCTGTGCTACATCATCCTGGTTCCAATATGGTGGCGCGTGATCGCAAGATTTTCATCCAATCACCGTTCCAGTTTATAAATACAGTTCAGTGGGATACATTGGCTGCATTAAAGCACATATAAGAGATGATGTCAGAAAAATAGAACATTGAAAGTCACTGCCACCACTAAAGGCATATAGGCAGACGCCTTTATAAAGCATCTATAAAGGCTGAAACCACAAAACCAGAAAGTGGGAAAGAAAATCTTGTTTCATTTGGGTTCAACCAAGACCTCATGAATTCCATCCAACTGAAATGCATCCAACTCAAAGCTCAAAAACTGATAAGTGAACCTGTCTAGTGAGGAGGCACCTTTGGATCCCTGAACAGAAGTCAAATCAATCACAAGCAATCAGGTACACCTATTTAATCTTGTTCCCACTGTATTCATAAGCTGTCACGACAGATCACAGATGGCAGTCAGGCTAAAGAAATGCGTGTGACCGACTGATATGTACATTTAAGTTTCTTCACCTGGTGTTGATGGGACATTTACTGTAATGCTGCCAAGAGTAACACTGATAACACTGCCCTGAATTTACTGGCAGGCTGTTAGACCTGCTAAAACCCCAAAGTAAAGCTTATTAATTAGGTAAGTTTCAGAAAAGCACTCCAGAAGTGCCCTATGTAAATTAGTAAATTGTTTGACTGAATGGATGTCCCTGTAATAAAATCCAGCATTTTGAAATATAGTTGTAGATTAAGCAGAATTATGAGATTAATTTCATAATCATGAAACATTCAGTATCACAGATTTATCTATAAATAGAACAGATTATTCATAAGTACTGCTGTAAACTGTAGAATCAAAAACCTTTCAGAAGTTTATAATTTACTGTAAGAGTCACAGCAACATTCAGGCATAGTGGTTAGCACGTCTGCCTCACAACAAGAAGGTCCTGGGTTCGAGTCCCGGGCTCGGAGAGGGCGTTTCCGCGTGGAGTTTCCCTGTTGTTCCCATGGACTTCTTCCAGATACTTTAGTTTCCTCTAACAGTCCAAAGACATGCACATTAAGCTTAGTGGCTGTTTCAAATAGGTGTGAGTGTGAATGGTTATGTGGGTGTTGCCCTGAGATGAGGCAAGCAGGGTCTACGCCGCCTACGCCCCATGTCGGCTGAGATAGGTTTCTGGCTCCCAGCAACCCTAACAGGATTAAGCAGTGCCGCAAATGAAGGAATGGATTGAGTTTTTGGATGATATGGAGAATGATTCAGATGTCGAAGGGTGTTATCCTTCAATAATTACTTATTATCCCCTTGATAATTGTTTAACAGCTAAGTGTTCCTAATTATAGACATTTAACTAAGGCTACAGGACTTTAATTTAAGCATCACTTTCAGTTATTCACAACAATAAAGTCGTGAAAGTGCATTAAACGCATGTAATGACCGGAATTCGGTGTGAAACTCAACCTCCCATGAACACCGTGGGACCGCTGAGTTCCGCGTCACGAGCAGTCACGTGACTCAGTGGTCTAGTTTCACTTCCGCCTTTAGGAATTGATGAACTGAATCAAGAGACTTTTCTTTTGTAGCCAGGTTTAAACCGATTTGTGACAGAGCCCGTGCTGCATATACATAACTTTTCTGTGTTTTCTGTTGCTTGAACTCTCATGGATGATATGTGTGCAGATGGTTCGGTGCTGTAAGGTCTTTATCTGTAACTATAGCTCGCTAGTCAGGAAACAGGAACTTGCTAGCTGTTTATCACCTGGTTAGCTTTAGCTAGTTTCCTATTACTCCACCGTGTGTGTGTCATACATCAGATTTGGGAACTATAAGGTATATCATTGTTGTTGCTTTTCTGTTTTTTAATGAAAGTGCATCATTATGATATGCTTTTGTACCCCATATTTGTCCTTTTGACAGTTTTGGTAATTTGGAAAGTTGAAAAAAAATACAAATAAGGAACTTTTCTCTACTCCTCCCCCTCTGTTAATAGTAGTTATTGTAAGCAGAGAGGCAGCAGTAGTTAGATTTATGAATTTAAATCTATAATTAATAAATGCATGGCTGGTCTTTATTAAAAATAAATAAAGTCTTCAGTGGGAACTTCCTTATCCTTGATGTTCAACCCTCGTGACTGGCTCTGCCTTTAAAAGGAGTAGTGTCATAATGTGTTATAACAACTACATCATGCACCTTATTATCTGTAGATCTTCAATCATGGCCAAGCCGGAATGTTGGAGAATGCTTGCTTTTCTTGTACTGGTGGCTACCAGAGCACAAGCAAGTGAGAACACGAAGAAGTGCAAGCTGGTCCATGAGAGTACCTCTGAGAGAAAGGCACTCAGTTTCTTGGAGCCACTCACCAATCAGAAGTAAGTAAAAATGCTTGCTGTCCTACTTGTTTGCATGCATCAATCCTCCTTGTCCAAGATAGTTGCAAAAAGTGCCTTCTCTCTACTTTTACTAGCTTTACTGCTCAAACCGAAGAAGGGAAGGAGAAATACACCTACGTGTTCCAGGTGTGTGGGGATGCAGATGGGGTGAAAGATGCAGGAGTTGTCCAGAGAGACAAGGACGGCAAACAAGTGATCATTGGGAATTACAGTTTAACTCAAGCTGTCAAGGGAAGTAAGTAGAAGGAAGTTCAACATTTGAGCAAATCATAGATCCACGTGCAGTTGGATTTTTACTTTAATACCCTAAATGTGCTTTTGCACCATCATGCATGAAAGTTCAGCTAGACGCATACTTTATAATGAAATTTCACACTGTTGAAACTTCTTTTGTATTTCCTTTTCTATAAAAATGTGTATTTCCTTGTGAGGCGACACGGTGGTGTAGTGCTCAGCACATCTGCCTCGTAGCAAGAAGGTCCTGGGTTCGATATCCAGGCTTGGGTATTTCTGTGTGGAGTTTGCATGTTCTCCCTGTGCTTGAGTGGGTTTCCTTTGGATATTTTGGTTTCCCCCTCACAATCCAAAGACATGCACATTAGGCCAACTGACTTTTCAAGGTGTAAGTGTGAATGGCTGTGTGTTGCTCTGCAATGGTCTGGTGAGCTATTCAAGGTGGTTTTGCCCAGTGTCGAGATTATGTTGTAGGATTAAACAGTTTGACGAATGAATGAGAGGATTTCCTTGTCTACATTAATGAAAGTGGATGAAGCTGTCTAAAGAACAGTTTTTTTCTTTGGCTTTTCCCTACAGGTGACTGGATAATGCTGATCTACCTGGGTGGGGAGAAATATCATGGGCACTGCTCAATGGAAGCGAGAAGAGCCATTATCATGATTTCCTGTGACAGAACTAAGACTGCAGTAAGCTTTCAGTTTTGACTTTGCTTGAAATTTCACAGTTTAAGCAGACATTCTAACAGTCACACTGTTAATGATGATACTAATGTCAGTGGAAATTTTATCTTAGAGGTCCTACCCATTCACAAAAAACAATAGTTCCTATATAGATCTGATAATTGGGGAGTTATTATGAATTTAAATTGGGTTTAGGCAAGTAAGACCTACCAGCTCCCTAAGGTTTAAAGAGTTAGTGTATTTACACCTAACATTGGGTGATATAGCTGAATTTATTATTATTATTTTTCTTTTAGATCAGTTGAAATTGATACTTATTTTTTTTTATTATTATTATTTTTAATGACCAGTTTTAATAATTAACAAGAAAAAAAATAACCACTTTTTTTTTCTTTTTAACATTTTTAACTTTAACATGAACAATTTCATGTTTGTTGTTATTGTGTTAAAGGAACTGTGCTGTGCTAAAATTATTGGCTAAACAGCTTATCACATAAATGTAGTGCGTGAGTACAGGCACACTTGAATGTGTTTGTTTATCTATCTATCTAGCCAGCTGGCTATTTATTTGTTTATTTATTTATAGCTGTAATCTAAATGCCTTTGGCTGTATTGTGAACTAACACATCAATGATATATATTTTTTTAAAATAATAAAAAAAAAAATATATATATATATATATATATATAATAAAATAAATCTGCATTTTATCAGTTGAAAATGACTCAAAATACCATCTACTGGTGAAAATCTTTCTGAACTGTATGAAGCCCATGCTGATGTAACGCTGAAGGTTTGCATCTCTACATCATGAAGTTCAAGAATGTTAAGTGATAGACATTCACACTAAGATATGATACGTTCTACTGTGCTATAATCAACTATAAGGTTCGTTTTTCCAAAACCACATCCACCAAACAGTGGGACATTTACCGTGTTTCCCCGATAATAAGACCTATCCCGATAATAAGACCTACCCTTACTTCAGCCGAACGGTCCAAAATAA
>JAOUQZ010000044.1:22659591-22674800 GCA_028564935.1 Neosilurus hyrtlii
GTGTGTGTGTGTGTGTGTGTGTGTGTGTGTGTGTGTGTGTGTGTGTGTGTGTGTGTGTGTGTGTGTGTGTGTACATAGATGTCTGTGAATTTACGAGTGATGAATAGCCAATAGGGAAAAGAAAGTTTTTGCTTCATGATAATTCAAATCCATTCGATAATTAGTTTTCTGTGAAATCTGTTTTACTTTATAATGATACATGATCTCTATAATGGATGACAAAGATGTTGATTGAAACACAACAGACTTTACACTATGCTTTACATTTGTGCGCTGACGCTTCATTAGACACTATTGTGTTTGTGCTGTATGTATGTATAGGGTGTTTTGTGTGTGTATGTGTGTGTGCGTATTTTGTTATAATGTTTTTTTTTGTATGTTTAATAGCAATGAGTAACATCCATGTAAATAGCATGCATGTATTTAACCTTTGTACTCATCTCTCCAATTCCCTTTGTGTATATCTGTATCCTCACTCACTCACTCACTCACTCACTCACTCCCTCTCCCAGCTGTGCTCCTCTTCAGAGTTTATTACAAAAGTCTGTCATTTACTCCTTATTGTATTTGAACTCACACGAAGATCCATCACAAAGGAGGGATTCCTGAAAAGTGATGGACTGATACAAATAGTCGATTATGTAGCATTAAATGTCGATCAAAATCCATTTTTATTCCCGCTCCTAACACTCATTTTGTTGCCGTGGCACTGGCCGATGAGGATTCTGACTCCTCCCCTTTTTCCTCCAGTAATTCATTAACAGACTGTGTGACATCAGAAGGTTTCCATTCTGTGAATGATACCCCAGGGACCTGTCCTGGACTACTTCCTCCTGCTGAGGTCACTTCCTCTCTTTGTGCAGCTGGAGAAGGAATCAAAGTCACTGGTTCTGGGTCCATGCATAACGTTACCTCTTCCTCCTGAAATGAAAGGGGGAGGGAGGGATTAGTCTTTATGTTTGACTGTGTGACCTTTTCTTGGGAATACTGTATGAACATTAACTTTGGTATAGCCTACTTTAGATTCATACATACTTGACTAGTTTAAGCCCTGCATGATGTCAAGGACCTCACCTTGATCTCTTCTTCCTCCTCCTCTTCTTCTTGAGCCTCCAGTAAAGGTGAATGTTCTGTTCCCATGTCTTCTGACTGGACCGTTAAATTTCCCTCAATGGCTGCTGCCACACCTACATACCCACCTACTTCGGCCTGGTAAGTTTCTGTAAGGCCTGGCCCCCACAGATCCACCAGGGGTGGGTGAGTGAGTGGCGGTAGACTGTGAATGGTGCTGTTTGGCGTAGCCTGCAAAGACTGACTAGCGCTGTGCAGTTTTTGTTCCAATATCTGGAAACAAGAAAAGAATATAAGTAGTAGTTTGTTTCACTATTAAGGCCTTTACATACTAAGGGCTTTTTATGTGAATACATTTGGTGACACTATATTTGTTCAAATGACTGTCCTGTGAATGAAAGCTTTTGCATCAAAAACTAAATTTTGTGTGTGACGTTTGTTTGTTTTTTGCCACAAGGTTTCACAACAGGGTCCATTTTTCCAACGTTATATCTGCGAAAGGAAAGCATTCAACCAATCAGAACATTGCTTCTTGAAACATCACACTTGCAGCTGACAGAAGAAGGCAGAAACTCTGATTTATTTTGTGTCTCAGTATCTGGCACTATTTCAAAAGAGCAACAAATATAAAGCCAACGATTTAAAAACTGACTCACAGACTTCCTGAAATAGGTCTGAAAGCAGCTGTAAGGCCAGATAAAAAAATCTTGGCTTCTCATCAGAACTTTTTGAAAAGCTAAATGTGGCATGCGTTTTTATGTATTTGACCATTCTTCCAGAAGCGTATTTGTGAGGTCAGACACTGATGTTGGACGAGAAGGCCTGGCGAAGGAAGGTCTCTGCTCGAATTCATCCCAAATGTCTTCTATTGGGTTGAAGCCAGGTATATATGCAGGCCAGTCAACTTCTTCCACAACAAACTCGCTCATCCCTGTCTTTATGGACCTTGCTTTGTGCACTGGTGCACAGTCATGTTGGAACAGGCAGGGGCTGGAATAGATGTGGCCCCATTTTCAGAGTGCAGGCGCTGATGAGATTCTTTATCCAGCCTAATAGAATTTCACTTTTTCTAGTCAAATATTTGTCTTAGTGTGCCTTTGCTGACTGCACATTTATAATCACAAAGGAAAGAAAGTTTTTTTAAATATATATACTTTTTTATATAATACTTAATTTAATTAATAAACAAAAATTTTATTTATTTATTTTACTTAATTTTCTGAACCACTTTATCCTTTATTAGGGTTGCAGGAAGGCTGGAGCCTCCCAGCCGACTCCAGGTTAAGGTGGGGTACACCCTGATCAGCTCGCCAGACCATTACAGGGCCAACACACACACGCCGCCATTCATACTCACACTCACACCTAAAGGCAATCAAGAATATCCAGTTAGCCTACTTTACATGTCTTTGAAGTGTAAAAGGAAACTGAAGCACTTGGATTAAACCCACGGGAAGAACATGCAAACTCCACACAGTAAAGCCCGTGCCAAGTCCAGGACTTGAACCCAGCACCTTCTTGCTGTAAGGCAGAAGTGCTAACCACTATGCCACCACCTTGTTATTTATTTATTTGTAATCATGCATTAACGACATGAAGTACAAGTCAAAACTGACAGCGCTGATTTCAGGTTGTCTTTCAATGTTGCATTGGGATTTTTCAGGAAGCATTTGCAAAATTCCACCAGGTAGTAAACTTATGAAGCCCTTTAAACGAGTGACAAAAACTTGATACAGTAAACTGGACAATAGCTGCAGTGAAGACAAGTTAAGGCACAATTCAACGTTGCTAGCAGTGCTTTATCACCTGTTGCTGTTGCTGATACTGCAGTATCTGTTGTTGCTGGTATTGCTGTATCTGCTGTAGTTGCTGTATCTGCTGTAGTTGCTGTATCTGTTGTAATTGGCTCTGGTGTTGTTGGATGAACTGCTGCTGCTGCTGCTGTTGTGACAGGAAGTGAGCTGCAGCATTTCCATCATAGCCACTATCACAGGAAGCTCCACCAGCCATGACATACGAACCTGTGGCTGGAGACACCACTCCTGACTGCTCATTGCTGATTGGCTCCCAAGCATCTGAAGAGGAGAGGCAGTACAGGCCCTGGGAGACATATGTGTGAGGCCACACCTCTGCAGAGGAGTGGTGTAATATCTGGTCTAAAAATGAAAAATATATATATATATATCTTTTTTTTTTTTTTAATAACAGCTTGATATCTCTACAAAACTATTAAACTATACAGCCCTAATTAGTATTATGAAAGCTCTCCGACTCCACATCAAATAAGACCAACTCATTTTCTCAGCTTCTCAAATTCAGGCTTCAGTGAATACACAGCACGGCTATGAACTGATCATTTTGTTCTTATATGGTGAAGACTATGGAAGCACTTTGCCTGGAAATGTGCCACAGGTGTTTCATCACATTACTGAAGGCTCAGTCTCAGCAAAGGCACTGACAGCTTCAGGTCATAACATCTAACACCTCTTTCTTGACATTTTAATCAGGCATGAATCGAGACAAATTTAGGGTGGATTTAAAAAGTATTTTTTGAGTATTTAAGCCTCAGTATACACTGACTTCCAAATAAATAGATAGATAAATAAATAATAATAACAACAACAACAATAATACTACTACTAATAACAATAATAATAAAAAACAAAGAATACTACCCTTTTTTCACCATCAAAATTTTATTGTACTATTTGCCAGTAAATCAAAACTGTCCTACACGGATCAACTTTATGTGCTATACAATTTTCTGCTTCTTTAAATTATGCCTTGGTATGGATTGACTGTAATATTGAATTATGTGTTAATTATGCTGTACTTTACTGCATGTTTGGCTATAGTAATGCATTTAGAAGCAATAACAAATAGCAAAAGATGTGAATATTCTAAACTGGTGAAGAATCAAATTTAGGTTTCCCTCCAAATCCAGAAAGCAAAAATTCATACTTTATGTATTTAAATACTGTATATAAAATTTTTAATATAAAATATATAAAGAATAAAAAGTATAAAGAATATAAATTATATAAATACTGTCCATAACTGGTTTATAAACCGCTATAAATGGGCCATGACCTTTCCTTATGTGCTTCACATCTGTAAAGTAAACAATTTTGTGATTAATTATTTATTTAATATACTGTATTAATCCTGCAAGGGAAATTAGAATTCGAGAATCGAACCAGCAATAATTTGGTCCCAAACTTGCTTTTCTAACTATTAGGCCACTGCTGACCCCTTCATTTAAAATGATCATAATGATTCTGAAAGTTAAAGTACCTCGGCTGGTGATGCTCTCCTGATTGGCCTCGCTCAAATGAGCAACACTGCCTTGGTTGGAGCCTGCACTCATGCTTTCTCCATCCATGGAGTTCCAAGCTAGTAAAGTAGCCTCAGATATTGCAAACTGCTGCATAACACCTTAAAAAACAAATAGGCAATGGTAAGGAGGTATGAGCACTCTTAATTTCACTATCAGATCCTAGAAACTACTGTAGCATAAAACTGGTATAGGTTCATCTAAAATGGACAAAACATGCATGTACAATAAGTTCAGGCTTTCTTTCTTTCTTTTTTTACATTTTGTTTTGTTTTTTGCATTTTCCATGGTTTACATTCTTGAATATAATCAAAGCAAAGTTCTTTTCCCTCCTACTCATTCTGTTCAATTTCCTACATCTTAAATTCTCAGCACAGTGTGAGGCATCATCATAAACATCCTCAGAATCCTGAATAATGAGGACAAGTTCTGAGACAGCTGAGACACAATATTACAAATATGAGATAATAAGAGTTCTGCACAGCGCTGCCATATCCACACCATCACTATAAATAAAAATCCTAATCCACTCTTGCTGATTTATATTCAAACAAGTTGCACAAGCTCAAGAGTTTTAATGGTATATGATAGCAACACGTTATGCAATATATAAATACAGATTCAGCCATGTTGGTCATCATACATGCAAATTCCTGATGTGGGTGTTGAGACTCGTGCTTAATCCCAAACCCTTTCTTTCTTTCTCTTTACCTGCTGCAAAGCGTGCCTCCTTCTCTCCATCACTAAGGTCACTGTAGGCATCATTCTCCAGCTTGCGCTCCTGCTGGAGTTTGTGGGTGGAAGTTCGTCCAGCACTGGAGCCTCCTGCTCCTACTGTCTGCATACCCCAGTTCTGCCACTCTATCATATGGGCCACACGACCCTGGGCCATGGCTGTCGGCTTTGTCACCTTGTCCTTCATGGACCGAGTCACTCCTGAAGTGTAAAGATGAGTGGGAGAAGGTGTCAGGAAGAAAAAAAGAGATGCGAAGAAGAGTAATGGATTGCAATGTTTGTAATTTACAGAAAACAGATATGTGAGCTACAGTGATATGAAAGATGAAAGGCAAAGCACACCGTGTTTACTGTCAATACACACTCATTGATGGATTGATGTGACAAATGAGGTGGTATGAATGGGGGCTTTGAATTTATTAGGTGTATGTAAAGCTGTTATCTAAAGAGACTGGGTACAAATTGATTGGGGAAAAGAAAATGGCTATGACTGTAGCAGATGAAGGTGAATTTAGAAGGTTAATTGGATAAAGATGAGGGTGCTGTCTGAGAAATGACTGTGTGACTTGCTGGAATAATCTCTCTCTGCACTATCACTAATATCCACAAGTTTAAGTGCTACTACTCCTGTAAGCAGCTTGTGTTATATCGTGTGAACAACATATGCACAAATCCTAACCTATGGAATAAAATTCATTAATTCGCCAAACCACTTAATCCTATTCGGGTCATTAGGAGGCTAGAGCCTATCTCAGCCGACTCTGGGCAAAGGCGTGGTACACCATGAACAGCTTGCTAGTCCATCACAGGGCCAACCCACATAACCATTCCCACTCACACCTGGGGCAATTTGGAACAGCTAATTAGCGTAATGTGCATGTCCTTCGACTGTGAGAAGAAACTGCAGTACCCAGAGGAAGCCCGTGTAAGCACAGGGAGAACATGCAAACTCCACTATGCTATTCACTATGGTACTGTGTGGCCCATGAAATAATATACTGCAGATTTTCTCAGCATATGACTGCTTACATAAGATTTGTGGGGGGAAAAGGGTCTCATCAATTATTTAAAGTGGTAATACCAGTGTTCTAACCCTTACAGAAAGCCTCGTCTTAAATAACCTGAAATGAAATGATGATAATAAAATAAATTATGCACAAAAACAAAACAAGAAAAGCACTTCAGACTGTACTGTACTTCAGTACACATACATGATAGTCTGAGAGACAGAAAGACACTAATACATCACAAAAAAATAACTGATCTCCACACTGCACTCCACAAGCACTTAACATACAAAAATAACTGCAATTCCCGTCCATCAGCACTCCCAAAACAACAAGCCACAGAAAAAATGTGTTGTGGGTAGTGTATTTCATTCTGAATAACCATCTCTCCAGATATCTGATATTCCACCAATGGATTCACATGCCATTGGCGAGGATTGTAAATGGAAACAGGGAGTGAAAAGGGCACCCACAAGGGGCCATGTTGCCTCCATCTCCACCCACTCAGACTGGAGCCAACATGGGGTCAGTTACCAGTTTACAGGACAGACACACACCTGACACACCTGACAGTGAGGACTTAGCCAGAGCACCAATGCTGTAGGCGTTGGAATTCCGCTTCTTTAGCCGGGGCAAAATGGAGGTTGTGTCCTCCATGGATAGCTGGATGGGAAGAAGATAGTGGAGGTAGAGAGAAAAAAAGAGAGGGAATGGGAAGAAAAAAAGAAAGTACAGCAGAAGAGGAACCGTGAGGGAGCAGGACGTGCACCTCAGACGAGAGGATAGGGAAAATTGAGTGTGAAATTTTATGAATTTGGAGGGATAGAAAGGGCAGAGGAGATGGGGAGAGGTGATGATAGACACAGAGTTAGTGTTTTGGGTGTGAAATACTACAATTCCCAACAGTCTGATGGTCAGTGTCTTTCCTCTTGCATTTTGGGAAGTGTAGTTTGCATATTGGTTAAGAATAAGCTTTACCATAGTGCAACAGGTTACTGCAACTTTGTTGGACAGAGACAGGGAGAGAGAGAAAGCGAGAGAGAGAAAGCGAGAGAGAGAGAGAGAGAGAGAGAGAGCGGATGTAGGTACTGAAATGAGGGGTGAAGGAAAGACCAAAACTATCTACAGTGAGTTTTGAAGAAAACCAAAACAAAGAAAGGTAAAATGATGGACTGATAATCACAACACTTACATTGATTCCATCCCATGAAAAGTCTGTTCGGCCATGCTGAGGGAAAGAGGGAAAGGAAAATGGGGAAAGGAGGAATGGGGAAAGAAGAGAAGACAGCAAGAATGGCGACAATAGAAAGGAGACAGGAGGAAAGAGGGATTGTGACAGAAGAAGGCAGTTTTTAAAAAATATGCAAAGTAGAATGAAATATAAAGAAGGAAACGAAAAGAGAGGGAATTTTTGTTTAAGACAGAAAATAGAGGTGGAAATATGTGGAGCTTGTATGTCACTGAGAACTGTTATAACCTCATTCATGCCATTTAGATCAGTTATTAGTGGTAATGGGGGGGAAAGGCTCAGTCTTATCTAAACATAAAGAATAGAATTTCAAGTGCAGAGGAAGCTGGATGAGGAAAAAAAACTATAGCAGGCTACATAAAAATAAATAAATGTATGAATAAATAATAATAATTCTCTTTCATTGCTCTATGTGAAAGTTTCTTACTAACTGAAGTGTAGATTGAGATCAGTAATGTGCTGTTAACCTGCTGCCCAGACAGAAATAAGACATTCCACAAGAGCTGTTCTGTGAACAAGGTCATGTCTATCTTGCCCAGATTCAGAAGACCCTACTTGATATGTTTATCACACACCACAAAACACCAGCGCCTGTATACAAAACGGAACGTCACAACTGCATGTAATTGCTTTTACAGAATAGTCGCATGCTGTTTCTTCATGTTACCTTTTTTCCCCTTTGTGTACTCTTTGAGGGGGGTGTTTCTGAATAGTCCCTTAGACGGAACATTAAGGGAACTATTCAATTCAGCAACATCCACCATGCCTAAGCATAATCCATTTGGCATACTGTTTATATTAACCTCGATTAATTATGATAGTAATTGTGGCATTCCCATGTAGTATGTAGTAATGATTTTGATCCAACATTTTGAATATAAAGATACAGAATAATACATAATTACTTGTGCAAATGATCTATTAGTTGCTGTGTGTTCTCTCTCTCTCTCTCTCTTTCTCTCCCTCCCTCTCTCTCTCTCTTTTGCTCTCATTCTTGTTCTGTTTGTGTGTATGTATGTGTGTGCGTGCGTGCATGTGTGTGTGTGTTCACTTAACAAGGCAATTTCGCTGCAGATTCCTGACCAGTACTTTGAGACTATAGGCATTTTAAGGCAGCCTAGGGTGATGTGTTGCCATCACTATCACAGTACCTTATACATCATGTGGTCTACTAACTCCTGGTTTGCAGGAATAGGTCACATGACCTTTATATAAAAGATGCACACACCAGAGTCAAGACAATGGATACTTCATCAGTTGAATTTGTTCACCCATTTTTTAAAAAGGCATCTAAAAATAAATGTAGTAGCTGTCATCCCCAGCAATACAATGGTGAAATATTATTCCCATATGTAAAAATAAATAAACAAATAAAATCCCTCTGCCCTAGTGACAACGGAGGTGCAGAGGTGCCATTGATAATCATAAAGGGTCACTTCTGTAATTAGTTGTCAGCCCACAAACTGGTTGTACATAGTGCAAGCACAACATGCATTTATTCCAGCGGCGGAGCTCATTTTTAGCAATAGACTTTAGACATGGACAAGACACCCTGTAAACGGAAAATTAATGTTGGGAAGATTTTTCCATTCTAAGGCTGCTCGTGTCCTTCTGGACAGTTAAGTGACTATAACTAGATACCACATGTAGCCTACTCTTTACTAAGTTGAATAATGAAAATCACATGTTAGCTTTGTGAAAAACTCATGGTAGGTATGTGACAAGCCCTTGTCTTATCATCAGACAGTACAAAAAAAAAAAAAACTTGACCAGTTTTTAAAATAAGTGTTAAAATAAATATCTGAGAACAAGAAAACATGCCATGTTCAGTCATTTAATCAGATGATACAATGTTCATAATGTGACGCTGTACCATCCCATTAAACAACATGCATAAATGCTATTAATGAACATTGTTTTAAAGTAGACAGACATTTATTTTAACACTTAATCTACAAACTGAATGCGTTTCATTACATTCTGAAGATGCGAGAAGTGTTTTTTTAATAACCAGAACATGAATTTATCCGCCAAGCATTCACAATGATGGGGAAATAATCCCTGCTTATTTACAGCTACAATGTTTACAACTTTCTTATTAATTAACATATTTTAGCAATCTTGATGTCATTTTCTTGCCTTACAATGGCCTCGCGAGACGTCCAGGGTGTGCTCTGCCTGGGATGGGTGCCAGCCTCCCCGCGAGCCTAATTATGATTAATCGGTTCAGAAAATGAATGAATGAATGATGTAATTTTCTTTCCTTTTATATGCTAACCGGTGGTACAGGGTTTAATTTTTTTTGTTGTTGTTGTTGTTGTTGTTGTTTTAGTTTTGAGGCAGTTTATATTTTTCATCACATACCTACATGCGAGTGCCAGTGTGTGGCATGCTCTTCACTGGCTGTGAAGCCGATACAGCTCATTCTGTCAATCAGTTAAACTTTTATACAACCTTTCTCACAGAAACTCCATACATAAACTATGTTATCATGATACAAATCACTCTACAGCGTAACTTACCTCTACCATTGTTGATATTTTAAGTGCAAACTTAACTCGCTATCCTGTGCCCGCAATACTGGGGGGTCCCTCTGCACTATTTGAATAAGAGACAGTCATGGCTGTTTGGGCATAGGGATATTTAAGGTGTCATTTGAATATTTTTTTTTTTTACATACTTTAACTTATCACTCATTCACTCATTTGCTGAACCATTTAACCCTACTAGGGTCAAGGGGAGGCCGAAGCCTATCTCAGCCAACACTTTGCAAAGGCAAGATATACGCTGGACAGTTCACAGTGGTTGCAGGGCAACACGCAGGGCAAAACCATTCACACCCACACTCACACATAGGGGCAATTTGGAACAGCCAATTAGCCTAATGTGCGTGTCTTTGGACTGTGAGAGGAAACTGGGGTACCCAGAAGAAACCCACACAAGCACAGGGAGTACACGCAATCTCCACACAAAAACAGACTAGCCTTGGACTCGAACCTAAGAACTTCTTGCTATGAGGCGGACGTGCTAACCGCTACACCACGGTACCGCCTTCCTGCTTATCAATGGGATATAATATTTTTCAGTCGTGTTGCTGGGGTGAAGGCTAGCACTTTTAATTTCAGATACTTTACATGTCCTCTTTAGCTGTTTCTGTTTGGTTTTCATTGTGCACTCTTTGGATGCATTTAGATTTTTTTTTAGAACACCACAATGTGTTAGGACTTAACCTACAGAGTCACTCCTGAAGGATGTCCAGGCGTTCAGACCATTGGTGTATCTAATTAAGGGGCAAGATACTTTCCTGTTGCATGCAGTGTGATTCTTTTACCCATTTACAAATTAGATTATGTAAGAGCAGAGAAAAGCTCTGAGAATGCTACGATGGTGTGCCATTAAATATGCAGTCTGTTTAGTGTGACTTTGTATTGTTTGTGAGAGCACATTCTTTTGACACTTAGGAGAGATCTCTCTGGAATTTCAATAAACCTATCAACCCACCTATAAATCTTTATCCACCCACTGATGTTCTGAAACCATCTTTGTATATACTTCTTTTTATGCACATGCACCAAACACTAAGATGAAACTCAAGCACAAGATGACAAGTAAGCAATCTGCCTAGCTAGATGAAAATTGAAATTTAGTCATTCTGACACATTTTTCTCATAGCCAGCATTAACAGTTTCATTAGTTAGTGCTACAGTAACTCTTCTCTGTTGTCAGACCAGATGTACCAGACTTTTTTGCCCACCCATGACACTTTTGTCAGTTTACTGGTTGTCATTCTTTGGACCACCTTTGGTAGGAACCTATCACTGCATACCAGAAACCCCTACTGTTTTGATTAATAAATTCAGTCGTTAACCCATCACAATGTGGCCCCTATCAAAGTCATTCAGACCATTACACTTGCTCATTTCTTTTGCTCTGTGTGCTCCGGGCCAACTCCACACCAGGCTGAAAGCTAACCCTAGCTGACCAGCTGTTCTGTTAATTTTAGAGTTATTCCACAAACGCCTTTTGTTTTTTAAGAATTAAACTTTGTTTTTTTAATCAAACACAAACTTTTCGGGCAGCTTTAAGAAACAGGCCTGCAGTAATCATGGTCTCTTTTTGTGGTGGGGGAAAATGCCATCCTAAGCAACAACCAGCCAAGGCTTCCTTCTTCTATCCCAGCTGATTAATGTTAGCATCAGGTTAGCAACTTTTGTTAATTCTAGACTTAATGCACAAAAATTAACTTGAAAAAAACTTTTTTTTTTAAGAATGAGGCATTTTTTCCACCCAGCGCAACATTAGCGTCCTGCTCCGAGGGACAGATTTTGCAGAAGAAGCCATCAGACTCTCTTCTAACCTTAATGGTGACTATGAGGAAACACAAGAAAAACAAACTGATATTTATGGCTTATTTTTTCATTTAAATGTGTGATAATGATGATGATGATGTTGCTTGCTCCAAATAACCATGACAAACTGCGTGTCTGACATGTTGATTCAAGAATTATCTAATTGGAATAATGATTTATAATCCCTAGATGGTGGTCCAATCAGATCATGCCTTTGTAGTATATAATAATTGGTATTTTCCCACTTCACCTGCCAGAGGTCATAATGTTATGGCTGAACGTTGTTTATATAGTGTTGAGTCTACTGAAAAAGTCTGAGACCACACTGAAAATCATGAAACTCAAAAACCAAAAAAAAAAAGTTTTGATTATTTAATATTAAGGATTTTGCAATAATTTAAGGTTCGTATTTTAGTGTAGAGTGAGAAGCTCGGCCATCGGGATAAGCTCAGAGTAGAATTGCTGCTCCTCTGAGTTGAAAGGAGCCAGTTGAAGTGGCTCAGGCATCGGATTAGAATGCCTCCTGAAAACCTCCCTGGAGTTTTGGGCATGTCCAACCAGGAAGAGACCCCAGGGTCAACCCAGAACATTCTGAAGGGACTATGTCCCTCGGCTGGTCTGGGAATGCCTGGTGTCCCCCTGGAAGAGCTGGAGGAAGTTGTTGGGGAGAGGGAAGTCTGGACCTCACTGCCTAGGCTGCTATGCCCACGATCTGACCCTGGACCAAGCGGAAGAAGATGATGATGATTTCAGTGAAAGCAAATTGGTGATGCAAACACTATTAACTGCTTTGTACAAATGATTCCAATTCAAGGCTTTTGAAGGTGGCAACCAAAAAGCTTATCCGCCTAAGCTATGAATTAAAATTCTGATGTGGCCAAGCCCATCTGGGACCAGAAGCCTAAGAAAGTATAATAGGCTATGGTCTCATGGAGGAAGGGGTGATGTACTGTATATATATTTTTTACTGCTATAAATCACAGCAACATTAATCAATCATGGTTGTCTCTGAACTCATACATTCTACTGGATGTGGGTAGTGCTTTCCTCCAGATGTATTATGCCACCCCTATCACTGCTTGAGCAGCTGTTCAAAAAGATGTGGCTTGCTTGATGGGTGGTAATTAGCTACTTCTAAATTGTGAAGAATATTGGGACAGAATCTGAAAAGAGGTCACATTTTCCTCATGCCTAATCTCTTCTGTTGAAGCCCATGTGTTCAGCCAACACTCTAATGAATAATATGTTTTTTATCAAATAAAAGCTTAAGTACATACTAGCTTAAGTGTACACTGTCATTAAAACCAAAAGGGGATATACCAAATATCCTAAAAGAAAATTAAAGATGGGGTGGCACAGTCATGTAGTGGTTTGCACATCTGTCTCACAACAAGAATGTCCTGGGTTCGAGTTCTGGGACGTTGAGGCATTTCTGTTTGAACTCTGAGTATTCTCTACATTCTTGTGTGGGCTTCCTCTCTCAGTTTAAAGATAGGAGTGTGAATTGTTGAGTGTGTGTTGGCCCCGCGATGGACTGGCGAGTACCATCGAGTACCATCGCCCAGAGTCAGCTGAGATAGGGTCCAGCCTCCCCGCAACCTCAGTAGGAATAAGCGGTTTGGAAAATGAATGGCAGCAAAGTTTTTTCTTTAGATGCCTCCCACCACAGACAGTAGCTGCACTGGGGGGACAACAATGACAATCCAGTAATAGTGGGGCTTGAACCTTTGGATCAGTAATCCAACACCCTACCACCAGGCCACCACTGCCCTGGTGATGAAAATTGTTGAATTCATTTATAAAAAAATGCAAAACACAAACATTTTTGTTAGTGGTCTCAGACTTTTGGACCCCACTGTATGTACAGCATGTAAAAGGAAGTATTATGGCTGATGATACTAATGAAGTAAATGGCTATATCAGTATTGAAATATTTAGAAAATGATAAAACCTGTTAGATCTGTGTGCATGCATGGTTATGTTAGAGAGAACTGACGCAATGGTGTTTATTTAAGCTCTCTTCATATTTTAAATCATAAGGAATTTTAGATGGAGTGTTGATACATTATCAACATTCTTAAATGGCACATCTGTGGTTGCCAGTTGTACTAAAAAACATATCTTGTATCTATTGACTTCTTATTAAATATTTAGTTGAGTCTTGTCCTGTAGCTCTGTTGAAGATAACGTTTTTCAGTACGACTTTTGAGAGACGGTGTGAATATGAAACTCCTTGAGCTGTCAGTAATATCAGATAAGACTGTCTTTAAGATAAGAGTATGTCATTAAGTATTCTTCAATCATCCCTCTAGTTCAGAAAGGTACATCTAGTTTTTTATGTTATGAACTGTCAAGCCTACATGCTGTTAAGTTGTGTACATGTATGAGAAGGGAAAAGAGAAGAAGGAACAAGAGAAGGAGACATGGCTGCAAGGTAATGAAGCAGTGGTGATGCTTATGCCACAAGGACAATCCAATAACATCCTAAATCACAGTCTGACACAGCAGCTAACACAGAGCCTAGTATTCATCTTAATATAGAACACATCTTGGCTCATATTACATCAAGACATGAAGCATTAGCATCGTTACCAGAAAGAATACTGGAGGAACTACAGTAATAACTAGCAGTAAATTATTATTACTCGTATTTAAATGAAATAAATATTATTGTTACACCTATTTAAATATTTATTTCTTGTTTGTATCAGCCAAGGAGAACAACTGGCATCTTTCCTTAGCCCTGGCCTCCTTGGCCTGCTCCATTCACTCTCGGATTCTGCTGAGAGATTTATTACTCGTTATTTTATTTGGGCTTACCTGTTCCCCATCTTTCTGTACTGGAACTCCATCTGCCGCTTTAGGAAGAAGGAGAAAATAAACACTAATTAGAAAAGGGGTTGACAGAATACAATGACATATTTTGTTGTTGACATTAAACAGGTGAATCATCAGGTGTTGGTTTGCCTTAATAATGGCTGCACATTGGCTCTGTGTTTCCTATAGCGGTCCTGTCAACATGCACTCTGGTATAAACCTGGGAAATGACTGACCCTAGCTGACAACTGTAATTGAATCACAACCTAACACCTTTCACCTTAGCACGCACCCACTGTGCTTTCATCATGAGCTCAGCTTGACCTTCAAAACAGACTCTAACAGTAAAGACAGTCTAAGGGAGAGAGAAAACGGGAATGTGTAAGGAAAAAAATCAATTATCTTTCATCCACAAAGCAAGGGGAGAGTCAAAATATATACAGACTACACAGAACTTGGTAACTCCTTCCTGTAAGATGGAATAATGGAAGTGCTAACCACTACACTATCGGGTCGACCCTAGTTTTGTATTCAGTGAGGCCTTAATGCTACTTTATATAGTCAAGTCACTTTTATTTGTATAGTGCTTTTTACAATTGACATTGTCACAAAGCAGCTTTACATAGTAAAATTAAATTAAGGAGGAA
>JAOUQZ010000044.1:22697840-22712091 GCA_028564935.1 Neosilurus hyrtlii
AGAGAGAGAGAGAGAGAGAGAGAGAGAGAGAGAGAGAGAGAGAGACCCTATTAAAAGGGAAAACTTTTTATCTCTGTTCCAGGAGACGTCCAGAGAGTCTTGCTCTGACAAAGAGGTAAGTTTAGACTTAATTTGGGGACCATAGCAACCTTTTCTTCATTGTTTTCTTAATGGACCTTTAAAGTTTAAACCCATATATAAGTATCATGCCTCATAATCCAAATAAATGATGCGCTATCACGTCTTTTTCACCGAATAACAACCACCAGTCTATTCCCGGTGTCACTTATCTCAGTGTTATCAGCGTGCGCGCGCCCAGACCTCGGCGGATTTGTGGAAAATGCGGAAGCTGAACCGGAAGTGAGTTTATACTGCTGGGGAAAAGTTCCTACATACACATCTCCAGGTGGATGAGCGTTCAAGAGCGCCGAAGAAGAAGAAGAAGAAGAAGCAGCAGCAGCAGCAGCAATAGCAATAGCAATGGCAAGAGTGTAATGCTAGTTGGTCGCTTGACTCACACCCCGACAGTGACCCGTTGGGTGGAGTTCGCTTCAGGGGGAACGGTTTGTTTTAGGGATTCAAGAGAACGGAATTTTGGCGTTTGTGTAGTTGGACGTGTGATACACACGGGTCATATCATTGCTTAGCTAAACTGCACCGCCCAAGAAAACAACACTGAAGTAAGTGTCTTGTGTTATTCTTTTAAAACTGTTTTGTGTCCAGTCGTGTTTCTAGGACTCTTAACGGCGTCCAGTGTCCGCGTTGTCATGGGGTAGTTAGCACGCGCTGCTGGGGTTATTTGTTTGTAGCTTCGTCTGCTAACTCTGCGCCTGGAATAAATACACGATTTCCCAGCTAGCTTTTAATCTCAGCAGGGGTTCGGTTTGTCAAATCGACTTGGTTGTCAATCGATAATGTTGCTGTTTTTAGCAGACAGTCTGTGTCCGATGGTGAAAAGGTAGAGATGGGTGGGGCAGCCACGGCTGTCTTGAGATTAGCTTGATTTCCCAGGTACAGTAATCAAATCAAACCAGCTCATAGACTGCAAGTGCAGATAATGAATGTATTAGCAACAACACGTAGTTTGTTTATGTAGTTTCTTTCCTGTCCTGCTCTTGATAGGACAGAGAACTTTTTTTTTTGTTGTTGCTTGGAGCTGAGTAGTAGTGAGATCTCCATATAAGGCCAGTTTCTGTTCTCCTGAACTTCTGCCTGGTCTTCATGACACTTCACCTGGTGTCTCATCCGGGTGGGGACCTAAAGTCACTGATTCAGTGAAAATGGAAATAGTATAGGAATGCCTTCTGAATGATACCAGTTGACTACACAATACGTTTAGTCTTTATTTAGCTCACTTCAGTCACAACTCAGAACCTACTCTTTCCTTCAGGTTGTTTCTAACAAGCAAATAATCTCCTCTAACCTGTATATTATATGAATGCAGTATGTGGGAAAGTCATCCACACAAACTAAAATGACCGTAGAGACAGATTAGTCATTATTATACATATAATATAATGTGTATACATATACATTATAATACTATGGCTTTTTGGCACATTTCACACCAAAGCCTTTTCTCCATGTACTCATTAAAAGCTCTGTGAATAGTGATTTGCTAACAAGTGTGTCTTTTTCTTTTCTTTTCTTTTTTATTATTATTTTTGAGTAAGAAATTGTCTGGTGAATGTGTTACTCATTTAATAACCTGTGACATGATTGACAGCTGCATGCCAGGTTGTCTTCTGCTCACAGTGACATCCTGGTGAAAAGAGAAATACTCAGGTCGTCATTGTTTCTCATGAAGCAGGGTAGGGGAAGAAGTTTAATCCACCCCCCACTCCCCGTGTTAGACTTTCTTTTATTGCTGTGATACCTTTTGTAAGGAGTTCCCCTTTTCACTATATAATACAACTGCAAGGCAACAAGATTGGACTTGTGACTCTGAAATTTCTACTCTGGAAAGAAGCCATGAAAATGTCCAGAAACTGAACAGCTGTGATGCCACACATTCCCAAAGTCGGACAAGTCGACTCTATATAAAGTTTACATCTGCGAGTTTGCGCATTATCAGCAACAGCGTTAACCTGGTGTGGATTCTCTCCTGTCAAAGAATGGCAGATAAGAATGCACACGTGGCCTTTTGTCTCTTCTCACTTCAGTATCAATGACCAGGTGTGATTTGCCAATTTCAATTAGATGTTTAGAAATGTCATATTTCTTAACAGATTCAGTCATAACAGACCAGATATTAGTAATGCTTTAGTAAAAGAGGAGTTTTGTTCACTATTTCCCACCAAAACCAAAATACATAACAATGGCATACTCAGAATAATTGTCTAAAAGTACCGCAAATGTGATATATTCATTAAACAAAGGACAAAAAGGGATGTCTGAGGCGGTGTAAAGGTTTTGGAACACTTCCATTACAGCTGTTTCTGCTTCCCCACCCTAATCTTTCATTCATTTTCTCACACACACGCACACACAATCTAAAAATCATCAGGTCAGTGAGACTACTTTTTCCATATTTGTGATCTTGCATGAGCTGGAATTTGTACGATTTGTTTCCAACACCTATTTACAATTTGGTCCAATTTATAAGCATTGACCAGACCATCATGGTGACATGCCTGTGCTGTTATCCAGATTGTTTTAGCATGCTAGAGTCATCCTGGGTGAGGTCATTATGAAACCACAGATCAGCCACGACCTGTGGTGAAGTTAGGGGTGTGTGTGTGTGTGTGTAACACAGTTACTAATGTGTTTCTTAAAGGGGAACTTTGGCTTCCTTTGTAATGAACAGGGTTGCAGATAAATCTTCCTCTGAAACTTGCTTGTTGTGGGTGCATCATGCACAAATAAGAAAACCCACTTTGTGGATCATGCTGAAGTTGTTCTGATGGGGCAGAGGACACCTTTTCATTCTGAGAAAATGAATGAGGTGTCTTCTGCCCTGTTTTACGAAAAGTAATAATGTAAAAAAAAAAAAAAAATAATCAATCAAAAGTCTGCCGTATGTAACGCACTGCTTCTATACTTGGACAGTCTCAGCTGATTAATATAAAAGATATGAGGCAATTTATTTTTGGCTGGAAAATGGTGGTCGTACATAAGTGTGGGAAAGGTTTAGAGATAACCGTTGTCATGGTCTTGTGACCAAAGATAGACTGAGGCAGAATTGTCAGAAACTTAGTATGACCTTCAGGGAGTGTAGCTGTGGCTACAGTCGTATATCGACTTGTCTTGCATCTTGTATTTTGACTAGAATTGTTACCTTCTCAGCCCATTCAATAGGTACTGTTGTTGTATTACGTCAAATGTTTCAGACCCCGTTGCACAGTGCAAGGCTGCAGTAATGAGATCGGCACTGTAGGACATTTCAGAGGCTTCTGAATTACATTTACAAATTTGTACAGGAAATAAATCACTCGGTACTCGATCAAAGAAATTATCCATGGTTGGTATAGCCTAGCTTAGCCTTTACAGTCAGTTATTCAAATTTCTTGTCTTTATACCAGCTTTTACTAATGCAGTTTAGTGTCAGGCTGGAGAAGGAGTAAATAAGAATACTATAAAAATAGCATTCTAAAAAATAATATGCAATTAATGAATGAGGCGAAGTATGGTCTGGAGAATTATTCAGTGGAGACCGGACAATTCTCCATATCATACAACAGTCGAATTCAATAATTGTTTTGTTATTCATTTGAAATCTATGCAATAAGACAGTCACTATGTTGCGTGTGCTAATCGTGCCATAATCATTCATCTTATCTGCTGGCAACGATGCAATAATTCAGTTGGCAGATGGCAATGTTGCACTACCAAGGATATTTGAAGGCTTTCCACCAATCAAGAATGATAAAATCTCTTGAAATAAGTATAATAGTAATAATTATCATTATAACCCTTAACTATACACTGACTTGGCTTCCATTAAATTTGAGGTGTGGATTAGGATTAGACAAACTTAAGAAAACTGTCTCCAGAAGAATCATAGTTATCCTCACTTTCATATAAGTGACATGGACTTGATTTAACCTTCACAATGCTATCACCTTGCTAAAGATGCTTACTGGCTCAGCTTGGCTTTGGTAGTAGTCAGCAACTGGCTGACCTGTGTAAATAGTCCATCAAAAAACTTTCCTCTGAACTGAAGAACAAATAAACTAAAGTTGTTCTTTGCATGAATGTGTGTGTTGCAGTGCTGATTAAAAAGCAGTGAGGGGGAAAACCAACACTATAATTCTTCATATCCACATGGCTTGCTTTAGAGTCTGTTTGGACAGCAGTACCGAGAAGCTTAGACATGATGATTGTTCTAAACTTCAAAGCAGTGGATGGATTAAAGGGAGGAGGGTCATCGTGGCTCCAATCAGGGAGTTTTCATAATAACCTTCTGTGGTTCAACCAGCATGCTTTATTTTGGTCGTTTAAACAGCAATGGGTGCTTACGTAATTTACATAAAAACCACTACAGTTTCAGACACGTTATCTTCAATTCATGGCACAGACATGGGCATTGTTGTAGATGTCCAGTCTGCTTAAATTTTAAATGTTTATACTGTTTACGCAGGGTGTTTTCTGGGTGATCAACCCAACAGTGATATGGTTGTCTAGTAGTTTTTGCTGTTAAAAGCAAAATTTACAGCTCTGTAAAAATTTTAAAAAGAAATAGTAAATAAATAAGAGGCCACTGTTAAAATGGTCGGTAGGTCATTTGTCTCTGCATTACAACAAAATAATTAATGCATGGGGACATTTCATCACAAATAAAATCCTCTTGCATACAAGAATGTGTTGATCAATGTTGTCTTTTTTCAGGTTTGTAATCAACAGAATTTCAGTTTAATCAGCCAGCCATAGCCAATATTTAACCTTTAGAAAAAGTAATGCTTGTTATGTCTCTAACTATGGTGCGGTATGGTAGCTATTAACTATCTGAAAGACTGAACCATAAACTTGCTGTCATTATGTATAATAACACAGCCCATGACTGTCCCAAGGCAGAGTGCCAGTAGTACTGAGTAGATGGCTATTTATGCCCATCAGGCAAGTGGAAGCTCTGCTGGTGTGTGACTCAGTCCCATGTTTTGGTGACATGGAAACCTAACAAATAATGAAAAATATTTTATAGATTGTCCCAGAAATTTGGTTGAATAAATAAATTCTCAATATAATGATCTCCATATCAGGAATGGAGACTTTTCAGTGATGTGCTTTTAATTCTTTTAATTCTTATAATTGGATTATGATGCCATATATACTGATCAGCCATAATATTAACACCATCTGACGGGTTTGTGGCTGCCCCTTATGCAGCAAGCTGCAATATACTGTGTTCTTTCTATCATAGCCGGTATTAATAGTTCCAGCAGTTTGTTCTACAGTAGATCCTCTGTGGGATCAGACCAGATGTACTTGCCTTCAATCCCCTATGCTACGGTGGACCTTGGGCGCCCATGACATTGTTGCCAGTTAACTGGTTGTCTTTCCTTGGACCTTTGTTAGGTGCTTACCAGGAATACCCCACAAGACCTGCTAGTTTTGAAATTAATAGACCCAGTCGTTTAGTCATCACAAAATGGGCCATGTTAAAGCCACTCAGGTTAGTGCTTTCCTGCTCCAAACATATCAACTTCAGGTACTGACTGTTCACTTTCTGCCTAACACATGCAAACTCTAAATATGTATAATAACTTGTGTAGATATATACATGATATATGGTAAGATGTATACACACTTGTGTTTATAGGACCACTGATGTTCAAGTCCTGTAATTTTATTAGATGCATACTTTACAGCATGCTGATTCCTATGAGGTAAACCATGTATTCTGACAGTGCACATCAGCAAAGTTTTTCATCATTATCCATTGTATCATGATGAATCTTTGCACCCCATTTGTTAATACAGACAAAGGAAACAAGCAGTTGTTTGAAAACTTTAGTTTTGCAATAGCCAATAGGAAATTGAGTTGTTGAACCTACTTTTCTGCTGGACAACTACAAATGGAAATACAACTTCTTTTTTTTGCTCAGGATAGAGAATTTTAATAATTGTGCTCACTATTTTGCGACTTTTCTGTACTTATCACCAAACAGTTGTACTGTGTGTTTGAAATTGGAATATACTACACAGAAACAGAAGTGGTGGTGTAGTGGTTACGGTGCAGGGCTCATGATCGAGAGGTTGTGATTTTGATCCCCATTAAACCCTACTGTCCAAACACCTTGAAC
Organism: Neosilurus hyrtlii; assembly: GCA_028564935.1. Lineage (NCBI taxonomy): Eukaryota > Metazoa > Chordata > Actinopteri > Siluriformes > Plotosidae > Neosilurus > Neosilurus hyrtlii. Next base: position 22,704,083 of record JAOUQZ010000044.1, read on the forward strand.
AAGGTCTAAACCACAAGTGTGCTTCTGTCCATCCAGCAGTATAAATGGGTACCAGTACTGGGAAGGGTAATGTACAATAGACTAATATTCCATCCAGTAGCAGTTAAACCCTTAATCGCTTCACACTACAAAAACTGGGATAAAGCTCAGGTGTTAAAAGCCAAAAGACTTGCATGGTATCAGAGCAATCTGATTGGTCTGCTATCTAGGATTCAAAAACATTACCAAAATAATGGATTCTAAAAGCTTGTCACAGTCACATGCAGCAGGTAGCATCATTATTTGCATCTTCATCTTTATGGTTTATTTCTCCAAAAATGGAAAATTAAACCATAAAGATCTCATTTAGTTTACTTGTCTTGTATTTCCATGTAGGGTATAATAAAACTTTGAATAGGTTTAAAAAGAGGTCGTTAGCTACACAGTATTTAGCTCTGCTTAGTGTGTGGAGCTCAGTTGACTTAAACTGTTAGGGTTAAAATCTGTAAAATAATGATAAACTGTATTTAAAAAACTCTTGATTTAGTTTGCTTTCAATATGGTGTTTTTTTTTTTCATGCACAGTTGTTTGCCTCTTGCTTAATGTATGTCAATGAATTAAATTCAGTCTATATTGTTAATTATAAGGTTGTATAGGTTTGCTGATAAAGAATCCTTACAAAAATAGTGCAAGTAACTTGTATGCTAATCGGGTTATATTTGTGTTAAAAGCATTGGTGTTGAACATTTTAATGTTACGTGGCTGATTCTCATGCATGGTAAGTTTCAGTAATTACGTTCCCCACTTTTATCACTCATTGCACCTCGAAAGGCAGTTCTCTGTCCTTAAATGTCTTTTTATTGTGCTATATTAGGCTCTGACAAAGCAAAATCCTGCTCCTTGTTTTCATGATCTCAGCATTTCAGAAATGCCTTTGGAAAATCTGTCCGTTTTTCTCATGCCAGAACATAGAAGTGCTTAACTCAGCCATGCTGATGCTGGGAATCAACAACCAGTGCAGCAGTGTGTTTTGTTTACCAGATTTCGCCTTGGATGTGTCAAATGTCCACGTTTAATGAAGCGTAAAAGACATGGAACATGGTATAATAAAAAAATTATAATAATTTTATTTCTAATGCACTTTTCATTAATTACAAATCTCAAAGTGCTACAGAGTGAAATCACAAATAAAAACAGCACAGCACTTCAGAAAGAATTTTTTGAAGAGATGGGTTTTCAGGGCATGTTAAAAGTGGTCTGGGAGGACATTCCATAGGCGTGGATCTCCTAGAGTGAGTGATGGACAGAGTTTGGCAATGTTCTTGAGCTGATAAAAAGAGGTTTTACACAGTTGTTTGGTGTGGGCATCATAGGTGAGGTGGGGGTCCATTTTAACACCAAGGTTGGTGATGACGTGAGACAGTGGAATGTCATGATTGCAGGAAGTGATACTGGTGATGATGGAAGTGCGGACTTGGTTTGGAGTGCCGACCAGGATGGCCTCAGTCTTAGAGCTGTTTAACTGAAGAAAGTTAAGCTTCATCCACATCTGTATGACAGTCAACACAGTGGAACAAAAACAAAATGACATTACCATGAGTATTTTTTTTTTAAATTGTGTAACCATTATTAGAGAGTATTTATTTATTTATTTATTTTAATGAAAGAAATGTATACCAGCTTTGTAATGTTGTAAGTCTTCACGTGTGGCGTGAGAACAGTCATTGGAAATGTTTCAACATCTTTGGATAGATAGGCTTGTGGCTTCCCACAGATCTTATCGTGTATATCAAGGGAATCTCACAGCAACATTTCGACATTAGAGCCAGGTGTGTTGGAAGTAAGCTCAGTAGGATTGTAGCTCTCCAGAAATAAAGATGGTGTAAGGGAAGTACAACATAAACAATCATTACCTTTATGGTTACATTATTGTAGAAATTTGCTGGACCGAACAGCTTCATGGTGTGATACAGCCTGGTTTATGCACATCAAGACACACCAAAGCTTGGCTTTTGAGCCAGTACTGATTGGAAACAAATTGCCTTGAATAGTGAATCACAGTTTCTGCTGTGACATGCAGTTGGTTCAAATTTTGTCATCAACAGCATGAATCCATGAACTCACCCTGTCTGCATCAACAGTTTAAACAGGTGTTGGTGGTGTAATGGTGCGGGGAATCTGTTTTTAGCACTAATTGGGACCCTTAATTCCACTGAGCATTCTTTGAATGCCGCAGTTTGTATGAGTATTGTTTCTGACCATGGGCATCCCTTTATGGCACACTTAATGGCGCTTCACTTTATGGCGCTTTATAGCCACCCATCTTCTAGTGACCTACAGCCTGATTATGCACCATGTCAAAGCACAAGTGATACTTTTATTTGACTCACAGTGGCTTGGTTCATATTGCCATGCATCCCCATCTGCCATAAACGATCTCCCTGTGTCATGGGGTAGACATGCAAATGTACTTCACCAATTATTTCCTAGGTTGTCAATTCTTTACGGTGATAGAAGAAGACAAAGTTTGCATAATGTTATACATGTAAGGCCAAAGAAAACCGTGGGTGATCCAGCACAAAAACGTTCAGACGAACAAACCTAATTAAACACTTAAAATACCATCACCCATCTGAACATGCCCAGTTTGAAGAAGCTAACATGTCTTTTAGTGACCTACAGCCTTATTATGCATCATGTCAAAGCACAAGTGATGGGTTTATTTGACTCACAGTGGTTGGGCTCATATTGCCATGCATCTACGTCTGCCACAAATTATCTCTGTGTCTTAGGGTAGATATGCAAATGCACTTCAATTATTTTCTAGGTTGTCAATACCCCCCCAAAAAAAAAAATTGTCTAGTGCCAGGCTGCACAAAGCGTTTTCGCTGTTTAACCAAATTTCTGAAGCAATGAGTGATTTGAAAGATTTGTACTTTCTAAGTGTGATGTGATGTGATGTAGGCCAGTTGCTCTGAGGATGAGCACAAAATGTTTCATAACAGTGTCTTGTTTACAACAGTGTTGGCTGTAGATGTGAGAATCTATCCAAACGTTGTAGTAATATAAAACTTGTAGGTAAAGTGTCTAAATTGTAAATGAGGTTTTTTTTAAAAAAAAAAATTTTTTTTCGCTAAAATAAGTATTTATTTATTTATTTTGGACAGTTCCATTCTTCTCTGTTGTTTTAATGATTTGTAACAAGACAGATGAGAAATGACTTCATGGATGAGTTCCATTCCCAAAACAAGCTGGAAATGAAACCACAGACTTGAACAACTCAAACAACCTTGAACATATCTCGACATCTAAAGACAAACAATGAAAAATGCCAAGAATAAATGAAATACAGCAGTCACACTATATTCAGCTTAGCTGTCCACTATATTGGTGTTATTCCTAACAGAGCTGTATGAGTTTAGTCTGCTCAATACAAATGATAAACAGGACAAATGCTGCCTGAAGGAGCTTTGTGCTTTATGATGGCTGTTTAATAATGTAGTGCTCACTGTTGTACTGTTATGAGGGAAAAGAGATTGAATTTATATTGACACAAAACATAAATGAGTCAGCGTCTTCATTTTCAGCATCTTCATTTCCTGTAATTTAAGTAAAAAAGAAATGAACCTGGTGACCATGAATCATGGCACAACTTGAAGTAAAGGTCTTACAAAATTATTTCTTGAGTAATTTGAGTGTGCTAATCCCATGAACAAAGTCTGTGGGGAAATAACAAGCTCTTCATTACTACTTTTTCCCCTCTATTTACACAGAACAAGATGGAGGAATCCAATGGGAGCAAACCTTTTATAGTAACTTCTTCCCTGTCTTTCCAAGTCAACACACCTTCTTTCTATAACCAGCCAAAAAAGTTTGCCTCTGTGGCCCCTCCTCGACCCAAAGGACCTAACCAATCACAGCCTTCAAACTTCTCTTCGTCATTTGTAAGCACAGGTACAATTGGCCGGGTTGGAGAGATTCCACCACCTCCCTCGTCCATTAGTGATGGTAAGTCCAACTTTTCAAATTAGTCACCATTTGAGAGCCATTACTGTGAGTGAAAATTAGAGATGCACCGAGAAACTGGCTAGAGACCAGAATCAGCTGATTTTCAGCGTGACTGACCTTGACTGGAGATCGGCCAGGCAGTCTCACATATTTCTGATTCTGAGCCTGTCCATATGGGTCTGATGCAAGTAATAATGTCACAGTCATACGCACACTTATAGCCACAGGCTAACATGTCGTCTTTGTGGAAATTAATTCTTTACGGTGATTAGAAGACAAAGTTTGCATAATGTTATACAGGTAAGGCCAAAGAAAACCGTGGGTGATCCGGCACAAAAACGTTCAGAAGAGCAAACCTAATTTAACACTTAAAATACCCTCACCCATCTGAACATGCCCAGTTTGAAGAAGCTAACATGTATCCTGCTGGAGGTCAACACTGTGCTCTTTGATGATGTCATTGCTATTTTGAATAAAAACATTTTTCACATTAAGCAATTTTGATTTGAAAATTTAATGGAAAAAATTTTTTTTAACTGATGAACTTCAGTCCAGTGTTGGCAAAGATACACCATTCCAAAGTAAATGGTATGAAAGAAACATCTTTTCGTACCAAGCGACAAAGATTTGTATCTGCACACTTTTTTCCCCTTTTTTTAATGCTCAGACATTTTTCTGGAGTTGTGCCAGTGACTTCAGGCGGTCCCCAAAAAATCCAACACGCATCGTCTCCAATAATTTGGAATTAAAATTTGAAGTTGGAAAGTTGATAAGACCTCCACATAACCAGGTGTTAATATTAATCATTGACACAAATATAAATATATTTTATTAAAATTTTAGATGTTAATATTAAATATTTGTGTTAATGGTTAATATTAATACCTAGTTATGTATCAAGTCACGTGTTAGAGACTTGTTTCCAACTCAAAGTTCATTGCCACTGATGGAATGAGAATTAAACCCATGTCCCATATCAAATGGATCATTATTAAGAGTCGACTTTGAAGAGTTTGCAGGCGGGTAACCATTATATAAGTCAGAGGACTGCTGCTCCTCCCTTATATGATGTGAGAATTTACCATTTATTCCATGTGACATCACACACGTACCATAATGAAAATGAACAGTACAAAGATTCAGTGTTTTAGCCCATTGCATTGCAAACACTGAAGTAAATATGGAAGTTTGTTTATTTCACAATTATTTATGTTGTGGTTGTTTATTGTAAAGTCTTGCATGTTTCTAAACAATTCCACTCCCTTTCCTGTCCAGATTTTCCACCCCCTCCTCCTCCACTGGATGCAGAACTGCCAGCCCCTCCCCCAGAATGTCAGCTCACACCCCCTGCATACGAGGCCCCTCCCCCAGCATTCCCTCCCCCTCCCCCAGTTGCAGAAGACTTGCCCCTCCCAGCACCTCCTGAAGATGTGACCTTCATGCCCACAGATTCTTCTCCTGCTCCTCCACCTCCTCCCCCTCCCCCTCCCCCTCCCCCTCCAGCACCTCCACTCCCTGGGCCTGGCACTGTGGCCAGTCCTCAGGTAAGAACTCTGACATACACTTGTTACTTCAGGCTCATTCCATGTCAAATCACCTAGAAGTTCCCAGGTGACCATCTCACAATTCAATGAACCTTTAAACAGACATAGAACATGTTTTAACATGGACACATGCAAAATTTCAAGGTCATAGTCTAAAAACCTTTCGGGATATGGTTATTTAAGCATCGCAGGCTAGTACCCATTTGTCGGCCCACGAACTGGCAAGTTCCCATTTGGGCATTTTTAAAAGCTTGTAACTCCCATAAAAATTACTGTATAGGGCTGAAACTTTGCATACTAACAGATCAATACCCATTCTGCCAGAATCTACCTAACTATGCAGTATCAATACCTAACTGTAACAACAGTTAGGTTGCTATTGATACTGCAATTTTGGAAAAAGTGCAATTGTGAACAAAGTATTTTTGACACAGAAAATATATTCACCACCCCAAAAGTGTTTTGCATGGAAATAAACTTGCTTTAAAATAAACCCTTTTTAAGAAGAATAAATGTGAAAAATTACTTGCAAACTAACATCTGTTCTATAATAAGCATTACTTAAAAGTAACAAAATTAAAATTTTCTTGTTTGTGGGTTTCAGATAGGGCTGAAAGGGTGAAAAATATATACATAATGTACTGTATCGCAAAAGGAACTATAATGTGCTGGTGTGATTGGCCAGGTACCCCACTACCTGAAAGCAGAAATGTACACTTCACATGTTATCATTGTTACCAACATGGACCCCTGTGGTCGTTTTTTTGTTTGTTTGTTTCTCTGTTTCTGTAATCAAATGTTGATGGTGCAAATCAAACAATATACTTGCTAATTGCTTGGCTGTTTGCATCTAGCACATAGCAGTATCAATGGATATGTTAGGTTGTTCATAGGGAGCACTATTGTGGTTTGTTCATGCACCCATAACTTTGTATATTCATTATGTGCTTTCCTGGCAGTTTGTATTTTAATGCATATAGTTGAAACCATCAACCATTTTATTGAATAATTTTCTAACTGCATTTGATGAAGTGTGTATCAGCATTGCATTTTGCTGTTTTAGCACCTAAGCCTAGTTTTAGATCAGATACTGATTGTAGCTGTGATTTGCTTAATCAGAATCTCTTTCACATTTAAATTAGAAGTACTACTCTGCCTCAGAAACATTGGATGGGAACAACCCAAAGGCAGTAATCCTAGCACTATCAGCATGAACATGGAATTCTGGCTTTTGACAGTTTATCACCTTCATAACAAAAAGCGTGTAGGAATGACAGGGTGGATCTCCATACAGCGCTTTTCATAGAATGTCATGTGACGTGTTAGTGTATTTATAGCATTGTGTATATTTCTATAATAGGGTGTGTGTGTGTGTGTGTGTGTGTGTGTGTGTGTACAAAATACTAAAATGCTGCTAGTTGCAGTTTCAGTAACTGTCACCCAGGCAGTTTTTCACCCACAGAGAGAGTGTTACCCCTTTTCCACCCAAGTAGATCCAGGGCCTAATTTTGAACTAGTGCTTTGACTTTTGACAGCCGAAGAACCGGTTCTTGGCCAGGTCAGCAGGTTTCAGATGGATACCAGTCAAGAACTGCTTATGTAAGGAGCTAAGGCAGGATTAACAAGACCAACAAAAACCTCATTGGGACATTACTTTTTTCCCCCCTTGTTTTACGGATAAACAAATACAATTTGGAATTTGTGAATTTATTTATTTTATCTTTTTTTCAATTCCCGCCAGTCTTAACTTGCCAAGTTTGCAATACATTTTTTTGAGCCAAGCCAGTCCTTTCGTAGCCCTCTCGTGGCAGCTATTTAAACTAGATTATGTACATTTGCGCATGTGTACTTGCCAGTCAGAAGTATCGACTTGTCTCAGTCACTGTTTTGAATCTTGCGATCTACACAGTGTGTGCGCAAACAAATGTCTGGCGCGCAAGACTATCTGAAGAGATGCCATCAACATGTGTGACAGAACTGGTCAGTACAGGATTTTTTTGAAAGTAGAGACCTCAGATTTGTTTCTACATGCAGACATTCTCCATTCTGAGCTGATGGCAGCACCATCAAAAGCTACCTGGGGGTCCATTCTCTTTTTATCCCACCCTCAGCGGCGGGGTGATGGGGGAGATGTATGAAAGTAATTTTAGGGCAATCCCCTTTTTGAATGTTATGTAAAATATTGTGACAGTATGCGTAACTCGCCTGTTTAAAGCAGTAGTTTCAACAGAATATACATAATAGGAAAAGAACTACATGCACGCCATCAGCTCAGGACTGACTACTGTATTAAAATGATTAAATATTTAAATTAAAGCACAGAGGTTTTTAAGTACAAGAAGGAGCAAAATAAAAAATATATGTTTTACCCTTTGTTGTAATTTATGTTGTGGCGTTAAAGAACCCACCAGGTGAATGACTGAAATGTTGATCATTAATGTCATTTTTCTAATCAATTTGATAAGCTAGAACAATAA
>JAOUQZ010000044.1:22712191-22722675 GCA_028564935.1 Neosilurus hyrtlii
GAACCCACCAGGTGAATGACTGAAATGTTGATCATTAATGTCATTTTTCTAATCAATTTGATAAGCTAGAACAATAAGGGCTGATTGAATTCTAGCGTTCAATATAATTATACTTTCCAGCACTGATAATTTTACAGCATTTAATTTAAACATATCTTACTCATTTAGTAAATTACTCTGAAACTGCAGTAGTCCAGACTTCTGCATTGCTTCTTCAACATTAGGGTCTAATTCTGCTTTCATCATTACCAGTTTCTTTTCACTGCATCCTTGTTTTCTTTAGTAGTTTCATTGGTTGTTAGGGACATTTCACAACAGGCCAGATTTTTTTCCTTTTAGTTTGTGTCTGTTGTTATCACTCTTTCTCCCTCTGGTCTGTTATTCTTACAGACTTTCCTGTATAGTTTATTATGCAGTTAATAAGTGCTCTTTTTCACATACCTATTTTTTTATTCCCTGTCCTTTTGAATAGAAATCACTGGAGAAGCAGACTAGTTTTGACCGACAGCTGGACTCTCTAACGGGCATGTTATCAGAAATGGAAACAAGAAGACCTTTCACCCCAAAGGTACAGGTCTAATACTTTCACTGTCCAGTTTTTAATCAGTCATTTTTGTAATATGCCATCCTTATTACAATGCAGTAAACACATATATTACAACAGCAGATTGATGTAACTAATACCTGATTCTTTTGTTTGCATGTTTGTGATCCAGGTGCCCAGTCAGCTATCATCAGTGCCTACCCCAAAGCCAGCTGCTCCTCCTCCTACAGCCCCCAAACCCTCCCTCTCTTTTCTTCCCCCACCTGAGCTGCAGGATCGCCCTCCACCTGCCCCCTGGGCAGAAGAGCTGCGAGCTCGTACCACACTGAGGCAGGGTGGCACAAACACAGCCTCTGCTCCAGCATCTGCTTCACCACTTGCTAAAGGACCTGCTGCTGCCCCAAAGACCACATTCACTCCCAGCCAACCTGCTTCTAATTTTAGCCCCAAACCTGGAATGAATGTGAGCTCTGCATCCCCACGAGGGGTTAACCTTGCTCCCAAAGTCACCTCTCACATCTCTTTCCCTCCACCACCTGCTGCACCACCAGGTCCTCCTCCACCTCCAGCAAGTGTCCCTGCCCCTGCCCCGGTTATCAGCAATACCAAATCCTCTCTCCCAGTCAATCAAGAGAAAACATTTCCTCCTCCAGCTTCTCCACAGTACAAACCAGCACCGGCCCCCACTTCCACAGCATCAGCAGCATATGGCAACACGACCGCCAGTCCAACCCCACCCAAGGTGAGTCTGTGTAGCAGTTAGTAGTGTAAAAAGTGAATTTTGACCTACTGTTTAAAAGCATGGGTGTTCGCGCTCGGATGGATAAATCAGTTTACGTCAGTTTAGAAATTGTTCCTTTGTGAACTTTTAACCAGAAACCAGTCGACCTCAGTATTGTCATGCTGAGATGTTTTCATAACCACACTCATTCAAAAACACATCTAATTAATCATTAAATTACTCACTTTATATTCTACTTTGTGTTTAACCATTCTTTTAAACCCTCTCTGCCTTTCTGAGCTTGCTTGCTTTCTTATAGCAAAGCTTCCTAGTGCGCCACCATGTTGAATTGGAGAGATTCAAAGAGAAACTTGCTGTAGGGCTGCAGTTGACACTACTACTGTGTACCCAATTTAGGGTGCTTATAGAGGGAACCAACTGAGATTTGGAAGCCACCCAAAAAAGGCTCCCTGGCATCTTGTTTTTATGACACACAGTAAGCTATGCCATTTGCCTGCGTCAGAGGCAAATTAAGTTAATAAGATTCAAAGGCTAAACACTTTGGGATGTCTGTTGTACATTTATTCATTTAGAAACATGTGCAACCCCGCAGTCCATTCCTGTGCAGGGCTCTAGTGATTGTCATCTTTGAGGCTATAATTCCTGACTTTTTCCAAGTCATTCACTAGTGTCTTAGCAATTGCTCTGCAATAATTAGTCACATCTCTAACTCGTTTTCTTTCAGTCTTTGAAATGTTTTGTTGCCAGGCTTCTTCTGTACTGTGTGGCTCTCTTTGAATTTCTTCATGATGCTTCTCACTTTGGTTCTTGACACTTGGAAACATGATGACTTCACTGATTGATAGTATCAACAATTCTTTTTCTCGTCTAAACCGATTTCTTTTGATTTTGGCATTATGATTTCTCAAGTAACGGCTCACACCCTTACTGAGGTTTTTAGACTATGCGTGTGTACATTTGGACAACCTTAGTTTTAATTTGATTTTACAAACCTTTAACATTACACATCTCATTACTCATACCAAGAACCAAAAATAACAAAGAAATACTGAAAATACTAATTTTTCATTAAAATTAAAAGGTGTCACAAATTTTATATTTTTGACTTTAGCATAGCATGAATGACCTTCAAACCATATGGAATGGTTGAGCAAGTGAAGAAAACAAAAAAATGTGAACACTACGCTTGAAAGGTTAAATGATGTAATCAAAGTAAAGGGTGGCCACACTAAATATTGACTTTTTTTCTCAAAAAGAGTGTTATTTTTATTACTGTATTTTGCTGTTTACTTATTCTCATCAATATGATCCAATACTACATGAAATAAATACTTGAATAGTAGTTGGTTTCTGATTTATCTTCATCTTGTTAAGTTGTATAAGTTTACTGTATTTTTTTTTATTTACTTAAATGATGGAGAAGATTTTTTTTTTTACTACTTTTTATTAGGAGCCCTTTTAGACAAAAGTGGTGGTGTATAAACTTCACTGTACACTACTGTATTCCAATATCCTGGGCTTGTGGGGGAAATTATAGTAAAGGAGCAGACTTGTTCAAAGGTCGTTTTATGACTTCCATTTGTTTTAAAACCTCATGAACTATTATTTATAGATATATATATAAAGTATTTTTCATAGCTTCAATTTGCATGTTCTAACAGGCATTAAGACCTCAGTGAATGAAAACCCTCATCGGTAATCTGCAAGCAGTGATTATGTTATGAATTAGTTTTGTTTTTTTTCTGAAGTACACATGATCTGAACAGATTCTTATCAGTTCCACCAACAAATGTGCTCTTATTTCTTCAGATTTCACAGCCAAAAAGCCCTGGAGCAGGTGCACCCCCTGCTGGTGTTCCTCTCTCAATGCGGGAAGTGGAAGAGTTAGAAAAGATGACCAAAGATTTCATTAAGGACATGGACAACCGTGCACCAGTCATCTGCTCTGCACCTACAGGTTGTCTCACTCTCTTACAGACATCCTGTTCATCTTCAAGTATTAATACAAATAGGAGATATTGGAGCATAGATGACAAATAGCTCACTTCACCTATATTTAAATACAGAGTGTGAAAGAGGAGAAATTTATTGCACTAATATGAGACCCAGTCTGGCAAAATGAGTCACAGTGACCAAAAATGAAAAATTGAGTTAGCCATACCATTTAAAAGAGGAGACTCTAGGCTTTAAAATGGTATGGCTAATTCAATTTTGAATTTTTGGTCACTGTGACTCATTTTGCCAGACTGGGTCACATATGGTTAAATTAATGTGGAGGCATTTCTGTACGTACCAAATATTCACAGGATTAATCTTTTTTGTTTGTCTTTTTTATGACCCTGCATGTGTGTACAGAGGTGTGTGGAAAGTGCGGAGAGGCTCTGTCCAGGTCTCAGCCTGCTGTCAGGGCGATGGACAAACTTTTCCACTCCCACTGTTTTTGCTGTGTGACGTGTCGGCGCCCCCTGCAGGGAATGCAGTTTTATGACCGTGATGGAACACCTGAGTGCGAGGAGTGTTATGTGGTGAGTCAGTACACTCGCCCTCGCATTAATTTTTTGCTGCAGGTGTGGGTGGGTGATCGAGCAAGACAATTTAGATATTTGATTTGAACAAAATATGTGATTGGTGCATGGTCAATAGCTTGCTACTTACATGTTCCTTCACTGTACACCTAGAAGGTTGTATAGTTTCATCTTGATCTGCAGGACTTTCTGTCTGTGGTCACACAACATTGAGTATGAAGTGCCCAATCTGTTTTTAAGACAGCATATGTACAGTGCCGGCCCAAAAAATAAGTTGCACGCTCTAATATTTTCATGGAGTGCAGTTATCCTTGATCACAGCATGTGATCTCATTTACATTTATGGCATTTGGCAGATGCCCTTATCCAGAGTGACTCGTTTTTATACAACTGAGCAATTGAGGGTTAAGGGCCTTGCCCAAAAGTGGCAGCTTGGTGTTACTGGGGCTTCAACAGTCAACCTTCGGATCCGAGCTTTAACCTCTGAGCCACTACTGACTCTAGTTGGTCAGGTCGAGCCTCAGCAACATTAATATGGCAATAAAATGAAGTCTGATTTGCTGAATGATTACTGATTGAGCAGGTTGTCACATCAATGGACTTTTTCTTTTCCGATGGCACATATATAAAATGGGGACTCAGATAATGAAAGAGTGGTTCAGGGAGCATGATGAATCCTTTTTTCACATATGTATTGGCACCCCAGAGTCCTGACCTTAACCCTATTGAAAGTTTTCGGGATGTGCTGGAGAAGACTTTATGGAGTGGTTAAATTTTTCCCTCATCAATTCAAGGCATCGGTGAGAAATTAACCCGACACTGGATGGAAATACAGTATAGTTTGTTGAAACAATGGCATAGAGATTACGTGCTGTAAACAAGGCTAAAGGCGGAACAACAACATATTACCACAGCAGTTTTTTTTTGGGCGGGCAGTGTATGTTGCATTTGTGGTAGTAAACTGATCCCTATTGTGAAATGAAAAAATAAATGGGGTCTGTATAGCTCCTAAATCACACAACAATTTTGAAAAGCTTGTTTAGGTCCATGGGGAATGTATGATTCTTTTCTGTTTATTTTTTTTCTAGAGCATACTAGAAACCATGCCTTTTAAATTTGTGCCAAATCATAGCGGACAGCTGAAATATTTTTGCTGTCTTCTCTGTGTGTTCAGAACTCTCTGGCAGTTTGTTCTCGTTGTGGGGAGCGGATCACAGATCGCGTGCTGAAAGCTGTGGGCCAGTGTTTCCATGCTCACTGTTTCCGCTGCACTGCCTGTAGCTGCACACTGGAGGGCTCTCCATTTATCACGGATGACAATAACAACCCCTACTGTGTGCCTGATTACCACCGGTGAGCCTCTGCACACATCCTGACAGAACATCCTGTTTTAAGTTCCTAAGTAGTTTTATTGTGCATTTCAGTAATTCAAGGATAATATGAAACATATTGAATATTTTTCTTCCTTCTGCTCTGGTGCTGATTTACAGACGATTTTCTCCTCTGTGTGTGAGCTGCAATGAGCCAATTGTTCCTGATCCTGGCAGTGAGGAAACCCTCAGAGTTGTAGCCTTGGAGAAGAACTTTCATCTTAAGTGTTACCGATGTGAGGTATGAAGACATTAATCTATATGAAAAAAAAAATTACCAAACCTGGCACCACACACACTTTAACAGTTTCTTGGACCCTTTTATTCACTTAACCACTGCTTCACATCACACACGTAAACAGTGCAAAATGGAAAAAGAGAATAATAAATACCAACATTCATTTTTATGTTTTTAATTCTATAATTAACATTAGACCCACATTTCAGAGCTGAAGGTAAGGTGATGAGGTCTGTCTGCATATTTACTCAAGTAAGATTAAAATATAATACCCATTCAGCAAGTGCCATTTGTTTGTTTATATATTTATTTTGTAAAGCTTTTTTTGATTCAATGTATTTGTACATAATGTTGAAATCTGACTTCAGTACATTCTTCTCTGGTTTTGGTGTACACTCGTGCTTCTCTTTTCGTTTCCAGGACTGTGCCCGCCCATTGTCTATAGAGGCGGACGATAATGGCTGTTATCCATTGGATGGGAGGATTCTATGCATGAAGTGCCACACAGTACGTGCCAAACAAGCCATGAAGTGATTGGTGGAGACTCCTGTCACTCATATTAAAAACCAAACCGAAAATCAAAGATTGACTCTGCTCTGATTCCAGGCGTTTGATGCATTGTTTTTTGTGAGTTTTGTAATTCCATCTCTTGCCACTATTTGTAATAGAGCCTTGTGTGGTGGTGTGTTTTTTTTTTTTTTTTTTTTTTTTTTTTTTTTTTTTTTTCTGTCCTTTCCATAGCTTTACTACTATCACAACACCATAACTTAATAATTATCGCAGCTCTGTTGCTTTTTTTAATGCATGTCCTTTAGAAAGACCCTTGTCACCTCTCTCCAGGTCATTTTTCTCGAACAGCTTCAGCATTGTTTACTGCTAAAAAGCACACCATCTCAGCATGCAGTTGCTTGAATACAGTGTTCTAACACATCATGTAGTTTAACAAAGGAGAATGGGCTTTTTAGGATGTGCAATGAGATCATGTAACTGTGAGTTTATTTCTACTTCAATTGCAACTCCTATCTAATGACTCCTAGCGTGCTTCGCACAGACAGAACAACAACACCCACAAAGCTTAGCATAGCTTCCTGAACAAAACCACTAAGGGTAAAAGGAATGTTAGTGTTGCTTATGAATACAAATATTAAATAAATATGAACTAGTGAGCATCAGAGCAAAAAACCTGCTTTAGAAAATTTGCTTTTCAAATAGACCTACAGCTGCATAGATGCATATGAAGGCTGGTAGGAGTTTATATGTGTTATATAATGTGTTAGTCTATGAACAAAGCTTTGTTTGTGTTTGTCTTGCATGCAACATTTATTCAACCAGACTGCATGATGAAAACATTTTTAAAAAGCACAAAAGTTCAAGACCAAGAGTTATTAATCTAATGTCAAGAATGATGGAGGGATGGAAATGTTGCGTAGTATTAAATGAGTGACACCTTAATGGGATTCCATTCCATGGCACAGTCATGTATATAATGATCGTCATCATCTGTCAACTAATACAATTACATAAGTAGTAGTCATACGAGATGTTTACCAATTAGAATTGTTAGCTGGTTGGCTGGTCAGATGTTTTTGGGAGCAAAACTGACTGATCACTCCCTCACTCACTACTTTTCAAGTTACGTAGTCATTAAGTACTATATATGGAGCAACAGAAAAGGAAATTCTGAACTGAAATCACCTTCAGATCTTTGAAATCAACGCTTATTTCTGAGTTTGTGCAGAAACTCATTAGAAAATTAAAATATTCCAAGTTTAACTGAATCCCCCAAAATATGGAAAAGTAGAAAAAAGTGATTCTTTGTATTAAATACACCACTTGATTTAAAGGTTGTTAAACCACATTTTCTTGTCATTTACACATATGGGAATGTATTATGATGTGATTTAAATGGCTATGTATTGTGGATTTATAGATGGTATTAAAATCAACTATCCTGAATAGATCAGTCCACTAAGAACTCAAATGACGAGCACAAATAGTGTACTATATTAGTGGATAGTGAACATATTTGGACATTGCTTTAGGTTGAAATACACTCCGAAGAATGACGAGTGTTTTGCACAAATCCTTAAAATTAATTATTAGTTTAAGTATTACTGCCAACTGTTGGCTCTTCTTCATGAGGCGATTAGGCTAATGTTCCCTTTGACTCTATATTGGCATAAACTGTAAATGTTTAGGGGGAAATCCGAAAACTAGATGAAAGGGTACACTACCTAAATGTATCTTATACTAACAACCTTCACACTTATAATTGTGTATTAACATTTAGAATTTAACAGGAATGTTTTGCTCAGAGTTGCACACGTGGATTAAAGGTGAAATGTCTCCCACTATATAATTATTTAAATGCCCACCCCATCCCACCCAAAATTTTGATTTCTTTTCACTTGCATTTTTTCAGTCATGCTATGTCAGTATCACCATAATACTACTGTTTACAGTATCTGATGGACATCCATATAGTGTAACTTTTTTCTTTTTATTCATTTAATACATATAAAGTATATACACAAGCGCTTTATTTTGCAGTTAAATTCCTTTGTAATATGTGAATGTGTGTATGTTTACGGTCCGAGTGTTTTTTTTGTTTGTTTGTTTGTTTGTTTGTTTTGCAATCAAACTCTCATTTGTACTGTATTATAAAATTAAAGAAGAAAAAATTTAGACATCTGACTTTCTGAGCATGTTTCTTAGAGAATGGAAGTTACAGAATGAGATTAAAATTTGAAGCCTTGATTTGAATTTGTCTTAGGTTTCTATTGAGCTTCATGCACTTCAGCGCAGGCAGTGATGCAGTAATAATTTTAACCAAAGGTCTGGTAACTTGATCAGTCCTTCAATGGAGGGATTTAATCCCATTCCTCCATACAGAACAGATTTATCTCTGGGCTGCTGATGGATTTATTCAAATGAACTGCTTGCTTCAAGTCCTTCCTCAACATTCTAATTTGATTCAAGTCAGGTATGTTAACCATTCTTTGGTAGAAAGCATAACCCACATGACCCACATCCTCTTGTGTTTCAGTTCACAGACAGATGTCCTGACATTTTCCTTTAGAATTCACTGTTCCATCAATGATGACAATCTGTCCTGGCCCAGATTCAGAAAACGGGCACAAATCATGATCCTACCACCACCATGGCTCACAAATGAGATAATGTTCTTCATTCATTCATTTGCTGAAGTCCTTAGTCATACTGAAGTCATGGCGATTCAGGAACCTATATCGGACCTATATCTGGGCGAAGGCGGTACATCCTCAACAGACTGGCAATCCATTGCAAGACTACACACACACACAGACGTAGGGGAAATTTTGAACAGCCAATTAGCCTAATGTGCATGGAGGAAACCGAAGGAAACCCACATAGCACAGGGAAAACATGCAAACTCCGTTCAGAAATGCCCTCACTAAACCCGGGACTCGAACCCAAGACATTGCTGTGAGGTGGATATGCTAACCACTGCGCTACCATGTCACCCTGAACTGTTTTCCTTCTTCAAATATAATATCATTTAAATCAAAAGTTCTATTTTGGTTTCATCCATCCACAAAACATTTTTCCAATATCCTTCTGTCTTGTCCATGTAATCTTTGGCAAACTGCAGGTGGGTGGCAGTGTTTGTTTTGGAGAGCATTGACATCCTTCTTGCAACCATGCTATGCACACCACTGTTGTTCAGTACCCTCCTGATGGTGAACGCAATAACATTAACAGTAGTCAGTGTGACAGAGTTCTTTAACTGCTTAGAAATTACAACATTTTCTTCAGCAATAAATTATTGAGTATAATATTTTTGTTTAATTGGGTTCTCTTTACCTACTTTTAGGACTTGTGTGAAAATCTGATGTTTTAGGTCATATATATGCAGAAATAAAGTTTTAAAGGGTTCATAAACTTTCAAGCTCCACTGTATGTTGGCATGTGACAGTTAAACGTGCTCTTTCCCACGTAGTGTGTGACATGGTGTCACGTCATAGATGTGTCTTCTCACCCTATCGGCCCACAGCAGCCAAACATATCACTGATAGCAGAGTGCTGGCGTGCGTGCATGCATGCCTTTGTCTGTGAGTGTGTGTTCATGTCTGTTTGGCTGTTCTAATACAGCATGACTAACTACAAGCATTTTTTTTCTTTTCTTTTTTTTAACTAATAAAAAAGAGTAAAAATAACTGAATCTGTTTTTTTTGTTTGTTTGTTTGTTTTTTTTGTTTTTTTTGGGGGGGGGGGGGGGGGGGGTTTCAGCTATTTGATCTATGTGAATATAAACGTGTCAGTCACATGCACAGTCACCGAGGGTTTACACAAACAGCCAAGTGCGCCAAGTGATACGCAGAATGTGTCAGAATGTGAATGTGGGAGGAGAAAGTGTGATGAATGACTGAACTGATGGAGTGTGAGATAAGAAAAAAAGGATGAACCTGTTAAGAGTAGGAGGGGGCTCAGATATGAGCAGGATGCTGATGCATAAGGAGTTTGAAAACAAATGAAAAGACTCAAGATGACTCCAAACTCATCAGTTCAACAGGTATGTTTATAAAGAAAATGATATTCCAGCCTTGTGACATTTCTACTGTGCTATCACTAATAGAGAAAAGGTTTTAGTTCAAATAGACTTTTATTTTCAGAAAATCGATAATTTTGCAGGCTAGTGTTTGTAGGCTAGTGTAAAAGGTGTTCACTTACTGAAATTTTTAAAGCAGCTTGAGATTTATAATCTGTCAGATGTTTTGTCAGTAAGTGTTTAAACGTGTTTTATTCCTCTTCTGTATCAGAAACATACCAGCAGTTACAGTTTTCACACTAATTAAAAATGTTGGTGTATGCTACAAACAAATATGAAACAAGCTTTTTGTTGTTAATATTTACATATTTTAAACATGGCAGAAACTGGTCAGATATTGAAGTTAATCAGCTGTGGAGCTAAACACTCATTTATTAGAGCTTAGTCTACACCTAGTACCTGGACTTTGTAGACCAACCCTACACGTGATCATTACATTCTACTTCAGCTAATTGTTGCAAACAAACAAACTGCACT
>JAOUQZ010000044.1:22762626-22787647 GCA_028564935.1 Neosilurus hyrtlii
ACACACACACACACACACACACACACACACACACACACACACACACACACACACACACACACACACACTATAAATCAAGTTCTGTGTGAGAGAACGAGTGCAAAGGAGGAGGAGAGAAAAGGATGCTCATAGCAGGTGCCAAATATTGAGAGAGACGAGCGCAAGAGAATCAGACGGAGAGTGAGGATGGAGCAGAGCTCTCTCTGAACATTCAGCACTGGTTTTCATACAGTCAGTCTCTGGTAAGTAACTCTTTTACAATTCTTTTGAAGGTAAAAAACAAAAACAAGATTGAAAAAAAGACAAAAATGATTATTAGACAGTTTGGTATTAATAGTTTAGTGGAGAAAAAAAATAGTAAATATTTTTTTCTCCACTAAAGAGTTTTCCAGAATTTCTTCAGTGTACTCCAACTAAAGATATTATCTTTAATATCTAATAAATTAATGCATTGGTTTATATTTATAGCTTTTTTGACACTACTGTATGTTATGCTACAGGTGTATCTGTTTACCGATGCCACATCAATGTAGCATTTTGAACTTACACACTACAACTCAATTACAAGCTATGAAACTGTATAAATCTTTCCTGTCTTTCGAATGTTTACAGTGTTTTTCAACAAAACTTTCCATTAACAAAAATCTATTCCATGTGATTGGTAGCTAAGAAGGCAACGTAGTAGTTACTACCAGCAACATTCATTAACAGGATTTCCTTATAAATACTTTCAAACTCTTAAATTTAAATGTTTCCTTGACTCTTTGATGATAAGCTGCTGTAACTACACATTTGAAATGCATTAAAATGTATTGTATTCCTTTAGGTTTGTAATAGTCTTTGTATTTGGGCTCGTGTGTCTCTGCTGCATGATGCTGTGCTCTGCTGTTCTGGCAGTGCTGCTCCTGCTGGCACCACTGAAACCCAGCCACAGCCGAAGCCTGCACAGTCCCGAACGGGCCATGCAGGTATACAGACTCACTTATCTCAGTTGATAATGCCTAACTATGAATGTTACTTATGCATGGTCATTTAAGGATTTAGAATAAGTCCACTGTTTATTTGTTCAGCAGTTTGATTCATAACATAAAAAGCTGTTTTATTCCTATTTCCTAATAAAGGTCATCGAGCAGTTCCTTGAGCGTTACAATGACCTATTGACCCTAGATGACCTGGACAATCTCACCAGTGACCAATCAGAAGAGCCAGTACAGGCTTTTAATTCTGGCATAAAAGTTGCAGAAAATCCCAAATGGATTGACATACCTGTGCAGAACGAAAACTCCTGGGTACGACTCCTCAAGGGAGCTCTGGCCAATCAAAAGCGAGCTTTGTCAGACCGATCTCGGAGGGGTTGGAACCGAGGTTGCTTTGGCCTGAAGCTAGACCGAATTGGATCTATGAGTGGCCTCGGCTGCTAATGACAGACAGAAGGACAGAGCAGTCTGAGGTCGCTTATAAGAGTCAAGTAGATGTTCCTTATAGTGACAGTCAACAGTCAGATTCTCTCATCTATATGGTAGTGTCGTCATACAGTTTCACTTTTCATTTCTCACAGATTTTGAGGTCATATGTTTTCATACTGTATTGTAAATTGTTTGTTATAAAGTGTCGTAACATTTTAGTGATTCTAGTTCTGTCTAAACTGTGATGGTAGAGGAGTGAAAATATGTTTCATGTACTTTTCTTTATGTGTCCTTAGATAATACAGAAAGATTGTATTAAATCATAGTGAATCATAGAACTATATTTCATACTAATATAGATTATATATTGGACTATCTATGAACAGTATATTAGATTGTTTTGAAAGACATGCATGTTCAAAACTAACACAGTTCATGTTTATGTTTGTGTATATTTGGCATGAATAAAAGGGTTAATATGTTAAGGCTCTGCATTGTTCCCTGTATTAATTTTTTTAAGCACCACTGGAAAGAGCACCGAAACCGTTTACATCGTAAACATGACCTGTCTTTGCTATTTCTACGTACCCACTGTAGTAAAAATTGAACTTTTTCTAACGCTGTTCATGCTCCTCTGCCTCCACATCAGTTTGACGATCTGTGCTCATGTATCTACCTTTTTCTGTCTTATTTTATGCTAATAATAATAATACACTTATTAGGGGATGCCAGTGAAAGCATCTTCTCCATTGAAAATGTGAGACAAATATAAAAATATTTTAGGGAAATGGGTAATATATTTTCCCCTGCAAAGCCACACTAATTCAGCCTTTAGTCCAACAAGACTGGAATTCAGACCGCATCATTCCATAATGAGCTGTTCATTCCATACTAATGTGCATTGGTGATGTATTTCACGGTACACATATTTTCAGTGCTGATATACTACCCACAAGCTCTGTGTTTCTCATTGGATACCACATGAGAAGGATTTCTTTTTTCATTTCTTGCCAGTAATTCTTTTTACTGTGCTTATTTATGTAGGCACAAGGATTATGGATGTATTCATCTCTGTTAAATCCTTTACATATCAGCACTAAATGTCAGTCAGGCTCAGTCCGGGTGTATGGCATCGACTGGATTCATTTTTTACTCTGTGTGTGTAAAGCTGCATTAAATAGCCAGTAACGTCACATTCCATATGCATAGCCTCAGAATGCCTGCTAGTTCTTCATATGTTTTGTGGGCTCATGTGAAGAGATTCTGGTGGAGTGTGAACTGACTAATAACTGCACCATGAAAAGATGTGGAAATCTTTCTTTTTTAAAATGTATTTACTTAGTGAAATATGTCATCAAAATAGGAAAGGATATTTTCACTGACTTCACCACATTTCTCAAATCTCAAAATTACCTTGTAAAATCCTAACAAGAGCAATGCAAAAACTTCTGCTATGATTTAAGATGACTTTTCACTCGATTTTTCCATTTTGTTGTTTAATGTTTGTAATCCGGACATGAAATTGAATATTTAACTGTGGAAAAAGCCACTTAACACTTCCATTACACCAATGCTATTTAAGCCAAAACCTATATGAGGACAACCTTCTCAGACTCTTAACTTAATAATGCTATTGCATTATTGTACATCTTCCTAAGGTGCAGAATTTTGATAGTAAACAATCATAATCACAAAGTAAGTTAAACAATGTACTAGTAAAAGAAGATAAAAAGCTTTGCAGTGATATCGAAATTTAGTTGTGCTCTACTAATTAGAACAATCACAGCATCTTGTAGCAGTTAAAAAGGTTTCATCTTTAAATGGATTTCTTGCTTTGAGGAAGACAGGATAAAACTGCTGTTGTTACTTTAATTAAGTCCATTAAATTAAAATTCCTGGAATGACTGGGTACAAGATTAGTGAAACACATTATAAAATAATTAAAAATGTATGTCGGTTAAAAAAAAAACCTTAATTCTCCAGGTTGATTTTAAACATAGACAGAAATTTAGTGCTTAGGAGGTTGATAATTTTGCATCTTGCTCTGTACATTGTGCTGTGCTGGGGTTACATTTCTAATTTCTTAAGCCTAGTAAATTAAATAAATAAATAGTTCTTTGAAAGCTTATGTGAAATTAAGTCCATATCATTTAAAACACAAGATCTTTGAGCTATTACCTAAATTTTCCATCATTCTTTTGATTAATATACTTAACCATTAGAAAGGTAGGAACAGCCTGTATCGTGTGATTTAAATCTTTCCTGTTCAATGCTTTAGAAATCGATATTTCACATTATTGAGAAGTCAGTGTTGTTTTTGTTACCATTAGGTGGCACAATTTCCAAATTTCCAAACCATTTTAAACCTGTGCGGTCTGCACAGGCTGCACTTTAACCACAGCAAGGCACTGAACTCTGAGCTCAAGTCCACATAATATAGATAACAAACACAAGGCTTCTGAAATAACAGTTAATCTGTAACACACTCAAATACACAGGCTAGACTGGAGAAATATTTAAAATGGGCAGGGCATAAGGAAAAACTTGGTTGTATGATCAGTGAAATAAACTTTAAAATGCAGCATGCTGCTAAAAGAGAAATTGGGTACACTTTTGTAATCTCATCTCACATATGCACTGAGTGGCTTAAATTTAAAGCATGTCTGATTTCACTGAACCCTTTTACTTCAGCTGTCAGTGAGCAAAGTGCCTGGTTCCAGACACTCCACTGGAGCAGATAACCGTATATATAAAGGGTGTGGGGTTGGCCTTTGGGTATTAGAATATTTTTAGCTTGCCCCTGGCCCCTCTCCAGCACATTCTGCATAGAAGAGGGAAGAGGGGGACCAAAACTCATACCAGTCCTAAGCCAATGCAAAGGTGATGCATGTAGTCATAAGGTGTATTTCCTTAACACTTGCTAGAAACTGATTAAAATTTGCACTGCTTTTTTTTTTTTTAATAGATCACTGTTCAAGCTGCAGTATGCCTACTATTTTTCAGAAGGGAAGATCTGTGTGAATTCAGTGGGCGTTCTTGAATTTACATATAAGCTTTTTAAATTATTCTGTGTCCTAGAGCTAAAATGCTAATGTTGCCATATGTAACCACATGCACAGTGTAAGATTATTGTCCTAGATGCAAATCAGCTGTGTAAAATATTGTGAGGTCACCAATATATGCGTAGGTGTGTGGTTGCCTCAAGTTCTAATCTCGTTCACTCAGACTTACTAAGTGCTTCACCAATGCATGAAAAAGTTTTCAAAGTGAAGATATAGAAAGACACATCTTACAGTGATCCACTCCTGCAACTCTGGAAATAATGATTGCTGCTAATGCCATAAATGCAAAGCTCTCTCAGTAAGGTAGCTAATCTACAGTCATTTCTTACTTACTTCACACTCATTTTTGTCAATTCTTTTGTATTATTAAAAATCAACAACTGCATTTAAAATCCTTATTATTGTGTTTTCTGCACAGTATTTTTCAGTCTGTTGAATGCTATCAAATTTAATACTCTCATTGAATTTGCTTGTGATTATTCGGATGAGTTAAAATTCTGATGAAGCACTTCAATGACCAGTGGCATTAAGTTAAGTGCAGTCTAAAACTTACTAGCTAGTCTCCTATTTAACACACCATACATGTTGAGTTTGGCCTTTTCCTGATATGTGACCTTAAGACCATTGAATGAAGCCAAAAGGCAGAAGGTTTACAGTGGAGGCCTTGTCAGCACAAACATGTGAGACAGCAACTTCAAACGACACATCATTGGACCTGTGGTAGAAATACAGTTCACTGCAGACAGACTACTGTCTCTGACTCATTACTTTAATTTAACTTTAGTGCATTGAATCAAAAATTATCCATGAAATTTATTTACATTTTTTTTTGTTCAGATAAAGGGTTTATCTGTCATTTTGTTCCATAAAGGACCCAGCATTAACACAAAACTGTACAAAAGATTTAATATGACATTTTATATTAGCACACATACAAACAACGGGATCGAATTTGCTTTGACTGTGAATAATTATTTTTCTGTAAATGATTCTCATATTCATAAATGCAGTGGACACATACAAGCCACTGCATGTTCACATGTAGGATACTCAGCAGGGCAGATCTCGCCGAGACAACAGCGTGAGCCTCTGCGTACACTCACAGGGTCGAGGGGCAGGGATGGAGACATGCGAGTGAAGAAGAGATGGCTGATTAAAAGTGAAGGGTCATGGTCTTTCTGGTAAATGTCACCCACTCATGAAGAGAGTGATTTGATCCCTAGCTCCAGCTCTCCTTCAGTGTCTGTCTGAGGCTTGTGAGAAGGTCAAAGTTAGACAAGCGAGCTCACCTCAAATTGCTCCCTCTGAAGACTGATCTGATGTGACCAGTCAAGAGTTGCTTCCTATTTAGATTCTTTAGATATTCCTTGGCATTCAGCAAAATGAATGCAGTTTGTTGGTGAATTTTTTTAATCTACTAATTATAATAATAATAAATTTTTTTAATATATATATATATATATATATATATATATATATCTTAATTTTATAATCTTCTAATAATTCATGATATATTTGATATGAATCAAATATATCATATCAAGTATATCATTAATTAGACCAAGATCATCCTCATTTGCTGAGATTTAAATTGGTCTCTGATCTTTTTTTAACATTACATGCACATCCCCACACTCCTTAACTAATGCATTATGGTGAGTAGGGTTTGGGTTCAGACATAATCCTGGACTCTGGTGGGGGCCAGGGCACTGGAGATGGGTATTTCAAGTCCATAGCGTGACCTTGACATTATTAAGGGGCGGGGCGATTGGAGTGTTAAGAATCAAGGGGCGCGGTTAACACCACCACGCCAGATATAAAGCCTGGGCAGTGATGGACTTTCTCCTCACTCACACCAGTGCAGAGACAGACAGAGGCCTCTCGCAGACGGTAACTACAGCGCCCTCATGCTCAGCAATAAGCCGGAAATACTCTTTTAACTGAACTGGACGCATTTTAAATTAGTTAAGGACCTAGTTAGTTTATTTGTGTTTACTTTTATTGAGCAAGTAAACAAACAGCCACCTGTTGTTGTTGTTTGTATTAGCAGTTAGCTAACAGTTACCATAGATATGTAAGTTTAATGAATATCCTTTTGAGTAATATTTTTTCCCGTTTATATGAAGCTAAAATTTGTTCTCCTGTGGTTTTTGTTGTTGTTAGTGAATATACCTCTTTTCTTTTGTGCTTCATGCTTTCTTAAAGCTCTGT
This sequence comes from Neosilurus hyrtlii, assembly GCA_028564935.1. NCBI lineage: Eukaryota > Metazoa > Chordata > Actinopteri > Siluriformes > Plotosidae > Neosilurus > Neosilurus hyrtlii. The sequence continues at coordinate 22,769,306 of JAOUQZ010000044.1, forward strand.
AGGTTTGTAATTTTGACCTCCATGGCTACTGTTGCTGCAGTGTATCAGTTCAGCTGAATTCCTCTTACCTGAGAGTCCCAACAGTTCACCAGACTCCTATTTTATACTCTATGTCCCTAATGTGGTGTCTTATCTTTCCTTTCAGAGGACAAGACCAAAGCAGACAAAATGGTTAAAGTTGGTATCAATGGGTAAGGACTTGTTGACTTGCTGTGTGTGTGTGTGGGCTTCATGCAGGCTACAAGAGGAAATAAAATCACCTGTCCCAAATACACCAGATAATGGGTTTAATTTTATTTGCCTTTTGAGATAATGGCTGTAGTTATGCTAAGTTGAGACTTTCTATGCTTTCTGTGCTGAGTACTATAGTTTTGGCTTGCTTGTATTATTTAGAAGCAACACTTCACTTATTTAACCTTGGCACCCTGCAAAAACTGAATCGCTGACGTGCCTGCTGTGTTGCATTAACGCTCCCCTTTAGTAGTTTATGGCATTTTAGTTCTCTAAAGTGACCTTTTGGACTTGTGGTGGTGGCTGTACTTCAGGTGACGCGGGGAACATGATTGCATTAGCAAGTGGCTTTTTTTTTAAATAAGCAATCTGTTTGCGGTGTGTGAATCATGCCGTCACTTTGACGTCAGGTATTGGCTAAACTTATCTTACTGCATGCAACCCCTCTTTTGTTTATTGAGGGACGATTTGCCTTTGAACCCTCTGAAAGCTGTGCCATGCTGAACGTGTAGATGTGCATGATCAACATGTAACAGGACTGCCTGAGGTGGCAGCTGTTCTGAGCTGAAACACAGCAAGCATAAGGTATGATGAGAAATGTGAGCCCTCCACATAGCTCAGAGGTCACTGCTTTCTTTTACAGTAGAGCCTGACCACCAAGGCACTCAAATTATCTTGATGTCCTTTTGGTGCTACTAGGTGCTAAAAGTATGTGTTTTTAAAAGTTGATTAACACTGTAGTGCCTGTGGCTTATTGCATGTGCAGTCTTCAGGTGGTTGTAGGCAGTTGATATGTGCTTTCTAGATCAACATGTGCTGCTTGTTTCTGTACAGTTTTTTTTTTTTTTTTTTTTAATTTATTTTATTATTTAATTTTAGTGTCAAACTGTAACTAACTGTGCAGCATGTTTCCCTCCTGCTCTGGAACAGGACTTTAATCTTTAGTTCAGGTTTTATCAGTTACTGCTTTCATGCAGTGTAATTCTCTAAAGTTATTTAAAGGATACATGTAGCCTATCTTATCACACCTGCTTATTGTTCACCAGCCTTTTGGTGAGTGACATGAACTACAAATGGGGTCTGTTCTTGTTCTGCTGGTCTGCAAACATGTTTTGCTTGGAAGTCTGTACTTGTTGATTATCCTCTGTTGCATGGGAATTAAAATCAATCTGATGGTTCGAAACCATGACAGTGCTATTGTCTGACTAATTCTGACCTTTAGTTAAGCTGTGGCATCTAGCATGTTGACCAAGTATGGGGTTTAAAGGCAAGCAGAGTGTGAGCTGGCCTGGGGGCTAATTTGGAAGCAAATGGTACAGTTGCTGTTGATGGACTACTTCTGCCATCTAGTGGCTAGTGTAAGAATTATGGTGTTCATGAGCTACTGCATTATAGTGATTGGGGAACCCATTGTAAAAACTGTTTAAAATGGCAACTGTGGTTACAATTATGTAAGCATAGTGTCCTTGACTGACTTATTTTACAAGTCCCTGGTGTCAGTTTTGTGGCTTCTTTGTAGATTTGTGTGGTACTTCAATTTTTGAAAGGAAGAGCTTAGCCTTTCTGAAAATGTCCTGTTCAAGTATTAATCAGTTTAGCTCTATTGTAGAGTTCACTCAGGGCAGTGGTGGCTTAGTGGCTAAGGCTCTGGTTTACTGGGTTGAAATGGTTTTTTTTTTTTTTTTTTTTTTTTTTTTTTTTGGGGGGGAGGGGGGGGGCTGCACTCTTGGGACCTTGAGCAAGGCCCTTGACCTTCAGTTGCTCAATTACTTGTATATTTAATAAATGCAAGTCACTCTTGATAAGGGTGTCTACCAAATGAAAAGGCTGGGCATATTCATCAGAGGTGGCACTCAGGTGAACACTCATGCAAATTTACTGTGCATGCTCTTGCTTTCTACTTTAAATGTGCAAGGCTCTTTCAGTTCCGTTGCCTTAGCAAAGCAAACCATGGTCTCCATAGTTGGGTGAGACTAGCAAAACTTGATTTATGGCTTCATTTCAGATTTGGCCGTATTGGTCGTCTGGTGACCCGTGCTGCCTTCCACTCCAAGAAGGTTGAGGTTGTGGCCATCAATGACCCATTTATTGATCTGGACTACATGGTGAGTTTGTGATAAGGTTGTAGGAGATAATGGTTTTTAAGTATTGCTTATGTAATCTATTTTTAAAGGAGTTTTTGTGTACTGTGTGACTTCCTCCTTGTCCTTAATCATGGACTGTCTCCTCAGGTATACATGTTCAAGTATGACTCCACTCATGGACCATTCAAGGGAGAGGTCAAGGCTGAGGGTGGCAAACTGGTCATTGATGGACATGTCATCACTGTTTTCAGCGAGTGAGGGTTTTTACTTTTTAGCATGCATGCAGATTTTTTCAGGCATGTCTACATCTTGCTCTTCATCATTCCAGGAGGGACCCAGCCAACATTAAGTGGGGTGATGCTGGTGCACAATATGTTGTGGAATCCACTGGTGTTTTTACCACCAATGAGAAGGCATCTGTAAGTAAACAATGTAATTTGAGCCTGTAAGTTGAATATCCAAATATTATTGTAATGTAGGCACATGGCCTCTGGGTAATCTATGTGCTTGTACCTTTCCTTAGGCTCACTTGAAAGGTGGTGCCAAGAGGGTTATCATCTCAGCCCCTAGCGCAGATGCCCCAATGTTTGTCATGGGTGTCAACCATGAGAAATATGAGAACTCCCTTAAAGTAGTCAGGTAAAGCTGCAGGTGAAGTAAGCATGGTATCTGTACATAAGTAACAAAGACTATCTGACTCAGATGCTGTTCCCTTTTCTCTGCACAGCAATGCCTCTTGCACAACCAACTGTCTGGCTCCTCTGGCCAAGGTCATCAATGATAACTTTGTTATCATTGAGGGTCTTATGGTAAGTGAATAAGCATTTCCCTCTGTACCAGAACAGTCATATGGAAACTTGTCTGTTTTGTACTGTTGCCCATTTTCTGCTTGATTCCTCTTAGAGCACTGTTCATGCCATCACAGCCACCCAGAAGACTGTTGATGGTCCTTCTGGCAAACTGTGGCGAGATGGCCGTGGTGCCAGCCAGAATATCATCCCAGCCTCTACTGGTGCGGCCAAGGCTGTTGGAAAAGTCATTCCTGAGCTTAATGGGTCAGTTCTGCTATGCAGACATTTCACTTCAAATTCAGGCCAGCACTGTTTGGCCTTTATGTTCTTTTGAAGGTGTAAATTTCTCAGTTCTGAAGGCAATTTTGCATGAGCCTAGAATCCTGTTTTTAATGTTACAAATAGGGTTTTTTTTTTCCCTTAACTTGACCCCAGGATAAAGTACATTACCATAGTAAAGCTGGCTGTACTCAACATTTAGCAGTTATTCAAATTTGTTCTCCAGTTTATCAAGAATTATAAATACTCGTTTTCTTTCAGCAAGCTGACTGGTATGGCTTTCCGTGTCCCAACTCCCAATGTGTCAGTTGTTGACTTGACTGTCCGTTTGGAAAAGCCTGTGAGTAAATCATGGCGCGTCTGCCTTTGACCCCACTAAGTTGTATCAAAGTTTGTCCTGGGGTTAACAGGAATGTTTTATTGCAGGCCAAGTATGATGAGATCAAGAAGGTGGTTAAGGCTGCTGCTGAGGGCCCCATGAAGGGTATTCTGGGGTACACGGAAGACCAGGTAGGTGCCACATGTTACTCTGAGTTTTTAGTGTTCTCAAACAAGTTTCTTGAAACCACACTTGGAATGCAAGCATGTATTGTGATGTAAAGGTAGAATGCAGAGATTTGTACTGAATAAGTCATACAGTCATATGTTGGTGTTTTAAGGCTCTGTAGTATTAAATGTGATTGTGGTTGCCAAGTAATGAGACATGACCAGCTACTTGCCAAATTATTCTTATTTAATGAAGGCAGTTTAATTGACTGTTTATTGGGAATGTAATTGGTCTGGATTCTTATAAAAAAAATTGAAGGGGATTTTTGTGTTGGCAGTTTGTTTATGGATAATTTGAGGTTCATATGGGAGGTCCACTTTGAAGGAACATTGCATATCCCCAGTATACAATCAGTGTTTAACATCACACTTGACCCTTTTCTCACAGGTGGTATCTACAGACTTCAATGGAGATTCTCGCTCCTCCATCTTTGATGCTGGTGCTGGAATTGCTCTGAATGATCACTTTGTCAAACTGGTAACATGGTAAGTACTGCTTTTGTGTTATATTATTTATTTATTTTTTTAAGTTTTCCTCCAATTAATGCATAATTTCTTTTACCTAGGTATGACAATGAGTTTGGCTACAGCAACCGTGTCTGTGATCTGATGGCCTACATGGCATCCAAGGAGTAAATGTCCCCAGTTTCACAACATGGTTCTTCTCCTGATAAACTGCTTAAAGTGTGATGCTTTAAGTTGTAGACCAATTTTTTTTATATGGAAAAGCCCTGTTCTGTTTGTGTGAGGTTAAAAAGGAATACTGAAGGCAATAGTCTGCAAAAAATTGAATAAAAGTCCTCTGTGAGAATTGACTTGTGGTGGTTAAAATCAAGTTTTATCAGTGCTGGCAGATTTGTTACATGTTAAGTATTGCCTATTTGGCCCAAAATGTCACTTGAATACCTGCTGGAAGTATTGCACCCTCTATTTTAAATGCTATTGCAAGTGTAGATTTCCCTAGTAGAGTGGTTTGAATTTAAAAACTTGCCTCCTCAGGCATTATGCTCTGACAAAGTTGAGCTTCTAATTAGATCCTGGTGTTAAACCTACTGGCAAACTCCTGTATATGTAGACATGATTTTACTTTACAGCTTCTGTAAGCACTCAACTGTAATGAACGAATTGCTCATGCAAAAGGTAATAACTTGCCAGAACCAAACACTCAAGGATTGAACACAATTTCCTGTGGCATGAAAATTGGCACGTCACAGTGCCTTCTGCTTCGCTCAATTTTAAGACTCACCCAGGGTTTTGCACTATACTACAGAAGTGAAGCAAACTAATGAACACTATTTTTGCATTTTAAAGCAGGTTACTGATGCTGTCTGCTCCAAGTGACCATGACAAGCTTTTTTTTTTTATTTTATTTTTTTAAATAACCCTATCTACATTTCATAATGCTTGTCCTACATATGAATGACAGTCTGATTTGGTATCTTGGGAGAAAACTGAGTGGATAATGCATGAATCAAAATATCATACTTTGTAGTGGAACAACTTTTTTTTTCCCCTCCCCCTTTGTACATACTGAAATTTCAACTTTGCATCCAAACACCTTTTTATGAAGCCAGTTTTATGTGCATGTGAAGTAGGTAGGCTACTAAGTGGAGTATACTCGGAGCTCTAACACCTTGGTTTCAAGCACAGATCATGAGACCACTCTTTAACATGGTGAAATGTAGATATAAACTCAATCATGTTTGAGATTACTGTATACTGAATTTTAATTGTGCAAACACCCTTATGGAGTGGGTTTTGTGTGTCCATGTATGTAGTGCTAAATACATATGGTCAAAATACTCCATTAGCTACAGTGTTGATGGTGGTTCTCCAAGTAAACAGCTCACCTGACCAGTCTCAGCGTTCAATTAAATTTTTTTTTGTTTAGCACATTTTACAACTGACATTGTCACAAAGCAGCATTAAATAGTAAAAGTAATTTGTTCTTGTGTAGTGTCTATACAATTGTACACCTCAGGTTTAGTGGCTGTAGCTAAATTGAATAGTCTCCTGTGTTCCATCTGGAGTACTATTCAGCGACATCCACCTCACCATAGGTGCCTAATTGTTAACTACAAGATGGCAGAACAATCAGGTTGTCAAATTATGTGGCGGTCTCTAACAATTACTGAAGAGAGGCTTTTGGGGGGGGGAACTTGTGCAAAAGGTTTCTTTTATTTGACATTCAGGCATTATTGGTGTGCGTGTGTGTGTGTGTATGTGTATATATATAGTAGATATTCACATAGTCTTGTGGTTTCCACTGAGCAATTGGGGCTGAAGTACATTGCTTAGGGCATAACAGTCCCATGTCTAAATATTTGGTGTAAGAATGGAATGTTCAAACCTTTCTAAACATGCCCCAAAATTCTTTAGCATGTGTAACAAGATATGCCGCACCACTGTCTCCTATGGCTTTTGAACACTAAGTCACTACTATATTACTGCATTTTTAGATTCTATGTATATACTGTTAGATTTTAAATGCTGTATCAGTGATATTACTGTTTCTTTATTCTTTTTATACTGTATTGTTTAATGTGGTGTTTCACATTCACATATAGGGGCAATTTGGAACAGCCAATTGGCCTAATGTGCAGCCAGATGGTTAGAGAAGCAGGTTTGGGACTGAAAGGTCGCTGGTTCGATTCCCGAAGCAGGAGGAAAAATGTGTGGCAGTGGGGGAGTGAGCTCTACCTTCCCTTTGTCCACCTTCATGGCTGAAGTGCCCTTGAGCAAGGCACCTAACCACCAACTGCTCTCCAGGCGACACAATGTGTGTGTGGCAGCCCACTGCTGAGTGTGTGTGCTGACTTTGGATGGGTTAAATGCAGAGAAAATGATTTCCCTTGTGGGATTAATCCTGAAAATATATCAGAATCAAAAATTTTTTAAAAATCTAAATCCACATAAGCATAGGGAAACATGCAAACTCCAAACAGAAATGGCTGAGCCCAGGACTCAAACCCAGGACCTGCTTGCTGTGAGGTGGACGTGCTAACCACTTCACCACCATGCCACTCTTCAGGTTGGGAAAATTACATTTCTTCCATGATGATAAGAAAGAGCTTTTAAGGAATTACTAAAAATGATACTTTATTTGTTAAAATTGGACGCGCTGAGTGACTTTGAATGGAAGTGATTGTAATGAAAATCACTGCAATTAAGAGACAAGTTTTTGTGACGTGGTAGATAAGAAGGTTTTGGAAAGACACATACAAAAACATGAATAAAAAAAAAAAAAAAAAAAAACATCCTAAAATTAGCAAGGATCATAATAATCAGCTACACAGGAGTTCTGCTTGGATGTGCGTTGTGACGTCATTTTATGCCACTTTGTGAATTAGACATGTCTTGCGGGAAAAATAAAAAAATAAAATAAAATTACGTTTGCATGAGTAAGTGCAGCTCAGTGTCTCATAGAATACAATTAATTGCTGTAACACTGGACAACTACTCTTTTATTTTAGGGCGGATTAGCCTAAAACGTACTGCAAACGTGCATACATTAGACTAATTATCTCTGTTACTCGCAAAAAAAGCTCACACAAACAAGTATATCAATAGATAAATAAATAAACAAACAAAACAAACGTATACCTGAATAATAAAATAAATAAATACGAAAGATTGCGAACCACAGCAGCGTCAGTATATGGTTTACCGTAAGTACACTTGTTAAGCGATTTCCGCGTTTCCATATTCAAACTAGATTTCTTTTTGAATCTCAACAGATAATTTTAACGCATAGTGCTGACGATAGCTACTAACAAAAAATTATGCTGTTTAAAAATGATCAAGTTGTTTGGTATATTAACTGATAACAATTATGTGACAAAAAAAGCTTCGGCCTCTTCTATGTGTATTACGGTAGCCCCGGCTGTAAGTCCCCTGCATTACCATTGTGGTTTAGATGTAACTGTTCAGTGCGAGACAGAAAAGCCGGGCGGAGCGACATATCTAGTGTTTACTTTGATTTGTTTTTCGTTTCAATCTCCTCAGCCAGTCCTTGTCTGTACGGTAATTTTATTCTGGAGTGTGTTATCGTTGTTCACAGCTCCAGTCGTATTCCATTCAACAAGCGGTTGTTTTTTTATTATATCATGTTTTAGTCATTAATCGTGCAGTCGGTGATCTTAGTCATTCTAGTCGTAGGTATCCGTCCAACCGTTGTTGCTTTTGCTCCATCAAGTGCTGACCAGCCGCCGTTCATGCCCGATCTGCAGCGCTTCAGCTTCCCGTGTAGTATGAACCCTCTGCTGGGCCAGACTTTTCCTCCTGCTCATCCGCAGAGCTCCGAAATGCTCAGCCATCCCGACTCCCCCTCCACCGTGCTCCCGGAGGCTCTTCTGACGGCCCCCCACTCCTCCATCCTCCACCTGGGGGAGCAGCCCGGTCTGATCGTGGACGGTGTTTCCCAAAGCGGGTTAGTTTATCTGCCCATGGCTGCGTCTCTGCACCGGGCTGTGCCGCCTCCCCCTGCGGCTATGGCCTTACGCAACGACCTGGGCTCCAACATCAGCGTCCTGAAGACCCTCAATCTGCGTTTCCGCTGCTTTCTGGCTAAAGTGCACGAGCTGGAGAGGCGAAACAAAATCCTGGAGAAGCAGCTGCAGCAGGTGCTGGAGAGCAACGAGCTGGCTTGCGCTGACAGTAAGGACTCCGGCGTGCAGACCGGGCCCATCGCCCTGCAGCCTCAAAACACCAACAATTCCGCCAAGAGACCGACTTCCTTATTCACACCTTCCCTCACCACCGTGCTTAAACTCGAGCCTGACGATAAAAGCCAGGCTGCGGGTTATGATCCGAGTTCCGACCCGGCCGTGAGCTCGTGCGCACCCAGCAAAGCAGCCGCGGCGAACACCAACAACTCCAACAACGCACCTAACATGAGCGGTGCTGCAGCCAGAACCGCTCCGAACCCGTCCACCCGCTTTCTGCCCGGCACCATCTGGTCGTATAGCCCTAGCCGGAAGTGGCCCCCGAACTCGGAACCGCGGACGATCACGAGCCCAGGAGTGTCCTGGGTACATCCGGACGGAGTCGGAGTGCAGATCGACACCATCACCCCGGAAATCAGAGCCCTGTACAACGTGCTGGCCAAAGTAAAACGGGAGAGGGACGAATACAAGCGCAGGTGAAGCTGATTTGGACTTTGTTTGATAATATGCATGTGTTTATTTGCAGTTTGCACCCACACAGAAATATCCCACCCAACCACACAGTGTGTTTATGTGCGATGCTTGTGCTGTGCCCCTCCTGAGTCACTAAACACTGCAGAGTCCAGGGCAGCAATGAGATCAGCAGAAACCACAGACGCGCTGTCCCAGACTGCAGCTCAAATAACTGTCCGTTTCACACAAGAGTAGTGCACTAGAGAGGGAGTGAAATAGGCCACATTGCTTGTCCGGCGTGGAGTGATTTGAGACGGTGTCTGAGACGGGAGCTGTCCATGCTCCTGGTGCTGACGAAGAATCCATCTGTCTAAAATTCCACATTTCCCACTTGGAAAGTAAACAAGCTGAGCACAGGGTTAGTGAAAAGGCCAGGCGGCCCAGTGTGTACGGACTCCTCTGTCTGTCTATGATGTTGAAATTTGTTCTGCAATCAGAGCATGCTGTGTCTCGTGAATCTTTAATTGTGAAAACGCCCTCGCATAAATCATCCCTCTTGCACTCCAGCCCAATTTAAATCAGTGGTGGCACACCAGGGTTATTAAACCGAGCCTCAGGGTATTTTGTTTTCACGCATACATGCGACTGCTAGCACTAATATCCTCAGAATAGTTGCCTGTTCGTTTCCTGTTTAACAAAAACTCCTCCTGCACCAGGATGCATGTAGAGGGGATTTTGAGGGGCAGTGTGGTTCTGAGGATTGAGTCATACTTCACACTTCAAACACTAAAATACCACACAAAGAATATTACATTCCTGACTCTCATGACCGCATATGTTTCTATTAGTTTTAATTAATTTGCTGCTTATTATGCTTTCAGATGACTGAGTAACTAATAGAAACATGAAAAGGGTTGTCAGAATATTTTTACTATAGATTACAGATTCTAAAACAAGCTTTGTAAATAAATACAGCCTTTTTACTGTGGGCTTCCCAAATTGTAAGATTGTAAGGAGTGTCATTTTATGTTTAAGAAATGCTCGTAAGACACACACACACACGCACAAACAAAAACAACAAAATCATATATTCCAGATAAAATCATTCGTTCATTCATTTTCTTAGCCACTTAAACCTAATTTAAGGTTGCGGGGAGGGTGCTGCCCATCTGATGTTTTAGGGGTATTTTGATGAGTCACATTATAAATCATGATCCAGTAAATATAAGATATTCTTGTAAAATTAATGCAGGTCAAATATTAGTAGTGCAAAGCACATCACACTCACAACAGCTAGTAATGTAATTGCACTAGGGTGTATTGTATTGTTTGCACTTTGTAATCCCTACTGAGTGATTTGTCTAAGCTTGACAAAACAGAGAAGAATTTAGGACAAGAATATTATCAGTCAAAGACATCAAAGTGTGGTTGAATGCAGCTGTTAAGTCCTTTTATTATTATTATTGATTTATAGCTCACTGCTGCAGGAAAACGTAAGTCTACTGCCCTGGCATGTCCCCCTGGCTCAGTTTCTTTTCCGCAGTCATACAATAACAGCTTTATTTAAGGATGGAAAGTCATTCAGATCACCATCTGTCCCCTGACTCATGGTTTGTGGCACACGAAGACGTATCTAAATTTAACTTGGGAGTTTTACGCTCCCATGTATGTCCCTGCAGTTCTGTTTTAGCATGAAGGCTCAATGGGATTTAGTCATGCTAAGTCATTACAGGATTATTTATTCACACAATCAGCCAGCCTTTCACTCACACTTTCATTCCTGTCCTCTTGCCCCTGTCTCGGTGCTTCATGCTGCATCTGCAATGCAGTTCACAAGCTGGCACTGATAGAGTGCACATATTCTTCGTCCTTTCTCCTTATCTCTCTCTCTCTCTCTCTCTCTCTCGTAAACTATTTTTTAAACACACATTTCTGCTTTCATCAACCATTCAGTAATTGCATGTTGGTACCTCAGAAGTGCTTGTAATGTTTGCTGTTAGTCTATTTTTGCAGTCCACAGAGGAGGGTTTACTAAGCTCAGAAAAAACTGCAGTGTGCTGCATTTCAAAGAGCCCTTACCTAAGAGAAGGAGAATGATAGTGAGAGAGAGAGAGAGAGATGGTGGTTCTGTTCTACTGCACACTAGTACGATGTATGCTTTCCAGACACTGTAATGAATCAGTAGAAGTGTGTAAACTATTAAGTCATCATTTACACCACACACACTTCAATCTATAAGGTGGATAGAAGGCATAGAACCAGTTGTGCTAGCAATGACAATCTTGATTCAATCTTCTCTGATCTTTGTTTTTAAGATGGGAGGAGGAATACACCATGAGAGTGGAACTTCAACAGAAGGTCACAGATTTACAAGAGGTGAAAACATTTAATATCTGTATAATCCAGTATTATTGTTCTCTTTTTATTCCATTTTTTCTTTCCCTTTATCATTTTACTCTTTTAATCCTTGTTTTTTTTAATTAAGTTTTGAAAATTTGTTTACTTTATTTGGGGTTGGTCATCTGGAAAGCTAGCAAGATTTAACCGCCAACCCTCTTTCCACATAGATTAGCTAGTTAGAACCCCCCCCACACACACACGGACAAACATTCTAAAAAGCAAACAAAAACTCACCTCTCCAGCAGAAAAATAGCAACCATGGCGTCATTTTTAGAACTTTCAACTCCCACATTTGGCATCATTGCCAACAATTGGAAAGTGATACCAATGTTTGTCCTCTTGCTTTATCCTAAATGTTGTTTTTTTTTTTTGTCACAGCCTTTTCTGCATCTGGTTGCTCTTGTTTTCCTGTTTAACAAAACAACTACATTTTTAAGCTAAGTTTCTCCAGCAGCAACAGCAGTGGTGACGCGCTCTGATTGCATATTTGTGTATAGTATGGTCACGTGCGAGCAGGGAGACCATACTCTGTCTGAAATCACTTACTGCTCACTGTATAGTACACTATATGTTCTATAGGGGCAGTGGTGGCTCAGTGCTTAAGGCAATGGGTTACTGATACGAAGGTTGGGGATTCAATTCCTGTTCCCACCACTGTTGGGCTCTTAACCCCCAATTGCTCTGTTGTATAAAAAAAAAAGATAATTGTAAGTTGCTCTGGGTAAGAGTGTCTGTCAGTGTTCTTTACGAAAATCAGAAATGGTTCTTTTACATGCCTCTCACCACAGACAGTGAGAGACATGGCTGCACTGGGGGTACAGCACTGACAACCTGGTGAAAGTGGGGCTTGAACCCCTGACCTTGGGATCAGTAATCCAGCACCCTACCAATGGGCCACCACTGCTCCACCATTTCACCCAGTTTCAACCAATCACAAACAGTTTGTGTAGACAGCTATAAGTTAATCAACCCCAGCTTTAAACCTAGTCTAAAGAAAAATTCCCAGTAGGCTCTTGGGATATAATGTTATTTTAAACAGTGTCAGCTGGCACAGTGGCTCAGTAGTTAAACAGTACAAAAGGTTCTGGGTTTGAATCTGATGGCTGACTAATGCCAGTGCGTTTCTGTGTTTAGTTTGCATGTTCTCCCTCTACTTGCATGAGTTTCCTCTGACTAGTCTGGTTTCCTCCTACAGTCCAATGACGTGTTCATTAGGTCAAATGGTTACTTTAAATTGTCCACAGTTTTGAAGGTAAGTGTGAATGTCTGTCTCTCTTTTTGACTCTTGACTGGAAACTTATCCAGAGTGTATCCTGCCTCACCGAGTGTCAGTGGAGATTGGTTTCAGCTCACACATGATCCAAAATGAAGAAACAGTATTAAATTAAATAAATTAACAGAGCCTTCATTCAAATATACATTGCTTTTTAATTACATGGACTTTTTTTAAAAAATATTAGATTTGTGTAGATATTTACGTGCTTCACTGCAAAGCACCCAGCTCTTACAAAACATATGTGTGTACTATGGAGAGCTTTTGGTATGTGTGTGCATTGAAATCCACCCCAGTGATAAGGCATGTTAAAGGAAAATGTTGGATTGTTTTACTGGAATACCATTTTTCCATCTGTTATGTTCCAATATACCAGTAATCAGTCTAGTATTGAGTTGTAATATAACTAAAAACCACAAAATTGCAATGTACCGAAACCCTATGTGGAGCAAACAACTGGGTCAGTGTAAACCACTTGTATTCACCACTGAAATTTAAGTGTTTTTTTGTTGTTGTTGTTGGAAGAAATCTCAGTCACTGATTTGGGAAGAAATAAGGATTTAACCTAAAATATATTAGATGTCCAGGGACACTGTAGTTATGAAGTATAAAATTTCACAGTTGGATTTGGGTTTTTAAGTTTTAAACAACATATTCTGGTTTTTGGTAGCGGAGCCTGTGGTTCACACATGCTGTCATCACAGCGATGAAAAATCAAGTTGACCCTATTCTCTAAGAACCAGCTTCACTAGTATTTATTAAGCTTTATTGTTTAATGTTTTTGTATGTGGTAAACTGTACATCTGCACATTGTAATTTTGATGCAAAGAATGTGATCTAGACCCTTTTTAAATTCTTTGAAAATCCACAATACATTTTGAATAATTATGGACACCCACCATTTGTATTATGGTTAGGAAAAAAAGATTTCAGATTTCGACATTTAGAAATTAGAACTAAAAACAGTTTTATTACAGAGATTCATCAGTGTTTTGAGGAAATCTGTTGGCAGTTGGATAAGATTCACTTTATGTAAATGTTTATGTATGTTAAATTTAGTTTTGACTAGAACAAACTGAGTTCTAGTTATCTTGAATTACAAATTTTACTGGTAAGACTGTGACTGCGGATATCTCGAAACATCATTGTGACTGGTAAGGGTAAAGTTTTGACTAGGAGAAATGCTGATATCTAAAATATAATTTCTAATAGACATGCAGTTTGATAAAATGTAAAAATGGGATGTCATAGTGGTCATTAATATTAGAGAGTTAATTATAGGAAATAAATGCTTATAAGGAAGCAGGCAGAGTGAAGTTTGGACAAATGGTTGGCAGAAATTGTGACCTCACCTCACCCAATTTTCCTGTCTTTAGCATGAAAGTGCAAAAGAACCATCAACCACACCCTTGCTATTTAGTTCTAGTTTCCACTTGAGGTGGCTCAAACATCTGAGGAGAACACCTCCTGAACATCTCCCTGGTGTGGTGTTTCAGGCATGTCCAACTGGGAAGAGATCCCTCGGTCAATCCAGAACACGCTGGAGGGACTGTGTCTCTCGGTTGTTCTGGGAACGCCTTGTTGTCCTCCCTGGAAGAGTGGGAGGAAGTGGCTGGGGAGAGGGACGTCTGGACCTCACTGCTTAGGCTGCTGCCCCTGGGACTCGATCCCGGATCAAGCGGAAGTAGATGAAGATGATGATGATAACTCTAATATTTTGTTGGATCTCCTTTAGCCTTGAATACAGCTCATAATCTCCATGGCATTGTTGCTCCAGTTGGTCAGGTTGAGGCTCAGCAACATTATGTGGCAATACAACGAAGTCAGCTGATGACCTGAATGTACTGAAATAGCAGGTTATCCCATCAATGGACTTTTTCTTCCCTGATTTTCTTCCCTGATGATATCTGCACAGATATAAAATTGGGGCTCAAATAATGGAATAGTGGTTCAGGGAGCATGAGGAATCATTTTCACATATGAACTGGCACCACAGAGTCCTGACCTTAACCCTGTGGAAAATCTGTGGGGTGTGCTGGAGAAGACTTTATGGAGTGGTTCGATTTTCCTTTTTGGGGGCCAGGCAGTGTACTGTACATGAGATAGGATACGATCAAGAAAGAATATTATGGCGTGGTGTTTATATCTCAACCTGACAACCTTTGGGATTATCATATTGAATTCCATTCAGTACACTCACTGAGAGATAAACATGTGAAAGCTAGAAATAAGAGTTTCAGGGTGCCGTTCATTTGTTTTCCTTTTATCTACAATATTTCACAGTCTGTATCATGAAAGCTGTATTACCCAATAGTCCTCAGGGATCAAATGTATGATGCAGCCCGGGTATGTTTGGTTAACAGATTAACCCTGGTACTAAATCACACCAATTCTCCACTGAAAAATGTCCTTCTAAAATTTTTATTTGGGGAAAAACAACAAAACTTTTCAGCACATGGACTGTATTTGCAATTTGATCTCTTTACATAATGGGTTTATTAAATCCTTTTTTTTAAGCATTTTTACATTAAATTATTAGTATAATTTGAGTTTCCTTCACTTCATTTCATCTCACTTTTATTCAGCAGTGCTCTCATGTTCTGCACCAGGTGTGTTAGTGTTTGGTTTCCTCTGTTCTGATAGCCTCTGAAGTCGATCTGTTTAAGCCTGCTTCAGCTGTTGACGAATATATTAGGTATGTGGGCATGTTGACTTGTCCTGGCTCCATTCTGTGACCATTCCTGTCCTATTTATAGAGACACACTATCACTGCCTGAAAAATCTGAAAACACACTGTGTGCCTAATTCTCAATACTTAATCTGTACATTAATCTATGCTTTCCAATTGTGTGTGTGTGTGTGTGTGTGTAGGACCTGCAGGAGAGTGAGGTGTGTCAGGACGAGCTAGCCTTGAGGGTGGAGCAGCTGAAGGCAGAACTTGTCCTGTTCAAGGGTCTCATGAGCAATGTGAGTGCAATTCATAAACATGTACACACTTGCTCACCTATTTACTTAGTGTTATCTTTCATGGCACATGGTGCAGAGAGCTTTCTCCTTGTCCCAGACAATTTGTTTGTCTTTCCCCTAAGTTTTGGGGTAAAGCTTTTTAATATCTACGCCCAGGGTGAGATTCACAGGGCAGAAATGTACCTAGAAGCCTAAAAATAACAAGATCTTTGAATTTTTTTTTCACTGAAGTAAATTATATCATTTTACTGCTTCCTGGATTTCATGAATATTTGCTGAATGAGCACAATGTTATAGTCGGAGCAAGCATTTCATTATTGCTTTATACGGACTACATTTGCTGTAATGTAATAACAAGCCTGTATCCTCTATCATACACAAACTCACACAGAACCTAAGCGAGCTGGACAGTAAGATCCAGGAGAAGGCTATGAAGGTGGATATGGATATCTGCAGACGCATTGATATCACAGCTCGTCTTTGTGACCTGGCACAACAGAGGAACTGTGAGGATCCCATCAAGAGCTTCCAGGTCTGCTAATTAACACAGCTCTTCTCTGTTCTGTCAGATATGTTCTACTGCTTTATCATTCATGTGGATTTGTTTTAAGAGACTCATGATGGTCTTTCCTGACCTGCCCTGCTTTTCTCGGCTCCTGCCGCAGTGCTGGAATGCTTTTCTGCTGATGTTTCAGTTTTGAAGGCGATGTGTGCTGAATTATGGGCCGACTGTAGAGCAGGTCAATGCCATTACCGTTTTTCAACCAGAGCTCATCCTCTGGTTTCACCTAATGCTTAAAGCGTTTTTACATTCTGTATTTACATTTATGGCATTTGGCAGATGCCGTTATCCAGAGCGACTTAGATTTTTATTTCATTTGTACAACTGAGCATTGAAGGATAAGGGTCTTATTCATGAGCCCAACAGTGACAGCTTGGGCTTGAATCCCCAGTTTTGTGTTCCTTCTCTTTCAGGTTGTCAGTCCACAGTCTTCCATTAGCTGTCGTCCACGAAAACAGACAATCCAGCCTGCTTATGGCAGTGAAACTGATGAACCACCTAGCACCTCAGAAAGTGATGGAGGTGGAATGAAAGAGGAAAATGCAGGCACCACCTCAGCAACTCAGATCAATGAGGAGATGCAGAGGATGCTGTGTCAGTTGTAAGTTTGTATACTAATGTACGTCAACATTTTTTGCTGGTTCAGGAGCCATGACTTATGTAAATGTCCACATTCCCAGCAGTATAGACTTTGGGTAGTTGGTTTAAATATCTATCTGATGATTCACTTGTATTGCTGTAAATGCTGCTGTAGTTTAAACAGATGTAATAGTTGAAGTAAAGGACTCATTTAAAAGCATCTCTTCGCACAATATCTCAGGTTAATTTTTTCCCCCTCAAGTCAGCATTTGGTAAAGTGTCATAAATAAAAAATATATTTCTAATTTGGCCTTACATATTTATTGGGTACAAAAATTTGTACACGAGTTTAATGCACCTCATGCATTTGTGTGTCACTAAGAAAAGTGTTACAAATAGTAAAATAAGAATATCAGGTGAGCTGTGTCCTCAAATGACTGTAAGCTGCAGCATGCCAACAACAACCCTGTGACCAGAGACAGCTCATCTGCAGCTGCTATGCCATTTGTATTAACCTTTTGCTGGTCCTAACAAAAGAATAGCCAAATACAAGGTGTGCAGTGCCAAAACATAGATCAGTTAGTTGGGAATGTGAAAGGCAAGTTAACATTAGTTTATTTATTAATTTAGTTTCCACTATTAAAGGTTAGCTTGTTACTAGCTTTTTAGCTAAGGGAGGTAAACCTGATTAGATTGGCTTTTTTCTGAATAGTTCAAAAAGGTCAGTGCTGGTTTGCATGATTAGCTTGCAGTACATGTGTTGAAGTTGTCAGATATATGCACTGCAGTGTTCCAAGCAGACTGAAATGCAGCAGATGATAGAATGCTAATTACGATCCTAAGAAACTTGGCTAGGACTTGAGACATTACTTGGATTTGGAAAAAAGGTTCTGGGCATGTTCTTTCTCTGTGTGTGTGGGCTTCTTTTTTCTGCTTTGCTCCCACAGTCAAAAAAACTGACAGCAGGTGGATTAGCCAAGTTAAATTGCCCCTAGGTGTGAATGAGTGTGCGAATGAACTGGCTTCCCACCTTGGGTGCTTTTCCTTGTCACACCCTGTGTTCCTGGAACAGGCCCTGGCTCCACTGAAACCAGAATGTTTAACTACCCACTTGTTAGTGTTTATAGCTTATCTTTGATTATACATACAAATTCACATAGCCAGCATTTCTTAACAGTACCAGTGAAGTCCTATGAATGCAGTAATGTTTCTCTCTCAACTTTTTTGTATTACTTCTGGGAACATCAGTTAAAGTGTGTATTCTTCATTAAATCCTGTTGGATTGTAGTTCAGACATCAGTAAAGCGTAGCTGAATGTGCTTGGAGAAGTGATGAAGGCTCACCTCTTTTTATGCAACCTTAACCCTAGCAAGCACCTAAAATTGGTGAGCAAATCTCTAAATGTAGAGAGACTAAATAAACAGAGCTTAAACCATGATCTCCACATATTAAAATTATTATATGTGCTGTGGTCTTATGGACTTCCAAACTAAAGGCGAATGCCCTCCTTTCC
>JAOUQZ010000044.1:22795982-22805982 GCA_028564935.1 Neosilurus hyrtlii
GTGTGTGTGTGTATATATATATATATATATATATATATATATATATATATATATATATATATATATATATATATACATAATTATATCTTATATAATACACACTCTACATATAACACACACACACACTGTTTCTCTGTTGCATGCACTGAGCAGGAACCTGAAACTGTCGTCTGTAGGGCAGAAGATGGTTGCAAAGGGTGTTCTGCAGGTGAGAGAGCAACACCTGCATGCATGTAGTGCTTCTGTCTCTTAGATTTTTACTCTGAGTATTTAGCAATTATTTAACTGTTTATGACACTCTTACACTTACAAACATTGCAATTTTTAGGATGTATATGGTTTTATGCTTGAAGCTCTATAATTTATACAATACAGGTTGTATCACATTGTGTTTGTGGTTTTACAAGAAATCATAAGATGTGTGCCTGCCCCCCATCTCTTTCTTTTATGGGAAATAGTGTGGCCTGACACATCATTAAAACCACTTCCTTCTCTAGAACATTGCCTGGTTTGTCTCTGTGTGCACTAAACGTCCTGTTTTGCTGCTCTTGTCTATCTTTTGTCAGCACAAACCTGTCTGTCACACACTCACACTCTCACCCCCATACACCATATAACCTTCACCAACACATTTTCTGTTTATATTATGTGACTGTAGTTGTTCTCTCTTTTAGATGTATATTACATGCACATAAACTTACACTGACTGGCCATAGTTTAGACCAGATCTGCAGATCCTCTGCTACTTTTCAGCCAAGCCGCTCTGATCACCTATGTGGTGTTTGAGTGTGAGGATGTACACCACTTCCAGTAACCACTTAACATGTTTTTCTTTTTTCTTTTATATCTTCGTCTACCTTCTCGGCACTGTCTTACTTTGCAGGAAGGTTCATGTCATTGCACAACAACTGTTTAAAATGTCCTGAAAATACCTTCACCACAAAGATCAACAAGGAAGATAGCTGCCATGACTGCTTCAGGGACTGCAGAGAAGGTATCAATGACAACTTTCTGTCTGAAAAAAAGAAATCAAAATAAAAATTATGCTGCATGCATGGTGACATAGTGGTTAGCACATCCACGTCACAGCAAAAAGGTCCTGGGTTCGAGTCCCAGGCTTAAGCGTTTATGTGTGGAGATTGCATGTTCTCACCTTGCCTGTGTAGTTTTCCTCCGGGTACTCTGGTTTCCTCCCACAGTCCAAAGAAATACACATTGGGCTAATTGGCTGTTCCAGATTGCCCCTAGGTGTGGATGTGAGCGTGAATGGTTGTATGTGTGCTGGCTCTGCGATGGTCTGGTGAGTTATTCAGGGTGTACCCCACCTTCACCCACTATCAGCTGAGATGAGCTCCATCATTCCCATGACCCTAATAGTAGCATTAAGTGGCTGGCATATGAGTGAGTGAGGGAGATCATGCTGCATAAATAAGAAACAATGAACATGCTATGCTTAAGTGGTAAAGACTCACATTTCTACCTGTATTCTCTCTCTCTCTCTCTTTTTTTTATGTGTGTGTCTTTGTGTGGGTGACTGTGCTAGAGTTGCACATGCAGGTGGTGAGTCCATGCAGCAAGGTGGCTGATGTGGTTTGTAAATGTATGGAAGGATATGTTTGCAGTATGACAGATAGCACCACAGGACAGTGCATCAGATGTCAGCAGCAGCCACCTGTGCAGACCACCTCAAAACCACCTGCACAAACCTTTTCTCACACTGTTGTAGAGACTACCTCTTATGCTCCAGAGCAAACCATCACGCATCATCTAACATTCTCCCCAACTCCCCAACAAGCCAAGAAGTCACAGGGTTAGGAAAAAATACCCTTCACACTACTACAAGAAATGTTTTCCTGGTTTTATAGCACTGAAACGTTACTTAGAATAACATAAATGACAATGATATCTCTGACCTACAGCAGGTGTTTTCTGATCACACAATTCTTTCCTCTCTCTTCATAACAGGCACAATGTTGCAGTTATACATTCTGATTTTAATTCTATGTGTATTATTCATCATCGTCACATTTTGCTTCTCCAAAAGAAGGAAAGTAGACTGCTTAAAGAAACGTAAGTTCATGTACACATACACTGCCTGGCTTTGATTTCAGCATGGAATTGCCATGAAATTGTTCCAACAAACTTAAACAACATCACAACGTTTTTACCAACATCGAAACACTCCATTAAAGTCTTCTCCAGCACATCCCAAAGGCTTTCAATAGGATTAAAGTCAGGACTCTGTGGTGCCAGTTCATGCCTGAAAAATGGTTCCCTGAACTGCTCTTTCACTATTTGAGCCCCAATTTTAAAACTGTGCCATCAGGGAAGAAAAAGTTGTATCATCGATAGAATAACCAGCTGATTCAGTACATTTTATTGTCATGTAACGTTGATTAGACTTGACCTGACCAACTGAATTGACAATGCCATGGCAATTACCCACTGTAATCAAGGTTACAGGCAGTTCAACAAAATAATAATACATTTGTGGCTGTGCAGTGTTCTACATAAATACCCATGCATTATTGTAGTATTTAACAGCTGTGATGCTTATTGTTCACATTATTCATTACTTAATTAATTAATATTCTGTCCACCAGGTTTGAAACAGTGCTCAGTACAAAAGCAGAAGGTATGAGCCCATAAATAAACACATATTTTATGGATATACTATGTAAAGGAATATTTACATACTGTATATTAGAGGAAATATTTTATGAATATTGGCAACTTACACATCCAATACATCATTTGTGTGATAATTCCATTAATTGCTACAGGAGGACTGTAAAGCAATAGCTTCTGACATAAACAAGCCAATCAA
The DNA here is from genome assembly GCA_028564935.1 of Neosilurus hyrtlii. Classification (NCBI taxonomy): domain Eukaryota; kingdom Metazoa; phylum Chordata; class Actinopteri; order Siluriformes; family Plotosidae; genus Neosilurus; species Neosilurus hyrtlii. The sequence goes on from JAOUQZ010000044.1 coordinate 22,798,810, forward strand.
ACCACAGCTCCACACCCAGGAAACACAGGCAGAGACACCAAGCACTACTAATAGAGATTGCCCCACTCCTCAGCCAGACCTCAGAGAGCAGCCTCTACCCGCTTCTGGGAATCTAGGTAAGCTATTTGTAACCGTGTCTCAAATGCTTTTGTTAATCATACCAAAGCCCTTCTGGCTTTCTTTCACAGTCCAAAGACATACGCAGAAACTAACTGTGTCAAATTAACCCTAGGTGTGAATGTGTGTGTGAATGGTTGCGTGAGTGTTGCCCTGTGATGATCTGGTGGGCTTGTTCAGGGTGTGTCATGCCTTCATGCAGTGTTGGCTCAGATAGGATACAGCCTTCCTGCGAGCGGATAAACCAAATGAGATGAAGATACTAGTACCCCGAAGGTGTTGGTTACATGCATAGACATTCTTTATGGTAGTCTTTACTTAATAAAATCTCATACAATGAAATTTGCATCTAGCTTTAGCTCGTTCCCAAACTTGTGGTTATGACTAAATGATCACTGTCTCACTGCTGATTGTTTACCTATAGCTCTCAAACTGCCCATTTTAAAAGGACATAAACATACAGCAAGGCTTTTTGTCACTGAAGACACTTGAGTTTAAGATCAAATGATGAATATAAAATATGAGAGAATCAAAACTCAGCTTTAATTTCCTGCCATTTACATCTAGGTGTGTTGGCAGTGTGTTTTGGGTCATTGTCTTGCTGCGTGAATTAGACGTGAATGGATTTCTGTGTACATTGTCAGACAGAGTGTTTTTGTAGACTTCTCAGTTGATTCTGCTGATTCCATCACGAGTTCCATCATTACTGAGCCTGTTCCATTATAAAGATTACTGAACCTGTTTCACAAGCAGCCATGCAAACCCAAGCTATCTCTACTGCTTGACCAAGTTTTGGGTCATGAGTAGATTGTTACTTTCTCGACACTTTGGCATTGCCATCACTTTGGGAAAGGTCCCCGGAATTCTGTAGCTTATTTATGCTTTTTTCCCCTCTCTGATTGTGACGGCTGATGGTTGGTTTGCATTGTGTGGTAGGGTCTCTATATTTCTGCTCTCAAAGCCTTCTTCAGATGCTGGATTGTGCTACGTTCACCCTGACCTGTGCGATTTATTGGTGATGTCACTGATTGTAGTTTTTGAGTTTTTACCTCACAGCTCTCACAATGTTTATGTCATAAAACTTGCTGTTTTCTCTGGCTGACCTGTTCAATGTTGGGCTGTTAATACACAAGGGGTTATCACGTCCACTTCACAGTGAAAAGGTCTTAGGTTTGATTCCCAGGTTTGGTGAAGGTGTTTCTGTCTGAAGTTTGCATGTTCTATCTGTGAGGGCTTCCTCTTGGTACACTGGTTTCTTCCCACAGTCCTGACATGCACACCCCTGTTGCCCCTAGGTGTGAGTGTGGATCGTTTTGTGTGTGTGTGTGTGTGTGTGTGTGTGTGTGTGTGTGTGTGTGTGTGTGTTGACCCTGTGATGGTCTGGTAAGCTGTTTATGGTGTACCCCGCCTTTATCCAGAATTGCCAGAGATAGGCTCCAGCCTCCCCATAGCCATAGTAGCATTAAGCGGTTCAGCAAATGGATGGATGGATGGATGGGAAACTGTGATTTTCATATTGGTTTATCCTTTAAATAACAAATGCAACATTAACAGCTGAAGTCTAGATCTCAAACCAACAGTAAACATTCAGACCTATTAATTGTTTAAACAATCAATCTAACAGGACACACCTGGGCAACAAGAAACACCTATGAGTTACAAGTTCCAATATATTTGAACACTCAAGTAAGGTGCGGTGTTCTAGAGCTTTAAACAAATATAGATGTAACTGTGAGGAAATGAAATCTAAACTTGCTTCTCATATTTGTCTTTTGACCTCAAAGTGAAATGTCTTCAGTTTACTGCAAAACAAAAGGAACTGGCCATTTCTTTGCACCTCTCTAGATTATATCTACAATCTGCTTTTTTCAGGTCCTCTCCATATATATGGTGCAGGTACAGTGTTTGTCAGTTTGCTGAACCAATTTGGACTGAATGGAGGAGACAAAGATGAAGAGGATTTCCGAGAGCAGCCTTTAAACAGTAGTGAGATACATGGTCCTCCTTCTCCTACGATCCCTCTCTCCAAAGAGGAAAGGAACACAGATATCAGTTACATCTCTTTCCCCTCTCAGGAGCAAGGGAAGGAGTGTCACATGTCAAAGGAAGAAGGATTGTGATGGTCATGAACCATCTTTTGTTTGCTGTATAATTATTGGTCATGGTGCATTACAGATATGGCCTTGAGCTTTGGTGTGTCTGAAGCCCGAATCCTGTTCCAGGTTGAGAGCTCCACTGTGGCAAAATAGACTTACTGTGTAACTCTAGGCTGGATATTTCAGCCTGGATCCTGTTTAAAGGCAGCTATTTGTTTGACTGTCATGCTTGCATATATGAGCACTTGTGATGGGACGCTGGTCATCAGTGATGATCAGTGGAAAGTTCCCAAAAGGACATCTGGATGCAATGCATATATACTTAATGGCAGAGAGTTTAAGTGTTTCAGCTTATTAGAAATATATGTAGTTTTAGAAACCTAATTCCAAAAAAATTGCACAAATTTTTGTTATTTTATTTCTTGTTAAGTTATTGTAAATCTTTTGGTTTTTTGCGAGCCTCTGTAAATTTGTATAATAAAAAAAATACATTTGTGCCATAGATTAAAAATTTTCCATTTTTTATTTTTTAATCTGGATCACCTATGCTTTCGAAGCACCTGAGCTCATGGACCACATGCAGAACCTGATTAAACCTCAAGCTTCACAGATTCACTACAAATATTATTTCAGTAAAACTTTTATTTCATCCATATTTTATTCAACTTAACCATTTTTCATTATTACACATAAGCTGCTCTAAGTACTGTATACAATATATGTTCTTAAGAAATATAGTGAAATCTTAAATATTTTTACTACAAAAAAACAAAACAAAACAGAGCAAAACAAAAAAAAAAATCCCAAAAAACCCTCAACAAATTAAAAGGATAAAACTAAAAACAAAATTACTTAAATTTCTCAGAATACAGAAATTTCCTATGAACTATGGTGCTCAGATCGAACAATACACACAGCATCCATACACAGCTCTCTAGCAGGGCTCAAGAACAATAACGTTTCCGTACAATTTTACAAACAATAACATTCTTGATATCTGAATTGACAATGATTAGGTTACTAATAAACTACTGAAAACCTTTTTCAACAATTTTTCTGAAGTGGTAAATATGGAGATATGAATTCTAGCACTATTATAATCCAAGTGGTTGATGATCACCAGTGAGTAAAGGCACAGTAATACAACTGAAAAGTATAAAATGCTTTGTGGTATTTATGCTTTATATAGTATACATCCGCATGTTCTGGCCTGAAATGAGGCAATTCTCAGTTTCTTCTTCTATTGTAATTTTAAACAGTGGTTTCAGCATATCCAGCAATTGTTGTTTTTTAAGTATAAGTATAAGGAAAATGTAATATATATTTTTAGAAGATATGATTAGTTTCCGATCTGTTGTTATTATTGAGATATCGCCTCACTTCCTATTTTCATAACATTTGCAAATCAAGTCAGTCTTTGTTTGTTTGAGACATTAGGTCATACTGCTAAATATATGTGACAAGTGTGCTTAATGTCAGGCTATAAAAGTCTGAGTACTTCCTTTGCAGTACCTTTAGCTACACTAGTGTGTGTTTTATGGACAGACTCCTGTATAATTTAGAGGAACAAGTTTGTTCTGGTGGGTCTCACAATGCAGTTTTGGATGATTTTACAATTTACAGTTTGGCAAACGTGTTACATGAAGAACATTTGACATCTCTGAGGGGATCAACAGAAAAAGTATCATGAATTGATGTTGTGCGTTTCAAAGGGTGTGAGCAATTTTACTAATTTGTGCATTATAGCACCCCCTAGTGTTAAATTAAGACAAAAATTCTTGGAGTCTCTTGGCAGTTAAAGTCGTTCATTTATGTGCCACATTTGTTCACATCACACCTGTGACATTATTGCACAAACTTTGTGTTGATGATGGCATTAGAACACGTGTGTGTGCAATAAAATTATGTTCCAAATTTGATAACTTCTAACAATCACACACAGTGCTAGAGAAAACAAATACCTCTGTATTCACCTTTCTTAATAAGCAAACAGGTCATTTAAAAAAAAAAAATCAACTTTAGTAAACATAAATCCAAAACCTATTGTGGGAACACTGATAATGAAGCAGGAAGAACCCTTGGATGGCAGTCCTGTCAGTTGCAGGGCACCATGCACACACACTGACACTTGGGGGCAATTAATTAAAGCCAATCCATATGTATTCGTGTTTTTTGTAAAGTGGGAGGAATAGAGAACCTGAAGAAAAGGCACATGGACAAAGCAAGAACTCCACACAGGCAGTAACCCAAACTCAGGATTGAACAGTATACCACCTCCTTAAAAGATGATTCAAATTAGACTTTAGGCTGAGCTTCATTGGAAATGTTGACTCTAAGGGGTGTCTTTATTTTCTCTTCTCTCTCAGTATCCCATTAGTTAGGTGCAGAATGAGTGTGTCTCTTGCTCCTCCCTTCCTGAGCCATTTCATGAGCCTGTGTTACAGTACGTAGTCAATCCACACTGTTAAATGTCTTTTTCTTCTTCGTTCTCGCTGCTTTCTTCTGTCTCCCTCAGACCTCTTCTTGCCACTCTTTATATCCGCACACCTCCTGGACAGGCATCGGCACTTCCTCATCCTCTGTGCACTGACTGGATTCAGCAGAGGTTTTCTTGGAACCTCCAAAAGAACCTAGGAAGAAATTGGGCAATTGCTAAAATAGACAACTCAGTAAAATAATATACCTTTATTTATAATTGAAGGGTGTATATATGTATATAAAAGAAAGAGTTACTGACCAGTTGAGGCCAACATGCTCCATCCACATGCCGGTGTAGGTCTGCTGATGAGAATGAAACAGGTAAGCAGAATGCACACACAACACAGACACAGAGTGATCCACACAATGTCTGTGAGAGATCGAACAACAGTGAGTTGGAGAAAAGAGAGAAAGGGAGAAAGAATAAGTCAACATCGCAAACTTCTGTTTGTGTTTGTATATAGAAAGCCAGTGATGGTCTTAATTCTGTGTGAGATGAATGGGTGTGTGAGTAGGGGTGCCCCTCACATGCATGTGTTTATTGTAAGTGATGCTCACCTTGAGAGGGGGTTGAGTGTTGCTCATTCTTTCTGGTACTAGAGATTACTGTCGATGTTGGTAATGTTGTTGTTGTTGATGGTGGTGCTGTGGTTGGGATTTTCACACAGTGTGTGCAGGGTTTACTGGAGCATCTGTAGCCACTCTCACAGTCACACACTGCATCAGTGCTACTAGAGCAGTTCACCTTATACACCATGTCTAAAAAACAAAACAACACTTATCACCAAAACAGTAATAGATACAGTAATAACTGACTTTACTCCAAAGATCGTTCATTAAGTAGACTACAAGCCACAAAAACATAACAGTGTTTCATCCAAGGTAAAAACTAGCTGTTGTTTTGGAAAAAAAAAAGCAGATTAATTATACATCTGAATTGCTGAGTGCCCAAACAGACAGCGCTCAAGCTGAAATAAACCCTATTCTAATGAGCAACATGTCTGTTCTCATGAGGCTGCACTGTTAGTTCTGTTGTGTGTCACTTATGATGCCTATGTGTTACAATTTATACATGTGTCAAGAGGTGTGATCAAGTGATCTTTATAACATTTAAAGACATTTATTTGTTCCCTAAAGAAGAGTTTATCCAAATCAACCTATAAGTAATGAAAGATCATATTATACGACTTAAGAGCATACGTGATTGTTAAATCGTTTTGTTTAGTTCCATGTGTAATGCCCTTCACCAGTTGTATGCCATGTTAAACTGACAAAGCTGTCTATTTTGATTAATTTAATGTTTGTCCAAAAATAACGTTCGCTGAAATAGTTTATTTGATTTTTTATCAACCAGTAATCTTAATGCCTGTATGACTCAATGTTTTCAGTCTGAGCCTGAGACCCCCATTACTACAAGATGAAACCCACCAAACTGAACTAGGGGAAATCCCTCTCCCTATGTTCCTGTCATCTCAGCATTGAAATGTAACATTTCAGACTTTTCATATGATTAGTTTGATATTTCAGAGAAATGCCATGTCCTCTGTTCTGTTGCTGACATGAAGTACCAATATTCCAATGAACCATTCATCTCTTGAAATTGCTCTATCCTCCTCAGGATCACGATGGATACCAAGGCATCGCACACATTCTCATGCACACCAAACACTCCTATAGAGACTTACGTTCTTTGGTGCATTGAGAGCACCTTTTGCATTCTAGTTCAGTACTGTATTCGTCCATGTAGAAGTCAGGATTACATTGTTCACACAAAGTCTGAGCACTGTCTTTACATCTTCTCGCCATGCGTTGACCTACAGACAAAGGTTATGCAATCATCATTCAGATGACTCTAACAGGTTTCAAAAGATAGCTACTGATTTTAATTTTGCTAGTGTGACATATTAGTAATGACGTGTCAGTCAAGACAGGTATCAGTAAGTATGGTAGTTACAGTTAGCAGTTAAGTCATCATTTTTAAGAAAGGCATGTGTCATTGACCATAAACCTTTAAGATTAAATTCAGCATGTATAAGAAGCATGTACTTATTAAATATTGAATGTTGTGTTGTCTTGGTGATTAGTTATATTTCATAATTGACATTAATCATTAATACCAATGAAAATCTATTTATAATTGGTCATGTCAATCATGCTGCCCCCAAGTATCTTTATTTTTATGCATCTTCAGTAGAAATATACCAGTGTTTTTGTCTATAATTCATTTCACGTTCTTATTTTTTGTGACCCATCACCACAAAATGAGTCTTATTGTACCAAACTTACTTTTTTTATATAAATAGAAACACATTTTGAAGTTCATTCACGCATCCATTCATTTATTCATTTATTCATTTTCTAAGCTGCATATTCCTAATTAGGGTCGTGGGGAGGCTGATGCCCATCTCAGCCGATTCAGGGCGAAGGCGAGGTATACCCTGTACAGCTCACCTGACCATTGCAGGGCCAACACAGATACAAC
>JAOUQZ010000044.1:22831060-22844670 GCA_028564935.1 Neosilurus hyrtlii
TATATATATATATATATATATATATATATATATATATATATATGTGTGTGTGTGTGTGTGTGTGTGTGTGTATATATTTGTGTGTGTGTGTGTGTGTATATATATATATATTCTGTGTTTTCAAATATTATTTACATTTGAATTATTTCATTAAATTTTTAGGTAATCTATTGATGCCATTTCTTCTAACTTGCACACATGTTACAGGCCATTTTCTTAGCTTTCATTATTGCATTATTACAGTTTTAACATGGATGCACTTTAACGTAGTTATAGTTTCTGTACTGTAATGTATATCCTTTCTGGACTTCCTTATGTAGTGGGTAGAGGCTCATCCCCAGTGTAGAAGAATGCGGCTGGGCGACATGCAGGCAAAGCCCCACCAGAGGATCACAAAGTATCCCCTTCTTTTAAAGGCTGTGCTGAAGGTTACAGAGGACCTACATACGCAGCAAATGCTCAGTAACATGGTGAGATATCTAAACAGAGAACTACAACAGTATTGTGTTTGAACTACTACAAGTTGAACTTTTTTGGACATGTGCACTTGAGTTTAGGAAAAAAAACTTTAAGAAAAATTAATGCTGAACAGTCACTAAATAATAATAATTATTAAAAAAAAAATCAAAGTAAATAAAAGTAGTCTGCCAAACCCCTGTAACTTTTATTTATTTACCGACATATTAATTGTGTTCTTACATATATTACATTAGAGCTTTAATAAAAGCAAGTTGAAGGGTGAACCGAGGGGTTAGAGTAAACCTAGCAATAAATAGACAGAATGTTTAATTCGAGTGATCCAGATCTAGATCTATAATAAAATAAGAGGTAAGAAATCACAAATACACTGTCTCGGCTAAAAGAAAAGTCGCGCACTCCATTTTCATGGAGTGCCTTTAGCCTTGCCTACAGCATATAATCAACATGCCATTGTTTCAACAAACTTAAGCAACATAACATTCATTTTTATCCAGCTTTGGGTTCATTTTTCACTGACATCTTGAACTGATGAGTGAAAAACTGAACCACTCTATAAAGTCTTCTCCAGCACATCTCAAAAACTTTCAATAGGATTAAGGTCAGGACTCTGGGGTGCCAATACATATGTGAAAATGATTCCTCATGCTCTCTCAACCACTCGTTCATTATTTGAGTTCCCATTTTATATCCGGGCCATCAGGGAAGAAAAAGTCCATTGATGTGATAACCTGCTCATTCAGTTCATTCAAGTCATCAACTGATTTCATTTCATTGCCATATTAATGTTGCTAAGCCTCGGCCTGACCAACTGGATCAACAGTGCCATGGAGATTACATGCTGCGATCAAGGATCAATGCACTCCATCAAAATATTAGAGTGTGACTTTTTTGTTTTGGCCAGGCAGTGTATTTCTAAATTGCATTATGTAGTCATTATTTGGATAATCTAATTATTGGATGTAAATAGATCCCATTTGTTGTGTAACTAGTAAATAATGCATCTGCTTCTTACAGTGCTGCTGTTATAGAAAAATAATCAGTGCGTCATCAACACAATTATCTTTAGATAACATGGACTGTGTCTCTGTGATTGACTTGTTATTCTAGAAGCCATTTGCAAAAGCATTTAATTAACTTTCTGACCAATCAAAGATTAAAAGAAACAATTTTAATTCTGCATATGCATGTTCTCTTTCCCTCTAACCTTTAGATAAACAGCGTGAGTCAGTTTCTGGACAGCATCAATGACTACTTGCTTTATAAGGATGATGAGATGGCACTCTTCGCCTTGTCCCAAACCATAGAGGGATATGAATTACAGGGAATGAGTGAAGAAATAGACAGGGTAAGTGGATAATTAATCACGTTATTATTATTATTGTTGTTTGTCTGAGAACTTTCACTGACTGTGAGGTTTTTACATCACAGTACACGCAGGAGATTTGTTGCTTCAATTTAACTAGCCCTATACGGGGCGTGGGAGCCAAGGTTATACGCAAACTGATAATGGGAGAGACCCTGAAGGTTAGAGGAAGAAAGGACAGTAAGGTGAGAAACATAATGACATTTGCAATTCAGAAAGGTGACAGGGTGTTAAAAGCCAACAATCTAACAAATTAAGGCAACAATCTTTATTGCATTTCATCATAACAGTATCGTAAAATATTGAATTATTACCTTAAACATAGAAATCATATCATAGAAATATATATCATGCATTTAAGTCTGAGGGTTACACGTCTACAAAAAAATAGCAAACTTTTGTGTTGTGACATTAGCTGGAGGTAATCGTGCTGCTGTTTACTGATGTGCTACTGCTAACCAAGTCCCATAAGAGATCACAGAAGCAGAAGGTTGTGCGCCCCCCATTGTCCTTGGAGAGAATACACTGTGCACAACTTAAGGATTGCTGTGAGTTGTTTCCTCTCTTATTGTTTTCTTCTGAAACACCTTCTACAACTACTCAACTACAAACATATTTTCAAGCAACATATTTTTAAGCCAATAGCCCTGGGCTACACAATGCAAGTTTCTAAATGTCTCTGATACCCCAAGCCAAAGATTTTAACTCTGATCCAACTCTTTCAATTTATTTCATTTTATTTTATACTCTTCTGATTCAAATCTGAAACACTTCATTTTAAGGAGAACATATGAGGGTTTAAGTAATGTTGTGTGGTTTGTTCTTTAAAGCACAAATTCTATACATCTAAATGGTGCACACTTTAACTTTAACTTTAACTAGTCTGTCTGCCTACCTGATTTTGTGCTTTTTTATGTGCAATTATGAGCAATGGCGTATGAGCCTCTGTTTTATGGGTTTCAGTTTCTTTATTGGGCAATATGTTGGCATAGCGCTTAGCATGTCTACCTCACAGCAAGAACGTCCTGGGTTTGATTCCCAGGCTTAGGCCTTTCTGTGGGGAGTTTGCATGTTCCCCCATGTGCTTGTGTGAGTTTCCTCCGGGTATTCGTGTTTCCTCCCACAGTCCAAAAAACATGCACATAAGGCTAATTGACTGTTCCAAATTGCTCATAGGTGTGGATGAGTGTGTAAATGGTTCTGTGTGTGTGTGTGTGTGTGTGTGTGTGTGTGTGTGTGTGTGTGTTGTCCTGCGATGGTCTGGCAAGCTCTTCAGGGTTTACCCTGCCTTCACACAGTGTCGGTTGAGATAGTCTTTGCCTCCCCGTAATAACCCGTAGTTGTGAGGATTAAGTGGTTCAGTAAATGAGTGAGTTTAGTTACTCAAAAAAAAAGCTGTCTTTCTTTTTATTGCATTCTGTCACCATGCAAGTCAATGATACAGTATATAACAGCCAATCAGCATCAACTCAGCACAGTGGCAGCTTAATTGTTTCCTGTGGTGGGCACACACGGACACTGGATGGACACGGGACGACCATCCAAGTTATGTGGTGATCCACTAGGGAGCTCCAATAATATGTGTCCCATGTTCTCAAGTATAGTTTTAACTGTCACCACTTAAAAGATAAAAAGCACTAAATTAGTTTTTTAGTCAATTCTGGTCTGTTTTCTAAAGTCAATATCTTTTCACTTCATAAAACATCATTTTATCAGTAACATTGAAGGCCAGAGTATGTTGTACCTGCAAAACAGAAGTCACCAAAGCCAAAATAATAAATCTGCTCTTGCCCTGCCTCACAGCAAGAAGGTCTTGGGTTTGAGTCCACATCCTTAGCAAAGGCACATTAGTGGGGGGTTTGCATGTTATCCCTTTGCTTGCATGGGTTTCCTCCGGGTGCTATCACTTACTCCCACAGTCCAAAGATAAACACATTAGGTTAATTGGATATTCTTTATTGCCCCATGTGAGTGTGAATCGTTGTGTGTCTGTGTTGGCCCTGTGATGGTCTGGTGAACTGTTCAGGGTGTTTTTATAGTAACAGTAACAATTAATGAACGAATAATTATTTATATTAGTAATAATAAAACTCTGTGATGGATAGATGATCTGTTCATGCTATATCCTACCTTAGTGTACCTTCGCCAGAAGAGTAAATAAGAAAACAAATAGAAAAACAAATATTCTAACAGATAAAACTGGCAAATTGGTGTATACTTTTTTTTTTTAATTTACTGATTATGAATGAAAAAGAAAGCAAGTAAGATTTTTTTTTTTAACTTGCTTTTTTATTATACATCCAGTACAGTCATGCTTAAATAATTTAAACCTACTTTACAGAATTTCATTAGACATGTATTATACTGATACAATTATCACTGAAAATTTTGCAGGTTTTTCCTCATAATTTGCATGCGTAGGCTCACATTATGGCAAGGAAATTTATTCTGTGGCTTTGGGTAAATTCTTGCGTGGAGAGATACAAATCTTACTCATAAGAGGAAAAATGGCCACTTTTATTTCTAAATCTTTTGGCATCTAATGATTTAAAACTCCTTTTCTGTTTTATTTGAATCAGAGTGAAAATAATGATCTAAATGATTACATTGCCTATTGAGTCAGTGCAGACTGAGTGCTAATGGAACCAAAGTAATGGTGTTATTACTGTCTTAACTAACACAATAAAACATTCATTCCTCAGACCATGTTATTTTACAGCTGTGGTCTCAGAGGAATTTCCTTTGGTCTGTATATAGTGTCATTGGCTTAAAATTTTTCCAATAAAAGTATTTCTTCATGCACTTTTTTTAACTGCTAATTCATATTTTGTACTATTATGTATACTTATTTTTATTGGAAAAATGCACATTCATGCATTTATCCAATCAGATAGTTGTGGTGTACAAATACACTCATTCAAATGCAGAAATTCTTGCAAATTCAGGTCAAGCATTTCAGTTAATATTCACATTCAACATCACAATGGGGAAATTTTATAATGTCATCACTGGTCTCTTTCCAATTTTTAACTGTAAATACAAATTTCTGTTCTCGGATGACGAGTGGAACCCCGTGTGGTGTAGTGCATTTGCCTCAAGGTTAGATGTGTGATGTCTTGTGAGATAATATTTGAGTTATCGTAGGCTTCCTGTCAGCCTGAACCAATCTGGCATCTGAAGTTTTATGTCTGTCATCTATATGGCATTTCCACCCACATAACTGCTGATCACTGATTTATCAATTGCACTAATGAGACCCAGGACATTAACAGGCACAAACAACCACAGCATTGTTAAATTCATTTTTTGAATCTTTCTGAAGCTGATGTGAACATTACCTGAAGCTCTTGACTGGCATTTGTCTGCATAGTTTTAAGCATGAATATATACTACACAGGGTCATTATCCTCAGTAGATAATGTGGAAATCAAAACAACAGATACTCCTGGTTTGTCACAGCATGTGGTGCCATAAATGTATTATTTTAGTCTGCTTATATGTGTTTCTGTAAAGTACATACTAAAACTTTCAATTAGTTTTAAAACATGCTGTTACAGATCTTGCTTCTTAATGTTTGTGTGTAGATATACTACAACTCTGATTGGATTTAAAAACATGCTGTTAGCTAGACAGTACTTAAGCTCTGCTAGCAGAGCACACTGATCTTACCTGACTTGTCTTTGTCATAGTTAACATATTTAAAAATCTATTTAAAAGTCTTGTAATAGCTTGCTTTATTTTATGTTTGTGTGTAATATATACTGAAACAATAATTTGCCTCATTCTACCAACTGTTATTTACACTATAATATGATTGTCTGACTGTACACTTTTATTTTAAATAATGTGTTTTAACCCCACTGTACTCTGCTGTACACTCTCAAAACCCAGATAGTTCTGTCTAAAACATTAAGACTAATAATATTATGTTAGATTAAATGCATGGGGGAAGGTTTTTAGAATTTATCCACTCCGATTCACTGTAATCTGTACAAATCAAATTCACTGAGTTCTAAAAATTTGAAAAGGTCACATATATAAAAGTGTACTCTGTGATATCAGCACAAACCTCTTTATGTTGACTTTACTACAAGTCAGGTTCACTGGGGTAGTTGTAGTAGTATGCATAAATAAAGTACAACTTTCTATTTTATCTGATTGTTGAGTCTACTCTCTCTGTTTCTCAGACTCTTTTGTCTTGGTGGAGGTGAGTGATCTAGGCTGTCCCGTCAGTGTGTACAGTGTCTCTACTCCCAGCACAGAGAGCTGTGCAGCATGGATCTTTAGTATCCACCAAGCTCAGGTATGGCTCTGAACTAGAACACTCAAACCACAAAACCTCAGTGCGTGGGAAGCTTGCTGTATGCTTTTAAAATAAATAAGATATCCTGAGTTTTCATGCAGTTCCATAAATATACGTATAAATCACAAAATAAAACCAAAGAGTCAGGTTCAATTAGATCACTTAATAAAATAATTCTGGTTTCCAGGTATTTCATTTTGATTTTTAAATTCAGTTTTGTTATAAAGTCTATAAAGTTATAAAAAATATATATATTTCTGATTTACAGAATGCCTTACAGTCTCTGCGTACAATGGAGTCTACTAAACTACAAGAGCCCAGTGATCCGATTCTAGAAGAGCCCAGTGATCCGATTCTAGAAGAGCCAGACCCATTTCCTCCTGCTAGTATACAGAACATCAAGGACACAGAGGAACAGACTGAATTTAAAAGTCCATTTACTTCTCTCAGGTTTACAGCTGCACAGTTAGAGAGAGAAGAAAACATTATGCAGAAGGAACATATACATGCACATTTAGTGACTAAACAAATGCAAACCAGTGACCAAAACAAAGACATTAATAATGATATCTACACATCACAAGAAACTGAACAGACAGAAGGAGGTAAAAATGGACATTGCGAAGACAGTGATATTTTGTCTGGTCAGATAAATGAAAGACGAGTAACGTGGAATCACAAACTGTCATCACAGAAAAATTCCAGTCCCCTTTCACATCAAGGTTCATTAGAGACAAAGAAGTCCAATGCTCCGCATTATTTATTAGTTGGTAATTTAAGAGAACACAGAGCACTAAACAAGTCCTCCCAAATATTACCTGTTGAGTCTGCAGTCAGTGCCACACAGGAACCGTCACAGAAACCAGATCTGCGACAAGATTCTTGGCCCCAGCAATCAGCTGATGAAAATGAGTCTCTCCCAGAATCGTGGACATTCACAAGAATATTAAAGTCTCCAAGGTTACGAAGGAAACGTCCCATGAATTCTCAGCTGTCTACTCAAACCCAGGTGTCGAGGAGAATGTCAGCTGGGGCTGAACCATCAGCGTCATTTCTCAACAGGAATTCCAACCCTGTCTCAGATTCTAATGAGAGCCATAATATTTGCTGGCCCGCTAATACATCTTCCAAAACCCAGGACCACCTGGTACTTAAATTGGCTTCAGTAAAGCAGAACCGAGAGGTGTTCTGGAATGTCTCTCATGAGAGGATGTCAGAGTCAGATTCTGAACTACCGAAAGAAAAACATAAACAGACATCTCAAAAAATACCCAAAATTAAAACCCAGAGGAGTGAATCCTTGCCTGGGCTCCAGTCCTCCCCTCTGCAGGGTCTTCTGAATAGGGCCAAGGAGCGGGAGAGGGAGCGTGGACTAGCAAAAAGAGAGCGAACGCCTTTAGAAAAGCCTTCACTTCAAAAATCCAACACTGTCTTCACTACTCCATCACCCTCACCCAGAGAAGGAAAGAAAAAGTCAGCAGCAGAGGCAGGAATGTCGTTCAAATCGAGTCGGTATGACTCTAAAATAGGGACAGAAACCAGTGTGGACAGCAGTGACAATGATGTGAAAAACAGGTACTTTTTGTCTTTTGTTGTCTGTTAGTTCATTCATTTTGAACCGCTTAATCCTAATTAGGGTTGCGGGGAGGCTGGCGCCCATCTCAGCCGACTCTGGGCGAGGGCGGGGTACACCCTGGACAGCTCGCCAGGCCATCACACAGTTATAGAAAAGTTTAAATTAGACCTCAACTGGACAGTGGGGTCAGTTAGATTCTAATTTAGATGGATTTCTTTTCTTTGATTGTCTCTTGTGATTTTATCACTCAAACAAATTTACATGTTTAGTTTTCAAGTCAATATTTAAACAACTTCAAATTCACCCAATGGAATTATTACTAAAATATGAAATCCTGTGTTTGCTGGATGCTATTTGTTCCATAGAAAGAAATGACTGTAAAACAAAAGATGTTAGTATACAGAAAGAAGGCAAAGGTTTCATTTTGTGCTTTAATTCTGTGTCTTGATCTTACTGTGATCTTCTGCCTACAATCTTTCTCTGAGGCAGCCGTATCAAAAATGCACTTAAATGAAAGAGATAAGCAGTATTTATATTGTATTATGTTTTGTGGACACAGTTTTCTGAACACATGACCATCACACCCATATATGTTCCCCATAAACTGTTGGCTCAGAAATGGAAGCGCACAATTATTTTTAATGTGTTTGTTTGCTGTAGCATTATGATTTCCCTTCAGTGGAACTAAGGGGCCCAAATATGTTTAAGCATGACAGTTCCATACACAACTCAGGTCCTCAAAGTGGTTGCCAAGGTTGGAGTGGATGAACGCAAGTGGACTGTACACAGCTCTAACTTCAACCCAATGCATTTCTTGAATGAAGAAAATTGTGAATGAAGATTGTACAGAAGACCTTCAGGTCCTAACATCACTAATGTTCTTGTTAACGAATAGGCACAAATCCCCACAGTCACTCCCCTCTCCAAAATCTTCTGCTAAGACTTCCCAAGGGAGTGGAGACTGTCGGCTGTCAAAAGCAATCCATATTATTGTGTGCTTTGGAATAGAATAAAACAAACACATTTAGGTGTAATAGTTTGGCGTCCACATGCATTTTATTATATAGTATGTTTCTGCAAATCAGTAATAAACATTACAAATAAAATATGTACCGATTTAAAAGCTTTTATGTCTGAATTCTCACATTCAAAATCACTATAACTCCTACTATTTCCCATTAGACCCATCACTCCACTTGGTGTAAACGTGGATTGGCCGGGCTGGTGCTTCGATGATGAGGAGGTGTTTGAGTTCGCTGCGCTGGACGATGAAACAGAAGACTGGTTTGAACAGACCCTGACTACAGCAGGCCTTAAGAAATCACCCGGGCATAGTGACACAGATTACAGTGAGGTGTAAAGCCACAAACATTTTGTTCTGATGTACTGGTGCAAGCTGGAATCTGTGATTCTGAAGGAAGGTATAGCTACTTCAATACCAGAATGTAGTAAAGCCCACTTCTCTGATCGGTACAGTTACAGTATCTATAGAAAATGTGAATGCTTTCCAATGTTCTGTATTTAAGGTTCTTTTCATTTTAGGCCATGACAAAATGTTAAACTTCTTCTGTTCACACACATGTGTGTGCTTAGGGTCATTGTCTTGATGTTCTGACCCACTTACATGTAAGCTTCATTTCACTAACAGATACCCTGATATTCCTCTGGAGAATTTTCTAGTACAATTCATCATTAAGGGCAAAATGTTCTGTACCTAATTCAGCAACGCAGCCCAAACCATAATTCTGCCACCCACATGCTTTATAGTTGGTAGAAGGTTCTTCTATGGTTCTTACAAAGTTGGAATGTATTGTTTGGTTTTTGTCAAACATCATCATAATCATAATCATCATTTGGGTTCCTTCTCTATGTTGAGGTTGGAGGCCATGGCTTGCCATCATTCAAACAACACTTTTATTTGTTGTATTATTTTTTTTATTTGCAGTGTTTGCTTGATGGTAGTTTCATGAAAATTGGCATTACTCAATAAAAGAAAGGCCTGTAGGTCTTTGTGATTTCCTGTAAAAATATTCGCCATGCTCTAACCACATTTTACATTCATCTGCCTCACAGTGGACAAATGTAGGTTAAACTCATTAGAAATGTTTTTGTTACCTTTTCCAGTCTGGTGGACATCTCTAACTCTTTTCAGGAGGTCCTTAGGCACCTCCTTTGAAGCTCACTTCTGTAAACCTGTGTGGTGAAGACCAGCCTTGATAGTGAAGACCCAATTTTTACGCTATTGAAACATGAACTCATGTCTGATTGCCATCCTGCCTTTATCCACACTTTAAATTAACCCATTCTCCTGGTAGTTCACAAACCTTTTCCAACAAAGATATTTAATGTTGAATCATTTTAATTAATAAATAAATCTACTAATACTTCTACTGCTGCTGCTGCAGCATGTGACCATCATATGGGTTGCAGTGACCTCCAACCTTCTTGGTCAATGGTGAGAGACCAGCACTTGATAAGGCCTTGTATAGGGGTCAGAATTATAAAACGAAAATGTTTTTTGCATCGTTTATTTAATTAGGTTCTCTTTATCAGCTTTAGGACTTGAAGGTTTGATCACATTTCAGATCAAATGTATGCAGAATGCAGAACATTGTTAAGGGTTCACAAACTTTATAGTGACACCATAAGTACGCAGTTTTGTAATAGACAAAATGAGCAGGAATGTAATGTTTCTTAACAGTCAGATTTCACAGAAAGGCCAATGTGAGCATAGTATTAATAGTGGAGGAGTGGAGTCAGAAATAAGTAAAATGCAGGTTTTATTTGTACAAAGCTTTAATTTCCAGGCAATGATCCCTCTCCTATTTTTCAGATCTCAGGAAATTCACACTACACCATACAGCTTCTTTTTATTGTCTATGCTATAGTTTTGCATTCAGCGTTACTAAATGTACAATACATTAAACCAATACAAAAAAATTTATTTACCACTTTTAATGATAATGCTCACACCAATTACAACTTTTAGTGGTATAACTAACGTTAGTTACCACCTTGAATGGTATAACTAACTTCAGTTACCACTTTTAATGATATACCTCACATCAATTACCACCTTTAATCATATAGATCACTTTAATTACTCATACAGATCATTTTTAATGGTATACTCATTTTAATGGCTCACTTTTGTTACTATTCATACATTTAAGCTACAGGTTGTTTCAATAATGTCATTATAGACCATTCTTCAGTGTAGCAGCGTTCATGTAACTACAGGTTGATGTTATTGATAATGCACTTAATCATGAGCCTAATGCTTTCCTGTCAAAGCCACATGTAAGATGCTATTATATTGTGCTGAATACAGCAGTGCAAATGTACACAGTCTTTCCAAAGTGGATGTGCACTCAAGATGGATTCTAAAGAATATGATGTAACTTGCTGGCAAATGTAAGAATTTCAGTGGAAAAAGAAATAGCCAGTTTCTTGTTTTGACTGTAATGTAAATATTTTCTTATAACTTGCCCCCTTTTGCCTTTAACTCTCTCCAACTTCTTTTTGCTCCACCCACTCATTTTCCTCCACCCAGTTTTGTTCTAACTCTGTTAGCATGCTTAGCTAGTCTTTGCACATTCCTCTAGAAATATACTACTGAATAGGTCATTGAAAAGTTTTTTTTTCTATATATAGTTTTTTTTTGAGTATTTTGTCAGTAAAGCCAGTGGAAGATGGAAATCACTGCACTGAATTATAGAAGGTGCATGTAATATGATGTAACTAATGTATGTTAACATGTATAAATGTATAGCAGCATGCATCTGGAGTTATGTAGTGCGAGTAGAGAAAAAAACATGTAAAAATAAAGGCCAGATTTATAATAATACATGGATTTTATTGATTATATATATTTACAAAGTATTGTACATTAAGATCAGCATTAAAAATGTGTAGTTAATAAAATGCTTAGTATTATAACAGAATTCTGTAAGAAAATGTATGCTACAATTGGTTACAAGTCTCAGTCTGTCTTCCTTTGTGCGTGATCACAACACACACACACACACACACACACACACACAGTACAGGTAAACTGTTAGCGGATTTACACAAACACTTGTTTTATATCTTCATCTCATGCATCATTCTGAATTTTCGCTTTCACTCTGACCCGCTCTTTATATTCTCTCTCAGTAGCAGTGAGGTGGACAATTGTCTCCATAGCTGGATACGGCAAGATCATTTTCCTCTACACACACACACAATGAGCAAAGTGTTAATTTAGAGTATTTATACTAGTATCTATTCCCACAACATTTTTTAAATCATTTCATATGCATTGCCCTGTTGTGTGCAATCAACTACTGTATAGTTTTGGAACTTACCCTGCGGTGGTTTTTGTATATCTGAAGCATTATAAGCACCACCAACAAGAACAGAATGCACAGGCCAGTAATCATGGTTATTTTGCTTCCACTTAGAGATTGTTGTTCTCCCACCAAACCACCTACAAATGTGCACATACACAACAGAGATTCAGTTACTCTACTCGAACAGAAAATTCATAGATTTCTAACTCTGTATACTGGTAGTCTCTTAGGAGTGATTTGCTTCATTCTACAGAAGTAAGCATGACAATACTCACTCATCATTTGTAGATGGTAAGTTACATTTCCGAGAAGCTGCTGTTGATTATAGAAACGGCACACCCATTCTCCCTGGTGCTTCTCTTTTGGGACTCTCAGCACTGGTGAGGTTGATTTTTGGACAGAGGTGAAAGTTTGAGTATCATTCACACCATATTCCACATGGATCCACTCATAACCGGTGACGTGGCTGGTGTCACTAAGGTGACAGGTCAGCGTCGTTTTTCCATTTGTGTATGATCTCTGAACTGCAGAAACACATTTACACACAGTCTTGGTCATACATTCATTCTTAAACCTGGTTTAATTTTGTCCTCTCTTAAGCTGTTTTATTGAAGCGTAAAACTCACCTTGCACAGTGACCAGCTGAATATCCCTCTCCACCTTCACACGCTTGCCACTGTCTCCCTTCAACTGCCCTGAACACCTGTATGTGCCTTCATCTCCATCCTGCACCATCTCAATGTATGCTGATCTGTCGGCCTCCGGGGAGCACCGGGAAACAACGGGATTGGATGAAATGTTGAAAAATGAAGGAATCGTGGCAGGCAGATTAGATGATGTGGACAGCCTCGTCCAAGTAGAGTAGTTTAAAACGAATCCATCGGAGAAGACACAAGGAAGGGTGACAGAAGAGCCCAGTTCTGCATATATGACATCTGACTTATCCCTGGGGACAAGGATTCCTGAGAGACGCAAACAGACACAATCAGCCCAAGTCATGACTATCCTAGAAAAATATTTAACCATTAAACATCATTATTCCTGCTGATTATTCAGATATTTGATTTTAAAGCATACACTACAGTAATTACTATGATTTATTCAGCAACTGAAGCAAAATTAATAGCAATAAAAGGCAGTTATGAGACAGTTATTGCATAACTAATATGGAAAAAGAAATCCGCACCTTTGACACGCAGCAATGTGGATGCCTTTTCTTTTGTTTGTCTGTTTCCAATCATGCAACTCCAGTTTCCCGCATCTTTCTGAGACACTTCTGAGATTGTATGGGTCAGTTTGCCGTTATTGCTGGCAACTGGTTTGCCATTCAGTTCCAACTTGCTTATTGTCAGCCTTGTCTCCGGGGTGACGCTGCAGCTCAGTGTTACTTTATCACCCTCGAATACCTCAGCAGAGGTAAGAGACACTGCAGAAGAACAATATATTGTGAATACATATGTGAGTAAAAGTTACATTGAGGAAAAGTCATGTCATGTCATTTTCTGAACCGCTTAATCCTAATTAGGGTCGCGGGGAGGCTGGCGCCCATCTCAGCCG
>JAOUQZ010000044.1:22845864-22865354 GCA_028564935.1 Neosilurus hyrtlii
AGAGAGAGAGAGAGAGAGAGAGAGAGAGAGAGAGAGAGAGAGAGAGAGCGAGAGAGAGAAACAAAGGCAAATCTACATACCCACGGATTCTCCCAGGTCTTCTTTTCTTTTTTGAAAGTATGTCATGATTGACTTGCAAAGCAGTGGAAAAAAATAAACTTGGTGGTAAACAAAAGAATCAACACGAAAGATTTGCTTTCGATATATTTTGTTGCATGTGTACATGATGCTGCTACTAAGTACATGATTAATTCAGTAATGCACAGTAATGTATGTTAGGGCTAGTAAGGAAACATTTAATTCAGTAATGTACAGGAACATGTGTTAGGGCTAACAAAAAACAAAGTCAACATCTGCAGTGTGAATTCAGTGAAAATCTGTTTTCTAGTGATTTCAGATTAAAATTAAGTTCTATTATTCCATGCTATGCGTTGTTGGTGTATAATTTACAGAGCCAGTGGAATCCTGGCCCAACTCACGTCACACCTGAAGCCTGATTGACTGCAGTTATCAGATATGCAGTCAGCATGTTCAGCTCAGTGCCACTTCCAGGAAGGCCAGGCTCATCGTCAAAGGGTGTGAGTGAAACAGACAGCAATGGAGAAATGTGGCGTATGGGGGCAGTGGTTGTTTTGATGAGAGTAGTAATGCTCTGGATGACTCAATCCCCCCTCTCAGCTTGTTTGTTATTCTAGCCTTTTCTCCCATCATTGTGAGTGGACCTGAAAGAAGAATATCATTTTAGCATATTATGCAGAATAGTTTTCCACTGGGTGCTGCTTCTACAGATGCAATATTGTAATGAAGTGCTGTCAAAGGTTTCCATGCTACACTAAACTAGATATCACTTATTTTACCTAGATCAAGTCTAAATCTGGTTTTCTTCATTGACGCACATTTTCTTTTTTAAGTTGTTCGATATTTTTGTATACAACAAAGCTTGTGCCGCCACAGAAGCCATTTTAAACTGACTATTATGAATGAATATATGTATGATGTTACAGCAACATATAAAGTGATCCATGTTTAATTTCTCACACTGTAACTTTACATGTAACTGTATTCTTTTAATCTTATAGAAAATTACAGAAGGTGGCTTGGTGCTGTTTTATTATCAAAACAGTATTACAAATAGTAATGCTGAAAACTGTGACACAGGCAGGTATATATTTCTTTCCCTAGAATAAACTTATATCAATTAAAAGTAAAATAATTGACCATAATTTGACATTTTCAAAAACAGTGAATATTGTGAACCAAGTTACATTTATAGGAAAATTTAGTGACATACTGACAGCACATGGGCAAGACTCATGAAAACTACTCCAGGGTATAAATATGTGTCCAGTGGCTGTTAATCCATTACTAATGTGAATATATTGATTATTATAGTCTCTTTTGAAAGAGCATGACCAGAGCTACTCAGACATGTACACTTTTATGGGTCTTTCACCAATATTTCTCCCCCTAACAATCTCTCGAAAATGTCCAAGATATTGTGTCATTTACACTACTGATATGCTATAATCCATGTCATATAAAGAAACTGGCATAATACAATGACAACTAAATACTTAGACTCAATATAAATTGAAAATAGTGTTAAGGAAAACAAACCATAATAACGGTCTGGGATGGGTATGGTTCATACTGGTAAACAATCATCTCACGAGGTTAGAAGCGTATGGTTGAAGTATGTCATTTACGCTACTTCTGAGGTCTGGCACATGTTCAAAATGAGGTTCAGGCTGCTTGTATTTATACCAGTTTAACAACGTTATCTTAGTGGAAAACAAGTTTAGTCATGCTAAATTAACTACTGTAAGCATCATGCACACAACATATCACTTACTTCATATTAATATGCAAAACCATTTCTCCTGCAGTATTGCTACTTTGTTTAAATTCCGTAAGTAAAAATTCTCAATTAACTATTTTTAAATAATAATCAATAATAACTATAATCTGTAGAAGTAGAACTAATCTGTATATACTTAATACAATAGTTTTACTATAATCAATTAATATATCGTGATAGTTAATTAATAAATACGTCTTGGCATAACCATATGCAAACATTTAAGCACATAATAAAGTATTAAATTGCTGAAATTCAGACTAAAAGTTTAAATTTTTATTTTTCACAATGCTATTTCGTGAGAAAAGAATTTAAAAGGGGATGTGTAAATGACCGCACACCCACAGCAATGATGAGACAAATGCTAGCTTAAACAAAAACAAAACAAAAAACAGATAAGTAGATAAGCTGCTATGTTGTGTGTGGAACACGTGACGCTTTGAGAGGGGGTGAGTGTGAGCAATCGCTCTGATAGGGTCTTTCCTACATGCTGTGAGGTACACGACCAGCACTTTTGAATAGACAGAGCAAGAGATAAAGACCCTCAAGTGGAAATAGAGCAAAACGTAGAGGAATACTGTAGATATGTAGACAGAGTTGGAAAATATTAACACCAAACAAATGAGGTGGTAAGGTTTATTGAAGCAATTCATTCCCTTCTTGCCTACTTAAACCTGCCACCTGCAACACCCACTTATTAATCATCCTTTTCTTTTTGCATATTCTTCCTTTCATTTATTTATTTGTAATTTAAATATTCGGACTATGTATTTTTTTATATAATCCAGCCCAACAACTGAAAAACATTTTATGAAGAACCATTTACATTGTCACATTTTAAGACATTTCCTTGACTGTTGTTTGTGGTTTTGCATAAAATCACTGTGTAAATATTCTAAATACCAATTAAATTAAATGTTCACGTCAATTGGTATTAAAATCATTGTGTAAATTAAGAAAATAAGTCGGCGCTTTGTGAACTCAGTATTATCTGGTAGGAAGGTATAAAAAAAAAAACGTGGATAACCACACACCCACATACGGCACACTCTTGTTGAGCTTCATGCTCTTTTATCTTTCATGCATTTATGCATCATGCATTTAGGCTTTATTTCCTGATGCGTGTCCCCATTCTAAACTGCAAGACAAGCACCTTGTTGTGTTTGTATACTGTAGCTTACTCTTATAAATAAAAATTAATAGTCATGTTTTTCCACTTGCCCTCATTTATAGCCTGCTGTCCAAGCTGAAGACATGACATGAGAACCAAAGACTGTATGAGATCTTATGGCTTCCTGCATGAACTAATTTTACAGACAGTACTTACTGTGCAACTGTGAATTCAGAGGTCATTAAAATATATTTTTTATGATATTCTAGCAAAAGCAATGTATAAAATACTAAATACAAGGAAGAAAATCATTTTGCATGGTCTAATGAGAATTTCATCCATCAGCATTGTTCAAGCCATGTACTGGTTCTTGTCCTCTGCTATACAATATATGCCTGGATACAATGACCAATAACTTTAATTTTGGCTGAAGCTAAGAATCAAACTTAAGTCTTTTGAATATATTGAGACATTCTGAAAGCTACATGCTGATATATGACTTATTTGTTTTTATTATTCTGCCAGATTGGAAGTGGACTGTTAGAAAGAAAACTTCAATTAAACCAAGAAGATGCAAACCAAGACGGAAACCACTGCTGAGCAAAAAGAACATTAAGGCTCATCTTAAATTTAAAAAGAACATCATACCAACAGTAAAAAATGGTTATGGTAATGTGATGGACTGGGGCTATTTTCCCTGCTTCAGGACCTGAAAAAAAAACTTTTACACACCACTGTATGTATGTATGTGTATATATAAGAATTTCTATACAAAAGTATAAAGAATTTTTTTTTTAATTTAGGTAAAATCAGTTTTATTTGTATAGCACATTTTACAATTGACATTGTCGCAATGCTGTTTTACAGTAATTTTAAAGTAATTTAAAAAGGAATTTAAACATTTTCCTACAACCCCTACACATCCCTAATGAGCAAGCCCGCAGCGACAGCGGCAAGGAAAAACTCCCTCAGTTGACACGAGGAAAAAACCTTCAGAGGTACCAGGCTCAAAAGGGAAACCCATCCTCATTTGGTTGAAACCGTGAAAATACAAACCATATAAGAGAAACCTCCTTGCAGTCTAACATGTAGTCCGGTCGACTGTAAGTCCTAAATAATTGTAGCAAAAGAGTTTATATCACCAGCAGTGAAAAGTCATCTTCACAGTCTCTGGGTACAGATCTAAGCCCATATGGATCTTCATCAGAGTGGGGGGCTTCCAAGATGAGAACTCCAGACAACACCAGGGCAGACCACAGGACTCAGAAAGCAGAAGGATCAGGAGAATCAGGATCTTAAGTGCACTTTACAACTACTACTACTAATAAAAAAATAATAATAAAACAGAAAGATCCATATATTTGATATCTTGGTCTATATGATGTACATACCGGCAAATATCTGTACTTGGTTTAAGTAAACTGGAAAGAAGGTAGCATTGGTTGCATTCAATAAAAGAATTGTCCTAAAAAAATTCATACAGGTAGTTCACATGTCATATAACTATTGCACAATGTAGAGAATAAAGCTATGCTTATGGATAATCCGCCACTGGTTATTAAAGAAAACTCACCGGGCAAAATGTACACAAAGAAACTACTGATGGTTAAGATAACACTGCAATCTTATAATCGAGTGGCGTCTGCTTATAGGTTATATTAGCTTATAGTTTTCTGCTTACAGTTGTTTCAGGTGAAACAGCCAAAGTTCGACAGTGTACAAGATCGCTACAGCTTGAAACATGGTAGATATATAACCAAACCTGACAAACACACAAATTCACATCCCTTCTACTCAGTTGAACTGATTAGAAAGTATTTATCACAGTGAGGTAAGGATGAACTGGTTGTATTTTAAGGCCTCATTTGAATGAACAAATTCATCATCAGATGATTGATAGTGGAGCTCCATACTTATGCACGTGTCGTAAAGCAATGAGCTCAATTTTGTTGTCGCATCTGTACTCGTGCTGACACAGGCAACCCAAACGCATGCTGATTGCACTTTTCTTGTTTAATTGTTTAAAAATTGTTTAGTCAGTGTTTTTTTCTTCGTGGGGAGAAATGAGTTTTCGAATACCACTGAAAATAAATTCAAACATTTTCAGAGCTCCATTTTTATGTAGTGCCTAAATAATAATAATAAATAATTTAATAAAATATATTTTTGGGGGGGGGGGGGGGGGGGGGGTGTAATGTCACCAAATGGAGACAACCAACAAGGTTGGATTGGATTCATTGTTTAAAATCCACTTAATTCAGCTAAAATGAACTACGGTTAAAGGAGTACATTGCTGGGATGTATTTTTGAGGCCTATTAGAACTGATTGGTGCAAAAGTGTAAACTAACATCGAAGCTAAATCATAAGCCTGCATAGGACATCGCTACCAAGCATCTTCATGACTAATGTTTGGTCTCTATCGAAATGGATGAGATCCATCAAAGATGACAATTTTGGCCACAGTATAGATTCTGCTATTAAACTGGAAGGACACAGTGTCCACAAATTAGACTGACTACCAGAACTCACTGGTAAGAGCAAGAGAAGGTGTGTGGGTGTGTGCATCTATGTTAAACAAGTAATCAAAATAAACCAAGATAGACATGCTATGAAGGTGGATGAAACTCCGGCAAAATATCATCTTTAATTTCTTCACCTGTACACGTTTATCCTGTTACTCGGTTGAGTAAGTCACAAGTGCAGAACTTACTATTTCTGATCATACTAGTTATTTCTCTGTGCATTGACTAATCTAGATTAAAATTCACAGCAAATAAAACAAGCCTTTATTTCCAGTACAGGTCTCTTCAGTAAGTCTTAATACCGTTGTTGGCATTGTGTTTTTTTTCTGGTGGGGTCCTTTTCCTTTCTCAAAAACTTAAACACATCAGACACAAAAAGGAAATCACAAATCCACATTTTGGTGCCTGGATTCCCAATTGTTTCAGCAAACTGCAATAAATACCTTTCTTTAGCTTTAAAGTAGATCTCAAACCAGCTTTTTCCTATTTTTTGCCGCATTTGTATATTTTTTACAACTGGGATGTCATGTGCATACCTGCTTCCACATTGATTTAGGACTGAGGGCAGACTGGATACGAGCGTCTTTTACTATCACCTCTTGAGGTACAAAGTGGTATTACTATAATGACAGCCTGTCGCCTCTCTGTGCTGTATGATTAACATACTAACTTCAGTAGGTATTTCTGCAAAACACAGTACATAGACGACATGAACGTACACATTACATTGAGAACTTTGTTTTTGAGCATTTGAAACTTAAACACAAAGAACAATAAAAGATATTATACCTCAATACACTTTTAACCCATTCGTTTGTTCTAAGGCTTCAGTTAATCATATCAAATAAATTTTTTTTTTTTAAAAACCCATCAAAGTCAATCCGCTACTTTCTGTTAGGCCAAGAGAGAAATGACTCAGTGGATGCTACACGGTGTTAGACCAGTAGATAAGAATTGCATGTGTACTGTGCGAGCATTCGCTGAGATATGATTTTCCAGGTTGCTCATCAAATTTATGAAGCACTTACCAAAAGTGACCTCATTATTCTACTTCATTTACAAAATGTTTTAGTAAAACAAGTAACGTTTTGGGCGTGTGTATGCATAGATAAAAAAGAGGTTTGTTAGTTTTTAAGCGTTCAAGCACAATTTATATCAGAATAAATTTAAATGATAAAAACACACGAAAACAAAACGCAAGAATGTTACAAACTCGTATAGCAACAACTGAGAAAGAAAAATACTGGCTCCTCCACACATACAAAACAGTTACATAACTGAATTAAACACATGGTGATAAGAAGTACGACCAGATAAGTGGCTTAATTCTTCCTATTCCTTTCTGCCTTCTTCTTTACTATATATAATTATTGTTCATTAAACTTTTGGTGCTGTTTACCCACTTTTTTTTTCTTTTAAAAGAAACTGAATGATGCTCTATGAAGAATACTGTAAGTAAAACCACAGCTGAAACCATGAACTATGGAGAACTTCTGAAAATGCCTTACACAACACACTCATGAACCTATGCTCATCAACATCAAAGCAACAGTAGTTTCTATCATTTTTCAAAACCTCGTCACCTTCAATACCTACGTAAAACACTTGCGCAATAGCGAGTAGGTTTTGTTTTGCTATACTGAAATTCTGGTTCTCACCCTATCCTGGAAACTCACTGCAGTTTTGTGGTTTGTGTTTAAATGCACCACCAATTCAATTAAAGTGTTAAACCAATCTTTCACAAGAGAGAGAGAGAGAGAAAACAAAACAAATCCCACCAAGACTCCAAGCAACTTCAACAGGGTAACCACACTATAAGAACAGTAGGTGCAAAAACATTTGATCGGTGATATCCAGAACTGACCTGGCCATTACAAAATATTTAAGTAAACAATTATTGGTCAATTCTGGAACTCCAACATGGTTAAGTAAATCTGGAGGATTCCTGATAAACTGCATTATTTTTTTTATTTTGAAATAAACCTATACACATTTGGTTCAAAATTTCTATATCCCATAATATATTTAAACAAAGGCATCATTTTTGAAATGAACAGTTAAATATTTATATATTGTACAATTCTTTGTATTTGATTTATTGTATTGTAAAAATATTGTAATTTATCTATTTTCCTATTTTGTTCTTATTAATTTTTTATTCAGACTCTTATTCTATGTTCCTATTTTCGTGTCTGCACAAAACGACATTTCATTTACCTGCAATACATTTAATGCAATGAAGAATGATAAAGCTTTTGAATCTTGAATTTAGGCCTTGTCCGTCTGTTTCACATCTTCAAATTACTAATAAGGAACGCAAAATTAACAAAATCCAAGTTCCTCATAGGAAATATGAATCCTGTTTAAAAAAAACCCGAAATGGTCTACACTGAAATTTTCCCACATTTTGTTGACGATGTTTTCCACTGAAAGAGATGACTAGAGCATTGATGAGGATTGAGATTTTTCAGTTCTGAGCCATTTCGTTACTTGAATCGTCATGGTATGTTCAGCTTTTTTTTTATTTGGTCAGAATAAGACTGTGTGACATGCATACAGTTGACATTAATTATTGATGTTAATTATTAAAGAAACTAAACCAAAATTACAGCTCATTGTAGGAATCGTCTACAAATGCATCAGATTTTGACCAGCATGAACTAGAATGGTCATATAAATATATGAAACAAGAAATTAGCAATTTGAAGTTTGAGAAAAGTAACTTGCCTGCCACAAAATCTAATAAGCCGATTTTCCTCCCAATAAAACTTACATTTCAGCTCAATCACATCTGTACCAAGTAAACAGCATGCAGTTAAAAAGTCTCAGATTTAAATATGCATGCATGCTGCCCATAAGGTATTTTAATATCCAACCTGATCAAGTTTAACAAGTACTCAGACATTTGGATAAAAAGGCAACATTAGCTAGATCATTTAAACATTAAAGTAACAATCCTTATTACAGCTTTGAAATCCACCAGTAAACATACAACCATCTAAAGTTCTGAAGAAGCTGAAAAGTGCACTTAAAGCAGCATATCTAAAATAGCACCTGCTTAAATTATTTTGGAAAAAAAAAATACAACCCCAACCACATTTCCAGAACTTGACTAAGAACAGCTTATCAAAAAATAGCCACAGCTGCTTAACTCTTAAGTGTAGTTTCCACCGATACAAGTTCAGTTGCTTTTACATTAATACTGAAACTCAGAAGAGTACATTGTATGACAACATTAAAAAAAGAAAACACTATAAATACCAGCCACGTCTCCACATTTTTCCATTTAATGTGGCAGTCGGTGATGTAATATCTACATGACTGAACATTGTGCAAAGTGCAATAAATTTCTTCAGAGATAGAAATACTTAAGCAAATTTCTAATTATTAATTAAACTAAAGAGGTGAAAATGTGCACCATTTCTTTATTGGCTTATAAATACGGAGGATTTTACTTACGAGCAGTCGAATGACACATTTAAATAGATATTAAAATGAACCAATTTATCTACTCCAGTAAATCTGACCACATGATTCTCTTGATATGAATAAGGTCTCATGAAGAAGTGGTTAAACAGATTATTGATGATTTAAACTGACTTGATATTGCTCACTATAAAAATGAAACATTACAGCAGCACCTGGGGTCAAATAGCCAATCTTTATTTGCATCACAATACAAAAACAAAAGACACCACTTTAGTTCTTGTAGCCACGGCTGGCTCTGCGACCTCGAGCACGCTCAAACTTCCTGCCTTTGGAGCGAATGTAGGGCCTGTGGGAAAAGCAAACCAATCAAAATATAATTCACTCACTGCCTCGTTATGTGTTGTGTTTCACACGCTAAGACAACAGTTAACAGCTAAAGCACAGCAGTAGCAATAACCTTAAATGAAAATATATGCTGTAGATTTATTATGGTACTCTAACCTTAGACAACCACTGCACACGATACTGACATTTGCTTTGGTAATTGTATATTTGTTTAAACCGATTAAGTTTAAGGTCAAATACTAAAAATCAGACATGTTCTTACTTGGTGTGGCTGTGGGGAGTTCCAGGGGCTTTTCCAAAGTGCCTATACACCTCCCTTCCCTTGCGGGGTCCTTTAAAAATAAACCATGATAACAGATATTAGAGCTGAAGAACAATAGAACACTGGGGTCTTATTAAAATCATTTCAAGATTTGCACCAATTTGATGAGGGAAGTGCACTGTCATATGTACAAATTTATTTATTCCTTTATACCATAATAGGAAACAGCAGCATTTCCACAAAAACAAAATACCTTTTTCCACCCATTCTGTAACAAGTAACACTTGGAAAATGTATATTTTTTTAAAAAACCTGTGACAGAGAGAGAAACTGGATTTGAACTACATAAAATATGTACTCGAAATTAAGCCAAGATTCCGTATGCACGGTATGCTGAATGCGTTACATAATGTACACACAGTATCCTGTGATGATTTCATACATGCAGAACCACAGTCCTGTAATTCGCTTACCGTTGTTGATAAACTGCAACATTGCTTATGAGAGAATATTTGAAAGAAGAAAACAATCACAATGGCATTATGAAAATGCAAGAGAAAGCATTGTTACTGGGTTGATCTCATATGCCAAAACTGGGATGATTTGGGGGCTTATCAGTTGATAAGTGAACTTAAAGCAGGCATGCATGCATAAATAAATAAATAAAAATTCCACAATATTTTCTTTTTTTATCGAACGAGTAGTTCAGTGTCTTTGTGCTGGTCCATGATTTAATGAAGCGCTGTAGTAATGACAACATTTAGCACTGGTAAGCATTTACACACTACAAAATGAACAGCCTATTAATTTAGGGTAATCTGCATCAACTACTCAAAACAACTTTTGTAATATTTCATGAGTGAGTTGTTTAGTAAGTTCAATGTCAGGTTTTAATTGCTTCATTTTAAATTTTTCGTTGTTTGTAATAGTTCTCACTTACACCATGCACAAGAAAGTACTCAAAATGTGTGTCGTTACTCCAGATAAGAATAAATGATTTCAATGCAGATCCGTCAAAACTGATTTTTTTTCCCCCGTTGCACTGATTACTCTTGCCACATACACATATGGAATCTGCCCTGCTTTGAGAAGCCTTTTAAATTTTTATACACAAACCATGCACATGGAATCTTAGTTTTGGGGTTGGCTTGATATGGTACCTTGCAGATTGAACTGCACTAGTAAAGTTCAAAACCAAAAAAATGAAACTAAATAAATAATAATTAAATATTAAAATAAACCCACTTAAGTTAATTGTGAGTATCTCTCAAACTGATAAAATCAATAAACTTCTGTTTCTGTAAATTACCACAATACACACTGCATTTATGCAAATTATCAATGGATATGCCCACTAAAACAAATTTGCCTCTTGTAGCCAACACTTGGGAGAAGGTAGGATACACCTTCACAGCTAGCCAATCAAAGGGCAACACAACCATTCACACTCACACCTAGGGTCTTTTGGTACAGCCAGTTAGCCTAAAGTACAGGTACATGTCTTTGAACTGTGGGATGAAACCAGAATACCAGAAGAAAATGTACACAAACACAGGGGGAACATGCAAAATTTAAAGAAACACCCGAGCCCAAGTTTGATCCCCAGGACCTTCAGCAACTACTTTCGGTAAGCCCATTCTCTTTTTAATTCCTTGTTTGGCAGACTTATGTAAACCCAACACACTACAGATCAAGAATACAAGAAAGGGTAAATTAACCATGTTTTTACTTTGCTCTTTCTTTTACTTGCAAAGAAGCCTGAACTAGTGCTTTAACTTAAACATTTAATAATTTTAAATGTACATATAGTACTTTTCATACTATGTATATTCTGTTGAAACTACTGCTTTAAACAGACCAACACCACATACTGTCGCAATGTTTTCTATAACATTTAAAAAGGGTGCTGACCTAAAAATACTTTCATACACCTCCCCTATCACCCCGCCTCTGAGGGTGGGATTAAAAGTGACTGGACCCCCAGGTAGCTTTTGATGCTGCTGCCATCAGCTCAGAATGGAGAATGCCTGCATGTAGAAGCAAATCTGAAGTCTCTACTTTCAAACATGAAAGATAAATCCCACCAATTTGGACGTACATGCCAATAGTATCTTTTCTGATAATCTCGTGCCCCAGATGTTTGTATGCGCATGCACTGTGCAAATCACTAGACTTGAAACAGCAGCCGCTTGTCCAAGGTCACACTGCAAACAGGCAAGTACGCATGCACAGACATACATGATAAGGGCTCGGTATTGCACTGATTTCCTGAATCGATCAGATTTCGATTCGCAGGGTCCTGATTCGATACTGATTCATTGAGGGATATTTCAGCTATAGTATCTGTTTGCTTGAATATGAAAAGGAGTTTACTATTTATTAGTGGAGATACTTTCAAGTGAATTAAGAAACCTAGCTAGGCACAATATTTAAAAAATTAAAGTTTACACTAAAAAGTGACCGCAAACTTGTTTCCTGAAAATATTTTTTATTGACCAACACCTCTGATCAATCAACAAAGTGCAACAGACTTAAGTCAGTAGAGTAACCAGATACAATATAAGTGCTTTCTTCAGTGGAAGTGATAGGTCTGTGCAGTGTGTACACTTTGTAGTGATCACCAATTAAAACCAGAAAAACAGTCTGTTCCCAGAGAGAACAATCATATATAAACTAGAAAAAAAAAATCCCCTATAAACCAAGTGTGGATGATGCCTCGTCAAACAACTGCGGAGATTGGTGGTATTCCCACAACGCTTTATCTCCATGTCGCACATCTTGCAAACTACCCTGCTGTAGTCCAACTCGTTCCTGTCCTCATACTTTTTAAATACAAAATGCAGCCATGCATCTGTTTAACTTTGAGGGTGCCTCCAGAGCAGCAGCATGTTTATGGAAAGCTAGCCTCAACAACGCCAAATCGCGGTGTGCAAAATTAAATAAATAAATAAATAAATATCTACCTGGGTCAGAAATCTTTTTTTTTAATCCAGCCCTACATATGATGCACTTACAATGGCTGTTGGTAGAGGGCAACGAAAGGATGAGCTTGACTTAAGTTCCGGTTTTAAAATTCATTGCACACTCAGCAAGTTAAGACCAGCAGGAATAAAAAAAAAAAAAAAAAAAAAGTAAAATTTTTTTTTTGTTTTTTTAAGATAACACCAAATATTAACATTGGTGGATCTGCAAAACAAGAAATAAAAAGAGAGCGGCCTAATGCAAAAAATCCTGTCTAAACACATCATTGCTTACCTGACAGAAGCACAGTGCCCTGTCCTTTGGGGGCAGCTAGCGCAAGCTGATCAAAGGTCATCACCTGGCCACCAGCCTTCAGGATCCTCCTACGAGCTCCTGCAGTCACCCTCAAAGCACACACCTGAACAAAAGTAAAAGCAACTACTATATCTGCTAAACACTTTAAAAATAAGCTCAACAACCCACATACTAAAGCATCTCTAGCCTAATTAAGAACATTAACTGGTCCAGCACTCTAAACATGACAAGCAAATTATAAAATAAAAACACACCTAACATGCCACAATATTTCTTTAAGATTTATGTAACTTAAAGCTCTAACAAAACATCAATCAAGACGCTACTTAGTTCAGACTAATGCTTTGCGTCCGAGCCAGATACCCCTCACTCAAGGACATTTCTTCCGGCTGTAAAAAATATATACATATTAAAAAAAAGCCCTTGAGCAAGGTGTTTGATCGAACAGAGGCAGTTATTTCATTTTAACTTTACTTGTCTGGGCATAACGTCAAGGAATACTGTCAACTATGTCAAAATGAATTCAATTCAGTTTTTTGTATAGCGCTTTTTACAATTAACATTGTCGCAAAGCAGCTTTACATAGTAAATGTAATTTAAGGAGGAACGTAAACATTTTTCTACTATCACCTACACATCCCTAATGAGCAAGCCCATGGTCACAGTGGCAAGGAAAAACTACCTCAGTTGATTCGAGGAAAAAACCTTGAGAAACCAGGCTTAAAAGGGAAATCCTTCTTCATTTGGGTGAAACCAATAAAATTTCAATTCATATAAGAGAAACTTCATTACAGCCCAGCATGTAGTCCGGTTGGTTATACCACAACTGTAAGTCCTAAATGATTAAGGCAAGAGAGTTTATTACATAATTTCACCAAGAGCCACACTATTGCTCTCGACCCTTATGGATATTTCAGTACTGAGCAGTCAGGAACTGGTAGAAATTCAGCAATGATTCTAGATACATATTCCTACATTATCCACATCAGACTGGCATGTCATAAAAACTAAACCTTGGTTCTGGTTTTAACTTAGACACTCAGTCAATTTTTTCAAAGCCCATATAAAGTATTAAAAAAATCCACAAAAATAATTACTGAACAATTAATCCAGATTATTTCAAAATTCAACTGGGGCATCTTTAAATTAGGTATTCGATAAAAAATAATAAATAAATCAATAAACTCGCAAAAGTATTTAGATGCTCATTGTTGGCAAAAAGCAAAGGGACTCGGTACCAGGACATACTTACCAAACCATTTCAGTGATACAACTGTGATAACTGGTTTTATAATCACTATTCAAAACCAAACACCTTATACACTCACCTTCAATTTGGGGATGTTCTGAATCCTGACATCATCAGTGATGGTTCCGACAACAACAGCTGTCTTGTTGTCACGACCCTGAAGCTTCATTTTACGGATCTGAATAGAAGACACAGTAGAAAAATCCAATTATGATTTGTTTGGAATGATTTGTTTGGAAAAACACAAAAAAATAAACCCACACACAGGGGTCCCGACAATCCCACCAAGAGGACTGTTTCATAATATGACAATACAAAACAAGCATAGCAAGTTTGAAAGTCCCAGCTTCAGCACGCAGTAAGTAAATGTCCAGAAGCCTAATGTAGTTTTTCCTCTGTGACCTAGAGCAGTAGGTCAAGGTCACACACACACACACAATGTCAGCCTGGCACACATAGTAATGAACAGGCACTACAAGTTTGAAAGCCCCTGCTTCAGCACGGAGCAAGCAAATGTCAGGAAACCTAATATTACACTTCTGCTCCTGTGACCTTGAAAGGTAGGTCACGGTCACTCACACAGGCAGCAAATAAATATCCGGAAATTAAAGTGTGACATACGGGCAGAACCCATTCCTATAGCACCTGAGAAGCGGGAGCTTACAAAGAAAACCGGGGGGAGGGGGGGTGTTTGATGTATATTACTGTCATATACTACATTAATGGGCAAAAAAAGAAAAATAAAACCACAGGCTAAAATGAGATTATGATTTATACACTTTTAAAATCATGACTGAAAGTGAACATGTGCACGCACAAGCAGCTGCATAAGGGCTGTATGAGGACTCTAAATGCCTTCTAGTTTTAGCATATACAAAATGAAAAAGAAAAGCAAATTAAAATGAGACTTTTATAGCTTATTTTCATGATGTTACAATGACTGATAGGTCAAGTGAGTCTGCACTCTCCTCAAGCATAAGCGCAGTGTAGCTGTTTGATCCTACTCATTCAGAGATTAGCACATACTACACTCCAGGTTTTAGTGTATACTACAAATAATGAAGAAAAAGAAACGATTATGGCTTATTTAACATTTTATTGTAGGAGTCATTTTGACACATACGCGTCCATTTTTATCCACACATTATCCACATAGAAAAATGCTACTTAATCCCGATAGCGGACTAATCACATCACGCCATTCCTGTACTGTCTCAATTCGTTTTTAAGAAAAGAGGATTGTGCACCTAAGGAAATCCACAGGCAGCTCAAGAGAGTTTATGGAGATGCTGTAATTAACATTAGCGATGTCTGACGTTGGGTGAAGTTGTTTCAAACAGGAGACGGCCATTGCAGATAAGCCGAGGAGTGGCCATTCGCCAACCTCAGTCAAGATGAAAATCGACACTGTGCTGATGGGTTGATTAGAGTTGACAGACACATAGGAGTTCAGGATGTATCTGATAGATTGGACATGTTGGTTCTGCACAAGCAATAATTTCTGCTTTGGGATACCAAAATTTTGTATTAAATGGGTTCCCAAGCAGTAGATAATTTATAAACAGAAAACGTGGGTGGAGGTGTCAGGAGCTCCGGTGTGCATCGAAATCTGAGGAAAAGCCCTTTAAAAGATGTGGTATCAGGGTACGAGACATATGCACACATATGTATGACCTAGAGACCAAGATTCGATCCTAAGAAAGAAGCTTTTGAGCCACCACAGTGGTTCTCCATGTTCCAAAAATTTAATGATTGAGTTTTTCCCCCAATGATTACAATTTAAAAACTGATCAAGGGCATCAGGACAAAAAAAAAAAAAAAGCCGTGATGTCCATGACACAGCCCAGTTCCTCGTCTTTGTTGGTGGAATAACAAAGAACTTTAAGATCATTGAGATGGCGGCAATGCGGTCAATGAAAAGGATGATGACGGTGAGTGATTTGTTCATGGAGGTAAATGCATGCCTGGACAAGATGGGACTAAAATGGGACAGACTGGCAGGTGTCACAACGGATGGCTGTCCAAATCTACTCAACGGGGCAAAACGTTGGACTTCTAAACTGGGTTCAAGATAAAGTGACTGAAATCAACCCTGGAATGAAACTGGTATTCTTACATTGTAGCATACATCAGATTATGTTATGCAAGTCAGTACTAAAACTTAGCCACATAGTTACTGATGTTGCAATTAAAATAGTTATGTCCTCATCAGGGCACGAGCATTAAGTCAGTTTGTTGCACTCCTAGAGAAGTAAACAGTACTATTATACTATATTATTTAGAATAAATAGTAATATTTTTGTAATCATGATGAACACAATGCAATACATTTGCTTCAGTGTTTTATTATAATAATTTCTAAGAAGTGTAACATTTTTATCCAAGAGGTAAAGCACCAACACAGTTATTTCTCAGACAAGCAATGGGGTACTAACCAGGCGGGACAGAGCCAGAGGGGGCCGGTTGCTTTTGCTCATGAAGAGTCTCTTTAGGACGACCTTGTTGAAAGGAGCATCTGAACGACGAGCCAGGAACCTGTACAACTGTCACAAAATAACACACCGTAGTGAATACCATGCTAACTTACACAGATTTAGGGTGCTTTCACATATAGAGAATTTAATCCATCTGAAGTGAACCCTGATGCTTTCCTAGTCATTCTTTCTTTTTTCGGCATGTTCTCAGGGTCAAAACAACCTATCCAAGAGGCACTGAATCAGACAGTTTCAGTTTGGTTACAATCTTAACTGTGGTTTGACTGCAGTGAAAAAGTTCAGCGTCTTTTGGTTCAGCTTAGCAGTTAATGCATTTAATGTACGCTAACCAATAACGTTCTAAAGTACAATCATCCAGGTTATAGATTAATGTGCATTTAGCAAAGCAGTACAGTTTGATTTCACACGAAATGCACCACGATCATTGTTATTGCAACTTTTTGATTTGTCTATTAATGGTTAAACAAACAATGCACAAAAAGCACTAGCCGCACTTCTCCCTGGGCTGAACAAACGGACTAACAGATGTGAAAGCACTCTTGGAAAAACGACTATACTTTTACAATAGGAAGAGCATAGACAGCTAAATGCCCCTGTGTTACTCACCTTGACCAGGAGCCTCAGGTAGATGTCCTGACTCTTGGGCTCCTTCCTGTGAACCTTGCGGTCCTTGTTGTGTCTGATGTCAACTCCCTGCAGAAACAGTCCAGCATATTAAACACGGACAGCTTCACTGGCACAGTGAAAGATATACAGTGTACCTGTGTAAGTCAACGTATCTACAAAATATACAGAGGAAAACAAATCCCAAAAGCACCTCACATGAAGACGACGGCTCGGTCAGCCCTCTCACTGAGTTATGCTAGCTTTAGCTAGTTAGCTACTTTAGAAACAAATCTAACCGAGTGGGTGTAAAATAAATAAATAATGAGCTTAACCGCAAATAAACTGTTAATTTAGCCATTTTGTATCAAATGCTATTTACTTTATCTTAAATTACCCACATATCTACACACACACACAGTTGTTTGCTAGCTATCACCGGCTATCACACTATTAGCACGAGACCCTTTCAACCTGAACACATCAGTACTACAGACTGTGGTTACTGTTTTGGTTATATTTTTTGGTTTGTTTTGTTATTTTAAAGGAGTGAAGCAAATAATGTGTTGGACGGATGCAACACAAACCCGATAACGGCACAACACACACACACACACGCTTTCGTACAGCTGAGAGAGAGAGAGAGGGCCGCTCGAGCCGGTACACAAGTGTGTATAAATATTTACGGCATTAACGCTCAAAATCTCAACAAAACCTTATCCTGGGAAATCTGTGTGATTGCATTCAATCTATTTCTGTTGAATATGACAACAAAGCTATGAGGATGAGAACAGATTTGAAATGTTGACGGCCTATAATAGCTACAGCTTCTACCTACCATCTTGGACTTAGAGGGAAAAGGGAGAGGAAGTCGCGTAATCTCGCGATATAGCGTTCAGCAGTCACCGTGGGACCACGTGACTTCCTTCTCTTTGCTCAAAGCTGATCCTGTGCATCGAGAACAAAAAAACAACAAATGGCTACGCATAAATACATACATGAATGTAGAAACAAGACAATAATTAATTAATTAATACAATAAATAACTGAAGATATAAACGTAGAAATGCATTATAAATAAATAAATAATAAATAAATTGATATTAAAAGTTATAACTGAGTGTTACCAACATAGGGGTTGAGTCTTGACTCAAGTCAACAAATGAAAAAAAAAAAAAATCTAAGTTTAGCAATGGGCTTCTCATTCACTCATTCGTTTTCTGAACCGCTTAATCCTAATCAGGGTCGCGGGGAGGCTGGCGCCCATCTCAGCCGACTTTGGGCGAGAGCAGGGTACACCCCGGATAACTAGCCAGCCATCGCAGGGCGCAATGGGTTCTTTTTCTTTCAACTTTTTTGAATTTTTTTTCCTCTGATAAAAATGAAATTCTTAAACTTTGACGATGACATCAAATCAGGAAGGCCGAGTGATCTCAGGCACAACAAAGGCAGATTTCCACTCGCATTTGCATGTAAATTGTCTCTTGAAATTTTGATCAATTAATATGGTTAATAGATGCATTATGCTCAGGTGTTGTGCCAAAGCCATATTGCCTTACAGATACAGATTACATTTTCCTTACTGCTCTTTTCTTCTGCAGATTCGTCAAGACTATAAATCTGATGCAAAATGAAATCTGACACTCTACTTGATTGCTTAATAAAGTTAAACATGTGTCGTGTTTGTGTTTTTCACCAAGACAAATTATACAAACAAAAACAAATAAATGAAATGTGTAAACTGTTGGATAGTTAAAATAAGCAAGGCAGGTTTTGAACCCAAGACTGTGGGTTAAAATGCTCTGTCATGCACCAGCACGTCTCCTAAAGATCTGACCTACCACCGCAGAGGAAGCCATGAATAATCTCTAGCTATATTCTCCCTCCCAAAAGCTAGCCAGAGCCATGTTTATTTGTCACGACTTACCATGGATGTCCGTGTTATCTGGTGTAAGTATCCCAGTCTGTACTAACAGTGATTAAACACAAAGCTGTTGGAAATTCAATTTATTTTCTCTTCTTATTTATTTTACACTCTACAAATGAAAAAATGTTTGTGCTAATGATAAATGTTGACATGGAATATCTCCGGTTACTTTGGGTTGGAGTGTGGATCCCAGTAATGTAGGCAAATATGACATGCACTATTTCATATTTATTATTCTCAGTTTAGATAGAAGAGCACGATAAATTTACCCAACAGAAAAATCCTGCTTATTCCAAGCTGGTGTGTACAAATTGGATTTTTTTAAAGCAATGTAGGTTATACAAGCAATCACAGTGATGTCACATGCCGGCTGAACCAGTGCGGTGGCCATATTGGTAAACAAAAAGAAGAA
>JAOUQZ010000044.1:22867252-22883658 GCA_028564935.1 Neosilurus hyrtlii
TATTTTTTCACAAGTGGCAGGAAATTCAAATTACCAAACAGGATTATGTTTACACCACTTGATGAATAAAGCTGAAACTTTATAGTGTGCATAATTAATTAGTAATCTTTCTATTTTTGAAAAAAGAATGGCTATTCGGAATGAAATTGAGTTTTACCTTTAGAATAAATAAAATAGTAAAACAGAAATCGCCCAGAAATAAAGTTTATGTAGAGAAATGTACAAATAAATTCCCTTTTGTATGACCAAAATATATGAATGTATTTGTTTATTAGTTTGTTTACACTTGAGTCATTGTTCATCCAACATACACAGGAGAGTAGCAAGGAATAATCAAAGATATGGAGCTTAGTTCTGATAACCATAATGGCAGGTTAAAGTTTCATCAGGATAATCACCCACTTACTAATTTGCTGAACCGCTTACTCCTATTAGGGTAACAGGGAGGCTGGAGCCTATTTCAGTTGACACTGGACGAAGGTGGGGTACACCCTGAACTGTATGCCAGATCATCACAGGGCCGATATACAACCATTCACACTACACCTAGAAACATTTTGGAACATCCACTTAGCTTAATCTGCATGTCTCTGGACTGTGGGAGGAAATCCACATAAACTTGGAGAGAAAATGCATACTCCACACAGAAATCCCCGAGCTCACAACTTGAACCCAGGACCTTTTTGCTGTAAGGCGGACGTGCTTACCACTACGGCACCGTGCCGCCCTCAGACTAATTAGTAAAATAAATAAGTTATGTTATAATAGAATATCGTTTTTTCTTATTAAAAAAGCCCAACTTTAAATCCATATTATTCTTAAAATATTTTAACTGTTCGGCCTGATTCTACGTTCATTGTGTAGTTTTATTGCACGATATAGAGTGTTTCTACACACAGTCACAAAATGATTAACATTAATTTGTGATTAACACAGATGAGGAGAAAAAACCCTAAAGAAATCAAAAACCAATAGTAATGTAAGAAACTTATTTTAATTCTATTTTTAACTTGACATACAATTCAAAACTGAATCATGAATGTCCCAAGATGAATATCCCATTCCACTTTCTGATCAGTGAAGTCAGAAGTTTGATATTTCTTTACAGAACTGAACATAGTTGCATGGCATATATAATATGAATTTTATATTTTAACATTCTATTTTTCATTCCATAGTAACAGATGTTGATGCACATTTTGTTCACTGTCCCTATAAGCTCACTGCACCATATTTTTAACTTTAATATGCATTTATAGTATAAAGGGTGGCTGAACTTTTGATACTAATCATCAGAAGTGCTAATACAGGGAAACTCTTGACGCAAGATGAAGCAGGATGACGCAAAGAACACGCCTTCTGCATAGTCACATGACTGCGCCATTTCTTTGAATTTCAGCGACGACTCATAATCTACCCGGCTGTTTTCGAGTCTGGTATCACTTACCGACAGCTCTTTCCAGTAAAGTGAACAAAACAGCAAAACAGGTCAGTGCTCTAAAAATAGATTCTGTAAATATACTGAATGATCACATTCCATCTTATAACAACATTCTTTAATTAGAAGAAGAAACACAGGCTTCCAGAGAATGAAGAGCAGCAGATAGTTTTATATCATGGTACACTATTAATGAATGCTATGGAGAATGGATAGAGTGAGAGTCATCCTTCTGCTGTCTGAAATGACACAGAAAGACCGTCCAGCCGAGTGAGATTCCTCCAACAAAAACTGTGCGTGCTACTGGAGGAACCAGAGAGAAGTTTACTGCCTGTAAAACAAGAAACAACAGAAAATGTGCAGAAATAAAAAAAAGTGCATCTAAACTTAAAGGATTTCAATATGGGTGGATGGATGAGCATTATCATACCTGCATTATGGACCAGTAGACAACCCCAGTCTGCCAGAATTAAATGATGAGATGAATAAAAGATTATGAATCACAGAGAATAGTGCAAAGTGATTTATTCCTTTTACACCACAGTATTATGGCACCAATTCAATTTTAAATTCATTCAAGAGCAACATGTCATATTATTGGGTGGCATGGTGGTGTCGTGGTTAGCTTGTCTGCCTCACAGTAAAAAGGTTTTGGGTTTGATTTCCCACCCACCACCCCCATGTTCATGAACGGATTTTCTCCAGGTACTCCGGTTTCCTCCCGAAGTCCAAAGACATATACATTAGGCTAAGTGTTCCAAATTGCCCCTAGTGAGCTGTTCATGGTGTACCCTGCTTACGCCAGCCTCCACATGTGCTCTTCTCAATTACATACACCTTGCATAAATTTGAATTATCCTCAGATGCCGTTCTACAGCTCTTTGGCTCTGCACCTGCCTGCACTGGGAGCTCGCCATCAACTGTCATGGTTAAAAAATAAATAAATAAAGGTAACCATAAAAATCTCATTTTACAGTGCTTTTTTTGTGCTGATGTTCCCATGGAGCATGTGCTAAAAAAAATAAAAATAAAAATAGCCACCTCATTCCGGATGGATGTTGCTACAATTAATATTCCTCTCACTGTTTTGTCTCCAGGACTATTCAGTAACATTCATCTTGCATTTGGTGCATAACTGTTCATTATCCCAAGGTAGCGAACCATTCAGATTGTGACATTTCAGTGTAGTATATGCTAAATAAAAACATGATGTGGATTTTTTATGTATCAATAATATAAGTAGCAGTTGACTAGAAGCATAATTATAGAATAGTGATAATAAATCTACATTCTAACTAATAAAACCAACTGCCTATTAAGAAGTAATAAAATTTTTTTATTAATGAAATGAAGGAGTACATGATAGTCTAAGAACACTTAAGAACTCTATAGTTTACATGTTTTAGTTTTTGTTTGTTTAGCATTGCATTCTTCATAGTAAATAACTTACCTTGTAGGACGTCCAGAATTTATTTTTCCAGTCTTCTAAGGGGTTATCTCGCCCTTCTAAGGTACTTAACCCTTTAGAGAAAGTAAGGGCTTTCTATTAAACAATAAAGTGGCTGTACATTTAGGCATTGTGTTTAGATTTATTCATTCTTTCTTGCACATCAGCTTTTGGGTGCCAAGTAAATTAATAATAAATAATAAATTAAATAATCATACGTTCAGTACACCATTCTAAAAACATGAGCTGTTGTATTGTGTATTGTGTGTTGTATAGACACTTAATTTCTCACCTATGTAGAAGGCACTTATCGTTGCAGGAGCAGCAATTAACTGATCCAGAAACACTTTAAGAAATATGATTTTGGCCCCTCCCCCAGGAAACCTCTTCTCTAATGCCCGTAGCCAGTGGTAGTTGAAGTTGGAATGAAAACACAACCCCACCAATGCTACGCGAAATGTCTGGCTCCAGTCAATACTGTGCATTGGAACATTTATCCCTGTTATTGATGAATCCTTTACTTCTACCGAATACCTGCTCCATCCAGAATCTTTGAGGTAAGCTACAGGTCTTTCACATCTAGATGTAACTGATGACTCCTGTTCTGGAAATTCTCCACCAAGCTTTGGGCTTTGACCATGTGTGCTTCCCAGTATGTTTTGCTGAATTAAGTCTGCAGAGGCAAACAGGGTAGTATAGCCCACCACATTGGTAATGTATGGATAGGATCTGAACATGCCCCACACTCTATTCATCCTGCCTGTTAGGATGAAAGATGATGAGAAGACTGAATGAGAAGACTCTC
Organism: Neosilurus hyrtlii; assembly: GCA_028564935.1. Lineage (NCBI taxonomy): Eukaryota > Metazoa > Chordata > Actinopteri > Siluriformes > Plotosidae > Neosilurus > Neosilurus hyrtlii. The sequence continues at coordinate 22,870,943 of JAOUQZ010000044.1, forward strand.
ACATAGGCCTAGTGTTCACTTTGGTAAAATTAATCTCGAACAATTATAATATGCACTCCAATTTTTTTTTGAAATGTTCAAAGGAACAAAAGTAATAACTCACCTTACAGTTGACAGATCCTGACAGAGTGATTGTCATAGATCACTGGGAATATTCTAACAAATCTTAATCTGATCTAACTCCAGAAGACAAAAGAAGGCTCAAGGCAAGCCGTGACCAATGAGAGCTAGACTCCGCAGCGGGTCAAAGTTCTATGAATGTAAATGAAAGGGTGTTAATGATAAGACTTTTGCAGACACGGCAAACAATGTGGGAATTACACATGCCAGTGGAATAATAAACAGCAAGTAAATAAATGCATGGAAGTAAAGTAAGTAATAGATTAATACAACACATTTGTAATGTTGTTTTATTTTACTTATAAAAATTAACCAATTATACATTTACAAGTCATATCAGTAAAATGTACTGATATGACTTTTGTTGCAAATATCTGATTGGTTAATTTTTATAACTAATGAAAAACGACATTACAAATTTATTATTAAGTGTCCACCCCAGCAAGTGGAACCAGCTATACTGCTTGTTGTCTGGGGAAAAATAATAAAAGATTCACATTTTCAGCACTCACCACCCATATAATTGTCGTCAGGTCATTCTGTGATTGGGATTCCTCATAGTAATGAATTCCTCAAAGTGGCTGATACTGAAAATGGAGTTCCCCCCAACCCAAAGGCACATGGTCTTCTGGGGTGATCAGCAAAGCAACTGGAGTGTGTGCATACTAAAAATAGGTCTCGAGTCCGTCACTGCTAATGTTAGTTGTGTTCATCATAATAATAGGAATGACACTATTACTTAAAATTAAGTTTAAACTCTAGCAAATAAAATAAGATCCTAAAGTGTGTTTGTTATAATTTCTTATATGATAATAATTGTGGTAAATCAGGCATTGAAATGACTCCTGTCTCTATTTTTAGTCACATGGACTTTGATGTTCTTTTTGATAACAGTTTGATATCATAATCTGGATCTTTCCTCTATTAAAATGTACAGTAAATATTTGAAGTTATTTTTAAATAAATAAATAAATAAAAATACTCACTCACACACACACACACACACACACACACACACACACATATTGCCATATATTTACATATAAATAATCCCCTTAAATAAAAGATCTCTGCACAAAAATTATATAAAGCACAGTACAAAGAACTAATTCAATATTAGGTGTGATCACTTTTTGTTTAAAAATATAATAGCATCAGATTTTGTGCAGTTTTACAAGAACAGGATCTACAGTGTCTTACAGAACCAGACACAGTTCTCCTGGAAATGTTGACTCTCACACTTGATTTTTTATTTGCATGTAAATCACAGCAGCCTTCATTATATCTTTGTCTGAAAAGTGGTCTATTATACCTAATATGATGCTTTCTTCATTGACATACTGTACTAACATTTTTTTTAATGTAATTTATTTTGTACTAACTTGCTAATATATAAATAATAAAATAGAAATCGATAGAAAAGTTTATACAAATATATATATATATATATATGCATTGAATGTTTTGTTTGAAAGGTAATTTCTAAGCTCTCTAACAAATGCCATGGTAGCGATAAGAAAGCAAGTGAACGCATATCCCATTCATAGATCATTCCTCAATAGTCTCTTATGTAGAATTTTTTCATAGATACGTAAAAATTACCAGTCCTGCTGTGCATCCGTGTTGAAATGTGAAGACAATTTATTTGTCTAGCGACAAGAACAGCTCTCTGACAGGAGAATGTGTTAATGAGGCCTGGAAATTAAATTGATCAATTAAAGCCTTTACATTCTGGACTGGTGGGCTTCTATTTGCAAACACTTTAATAAGCAGCCTTTGGTTCCTTTCACAATGCATACAGAGTCCACACGACCAAAGCAGTTGACTCTTAGATAATTGCCCCGCTCTTCTTTCTTGACCGATCAATAGTCACTTCCCACTCTCTTTGTCAGTGATGTCTTGCCATTCTTAATTTGAAAGGATGACAAAAAGCCTTCATTTAAGTCTTTTCTTCAGCATCCTCAGTGCCATTGCACTTTACACTTATTTTTTCTCAATCCCTCCCCCCGTAGGGTGTATTTATATATGTATGTATCGCTTCTGCTTCCATCTATTTTTCACTGCTGCCAGACAGTATAGAGATAACAAATACTCAGGACAGGTGAGTAGGGAAATTGATGTAATTTTAACATAATTACTGTCATTTTCATTATTTAAAAAGCAGGTAAGACAGAGCAGCTATGTGTGGCTTTTATTTACTGGTATATTTTTCACAAAGTTTTAAGTCTGTAGTCTGTAATTATCCTCTGGTTTTGTAATTGCTGTGCTATTGCTAATGGTTATAAGTGGCTTAGATTTACACAAAGACTGTTGCAAATATGTTGTTTACAACACATTTATATGGTTTGAATATCTGAATATAAAATAACCTTGAATACCAAAAAACATATTCAAGACAAAATCTGGACAGCTGAACATTTTCACTCAACTTTTCACGCTGCACAAATTATTGAAATTGAAATGTTTAGGGTGTAATTTTAAATTCAACACAACTGACATCTGCATATTGATATTCTAATAGAGTACTATTTATTTTAAATCTTATATTCATTTATTTTCTGAACCGCTTAATCCTAGTTAGGGTCACATGGAGGATGGCGCCCATCTCAGCCGAGTCTGGGCGAGAGCTGAGTGCACCCTGGACAGCTCGCCAGGCCATCGCACCAATCTTATATTATATATTATAATTATTGTAATATATATAGTAGTGTGCAGTGAAGATTGTACACCAGCACTTTTGTCTAAAAGGGCTCCTAATAAAAAGAAGTAAAAAATTACTTCTCTTTCATATTTTGGTGAAAATGTATTGAACAATGCTATTGTAGGCAGTGAGAACCAAAAAAATTATTCTGACAAGTATATTGAGGTAAAAGTATGGATAATAAACAAAAACACAGAAAATACCAATTTTTTGAAAGCCTTGCAAATGTAATTTTTTTACTTTTGCATAGTATGAATGAACTTCAAACCATATGGAATGGTTTAGTGAGTTAAAAAAATAAAAAAATATTTGAACACTATACCTGAAATATTAAATGCTGTAATCAAAGCAAAGGGTGGCCACTCTAGATATTGACTTTTTTTTTCTCAAAAAGAGACTGTTATATTACTATATATTGTTGTTCGTTTACTTATTTTCATCAATATGATACATTATTACATGAAATCAATACTTGAATAGTACTTGGTTTCTGATTTATCTTTGTTTTGTTAAATGTATAATCATCACTGCATCACTGTATTCTTTTTAATTTCTTCACTTGCTAAACCATCCCATATGGTTTGAAGTTCATTCATGCAATGAAAAAGTGAAAAATAATAAAAAATTTTAATTTTTCTGAAAAATTGGTAGTTTCAGTGTTTTTGATTATTAGCCATACTTTTACCTCAATATTCTTGTTGGAATTATTTTTTGGTTTTCATTGCCTACTACAGCATTTTTCAATACATTTTCACCAAAAATTATAAAAATTATAGAGGAGTAATTTTTTACTTCTTCTTATTAGGAGCCCTTTTAGACAAAAGTGGTGGTGTATAATCCATACTGATCATTACTGTATTTTGAGATAATGCTGTGTACTTTCATGCATAAAGAGGAATTATATGTGTTAAACAAATTTTATTTTTGCTCTCCTGTGCTCTAAGATATGCATCCATCCAACACCATATCCTTTGAACCGGGGCTGGAACGAGGAGTGCCATGGGGCCGCGACCTTATTACATTTATGACATCCGCAGCTGGTTACATGATGCGGACTTTACAAAAGCCACGGAAAAACAAGCCATCCAAACGGCAGGTCAATCATCGCCGGTTTCTACACAACATGATCCAGAGGTAAATCAGAAAAACAGAAAGTCTATTTTTTTATTCTTGATCAAAATTGTTTTCCTTACCAAAATTAGTTTGTTTGAAATCTCATAGGAAATTTGCAGAAATAGAGGCAGCCAATCATCAGTCTTCTTCAGCTATTTTTGCAGTAGATACAGAGTCACAAAGACAATCCGAAGCAAAGTGGACTGACAGACATGAATTAGTAAAAAACTGGAAAAAAGGTAAAATTGCCCATTTTGTGGATCTGTAGTTCTGCTGGACAGGATTAGTGTTGCGTTTCTGTTTTTGATGAAATCCTGTCACCCTTATTTCTCTGCAGGCTCTGCTGTCTTTGATGAAGCTGATACAAAATCCCTGGATGAGCACAATGATACCAGAACTTTAGATAGTCTTGTGCCTAAACCTAATGAAAGCTTGTTTACAAACAAATCTGTGAATAAACTGAACAATGGAAAAGTCAATCAGATAGGAGATGATGGGGAGCAGGTAGGACATAGCAAGAACTTGTCACGAGAAATCACTGAAAGTGAACAAATTCAGTGTGCATCTTCTGATTTGAGGGATTTGACACCAATTACCAGCATTATTCTAGAAGACAGTATATGTCCCTCATTTGACAGTAATGGAAGAATCACAGAGAATTCTCACCAACAAAACCATAACTCACCTGATGGACAACAGCAACAACAATATTTGGGGCTGACATTGTTTGGTCCATCACCCACTTCACCATGTTCGCCATTGTCTTTAAATTCATGTGATTTTGAGGTACAAACCGAACCAGACTACAACCACCCTTTCCAAATTCAACATACTGCAGAGAGTTTACAGATGGATTTAATGGAGAATCTTGAACTACTAGACTCAGAAGAGTATTTACAACAGATTGACCAAATGGACTTGGCTGCATGGAAATGGACAGTTTGGGACACCCATAATGAACAGGATATGAATTGCTTTCAAGATAGCCTTCCATTCCTGAACACTTCACATACACATATTTCCATGGATACACAAGCATCCTGCAATGATGGGGATTGCCAGATTGCCACACTACTTGAAAATTCTGTAAAGAATACTAATGGAGAGGATGAATTGGGTCTCAGGCTAGCACACTGTGGATCTAGTGGTTACCACAATCATGCAAGGCAAGCGACAGCGACAGTGGACTGCTACATAAATCAGACTGAACTAGGTACTGCAGAAAACAAAGAGCATCAGAACTCAACCAGAGGTACGCAGACTGTGTGTGAGCTAGCTAACATAATAAGTCATGTTTTGCAAGAACCTAAACATGACTCTTTAGACAAGACTCAACATAAAAACTGGGAGCAACAGCTCAGTTACTACAGTCATGCATTAAGCATGGAGAAAAATCCTTATTATTCACTGACAGATAAAGAAAAGTCAGAGTCGGAACCTACTCAAAATCCAAACTTGGACCATTCCAATCCTGTAAACTCTCTATCCTCAACAGCACACTGCTATAGCTTTGATATTCTACAAGCCAATAGCAACAGCAGAAGAGACTTTGCAAATATTAGTGGTAATCACAGTATTCTGAGTTTTGAGGGCGTGGCTCAATCTTTTCCTGCCCCTTATCAAAATCCATACCCTCATCCAGTTTCAACTCCACCAGTTAATGATGACTGGCTATTCAGCAACATAGTAACAGAGGTGGACTTCAACAGTATGGTCAGCTCACATAGACAGACCTACTGTTGAAGGACCAATGAGAAATCAATCTTTGCTAATATTTAGCATTCTGGACAAGTAAAACAAAAAAATATGAAACAAGGAAGATAAAAAAAATCCTTTACGAAAAATGCTGTAATGATTGTACAAACTTAAAGGTCTGCTTTAACTGCATGTCTAAAAAATGTACATATATTATGCACTAAATATGCATACAGATGACAAATTAAAGGAAAAACTGTCATGAAGTAATATATTTGTCTACCATGAGTCACTAGAACAGTCTTAAATAACTTTGGCATCAATTCAACAAGCTCCTGAAGGAATGAACATCATCCATTTAAAACTATTTCTCACTTGGCATTTTGTCTTTTTACACCTGAGCCTCGTGGCTCACCTTATCCCAGTTTCCGCAGCGTGAAGCAACTAGGTGTTCAGCTCCCCCTGGATGGGACTCTAGTCTATCACAGGTTAACATCCCAGTGTTTTTATTGGTACCCATTTATACTCCTGGATGGACAGAGGTACACTTGTGGTTAAGACCTTGTCCTGGGGTCTTGGAATGGTGGGGCATGGTGTAATGGGGATTCAAGCCCAAAAGCTCTTGATGATGAGCCCAGCACCCTAATCACCACATAACCATATATACATATACCATACCACATAATTTAGATAATTTTCATACTTATCAAACCATGCCATGAGCCCTCATTCCCTGTGTTAATTGCTACTGTCATACTGGAAAGTTTTACACCCTAGGATAAAATAGATTAATTATTACCCAAAACTCTACTGTTTTTTACTGACCATCCATCTCAGTGGAAGTGGATCCAAATCATGCCAATATGCTTCCCTGGACATTAATAGAGACATTGTTTTTTTCTTTACATTTTTCATCTGTCTGTATACACATTGCTCTGATGCATTCATAGATGCACTGGAAGGCTAAAAAGGTTGTGGACACCTAACCATCACACACTTTTGAATAAAATGTAATGAGTATGTGAGTACATAGTACAATGATTCACACATTAAAATCAATGATACACAGTATATTAAAATTCACCCGATTCAGATTTTATTCATATAGCCAAATTAAGAAAAGCAAATAAATATTTCAAGAGTTCAACAGAGGCACAAAATAAAGATGTTTGAGATGGTAGCAACTCTGCCCTGAAGAAATTTAAATATTTGCCTCCCATTTAACCAGTACTAGATGCTCTTTATTAATTCAACAGCTGAGATTGATACTTTGCTTCTTAATAATTATAAATTTAAAACAAACATCAGTGTGCAATTTACAAAGTTAAATTGAATTGAGTTTCTCAATTTTATTTTACATTACAGCTTCCTATACCAAATACAGAATAATGTTACATGTAGCATCAATATTACATGTAGAATACACATATTAAGGATCACTCACACATCAGGGCACCTTTAAAGTGTCCTTTTCAAGGGTGTAATTTCTTTTTCTTATTAAAATAGGCAAAACCAAAAAGGCTGCCTGTACATCATTTTAGTTTCATATGATAAAGTGAATATAAATCAAACTGGGACAAAAACACATGGCTACGTTATGACAACATTTATTATGAGGGTAGATTTATCACTCCAAATGTTCTCCCTTAATACCGATGAGAATATATTGTGAGCAGTGCCACATTGCCAGTGAAGGTCCTGAACAATATGTAGCGCCGGTAAACATGTTGAACCTGTAGTTCACCAGCCTTTACAGCACCAGTGCATCTAAATTACTGTTATTGCACAGAGAAATAGCTTTAGCAAACAACAAAAAGGCCAACCTTACTACATCTTAATTTTCACAACATATGTCTAATAAATTAAAGGTACAAGATTCCAGTGGAATGTTTGGTCCTAAACCTAAAACTCTTTTTTTCTGAACAAATATGAACATCATTTAAGTACATTTACTGTAAAACTGTGACAGTGTCATAACATTTGTATTCGGATGTTCTGATATTCGCGTAAGGAAAGAAATGTTCAGATGTGTCTAAAATGTAACGTGGAAAAAAAAAAGACAAGAGCAGCTTGTTACTTGAGGTGAATATAGTAGATGTCAGACTAATGGAAAGGTGTTGTCAATGTCCAACAGACCTCTTAAAGAAGACAGCAGTAGCTGAGCTTAGAGAGTCTTCTGTGTGGTTTAATGCACTTAACTGATAAAGTTACGATCCATACTGTGACATTAAAGCACATAGAAATATTCAGGAAAAACAATTTATAAGGCTTTGTCATGTAGGTACCATCTTTTCTCACATTAATATCACTGACTTAAAAAAACATTTTAAACCCTCACTTTTACCCAGCAGCTACTAGAGAATTTATAAAAATGTGATTTAACGTGCAACACCTCATCCTTCGTACAGGCAATAAATTAGGTAAAAATTCTGATAAGCAGTTAGGTCCTGGGAGTTGAAATTGCCACTGAGCTTTACTTTTAACTACATGTACGGTCTACCTAACTATCTAACTACTTGTGATAATATCCCTTTTTTCACCCATATGCCATCAATTTGGTAAAACATAAAGCTTTACACAACTCATTATGAAAAGAAATGTCATTATGATAAACAAAGATATTTATTCTAATGTCATAGTGCACCGGATGACCTTTTTTTGTTTAAATGACAAAACTTTCTTTGCTATCACTCTAGATTAAGTGTTTTTGTTTCAAAATGCACATAATTGTACACAGTGTTCTTTGTCAGTATCTCTGTCTGCATTTAATGTTATACTGCAAAGCATATGTAACAAAACATTAAAAACATAAATAAATAGCTTGGAGAATGAGAATAGACACCATGAGTATTACATTAAAGCTGACTGAAAACTGAGTGACATGATATAAGGTGTACTTAAAAAAAAAATCACATTCAACTGCTCAGTCTATATAACACGTGAACTGACTTTAGATCTGAACATCAAAGAAAAGCAAGTGAGAGTGTAACACAAATTTGGAAAAAAAAAAAATGCAAAACCAAAACCTTGCTACACAGAAGTGCTGAATATTATGATAATGAAAATCTAACATTAATCCATAATGTTCTTTAGGAAAACAGTTCCTAAAATTCTTCTTATTGTGTTCCTTGTACAACATTTAAAATGTTTAACATTTTCAGTACCATTTGAGCCAGTGAGAACTAGTACTGAATTATTACTTCTACTATGAAACTTCTAATATTCAGAAATTTGATCAGAGTGATTCATTGCTGTGATCTTATTTACTGCCTTCAAACGTTTAAGTATTGTCCCACATGATTCTGATTTTTTACTTTTCCTGCATTTGTGCCAAAAATGCAAAGCTGGCATGCCTAGCTCAAAAAGGTTGTTGAAATTTCACAGTAAACCACTTTCCCTCGTTTACTTCTTGCTGATATGAAAACACCTGACTTACATGAATAAAATCAGCCTTATCAAGTCACACTAATAAAAAAAGTTGATTTCTCTATCATAACAATTTGAAATTGATACCAACACATAATACAATTTAAATTCCCAATTTCTAGAATCAATTTCAGCTTAGAGAGAGAGAGAGAGAGAGAGAGAGAGCCTGAAAGTAATACTGCAGTTTACTCTTTCATGCAAGCACAGCCAATGAGTTTGTCTTACCACGGTTCTGTATTTGAAGAATGTCTGGTTGCTTTTTTTTTTTTTTTGATTGCCTTCATAAACATGTAGATTGCCCTTAAATACATGGCTTATGGTTGACTGAAAAGCGCATAGGGTTTATGCAACTATCATAACTCACGCATCTCATACTAACCTTATCTGAGACTTCTGAATTGTGAGAGTGCATAAGAGGTTGTGTAGCCACATTAAGCCTGATATACAAATAACTGATATGTGGCGTCGCTGATATACTTTAGTTCTACTTTTCCTTCAAATTTCAAGAAAAATTGCTGGATTTCCACTTATTCACTGTCAGCATATGACTGATTTTAGTAGTACTAGTATTATGTCCTCTGTGAACACTCATGTGCATCTTCCATATAATAATTTCCACCTTGACTGCAGAGGTAAAGTCATTATAGTGTGTGCAGTGTCATTTTATAGATTAGTCTGTTCATCTCTTCGTTATAGCGTTTGCCTGTCTGCCCATCATTCCCCCCTCTGTTCACTTGCATCTGTGAGGCTGTATGGGGGAGGTGGACCCAGGGCATTGTCAGAGGGCACAGGGGTTCCTGGAGGGCCACTAGAGGGCGTAGGTGAGGCGGGAGGCTCTTCAGAGTCAGAGTTCTCCTGAGAGAGGTCATCCACCAGAGCTCTCCGACCTCCACGCACAGAGAGAGGGAGCGGAGCACGTCTGAGAGAGACAAGAAGGGATATTAAGGGGAGAACAATTATGCAAAATGAGAAAATGTGTTCTGATTAACGCTTTAATAGAACTTATAAACTATATCTCTATTAAGAGCCAGGAAAAATTACAACCATTGTTATATGTGGTTACTGCAGAGTTTACAGAGTTTACACCTCAGAGTTTACATCTCAGTCCAGTTAAAAGATGGACTCTGAGTGTACAAGAGCCTCTAAGCAATTAGATTTCTTTCCAGAATGGCACCAGTGAACAGAACCAAAGCCTCACTTAAGGTAATCTACTGCAACTTAATAAAAATAATGACTAAAGGAAAAGTAAAAAAGTCACCACCTCCACCACCACCAAAGTTCCCAATATGGTGCAGGTGAAAAAAAAAAAAAAGAAAAATATAGCTAAAGACAGGGTGACTAAAAATCAAGCTTTCTATATACATTATATTTGAAAAATCAGATTACAGCTGACTTGACTATTATTCTGCATGAAGTGCAGTGAATGTTGTGAGCAAAGGTAAATTTCAACGAAAGGAAAAAGCCTGGACAGACACGCCTGGACAGACACATACACACACAGTAAAAACCTACTTGGCGCCTTTGGGTTGTTCTGTGCTGCTGAATGGGTGTAGGAGTCAAATAGATACATACAAAAAAGGACACACACATACACATGCATACATATGTTAGATATGAATTAAAAGATACACCACACATACACAAATATATACATATTAAAACATGAAAATTAAGTAACACAAAGAAAACACAAATATTATGCGTTTATGATGCAGTGTTAAGCAGCATCACATGTATACACACGTTCGCATTCCCATCTCTTTCTGTATTTCAGAGCCGCTGCACAGGTATTACCTGAGTTGGGAGCGCAGGGTGTTGAGTTCTCGTGTCATGCTCTGCATGCTGTCTCCCATTTCCTCTAACTCTCGCTGCAGTTTTCTGCGCTGGGCATTTGTGCGCGAATTCTCCTCCTCCACTTCCTCCAGTTGCCTCTTCAGCTGCCGCAGGCGACCCACTGACTTGTCCAGCTGCACACAGAGACAATACTAACTGAAAAACAGGCCTAGACTTTATCTTTTTTTAATAAGGAAGTAACAATACAATCAAAAATGTTTGGATTTTGAGTTGTACCACCTTATAGAGTTGCAGTGCCTAAATCATAACGCCCATATTTATTTGAGATAGAACATTTCTGTTGCTCACCATAATAACTGAATTATTACTTATTCATTACTCATAGACAACATGCCTCTGACAACAGAAAACAGAAAGTACACAGCACCCCATGCTGGGCCTGCTTTAATATGACACTTCATATCATATCTTACAACATAAAAGAATCTTGAAAAACTGGATTCAGAAATATATCCAGATCACCGGTAAAATCAATACAGAGTGTCACACTTAATAGAGTGCCATAATCGACCCCTCCAAAAAAAATCATCAAAATCATTTTTATAATCATTCATAAGTCTTTGTGTAAAGTTGCATACAAACAGACAGACAAAGGAACAAATGAACCAAATGCTGATAAAAACATATCCTCCTTGGTGGAGGTAACTAAAAAGAAATGCGTGCAGTTTGAAGAGTAAGAAATTTATTCTTGTCCCATTGATTGGTCCTGGGGGATTTAACAGGTTTGAGGACACCATATGATACTTATGGTACTTGTAAGGGCTTTTAAACCAGGTAAAACAAGAGTTAAAATTGGACGCAGTGAACAATGGGAGTGTACCTGCTCTCTGTACTGGTCTGCATGTCTTCTCTCATCCTCAACTTGCATAACAACTTCCTTTAGTTTCTTCTCTGTTTTCCTCACCAGCTTGTTGGCCATCGCACGCTCCCTGTTAGACAAAAAACACTTATTACAGCACCGCAGTGTTCAACACAGCATCACACTTCTGAACAAATATCCTCTGGTCTTCAGCCTTGCTTAGTTTTCAATAATGTAAATTGTCTAAGATCCCTTAAAAGCACATTTTACAGCATCTTCAGCATTTCAGAGCAGATGAATATTAGAGCTTTGGCTTAAGAATGCACAGAAAAATGACAAGAAATAAATTATATATAAATCAATAATAATAATAATAAGAGTAATAATAATTATATATATATATATATTATTTTATTATATATATATAACAATATATATTAAATAATTACATAATTACAAAATAGATGATAATAAATTAATCACTTCATAAGCTAATTATCAGCAAATTTGTAAATCATCTGAATACACTCCTCTTAAAACTACAAGGACAACTGAATTAGGAGCAATTTATCAGCGTTTTCAATGGTTCAAAAAATGTGCATTCATTTTATAAATTCTTTGTGAATTCTCATATAAAGAAGTTTACATAAAAACTCTTTTTCATGAGCTATTCGATACGCACTGTCTTTCCTGTTCCAGCTCTTCCTCCATGCTCTCAATTTTCGACTCCAGAGCAGCAACATTAATGCGATGTTTTCCTCTCACAGCTCCTTCCAGCTCTGTCAGCCTGGTCTTCAACTCCTTATTCTGCCTCTCAAGACTCTCTCGAGCCCCCTCACTCTTCTGCACCAGAGTCCTCTCCCCTGCCAGCTGCACTGTCAGTGTCTCCACCTGATACAGAGTGAGACTTGTATTAGAATAACATCTAAAAGTCTACACACACACACACACACACACACACACACACACACACACACACACACACACACACACACACACACACACACA
>JAOUQZ010000044.1:22883758-22895935 GCA_028564935.1 Neosilurus hyrtlii
CACACACACACACACACACACACACACACACACACACACACACACACACACACACACACACACACACACTTTATACTTTTCTCTGACATGACTGCTTGGGAGCGTTTTATTATTAACCTATTTTTTTATCATGACCAATCTCAGGCATTGGTGTCAATCAGGGTTCCAAAAATAAGTAAAATTTGCTTATTAAACACTTAAATTCTCCAGTGTGACTAGTCAGAATATGTTGCTTCATTTTCTTTATTAGATAGCTAATTTGAATACCTGATTCTGATTGGTCAGTCACAGAATTGAACTGTTGGTTATTTCTTTATAGTATGCTGCTTTTATCTATAACAGACCATTGTTATGGAATACCTCATTATCTTTGAATGAAAATAGAAGGGCGGCCTTACAAACTCTCCTGTTACATTAAAATATGTATATTTTATTCATCATGTGGTTTTTACTTATATACGGTATGTAGTTGCAATCTGCTAAAATTTGTTCGATAGTTTGCATTAGCCTGTTTAAAAGAGCTGCTGTTTGCAGTCAGTTTCACAGTTCCAATAAGGAAAGATGGCAACAAAAATAACAGTATACAAATATAACACTAACAAATAAGATATTAAGTACTGAACTTCTGAATAAAATAAGGCTCAGCACATCTGCACATCATACCACATCACATTTACATACATTAAGCAGGCTTGTACTTGTTGACATGAATACATGGTATATATATCCCAGAACATTAAATGCACAACACCTCTGCGTTAACTGTTTATTTGAGATCAATCCCACCCCTCTTTTCACAGTACAATGGCGCCCCCCTGTGTGAGGATTTATTACTTTTTTCCATGAAGGTTGTAATTTCTTTGCACATCAAAATGCACTATGTATTCAACCTTTTATTAAGTTTGGGTTTAATTCCTATTAACAAAGAAAAGTTAAATTCCTATTAAATCAATATTTTGTGCCAAATTACAGCAAATCGATTATGTCACAGCAAACTGATCATTATAACAAAATAAATCTCTTTAAAGTGATTCAAGATCATTCTCTACCTCAGTCACAGTCTGTTTTTTTCTATAATGACCAGCATTATCCATTATCCCTTACACTATAAGCACACCTCTAACCGTAGTTCTATGGTAAAGTATGAGTTAATGGTATTGCTTCTATAGTAAGAACTTACGTAGGAACCTGTACTGGAGTACAAATGTTCTACGTAAACAAATTCATAAATTACTGACTTATTCATTCATTCTAAGCCGCTTGATCCTAATTAGGGTTGCGGGTAGGCTAGTGCCCATTTCAGCCGACTCTGGGCGAGGGCGGGGTACACACACAGGGCAACACACACAACCATTCACACACACAGAGGGGCGATTTGGAACAGCCAATTAGCATACTGTGCATGTTTTTGGACTGTGGGAGCAAACCAGAGTACCCGGAGGAAACCCACGCAAGCACGGAGAGAACATCCACACAGAAATGCCTGAGCCCAAGAACCTAGGCCTTCTTACTGCAAGACGGACGTGCTAACCACTACACTACCGTGCCGCCTGTAAATCACTGGTTTATTATTATCATTATCAATGATATGTTGACATCTGTCAGAAAATAAAAAATGTGTAAGGTTTTTTATTACTAACATCAAGTAAGAGAAAAACAAGTGGCTGATGAGAGAACGCTGTTGTTTCTTTGATTAATTTTCCATTTTCCTGTTGTTTTCATTCTTCACTTACGTAAGAGTTCAGTACAACATTCACTTTATTGTAAGGTTATGCTAAAAATTATAGTTTATTTAAGTGGGTTATTTTCATATTTGTTCCGTTTAGGTGTTTATTTAAATTAGAAAAATCAACAAATTCTGTGTATCAGCAAAGGCTATTGTTATGCATGCTGGATGTTTTTATGGCCTCTACCCCTGTTTATTAGAACTAATAACAGAAATATAAATTACACAATTTGAATTTCGGTCGTGTGTACCTGCAGTGTGGTCTTCCTGTGTCTCTCAGTTATAAGCTCAGCATTGCTCTGCTCCTCCTCCAAAGATTCTTCCAGCTGGTTAATCCTCATCTCCAGACGTCTCTTTTCATCACACAGAGCCGTCCTGTGCAAAAACAAGGAAAAGCGATATTACATATATACAGAAATCTAATTTTACACCTGACACGGGTGACAAAGTACTTACTTCCCACTGGTGGTGTTGAGAATCTCTTCAGACAGCTCGTCTCGTTCCTGCTGAGCCTGTCTTCTCAACCTCTCAGACACTGTCAGCTCCTGAAGGACATGGAGCACACCACATGGTTATGATTTGAAAAAAATGCCCTTCAGCTTTTTATTCATGTGGCACAGGTTCATATATAAACAAACAAACTACTAATTGCTCATTTATGCTCAACATTAGGTACATACAAAATTATGGACAGAGCACTGTTTCTGTACTCTGTGGTTCATTTTGTTTATAATTATGCAGATTTTCTGAAAGTGCAGGTGAATTGAAGCAGGGCAGACAGCAATCATGGGGGAAGTGTAGCCAATATTCCAAGTACAGTATGACAAAAAAAAAGGCAGAACTTTTTGGGGAGAGGTTATGCATTTTAGTATTAAAATGACATTGACATGAAATTACTTTGCTATGATGTCCACCACTGTCACTATTATGTTTGCTGTTACATTCTTTTGATTTTGAGATGCCCACTTCTGGTTTGCCAGAATATCTGCAAGGGTGTGATTGAATGCCTGCTGTATTTGGAGAGGAGTCAGGTAGAACCAGCAAGTAACATTTTACATCAGCTTCAAATACTTATAAAAATATCTGTGTTTTCAGGAGAGCTCAAAAGAGATGCCACCGCAAGGAGTGTGTGTGTGTGTGTGTGTGAGAGAGACTGATTTTGTGTGTTTATGTGTGAGTGTTGAAAGTGTCTCAGAGAGACACCACAAGAAAATAAATAAGCTGAAAAGAACAAAGTGAAAATTCTAAGTGAATAAACTGAGTGAACTGTCGGCCTGCCTCAATGGCTTCAGTATCCCGAACCTGGGAAGTGTCCCAGATGTATAGCTCAACATCCATGCTAAGGTAAATGATATGTGAAAGTTTAAGACAGTTGCATGTTCTATTTATTTTTGTATGTATAGGGACTGTAAATGAGGTGTAAGATTTTATTGCACCTCTGTCAGCTGCAGCAGCTCTGCCTCTAGAGTCTGCAGACGCTTCTCGCTGTCTTTTGACTGGACAATGATTTCATCACGAGCTATCTTGGTCTCATCCAATTCCCGCAACAACTCCTTCATCTGAGTCTAAGCACACAAACAGAACACGTCATAATCACAAACAACCTGCATGCAGAACTACCTAAATCTGAATCTGAACATTTAGGAAAAAAAGGTTTTTATTTAAGGTGACCTGGGTGCATGTGTAAATATTTAATTGAAATATCAACCTACAAATGGAATATATATTTCAAGTTACAAAGTTTTCTATTACCTGGAGTCGTTTTATCTGCCGGAGTGCCTCCTCTCTGCCCCGAGTGGCTGCCTCCACATGTGCCTCAGCCTCCTGGAGCTCTGCCTCCATCTGCTTCTTGATGGACAGCGCTTGAGCTCTCTGACTCCTCTCTTCTTCTAATAGTGTTTCTAATTCACGCACCTACAAAGGAACAAAGTGAATAACAGAAACATTTTAGAAATCAATAATAATCAATTCTTGCACAGACCAGTTAGATGTGATCCAACAAATACATTTCTTAGCTGAGGTACTTGATGTATAACCTGACCAAGCTGTGTGACAGTTTAAACTTGACTATCATGTTACAGTATGTCCTTTAGAAATACAAAGTCAGCTTATTAATCACATGAACCCATAAATGTAAAGGTCTGTCCAGAAGGGCATCACTGAGATTTAAGCACTTTAGCAGCAGAAACAGCAATAGAACAAAAGGTCGAAGTTTTCACAGGTCAAAGTGGATTTACACTAAAACACACATGGCTGGAGAGTGTTCATCCTCCTTATTCTTCCCAGTCAGTGTCTCATCAGGAGAAGGATAAAAGCAACACGTTTAAAAAGCTGCGTCGATACACTCCAGTGCATATACTAATATGTGCATGTTTCTAACCAAATTAATTCCAAACCTTTTGCAGGTCTTCCCATTAAGATCTGGTGATGAAATACACTGACCTTATCATTCCCATTTCCCTCCCTCTATACTTGATGTGTGCAATATCCAGATGTTTAAGTCTGTTCATGTGCGTCTTTGGCAAGTACTGCTTCAGATCATGTTTCACAGAAGGACAAGGTACCTGTTTGTTAAGAGCCCGTCTTTTCTCCTCTCCTTTCTCTTCTTTGGCACTGATCTCACGTTCAAACTGGGCTCGGAGCGCCTGCAGTGTGACCTCTAACCTGAGGCGCGAGTTCTCTGCCTCAGCCAGCTCCTCTTCTAGCTCCTGGGTCTGCTCTCTGAGTGACTGTGCCTCCACTTCTAGAGCATGCCGAGAACGCTCGAGTTCATGCACCTGACACACAGAAAGACCAGAGATAATCAGGAGCAACAGATTTGTTTTCATTAATAGTGTCGTGTGGAGAGGGGGCCAAAAAAGTAATTTATTCCTCCTATATAAGTCTTTTTAACAACTTTTTGTAAATTAACATTGCTGCGTTTGAGGCTGTTCTTCTTTAACTGTTTTGTGTATGTGTGTTTACCGCTGGCTGTGCAACAAACTGCCCTTCAGGGGATAATAAAGAGAACTTGAGCCTAAATGTAACTAAACTGAGACTTTGTTTCTAATACCATTTGTGCTTTATTGCATGGGTGAGTGTTGTACGTGTATGTGTAAGCCGTACATTCTTGCCCACATCATCCTGGGCATTGACGAGCTGCTCCATGTCAAGGCGAAGCTGCTTATTGGTTCTCTCAAGCTCATCACGCTGCTCTGATGCTTCCTGTAAAGCCCGAGACAGAGCCAGGAAGCGTGTCTCTTTATCCCGGCTCTCTGCCTCTGCTCGGTCTCGCTCTTCGGCCAGTCGTGCACTCACTGCCTTTTCCTCCGCTAGACACTACAGAATTCACAGATCAAATGTGCAATGAAGCAGGGCCTGATGGTTAGCAACATTATTAACGGCAGCGATTGTTTATATATTGTGATCTATCTATCAATTTACCCATCAAAACTCTCTAACCTGATCAAATTTCTTCTGTCTCTTTTCCAGAGCTGTACAGTTCTGTCTCTCTCTTTGCAAGGCAATGGTCATGTCTTCTATTTCCTCTCTCAAGCGCTCCTTCTGGCGCTCCACTCGCTCCCTCTCCTCTTCTTTGGCTCTCTCTCTTTGCATGGCACTATCTAGCTCCCTCTGTAGTTTTCTCCTGCTCTCCTCTCCTGCTTCCACTGCTGAATTCACTTCTTCCGACTGCCTCTTCAGATCAGCAAGCTGAAAGGAAATAATAATAATAATGATAATAATAATAAAAATAGTCGGTATATGAAACAAATAGCCAATAAATTAAGCAAACACAAATGAAGGCTGTAAAGCAAGTGTGTATGTATGTGTAGATGTAAATATGCACCTGCTGGGTATAAGTTTGGATCTGGCGTGTGAGCTCTCTGGTTTTTCCTTCCTCCTCCTCCACCCTTTCGGTCAAAACTGCTTTCTCGTCCTCCAGAGCTCGCACACGGGATCCAAGTGCCAGCTTCTGACGCGTCTCATCCTGCAGCAGCTCCTGCACCACACACACACACACACACACTTTTATTTAACACTTATTGTAATCGCATTATAGTTTCTGTGATAATGATAGTTAACCACATACTGGCGATTGTCAGAAACAGGTGTAACTCTTTAGGTGAACTCACAAACTTCTTACTGTCCATATTTAGAGTTAGAGTTGGACAGCACTGGAATGACATGTGGAAACACATACCTGTGCATCATGTAGTTGGCTCTCCAGACCGCTGACCTCTTTGCTCAAACGATGGGATTTGGTGTCAGATGCAGACAGAGAGCTGGACAGAGAGTCTATCTCCAACTAAAATACAGAAAGATTTCAGAGATGAACAGACATACCATAGCATTCGGCAATCATACAAATATCCCCAGAGTAGAATGCCATGCATAAAGTATATTTTGTAAAATTACTGTAATAACTTCCTCTAAACAGATTTTCTTATGAAATCTATAACAATACACATAGATATATTTTAATACAATCCTCATGATTTTACATATTTCTGTACCTGAAGTTTGTGGAGCCGGTCCTCCCGCTCCTCCCTCTCTCTCTCGGCCTGGGCCAGGCGAGCAGTAAGCTCTTGTAGTTGGCCCTCAGCTCTCTTCCGTGCTCTCTCACTCTCCATCTTTCCCCCCTGCAGAGTCTTTAGTTCAGCTGTCAGGTTCCTGCGCTCTTCTTCTAGTACCACCTTCGCCTTCTCCAGAGACTGACGTGACTGATGACACAGCACAGTTACAGCACAGCTAATACATATAGCATGTGCATAAAAGTAAACTACTGTACATTAATAATGCTGCGACGGCACTTACAGGTCTACAGAATTCAGAAACACACACTCACTCGCTTAGCATTGTCCAGCTGCTCCTGCAGGGAGTCGATAGCCACACTGTGTTTGACTCGCATCTCTGAGAGCTGGGCTTCATGACGCCGTGTGTCCTCTTCAACCAGTCTTTGGAGTTCCCCCAACTCAGCCTCACGCCGAGACCTGCACACACAAAACAAGTAAACAGGTATACTATGTGTGGCTTTATTCATTTATCTATTTATATAGACATTTTTTACTAAAGTGTTTTAATGGCTAACGTAACAGGGGAGGGGTGTTACATTTGAAATCTGCAAGTGGAAATTTCGGTGGCATAATGGCGTATTGGTTAGCACTTCCGCCTCAATTCAATAGGGTCCTGGGTTTGAGCCTTGTGGCCAGCAAGGGCATTTCTGTGTGAATTTACATGCTCAGCCTGTGTGTGAATGGGTTTTCTCCGGGTGCACCAGTTTCCTCCCACAGTCCAAAGACATGCACCTTAGGTGAACTGGCTGTTCCAAACTGCCCCTAGGTGTGAGTGTGAATGGTTGTGTTTGTGTGTTGGCCCTGTGATGGACTGGTGAGCTGTTCACGATGTACCCCGCCCTCACCCAGAGTCAGCTGGGATGGGCTCCAGTCTACCAATGACCCTAAGGTGGCATTCACACATGACGTGATGAGGGACAAGTGACCATGCAAAGTCAGTGGTCGCTAGCGAAATAAGAACTGAGAAGAAGATTTTTCTTAACCGACGAGAAGTGGGTGGGGCACAGAATTCAAATGAGTTGAACTTCGAATCGAATAATTACCCATCAGAGTTCAAAAATACCATTGATTGACAGATGGCACTAAACACTAAGTTCCAGACCATGTAAAATAGGTGATTTTGCAAGCACTTCAGCACCTGCCTGTTGCTCGTCACTTCCTGCGTATATCCGGCCTAATAAAGGATAAAGTAATTCAGAAAATGCTAATTTCTCAAATTCCCTTTTAAAGAATAAAATTCTCCCTCAAAGATTACATGAGATTTTTTAACTACATGTTATCTAATAACACCTCTTTCTAACCCAATACATTTTTCCATATTTATGCCGCACTGTGTGAGGTATTGTTAAGCCTCATTTGTGTATTTTGTTAAGATTGTAAAAATAATTTAGTCTTTGCAAGTGTAATTAGTTGCCTTCAGTGGATGTTTCAGTATAACTGAAAAAACATTAAAAATCATGGTTATGGAACATAATAAAGTACAAGACTCATAAATAAAAAATAAAAAGAGCACAATCATTAATCGCGTTATAAGTTAAATACAGATGAAACAGATAAAAAGATCATGTTAGTACATTTACATGCTTGAGATATGTTCGCTCTACTGTATTATTTATTATCATTATTATCATTTCTGCCAAATAGGTTATATTTGTTGTTTGTGTTATGTTGTGTGTTTGGTTGTTTATATAATTATGCAAAATATTTTGTGTGGAATTTCATGTAACATTTTTTCCAGAAGTAGAGCTTTGGACAAGGAAGACTCCGTTAGATTTTGGAGACGATCCAGTCCAAAGATGAAGAAAAGGTGAAGAGTTGAACTTGTGTTCTAGTTTTTACATGTCTAACTTATAAATATAACTAGACTACACATTTGGGCATTTTTTACTTCACAAAATACATTATATATTACACAGACACACACACACACACACACACACAGACACACACTCACACAGACACACACATAGAAGCACACACACACACACACACACACACACACACACACACACACACACACACACACCTGAGCTCTTGCTGGGCAGCAGTGGTGTCTAGTGTGTCCTCTAGTTCTGTCCTTAGAGCCTCTAATTCCTCGCTAAGATCCCTCCTCTGCTTCTCAGCCCTCTCTCTCATCCCTCGTTCATTCTCTACCTCTTCCTTCAGCTCAGATACTTGAGACATAGCCTCCCTCAGAGCCCGCTGTGCCTCTGCACGACGGGCACCTTCCTCCTCCAACCTAAAGCACCCAGAGACAAGCAAAGAAAATTAAATGATGAAGCCAGCAACCTTAGTTTAAGCTGTTTGTATAGGTATGTGCATGTGCGTGTATACCGTGTCTGTAGTGTGGTTATCTCTTTCTCCCTATTAGACAGGCTGCCTCTGAGCTCTGTAACAATCAGACCCATTTCAGAGAGCTGCTCTTGGGCCTCAGCCGCCTCACCCTCCATGCGCCTCCTCCATTTCTCCTGCTCAAGACGGCTCTGCTCTTCCCTCTTCAAGCGTTCTGAGGAAGAAGGCATATGAGTAGGGAAAAAAAAATTATAAAATTACTAATAAGGATGCTGTGTTCATGGTGACAAGGCTGCATGTTGTTACCTTCCAGGTCAGCAATAACAGCTTCCTGTTTGTTCTTGAGCTTGTTGAGACTCTTCACTTTCTCCTCTTCCTCAGTCAGCTGGTCAGCCACCTCATTCAGCCTTTCCTCCAACTGTTTTTTCTCCTGAAAAAGAAAAAAAGACAGATAAAGTTGAAGAGGAAGAGGAGCAAGCAGACAGAAAGCTATCACTACACAACCTATTAATATCACTCACTCACTTCCAATTCCATACCCATGATGGACTTGGCCACCTTTGGTTTCTGTTTCAATGTTATGTACTTACGTGAGAGAGTTGCGTGCCCACTGGATAACCTGACCTCTGGGACAAGATTCCATTCACACTCACATTCACACCTAGGGGCAATCTGGAATATCCAATTAAATTATTGTTTATTGTCTGTTATTAAGAACATGCGCAATCCACAAAGAAAACGACCCCCCAGGGTTCAAACCTGGGACCTTCTTACTGTGAGGCGAGGGTACTAATATCTATGCCACCGTAGAACCCTTGCCTACAAATACAGCAAATTTAAGAAGATTCACTAAAAGTTTTAACTTAGGGATGGTCATCAACTCATTTTTGATTTGAAGAGTTCCCTGACAAAGTGGATATTTGGTGTTTACAGCTTGACTACAACTTTAACTGTATGCACAGAAATATTTAAATGAAAGTTGAAAATTCAATTCAATTCAATTCAGTTTTTATTTGTATATCGCTTTTTACCATTGACATTGTGACAAAGCAGCTTTACATAGAAAAATTAATTTAAGGAGAAATCTAAGAATTTTTCTTTTTAACCCCCAACACAACACAAAAATTAGGGTTCTATTTAAAGTGTTGGAAATGAATGAGTAATATAAGATAATATGAGAGTAGAATGAGAAAAGTTTTTATATCCTGCACTAGTCACTATTAACTCAAAACTGAACTACTGATTTGGTAAGTTTGGCACACCAAACCAAATTTTTTTTAATAGGGAACACTGCTTAGACCAAGCAGATATCTTCTTTGTCTCAGCACGCAATAATTTTTTTCTTTCCTTTATATTCAGGGCACACTAAATTAAAAAATCTTAGTAACAAATATGATTTTTATTTCTGTTTAAGACCTTGCTCAGTCTGTCCCTCTGCTCTCCTGCAGTCATGGTCTCATTCTCCAGACTTTTCACTTTGGTTTCCAGGCTAACTTTCTCTAGCAGGAGCCGCTGCCTTGCCCCCTCCTCCTCTTCCAACTGTTCTTCTAAATCCTAAGAAGGGGAAAGAGGTGTTTAAGGAAAAAATTATAAACAGCATAGCCTTCACACTGATAGAAAACAACAGTTCACACACCTGTACATGTTGCTGCATTCGTTTTTTCTCAGTGGCTAGCTGTGCACCCCTCTCTTCCTCTTCTTCCAATCGGCCCTCAAGTTCCCCCAGAATGTCCTCTAACTCCTGCTTACGGCTGGCCAGCCGTGCTCTCATCTCCTCGGCCTCAGCAAATAACTCTGCCTCTGCCTGAAGTTGGTCTGTGAGGACTGCCTTCTCTTCTAACAGCTGACAGGTAGTAGACAGATGGAATAAAGCACAAAGATGCTATAAGGGCCTGTGTCCACCAAATGCATTTTAGCCTGGGCAGTGTCTCTTATATATACAAAGTTCAGGCTTAATGTTCTTTCTGCAAAAAACTCCCTCAGTGTACAGATGCCTTCAGATGATGAATACAGGCCCCAACTGTATGACTGTCGATATATAACACCATGGACCATAGTGTGGATGTAGACCCAATTCGAAAAGTGCTCTAGCAGATTCAATAACCATATGGAAAAAACTGTCTGTAGTCACATCAAGATTATAATTTACAAAGTGCACCAATACACACACTTATTATATCTTGAAATGCTTGTGGCAAATGACAAGGAAGCTGCTCACAGGAAGCTGCTCAAGGAATGAAACAGGATGTAATAAATAGCAGCAGCACCTACTCACCTGCACAAATAAGGCAAGAGTAAAGTACACAAAAAACTACAATACAGTAAACCATAAGTAGTTTCGTATGTATTTATTCTTTGTATGTATTATATGTATGTATATATTCTCCCTTTATCAAATTCAGAACAGATGTCTTTTGAGTGTCTGTGGCACTAATCAGAAGTAGTAACGTGAAGCTTCATTATGATATAAAATATGCCAAATTATCTTACTTGAAGCCTAAACTAATTACAAATGATCAAGCCTTAATATATATTTATCACCATTAAGTCTTTTTAGTTGCTTATTTGGACCTTTGTAAGCAAGGATTGTAACTGTACCCTTATACATTTGAATTAATAACCCTAATCTATAGATGATTCAGAGAGTTCAATACAGGTGTAATGATGAATGGTAAATCTGTTGGCCTCATCAGGTGTTTGGTTTCCATAGTGTGAAGCAACAAGCAGTCTAGGAGGAATGGGACGCTAGTCCATCGCAGGTTATGTTTCCAGTATTTTTTACTGGTATCCATTTATACTGCTGGCTGGACAGCGGCACACTTGTGGTTAGGGGTTTAATGGGGATTCAAACTCACAACCTCTCATTGATGAGCCCAGCACTCTCACTACTACACCACAGGCCCCACTGTAATGATGAACACAGGTGTAACTGAACCATGAATACAGCCCTGATTTAGTCTAATTTAAGTCATCACTGAAGCAACTGGGACATAGAGGTGAAAAGAGAGAGGAGTGAAGTAGACAAGGCTTGGTGTACCTGTTGATGTTTCCTTTCCAGTTCTACATAGTCATGCTCCACTTTGCTGAGGTTATCTTTGGCTTTCTGAAGCTGGGCCTCTCGAGCCTGAATTTCTTCATCCTGACGAGTCACCTGCAGCAGAGGCTTCACCTGGGATCAGAAATAAAAAGTAAAAGGCCTAAGGAACTTATCCTTAACGGTGCGGTAAATGAAGCACATGATCTGGATAATTACCTCTACCAGAAAAACTAGTTTTGGTGACAGTAATGTAATCACTGGTATTGTTTGTCAGTTTGTCATTGTACTAAATCCTGACCATCTCTGTGCAAGGATTTTCACCAAAATTGGTGGAAACACTACCCTACCTGAGTCACAGACATGATTTGATTTTTGGAATGTCAAGGTTGGACAAGAAGCAATGGAGAGATGTAAATCAGACCAAGGTCACAAAGTTCATTTCCCATGTTAAAGCTAAAATTGCTTCTACCTGAGAAGCAAAGTGATATAGACTCATACCGTGTTTCCCCGATAATAAGACCTACCCCGATAATAAGACCTACCCTTACTTCAGCAGAACGGTCCAAAAT
>JAOUQZ010000044.1:22896035-22907400 GCA_028564935.1 Neosilurus hyrtlii
AAATTGCTGTTAATGTTAATTAAAATAAAACCTACCCCGAAAATAAGCCCTATGGTGTTTTTTGAACCGGAAAAAAATAAGACAGTATCTTATTATCAGGGAAACACAGTAGTTGCAATGATACACAGATAGGAACCCATGTACCCCCTTTTCCATATACCCCTTTTCAAACAGCATAATACCCTTTAGCCTTGAGTAGCCTCAAAAGTACTTTGAGCACTAATAACTTTGATTTTGATATGAGTGCTGAAAGACATGCCATTACTGAGGAACACAAATACAAAAGCATGTATGCACTTTCAAATGAGACAATTAGCTTTGACCTTGAGTGACCTTCAGTGGTTAAACCTTAGCCATTGTGTAAATCCATAAAATCCATATTTTTTTTGATTGTTTTTTTTTTTTTTTTTGCTAATTTCATCACATCCATGTACTGCAAAACACACTGCAAGACAAGCACATGGGTAATTAAAACCAGTACCCATAGAAGGCCTATTTGCTACATTATACATGCTGCATGGTGGGGGTTCCTTGCACTCTATGGGTGCACCTCTATTTAGTGTTTGAAAAGAACAAATATTATCCTATTTCTTTTTGACTCTGCCATACAAATACATGTGATCCATTACAGAATGAGACAGTGAACACCAAACACTAAACTGGTGCAAGTGTTCTGTTTATTACCTTGGTGAAGAGTCTCCACCACTGCCAGTTGCGTAGTTTCAGGTAGGCAGCACAGTTTCTCTGCATCACCCGCAGGGCACTTAGCTGCTGTTGCTTCTTCTGGAATGCTCTAACAGAAAAATAAAGCATTTAATACAACATGCCAAATAAAATATGCCAAATAAAACCCTTATTAATAAATTTGTCATGCATTATTGTAAATACTCCCAAAGAAGTTGAACAGTTTTACAGACACACCTTCTAGCAAGGTATCCACGTGCAGCACTTTGGAATCGAATGATGGTGTCAGTAATTTTCAGATCTCTCTCTTCTTCCAGATGCGCCAGCACTCCAGCTCGGAAAAACACTTTACTCTGCCCCACCCGGAACAAATTCCCATCCAGCTCCAGAGCCCTGATCTGAAAACAGTTACACAACACTTTCTGTCTTAATAACAACTGTACAGCACAGCAACACAGCTCACACACACAGCTGTATTCAATTCACAGTGAAATGAAAGTCTGCAGTATACATTATGTAACATTATGTCAAACACTGAATTTGCTTATAATCTACCCACACAATAAAGTTTACATACAATCACATCATCACTGAAGCAAAGTTCACATAAACCACAAAACTTGCATTCCTTTCTACTGAATAGATCTGCACTAGATGTGTTAATACTAGCACTCACCATAAGCTCCGAAGCCTGCTTTCCATCCATGAATGTACGAGGTATGGCATTGGGAGTCAGAATCTCATACCTAACAGCCAGTAGCATGGATGTATTAAAGAAGCTTTTCTGAGCATTATAACTGCAACAATTTGTCAAATCTCATATAAAGAGAAAGAACATGAACAGAACAGAGTCTGAAGAGAACACAGGTGGCCTATGCTTGCACAGTAAAGCAAAAAAACATGCACAGACCTTTGTCTGAACTCCTGGAAGGGGATACGGTTAGGGAAGCCTTGTCTGCAGATTCTGATCCCCTCCAGCACTCCATTACATCTAAGCTGATCCAAGACCAGATGAGGAGTCAGCTTCCCTGCCTGAAAGAGAGAAAGATGCAGGGCTAACATTACAGATGAAATATATATGGAATAAACCATGACACTTTAGAAAATGAATCACTATGAGGCAGTTTGATGTGGCCTGATGTGGAAATATTATGACCATATTATTATAACCACATTTCACGCTTCCCTCAGCGCTACTCTTTTTTCTTTGCAGCTTGTCATGTTAGTGAGAAACCATAGTTAGATGAAAGCTTAATGATGCCCCACATTAAAAAAACAAAACAATCCTCAATATCAATAACTATGACATATCAATGACTATATATATATATATATATATATATATATATAGAGAGAGAGAGAGAGAGAGAGAGAGAGAGAGAGAGAGATAAATAAATAGATAGATAGATAGATAGATAGATAGATAGATAGATAGATAGATAGACAACCAGACAGATAGATAGATAGATAGATAGATAGATAGATAGATAGATAGATAGATAGATAGATAGATAGGTATCATCCAATCATTTTAAAAGGATGTTTATTTTTGGCCTTGTATTTTAAGGTGTAGGTTCTGCAGGGTGCTCACAGGTAAAAATATACAGTGCAAAGGAAACCACAAATGTGACTCAGTGCATCATGGGTTATTAATGTTGGTGGAGGAATAATAATTTGCTGAAAAATGCCACTGGGACTGAGTTGTTTCTATAGAAACTACAATGAAGTAGAAATAAAGCACAAAAGTATCATTTGAAATACACTCATGCTCTTATATAAATATTAATTACTTTGTGCCAATCAGATTGGAGAATTAAACAGTCTGTGATAAAAGTAATAATGAAAGTAAAATCTAATTACATCACTTTGTTTGTAAACATCATCACATGTTTGTAAAATAATTACAACATCACATGTTTGCAACTTATGTTAAAATATGTTTTAAAAATCTCCATCACCCTCTTCTCATGGTTGGGGATGATACAGCGTAAGAAGTTGGGGTTGGTGTTTCGCAGTGTGGCCATCAGTTTGGTCAGTGACTCTTTGTACAGTTGTCCCACTGTCCGGAACATTCCCTTCTTCGTCTTCAGCCCAGCTCCTCCAAACGTCACAGGCCCACTGCCCTCTGCCAGACCTCCAGATGCTACTTGATCCAAGCCCACAATCCTGTCCACTAAGCACAAGTAACAGCAGGTTAAGTTTGATAAGGAAGCAATAAAAACTGTTGAATCAATAATTAGGAATTGTTAGGGACAGGGATGGTTCCTTGTAAGGCAAAAATATCAACAAACATTCCAATATTATATATTAATATTATAATATTTATAGTATTAAAAATGGCTTACATCAACATAAAACATAAAAAAATAAGGCAAAGTTGCCAACATGAATATACTAGTTTATTCTATCCATATCCCTTGGATAAGAGCAATCAGCTATTCTACTCTATTCCTACAGTATCACCTCATATGTTACTACATCACAAGACAAAAAAAAGGTCAAGATTTGGGTTAAGTTAATCGATAATGGTAGGCGCTCAGCCTTCCAATCATTCTAGGCTTATTCCCTGATTCCTATGACATCAAACATGACTTTATTGGCCAAGGAACAGGCCTCCTGTCATCAGCTCTTTTGTTAAGTATTTGATGGCAAGAACATCTATTTTTTAATTTTAAAAAATTTATTAAAATAATAAAAATGCTTTATTTCTTACAATCCAATGAGCATAGATAGAATAAATCAATGATTCCACTTTCTCTCACTGTATATGCTGTTAGCCTGCTCATGCATATTTGATCTGAGCTTTTAAATTAATAAAAGTATAAGAATATGGAAGCATTATGTCCAATTAAGGAACACAGAGTCGCAATCCCAGTAAAAAAAAACAGTGTATTGATTTAATTTTTAAATACTAAATCACTCTAATGAAACATTTGCGTGGAGGGTTAAAAATCTGGCTCTCTATCTGAAAACTCTGAAAAAGCAATAGTAATGGTTTAAAGATATAAAGTAAGTACTTCATATAAGTACTCTAGTATTTAAGCAGTAGTTGCATATCCATGAAACATAAGGGCACTACACAAGCAGAAATTAGACGCAATGACACACACACACACACACACACACACACACACACACACTGCAATCAATGTGAAAACAATGTTTATACTATAGAAATGCTATAGTATAACTGCTAATATTACTTAGTACAGAGTACAGCATGCATAGTTACACACACATAGAAAAATAATAAGGAAGGACAAAAAAAACTAAAATGGAAAAGAATTACACACCTAAATGGACACACAATACAACAGAAGGGAAATAAGTGAGAAGAAATTCAAGTGTTACACAGACAAATGGGAGGATGAACCTACTGCTGTCAGAGCCATTGGTCTGCAGGGAAGCATAGGAGTCAAAAAAGTAGACACGAGGAAGTGTCTGAATATCTGAAAGAAGGAATAAGGCAGAGGAGAGAAGAGGAGAGACAAAATAGGAAAGAACAGGAGGTGAAACACAAGACAGAGAAAAACTATATTAATACATTAGGGCAAGAAAATAAATGTAGTTATACATATTTAAATAAACATTAATTGAGTGGCCCCATGGTGGCATAGTGGTTAGCACTTTTTTGGGTTTGCATGGTGTCCCTGTGCTTGCATGGGATTCCTCTGGGTATTTCAGTTCCATTCCACAGTCCAATATGCACGTTAGGCTAACTCTCGATTGCCTCTAGGAATGAGTGCAAATAGTTGTGCATGGGTTGGCCCTTAGATGGCCTGTCAAGGTGTTTAGTGTACACCCTGACTTAGCCCAGAGCTGGATGTGACACTAATAAAGCATAAAGTGGTTCGGAAAATAAAATGAAATCACCCAGAAATTACTTGTTTTTAATCAATATTAAAATCATTGTATGAATAATAAAAAGGACGTGCACAACTGTATAATGTAAATAAGATTCTGTGGAAGATTGGTTGAAATAAGCTGAATGGTTGAGGAGCAGTTGAAGATTAGAAGAAAGTGTGATGACGATGCTGTGGATGACAACAATGCAAGTTGACACACAGTGATGCCTATGTGTCGCTCCAGCTTCTCTGGCAGAACACACAATGAAATGAAATTAATATGACTTCAGTGTTGTTATTAGGGTGGCACAGTGGTTAACATGTTTGCCTCGCAGCAAGAAGGTTTAGGGTTTGAGTCCCAGGCTCAGGCATGTCTGTGTGGTTTTTGCATGTTTTGCCTGTGCTTACTCTGATTGCCTCCCACAGTCCAAATACATGCACAAGCTTGGTTGTTTCAAATTGCCTCTAAGTGTGAGTCTGAGTGGGTGTGTGTTTGAGTCTGAGTGGGTGTGTGATGGTCTGGTGAGCTGTTCAGAGTGTACCCAGCCTTTGCCCAGTGTTGGATGAGATAGGTTTCAGCCTCCCTGCAACCCTAATAGAGGATTAAGCAGTTCGGCAAATGAAAAGTAAGTAGCATTATTTGTGAGAAAAATCCTTCAAGTGTAGGTTTTATTTAGTTTACAAAAACATCATTGTCACTGTCACACAAACACAAATCTCCTCACCCTCTCTCCACAGTTCTGAGATGAAGTGGTCAGATGACTGGTGTAGAAAAGATGCTACATTATCGTTCAGAGGATCCATGTTCTTCACTAACCACTCATCAGCCTTGTAGTTCACCTGGTAGGAAAAAAAGAGACAGATAAACAGAGCGAGAGAGAGAAAATAAATCTGAATCTAAGGGACAAAGGGAACGTAGCTGAGGAAGGAATAAGATCAGACCTTGCCAGCATAGTGGATTATAGAAAAATCTGCCTCTTCACGGAGCTGCCGTGGCCGGAAGAACTTGGGATGTGAGCCTTGTTCAGCTGAAAGTTTATCCACAAATGACCGATCTGTTGCCCGTGGAAACCAACACTCTTCATCCAACAGTGCTAACACACCGGGTGGGTGGGCCTACAGAAACAAACAAGCAACATTAAAGAACTGGAATGAGCGCGCACACACACACAGACACACACACAGACACACACACAGACACACACACACACTGACCGGTCTCTCAATAAGGTCGATGCAAGGCTGCAGGTCAAGCCCAAAGTCAATAAAATTCCACTCAATGCCTTCACGCTGGTACTCTTCTTGCTCCAGCACAAACATGGTGTGGTTAAAAAGCTGTTGCAGCTTTTCATTGGTGTAGTTTATGCAGAGCTGCTCAAAGGAGTTCAGCTGGTTTTGCAAATACACAATAAAAAAAGGAGAAATTAATAGTGTACAGAAAGGCTAAACGTTTAAAATTTCCACTAGGAAATCCATGTGATTAAATTTATCTCAGTGTCTGGTATCTTCACCTCTTGATCATACCTGAAAGATCTCAAACCCAGCAATGTCCAGGATACCTATAAAGGAGGCTCCTTGTCTCTGTCTGCGGTCCAGGGCTCGATTGATGCGATGCACTAGCCAGCGGAACAGGCGCTCATAGGTGGCCTTCGCCAGAGCTTCCACCGCAAAGTCTGCCTAAACACGCCCAAAAAAAGTATACATATATTTATATAATAGAATCAAATGAGCACATCAGACCATCATAACCACTGATACACATACACTATCACACTCACACACCTGCTCCTTGGTTTGTGCCTTTTGCACATACTCGCGGCTCACTTTGATGCGTGGCGTGAGGATTGCTCGACTGAACTCCAATACACTGATACCCAGCAGGTGGCACAGTTTCTGAGCAGCTGTATCGTCAGGCATAGACGCCTGGTCCGAGTTCTTCTCCTTTTGAAATGTGATATTCCCAAACTGCAGTACTGCAGAGATAACCTTCAACATGGCTGAAAAGTAAAAATGGAAACAAATGTTATTTTTTATATTATCATACACAACTAATCCATAGCAGGATGATTACACAAAGTGGAGCTGCTGTTACCACCCCAAAGTTGTTTTCAATAACAGCCCCGCATCGCATTTTGTGCTAATTTGTTAATGCTTTTACATACTTATATTTTATATGCTATATCCGTAAGAACATGTTTACTTCTGACTGTAACAAAGCTCCAGCTTAGGAAGTTCTTTAAAAAAAGTGGTTAGCACTGTCACCGTTAAATTGCCCATAGGGGTTAATGCAAATGAGACTGTTTTACAATAGATTTTATTACAATTGCGATTTTTAATACATTCAGTGTTTTTTTTAAATAAATTTATGTTATTTTTTTGTATGATTCCCCCTAACATGAAATTGACACTTAAGTCAAACAAATGCTCTGGGTTTTCTTTCTTTCTTTCTTTCCATCCATCCATCCATTCATCCATCCATCCATCCATCCTTCCATCCATCCATCCATCCATCCATCCAATTGTGGTTAAGGGCCTTTCTGTTCTTACATGTGCACTCCTCTTGTGTAAAGCCCATGATGCTCATGGAGTCCATAGTCTGAGTGAAGTTTTCAGAGTCACTCTGACCTGGAACAGGAATTGAACCTCCACACAGGAAGCGATACTGATCTGCACCGCCCAGGAGCAGCTCAGCTAAAAAGAGAGCACAGAAGCTTATGGTTTAGAAAACAACTGTACTGAAATTGTGGGGACGCTTGATTGTGTGTGTCTGTGTTCTTACCTCGCATGGCCTCAGAGGCTCCACAGAGTAACTGGTAGAAAATGTGGAAGGTTCTCTCATCTTTGGCCTGTCGGATGGCTCGAGACTTTTCCAGGAGGTCTGACACACACAATGGTTAAGTGCACACACAATTACTGCAAGGAAATACAATGGATTTAATCAGATGCAAGTGAGTGTTGAAGAGACAATAAATCAAGAGCAAAGCGAGGCAAAGTGAATAAAGATCATACATTATTTCACAATCTTTACTGATTACAATAATCAAAGGATACAGGTCTCAATGTTGGCACCAACTATGTATCCAGCCACATCAAAATTAATACGGATAAATTTACCCTGAAACAATAGCAAAACGCATTCAGTATTCACTATATAAAGCATTTCACATATTTGCATACATGCCTGCAAAACAAAGTGCTTAAAAAAGTCTTACAAATCTGGAAGAATTGTCGTTTTTGACCGTCTTGGCATTGCCAAAGGCCTCGAGGATAGGGTTGGCCTGCAGTAGCTGTCTCTCTAGCTCCCCCTATAGAATCCAGAGAAAAACATGTCAATAAATGTATCTGGGTCCCAGCATAATGTGTGACACTGCAAAGCTCCAACAACTACAAAGTCCAGCATAAACAGAAAACAAGCAAGAGGGAGCAGCCAGCCATTATTAAGCACTACACATATTTGTAATCTATATAATGCCAGCTATTATCAATTAGTAGCAACTACTATAAATGTACCTATAATAAAGATGGACAACCTCAGTCTGAGTCTTTGGATATGTGCAAGTTTGGGGATGAGTTTAAAAATGGCAAACCCACAGGCACACACTTTTTAGCCAACAGAAAAATAAATCTGACTGAGGCTGAACACCACTACGGTTCCTGTTAAGCTTTGCTAAAACTACAGCACCCCCTCCCGGAGAACAGCAATGCAGCACACAGTTAAATCATTGCTATCTCCAAACTCAGAGTCAGGCCATACTCACATACTGCACACTCTGTTAGAGCACAGCAATAAGGGAAGGGATGGAGTGCAGGAGAAACACAGGGGGGGGAATGACATAAAATAAGTTAAAATAACTACAAACACATAAATAAAATATATAAACACACAAAACAAATGAACCCACATTTAAAAAGTGCACAATGTGGTTATTATGACAGTGTTGTTTACACACTAGATTAGATTTATGATATTTGAAAATCAGCAAGTACAAACAGCAACCTTTCTAATCCAGTAGGTCTAGCATTTAGTATACAGGTGTCAGACTCAAGCCCCACAGGTTGAATGCTCTACAGACCAATGCTTCAATGCCTCAGATTTAAATTGTCATAATTCAGAAATGGCATACTACAAAATACCATCAAAAGGTCAAAAGAAACCTCGCTTACTGGAACCAGTAAAAGGTGAGATGCCTTTAGTATGCAGGGAGTTTTATCACCTAATATTTCACTCACATATGTTTGTTTATTTGTGCTGGACAACCCGGCCCAACGAGTAATCCACGGGATAATATTGCCTAGTTTTGTGCTTTTTATGGTCATTTATGTTAAAAATAAGCTCTGCATCACTTAAACGTACACATTGTTTATATTTATATTATAATATTGATCAATACCAGTACTCTTTATACAACCAGCGTACATAGCTATTGAAAATTGTAGCTGTGTGAGCAGATTTTACTGTTTCAAAGGAATACACAAAATGCCACATTAAAACATATAAATTCAGAGTTTGTTACCCCTGGGTACCTCTGGGTCTAACTCCACCCACTGCATAATTCTTAAAAATGCTAGAAGAAGACTGAGAGGCAGGGTAGAGAGGTTCTGAGAGGTGGTGGGGAGGGGTGTAGATATGTGAAGCAGTAGTTTCTCAGTGACAGCCCAAACATTATATTTTTTTATTTTATTGCACTTATGTTTATTCCTAAGGCTCCATTGCTGTCAACGTGTTTCTGCCCTGCGATGGCCTGGCAAGCTGTCCAGGGTATACTATGCCCTTGCCCAGAGTCGGCTAAGATGGGCGCCAGCCTCCCTGTGACCCTAATTAGGATTAAGTGGTTAAGAAAATAAATGAATGAATAAATGAATGTTTATTCCTATTAAACATCATCAGATAGGCAGGGTCAGAATAACAGTTAACACCAATTAGTGTGAGCCCAAAAATTATGTGTGAATCATAGGTGTCAACCAACAGATGTCTGAAAATGAGTAAAAGTGCACAGACTTCCAATCATTTTTTTTTCTTCAATAAATTCCTGAAAGTAGTTAAGTTCCAGTTTCAGAAATTAAAATGCAGATTTTTATAACTTTGGTAAGAAATTTAATATTACACTCAGCATTGATGCATTTCATAACAGTGCAGTCATATCATTTAGTTCACACACACAACCATTCACACACACACACACACACACACACACACACACACACACACACACACACACACACACTCACAGCTAGGTGCAATTTCCAATCAAAAATCCAATAAAGCCAAATTGCATGTGCTGGGAATGTGGGAGGAACCCGCTTGCCTAGCCCGGGTCACGGACCCAGGACCTTATTGTTGCAAGGTGGATGTGCTAACCACTATGCCACCATGCCGCCCACCTCTTTGATTTAACACATTTTAATAAGACTATAATTAACTTATTAGGATGATACTTTTTTATTGCTTTCATTTATTCATTTATTTTCTGAACCGCTTAATCCTAATGCTTACTATTACATACAGTTAAAAAGTTTTAACACATTTATTTGGAAAGATCGTACTACAGTTTAAAGTTGCAGGCAATGTCATCAACATGGTGAAGATGATAAGATTGTTATCTCCACAGCGGTGTGTAAGGGAGATTTGCAATATGCGTGCTTTGCAGTGGAAAATGCATACACACATTAACTTTTTGACATTACACTGCACAAAGTAGGAAAATGTTTGTGTGTGTACATGTTGACATGTTCGATTTAGAGGACAGACAGACACACACTGGATTTTATATATACAGATGTAGCTTCTCGAATGTTTTGAAAATTGGTCCGATTACACCAACACTTCTGGCCTTGAGTTTGAAACATATGAACCAGTGTACCTCTGATTCTGTGCACATTGATTAAAGAAAAAAGTGTGATATGAATCACAGGATGTGTTATTCTTACGATCATGACCCACTTACCCTGTTTACAGTACTACTGCCACGACCCAGAGAACGTGTACCATCCATCTTAAGCATGGTGGAGGAGAGGATCAAAAAAGAGGAAAAGTGGGCATGAAAATAGTCAGGAAATGTCACGTGTTAAAGAGACATTGCAAAAATAATGAATAAATAGTAAAAGCTCATATGGAAACATAATTATTTTTATTGAAGCAAGTAGAGCATGAAAAAAAGTAAGAATCATTGTCTATATCCCATACTGTCACGTGATACTCACTTGCAGTGTGCTGTCCTTGCTGCGACCAAGAGTGCCACTTTTATGAGATGATGCCACGTGTGCCAGGTACTGAATCACCTTTTTAGTATTCTCTGTTTTTCCTGCTCCAGACTCCCCTCTGGAACACACACACACACACACACACACACACACACCCACACAAACACACACACACATATGTAAAATGATCTCTGAAACATTCTAATAAACACATCCAGAGCCTAATAAAGACCGTAATAAAAACACAGAAGAAGTAAAGACTAAGAAATAAACAGTGGCAAGAAATGGTCTACATGGAAACTGTCTTTACTTTGATCTCTTTCTGACATGTGCAACACAAAAAAAGCACAAACAGTGAAGCAAAATTAGTAAAACAAATCCTACATGAGAAATGAGAATCGCAAAAAAAATTAAATTAAATAAAAATCCAAGCATGCATTAGCATCATTATTTTTTGGAGGCAGACTACAGTGGCCAGGAAGTGCAAAACAAAAATACATTTTAAGAAAACAAAAATACATTTCAAGAAAACAAAAATACATTTTACAAAAACAAAAATACATTTTCAGAAAACAAAAATACATTTTCAGAAAACAAAAATACATTTTATGAAAACAAAAATACATTTTCAGAAA
>JAOUQZ010000044.1:22915400-22930484 GCA_028564935.1 Neosilurus hyrtlii
ATATATAGATATATATATATATATATATATATATATATATATATATATATATATATATAGTAAGAAATATTGTCATGTTCAAAATGTCTGAACATATTGTGATATAATTTAATGGGTGTAGGATCAGCCCCAAACAGATTTCCTCAATACTTGTGTTGTTTAAAAAAAAAAAATAGTCTCTCTCTCTCTCTCTCTCTTACATACACACACACACGCACACACACGCACACGCACACACACACACACACACACACACACGCACACATTTTCTTCTTCAGTGAAGAACTTCAGTTCTTTCTTTTGTGTTTTTATCTTCAATGTTTTCCTGGTTTTCGCCCAGGTCGTGGTCGTGACATGACTCTGGACCCAACTCTTGCTAGCTGTGGACTGCAGCGTGCCTGGTTCTTTAATCACTGTGCTGTACAGCCATGTTTCTGAGCCCACTTTGTGGATCCCTGGCGTGGTGTTCTGAACACTGCTGCCTGGTGACACTGATGCTATGCAGCAGTGTGGGACATACCTGTGTGTGCATTTCAGAGGGAAAGTGCATAGATACACCACTAGAGTTATATCTTGACAGCTCTTGGAGGACTCTGGGTCTGCTATGTTTTTTTTTTGTAATTCTAAAGAAAGCCTGGGTCTGAAAAATTAGCTATTCATTTATTAATTCTTCAGACCGCTTGTCCTGTTTAGGGTCACCATACAGAGAGAACCATTCCTAATTGACTCTGAGCAAAAGGCAGGGTACACCCTGAACAGGTAACAAGTCTATTGCAGGGCAAATACAGACACACAACTATACACACTCACATTTATCCAAAATAACCAATTAGCCAAATTTTCATGTCTATGGACTGTGGGAGGAAACCAGAGTACCCAGAGGAAACCCATGATATCATGGGGAAAACTTGAAGACTCCACACAGAAATGGCCTTGCTGACTACGTGGCTCGAAACCACTCCACTGGAGCTATACAATATATTAGTATTGTTCGTGTTTTGTTGTTGGTATACTGAAAATTCTAATATTCCTTTCATATCGTTACTTGGACCCAAACAATGATCAGACATTATATGTTTCAAATCGAATTTTAAGAATGAAAACAGAAATTCACTTCTAACTCAGGTGTTTGATCAACAAATGAGATTACTGATTTTTTAAATTTTTGATTTTGATATACTGTATTAATATCACAAGGGAAATTATTGCCACTGCATTTACCCCATCCAAAGTGAGAACACTCACACATAAACAGTGAGCGCACACACTCGAAGAAGTGGGCTGCCACACACATTGGGGTGCCCGGAGAGCAGTTTGGGGTTAGATGCCTTGCTCAAGCGCACTTCAGCAATGAAGGTGGAGGAAGGGAAGGAGCAGCTCACTCCGCCACCACCACCGCCACACATATTTCCTGCTGGTTCAGAATTGAACCAGTGACCTTTCGGTCAAAAAGCTGCTTCTCTAATCTTTAGGCTACAGCTGCCCCAAACCATAATGTGATCATGTGTGAATATATGAGCAAAGACCATCCAATTATTTTCATCAAATCACACATGGATAGCAATGTACAAAAGCAGAAGAGATGCAGGATGGAGGAAATACTCGTAAGCAAGAAGGATAGTTAGAGAAAAAATGGTCATCTTTATGTAGTACATTTTTATCCAATTGCTTAAGTGAGAAAAGTGAGGAGTGTGTGCGCGTGTGTGTGATGCACACTGTGCATGATTGCCGATGTAAGACTGTAAGAGAACACTTGATGGAGTATGACTGATGGTGATGTAAAATGACAAGGCAGATGAAGCAGCAAGAAATAGCAGAGAAATCACAGGGCCTCATACGGCAAAGTAGGCCATCTCGATGTACTTGTCCTTCTTCTACCCATTCAAAGGGCATTCTTTATATCAAATTATTGTCAAGTCATATTCCATAAACAATATATATGTCAGTCTACAGCACACATCTACAGTAGACGGTCATGCTACTTTTTACCTGCCATTAAATGTCACTTTATAAAAGTTTCTAAAAGTTATTCCAATATGTACTAAATTGTAAATTTAAGATGCCATACTCTATCTCAATTAATTCTCTCTCTTATTAATAAATCAATGACCTTAAAGGTGCATTAGGTAGATTTGTGAAAAATAAGTCTCTAAAGATTACGTGGGTTTAGCGGAATAAGATTTTAATTATTATTCATATATAGATTTAGGCAGTTTATTTACTTGCATTTATTTACCTGCCAGTTTGTCTGCCTACCTTAGTCGGATGATGTGTTTTTACGGTTATGGCTGGAGGGGTATTGTTGTTGGCTTGCCGGCCAGGGGAGGCATGACAATAACTTGCTTGTGCACATGGCAGCTTTCTGAACTTTTGCATAGGCACTCCCTATTACCCAATCCTGTGTGTGGGGTAGCTAATTTGCAGATTTGACCTTTGACCTTGGCACAGTGACCTTGCACATCTAAAGTTTGTCCGGTCCATTGCCTAGCTCATATGCATGATAGCTTTCTTAAATTTTGCACAGGCACTCCCTATGACCTAAACCTGTGCTTTGGGTGGCTAATAAAAAGTTGATTGTCCAAAACTGTTTTTATGGGGGATGGCTTTTTTCTTCCATGTGCTTGAGGTGTTCTGGCTGAGGGGTTACGAGGTAGAATGGCTTTTTTTTATTCTATGCGAGTCTGACTGGTGGTGAGTGGCTCGTTCCCGTCTGAGAGGATGGACAAAAACGACGCAGCAGAAGTACACTAAATAATGTCCGATGAACAAATAGTGGCATCAGTGACGGGAGAGCTAAGTGAAAATATAAAAAGAATGTGATAAAAGAATGTGCTGATACACTATTTAAGTTTGTGGAAACAAAATATTGTGTATTGAGTGTCGGCTAGGTGTTGTAAAAGTCCTGGATTGCTGTTGAATAATAGCGATTGCCAAACCGATTATGGTAAATGTCATCGCTAATGACATTAGCGATTGCCCGACTTTTGAGGTTCCAGGACAACCTATCCCCCTAAGTATCCGGGAAATTGAGGGTGAAGTGTATTCCTTTAAACTGCTTCCAATCATGCACCCCAAACTCCACCTATAAAACGTTGGTTCAAGTATAAATATCAACAGCAAGAACTGTCATGACACTGTTTTCAAGTGCACTTAGACTTGCGTGAAAGTCACAACAATATCTAAAAAATTACTGACAATAGAAATTCCATACCGGCTGGCAGGTTTACAAATGGTTTTATTTATTTATTTATGTTTCATTTGGGTGGTTCACTTGTTTTGTGACAATAGTTTAAGCTACTGTATTTTTTTTAGCCTTTATTTATTTATTAGTTTTTTAAACATAATTTTGTACATGATTTGTATTAAAATTTAATTACAAAAATATTGACCATTGAACCTCCAGAGCACATTATTGTGACTACATTGACACAGTGACAACAGAAACATATGTACAGTATGAGAGTTTCTGGAATTGTCTACACCTTCTTTGGTTAAACATGTATAATCATAGCTACATTACAGCGATAAATACACAGGATTACAGCGTTACATAACTTTTGTTTAAATGGCTTCATTTATTCATTTAACATTTATTTACATTGGGCGACACAGTGGCGAAATGGTTAACACATCTGCCTAACAGCATGAAGGTCCTGGGGTCAAGTCACGGGCCCAGCGAGGGATTTTCTGTGTGGAGTTTGCATGTTTGGGTACACCAGTTTCCTCCCGCAATCCAAAAAGACATGCATGTTTGTCTAAGTGGCTTTTCCAAATTTTTCATAGGTATGAGTGGTTTTGGGTGTGTGTTGCCCTACAATTGACTGTTCAGCTTCACCTAGAGTGGGCTGAGATAAGCTAAGTTCACCCACATATTGACCCATAATATGCCTTCTGTGAAAATCAGACAACTCATTTGCTCCTGGTGTTCACAGCATAGCTAGTTGCTATAAACAATTTATATTCTTTTAATCTAAAATAAAAATAATACCAATATATTAACAAGTTTGATCAACAATTGGGACTATTCAAATTAGTGACATCCACTAAGCCAATATTTGTATAAGTTAAAGGGTCACAAACACTAAAAAATGTGTGAAAATAGCATTGTCTTAAGTCCAGTGTTATTTTAGATCATGGTTATTGATATTTTAATATTTTTTCGGGATTCTAAATGAGGAAAAACTTAGAAGTAAAATTTAATCTCTCTCAAAACACCCATAAAAAAAGGCAGAAAAGACATGACCCATGCTATGTCACTGGGAGAAGACGCTTGTGCTCAGCAGGTAACACCTAAAAAGTTTTGTCTATTCATAACACGCATGATTTACCCTAATGGCACCTTATATTAATTATGAAAGATTCATTAAGTAGTGTTAATACAGTCAATTCATCAATTTCTGAGACAGATCCAGACATGAAACAGATGGATCAGGAATAACGACCCCTTAATATCAACTCTAAAATCTAGTGACCTCTGAGCTGAATTTCAGTTAGTGTACTAGCAGTATAAGTATAAAGCGGCGGCACGGTGGCACAGTAGTTAGCACGTCTGCCTCACAGCAAGGTCAATACTATTCCCGGGCTTGGGTGTTTCTATGTGAAGTTTGCATGTTCTCCCTGAGCTTGCGTGGGTTTCCTCAGGGTACTTCGGTTCCCACTCACAGTTCAAAAACATGAACAGTAGGCTAATTTGCTGTTCCAAATTGTCCCTAGGTGTGAGTAGGAGTGTGAATGGTTGTGTGTGTTGGCCCTGCAATTGCCTGGCAACTGTCCAGAGTGTACCCCACCCTCACCCAGAGTCGGCCAAGATGGGCGCCAGCCTCCCCGTGACTCTAATTAGGATTAAGCGGCTAAGAA
Source organism: Neosilurus hyrtlii (assembly GCA_028564935.1). Taxonomy (NCBI): domain Eukaryota; kingdom Metazoa; phylum Chordata; class Actinopteri; order Siluriformes; family Plotosidae; genus Neosilurus; species Neosilurus hyrtlii. Next base: position 22,920,258 of record JAOUQZ010000044.1, read on the forward strand.
AATGAATGAATGAATATATGAATGAACAAATGAAGAAGTATAAGGCTGCCCTCGGCAGGTTTGGCATGAAGTTTGCCCTATTCAAGATTCTTGAATAAAGAGTAAAAAAAATATCATGTACACATAGACATCTATGCATAAATTAAGCCCCTTTACTCGTGATGTAAATCCCTCACATGACTTGTGAAATAATAATGATTATAATAAAAATGTACATGTGAAGCTCTGTGAGTTATGAAGGAAGTAAAAATTAACATTCAAAAATGGATTACTTCTCAAATAAGTGTTATGAAAAAGAAAGTAAAAATTACAGATAATTAACATACTACAACATACATATTAGCAAATATTGTTGGCTTTAATTTTACATAATGTTAAACATAATAGAAGCAGGTCAGGTGAGGTTCTTGCACTCTGTACAAAGCTAAGACCTGTGTAGCAAACTGCATGTTTTAAACCCATTCTAGTATACTCATCCATTCATTCCCCGAACCGCTATCTAACTGGCACCGGGTGGAGGTACAGCCTCAACAGCTCGCTAGTCCATCGCAGGGCAGCAAACACAACCACTCAGACTCACACCATGGAACAGCTAATTAGTCTAAGGTGAATGTCTCTGGATTATGGGAGGGAACTGGAATACCTGAAGGAAACCTACGCAAGCATGGGGAGAACATGCAAAATTCACACAAAAACGCCTCTGCAGAGCCTGGGACTCGAACCCAGGACCTTCTTGCTGTGAGGCAGATGTGCTAACCATGCCGCCCCTTCCAGTGTATATACACACATGCAGAGAGAAAAGCAAACTACAATGGAATTTTTATAGTTTATTTCTACTTGTTTTAACCGTTACATATGCAGATCAGGTAAGCTCCGTGAGTTCTGTGGTTAAAGGCGTCCTACTCATTCAGAGTCTAGTACATACTACATGGAAAAATAACCGCACTGTGTAACAATTTATTTTTATACTCATTCAAAGTTTTAATCCCCTGATAAGAGTACCAGTCAGATTGAGACAAACCAATTGTGCCATTCCCATGTAGTATATATACTAATTACAATGTATTATGGTGTGATCTGATTGGTTCACTATCTAAACTGTCCTTTTCCTCGTTCCTGGCATTTTGATATTATCTCTATACATGTACAAAAAATATTTATTAAATACCTTATGACATGTGCTGCTACCTAATGAATTTTTAGAAAGCCTCACTACAGGAATATAGGATTTGACAAGATTTTCAGTCAGCTTAAAGTCATTACCTCTACCAAGGAAGTTATATTTTACCTTTGGTTTGTGTGTTAGCAGGATTGCCCAAAAGGTTTTGCACAGATTTTCAAGAAATTTATTCGGGGTGTAGTATCAGACCAGGCAGACTATTAGATTTCAGGCATGATCTGGAACAATATCATCAATATCCAAGTCTTTTTTTTTTTTTTGACTATTCCTAATATTCTGTGATGATTTTCAGCATTTTGGTTAATATTGGAGGCAGGGCGTTACTGAGCTCTGCAAGTGCTCTTGTTTTGTCCTATTTTAGAGGTACCTTTGTTGAACAAGATTATTGTTGCCATGGAGTATTTTAAACTAGCCAATTGAGCATAAAAAGTCCAACCCTGTCCTGTCTGCTGTCCCCCATGTATGCAGCAGTGTGATTCCTGCCCCAGTATGCCTTTACTTGCATTTACTGAAACTCCCATTTTGATAACTGGGTGTAAAAATAAGCCTAAAGAGGGTGTTGAGTACAACATCAAGAAAGGCAGAAAACAATGGGAATTTGGCTGTCAATTAGCAATATTTTTTCCTTAAACCTTAACAATCCATTAGAATTTCAATGGAATTTTAAATGTATGAACTTGTGAAGGAAGAACAGCTAAACTATACAATCCCCACATGTTTGTGAACATGCACATGCTGTTTGGACATCCCCTTGCCGATTGAGATCCCTGCTGTTGTCCTGCACACTTCTGGAAAGCCCCTTTTTTACTAGATTTTGGAGTGTAGCTGTGGGAACTCAGCCACAGAAAATTAGCGAAGTCAAGCACTGGTGTTGAGTGGGTTTGCAGTCAGGGCTCTGTGCAGGCCAAACAAATCCTTACCTTACCTACTTTGGCAAACATTATCTTAATGGACATGCCATACAACTGTGGACTTCCAACACTGTGGCAACAGATTGGGGAAGACAAACATGTCGGTTTGATGGTCAGGCTTTCACAAAATTTAGCCCATACCGGAATACTGTAGTGTACATGGAGGAACATGGCCACTGAAAATGTACACGCTTAAGATTCCCATACCAGTGATGACGGAACAATTTAGCACCTTATTTTTTTTTTCCCCCAGGGAAGTGTAACTGGTGTGGTAGGATAAAATTTTGGACTACTCAGTGCCTCTGATGATCTGTGAAGGTGCCTCATGTGTCAGTAAGACAAATGAGGAGGTACAAAAGCAATGCTGAGCACTTGATCATTGCTTAATAAGTAAATAAAAACTCTTTCCAGCACAACTAAGCATCTAAAGATAGGCTACAGGCCTGGAATCCCATTCCATCTTCCTGTCACATGGTGGTTATTATAATAACCTCAGAGGAATCAATGAATACGGGCAGTGGTGGCCTGGTGGTAGGGTGCTGGATTACTGATCTCAAGGTCGGGGGTTCAAGCCCCACTATCAACGGGTTCTCACTGCTGTCCCCCAGTGCAGCTAACTGGGTAATCAAAGGCTGGCCATGTCTCTCACTGTCTATGGTGAGAGGCATGTAAAAGAACCATTGCTAATTTTCGTCAAGAAAAAGCGTGTTTCTGCCCTGCGATGGCCTGGAGAGCTGTCCAGGGTGTACTCTGCCCTCACCCAGAGTCGGCTGAGATGAGTGCCACCCTAATTAGGATTAAGAGGTTCAGAAAATGACATGACATGAGCCAATGAATACTGACTTATTAATCAAGAACTGCTGGTGTGCCTGTGCCTATTTTTAATTATTCATTTTTGATGACATTTACATATATATATATATATATAATGAGATAGCCTACATGATGTTGATGTGAAGGTACACGATGGTAAATGCCGGTGTATCTCAAGCCACGCGCACTGATTCGTCTCCGTAGCAACAGTCTTGAGCCCACCAACGCAGACCACACACACACACACACACACACACACACACACACACACACACACGAAGTTTAAGCGGAGGTCAGTGTAGAATCTAAAAGAAAGAATGAAGAGAGGGAGGGGTGGAAGGATGGAGCTGAGGGAGGTGCTGCGCCTCGTGGAGGAGGCTGAAGCCGGTGCCGCGGCACATCGCAGTGTAATAACCGCTTATAACAGCGTATTAGCGCTTAATAACCTGGAATAAGGGCCTCTCTTAGTCTTTATTCACTGTTCACCTTCAAACAAGAGCCCTTCAATCTGTTTCACAATACACACCCACGCCACAATAGCCTTGATGTGCACAGAGGAACCACACCTCGCGCACAAGCCTGTGTGCGACGATCAACCGAACAGACACGGGTTAGGTGCGCCCGCGCACGCACGCACACGCGCGCGCGCACGCATTAGTGAAAGACACAATTTTAGATATATCTAGAGATACATACTGAGAAACACACAGGCCTCGCGTTTTCTCTTATGCGGTACACCGTCGTGATAATACACGAGGCTTTTTATAATAACAGTTCATTCAGACACTGGACTTCACACAGGCCAGTTTAAACGCCCATGTTCATAATGCGCCTTCCATTTTGACATCATATTAACGATATGAAGCAAGACAAGAGGCGGTGGAGTTTATTTAACACCAAGGTGTAAATGTGAGGACTTCCTGAGAATTACATGGCGCCTCGGAGTGTTAACGGTGCTCTCTCTGTACGGCTTCACACCGTGCCGCATTTGGACAAGCCTCACTGCGTTAGCAAGCGGCTAAAGGGCTGAAACCAGATAGCCCACCCAGAATAAGGATAAAGCACACGGCTCACCTCCTATCTGCAAGTCCGTCCGATGAATAAGACGCAAAGGCGTTTTCTTGTTTGTTTGTTTGTTTGTTTGTTTTTTTCCCTTCAGCTTGTATGAAGTAATACTGCAAATGCGGCTTTTCCCATTACAGCGCTCCAGGTGGAAAGCCGCACACTCATTCACACTGAGAATAAAAAGGAGACCGACGCCGGAGACTTCAAAGCGGCCCAAACACATCCTCTATTCATCCAATAGTTTTCATAGCCGGCGTAGAATATCCCGCCTTTTTTAAAACAAGAGCCAATTACAGCCCACGACGGCTCTTAAAACCCGCCCACTGAATAGAACGGTCCAGCCACGCCTTTGGACTGGTACCCTTTCAAAAACTCTACCGCATACTACTGTACTAACTAGTATGCGAGACCGCACGGAGCTGTTACCCAATGTGAGGTAGCGTTAGGAGACGGACAAAGAGAACAACCAATTACAGGAAGGGAAGGGACGGGAAGCTTTTAGTGGGTGGGTTGGACCAAAGATGAGGAGACCAATGAGTGTTGAGGAGCAGGTGTCTGTGCGCGCGCGCGCGCGACAACACTCTTGGATGATAACGGCGAGGCGATGCGCGCGCGCAGTCAGAAGATGCCGCGTGAAGAAGCTGCAGCTCCGGATTCCGCACTAATGCGGAGGAATTTCAGATTTGCCCCTTTCTGCTACAGCAGGGCAAAGACGTTAGAGCTTTCAAATAAGGAAACGTTTCCGTTTCTTGAAGGCAAACACAGAGCGAATGAGGAGAAGCTTCTTCCCACAGGCCTCTCGGGCCCCTCAACCAGAACACCTTGGACCTGGACTTTCTAGGCCTGCCCGACACGTGATCATTACATCCGACCCCAGCTGACTGTTGCACACACAGACTGCACTCCCTGTACACCTTGCACTACTCTGCACACACACAACAGCTACACTCACTGGGCATCATTATGTGCACACTGCACCCACACTTTACATACTGTATTATTTATCATCACTACATTTATATTTGACTTTTAACTATTGGGGTTTTTCATAATAGTTATTGATTGATAAAAGACATTGATATTGATCGAGTTTTTATTCTTCAAATTTAGGACAGTCGTAATAAGCATTTCACTTCACGTTGTACAGTGTATGATTTTGTATGTGACATATACATTTTAGTGGTTAAAGCGCTGGGTTACTGATCCGAAGGTCAGCGGTTCAATCACCACTATCGCCACTGTTGGGCCCTTGAGCAAGGCCCTTAACTCTCATTTGCTCAGTTGTATAAAATGATAATCGTAAGTTGCGCTAGATAAGAGCGTCTGGCGAATGCTGTAAAGTGTGCACATAATACAGTATATTGTTCAGGGTGTACCCTGCCTTTGCCCGTCGGTATTTCTATGACCCTAATAAAGGATAAAGTATTTCGGAAACTGAAATGAATAACCATTCAGGCTATTCAGATTCCTCTCACAAAATAGTAATTTGAACAAAATATAAGGACAAGTTAAAAAAAACATGCTTAACAGTGAACAGCAAAAAAAAAAATGTTTTATTTGCCGTATAGAGCTTCTGTAGAATTGTTTGGTACAAAGTCTATACAACAGTATATCAGTAAATCATTAGGGAAATGCTTTAGAGTAAGTGTCAGTGATCAGGTAGAGCAAAATAGAAAACAATGGAATGTAATGACATCATGTACACATAGAAAGGATCTGATCTGATTAATTATGAGAAGAACTTATACTTAACTGATAGCTTGGGCTTTCTCTCTCTCTCTCTCTCTCTCACACACACACACACACGCACACACACACACACACACACACACACACAGAGGGGGGGGGTGGGGGACTGGCTGTCATTCCTCCTACCAGCAAGTTGCAAGTTTTTGGGAGGTAAGAGGATACACACATACACAATAAATGACAAAATGCAAGAATACCATGTTAACAAACATGTTCAGTGCTTTTTCTCTGGTGCTATTCATCACATTAAACCTAAAATACAGTGCAAATTGAAACATTTGAATGAAGCAATACAGAAACAAATCTGTATTACATTGAGTGCTGACTAACTTTTGTGTTTGTAAGAGCCTTTCAGTATCCAGTTAAATGCTGTATTTTATTTATCTATCTATCTATCTATCTATCTATCTATCTATCTATCTATCTATCTATCTATCCATCTATTTATTTATTTTTGGCACAGCAGTAATTTGCTAACACTTTTGCAACAACCCTATCATTGTAAATCATTTTTATCATTTTACTACTGGTAATGATATAGAATGTGTGTGAGTGTGTGTGTGTGTATATATATATATATATATATATAGTAGTGCGCAATGAAGATTACACACCACCACTTTTGACTAAAAGGGCTCCTAATAAAAAGAAATAAACAATTACTATAATTTTTTGGTGAAAATGAATTAAATTATACTATTGTAGGCAATGAGAACCAAAAAAATAATTCTGACAAGTAAATTTATTTATTTAATTATTTTTACTTTTGCATAGCATGAATGAACTTCCATATGGAATGGTTTAGTGAGTGAAATAATAAAAAAATGCAGTGATGCCGTGATGATTATACACTTAACAAAATGAAGATAAATCAGAAGTCAAGTACTATTCAAGTATTTATTTCATGTAATATTGGGTCATATTGATGAGAATAAGTAAACAAACAAAAATATATAGTGATAACAAAAACAACAGTCTCTTTTTTGAGAAAAAAAGTCAATATTTAGAGTGGCCTCCCTTTACTTTGATTACAGCATTTAACCGTTTAAGCATAGTGTTCACATATTTTTTAATTTCTTCACTCGCAAAACCATTCCATATGGTTTAAACTTCATTCATGCTATGCTAAAGTAAAAAAAAGCGACACTTTTCAGTTTTTCTGAAAAATTGGTATTTGCCCTGTTTAAACATCAGACATTTACTTCGGTATGTTCCTGACTGTAAAAGTGAGAGTAGCATGTTTTCAGAAAGAAAAGCTTATCAGTCTGGAAAAGGATTGAAAAAGATCAAAAGATTTTGAAATTAGCCATTCCAATATCTGGAAAATAGTGAACAAGTGGAGGGCTTTCAAAACGACTGCCAACACGCCCAAGTCTGGTTGTCCTAGCATGATCTGCCCGAGAGCAGACGGCAAGATGCTAAAAGAGTTCTCCAAAAACACTAAAATGTCATCACGGGATCTACAGCAGACTCTGGCTACTATTGATGTGATCCAGATCAATTTCTTCATCCAGGAATTTAAAAAAAATTCTTTAATATTTTAAAATAAGATTTTTTTTGAAGCATGGTATTACAGCAGGCCCAGCAGATGATCTATACTTTCTGTGTTTTGTTTATTTGTTTCTTTGCTTGTTTGTTTTCTTTAGTATTTTTGTTACCATGGCAGAGGTTTGCACTCTCAGAGTGCTCTTGCAACACTCTGCAAAGTGCAAAAACATTTAAATGAATTTAAATTAAAATTTTAACAAAATTAATTTAAAATTACTTAATTTTGCAAAGTGCAGAATTAGTTTAGTTCAAAGATACCTGCACTACAAGGTGCAAAATATATTGAAAAATGTATGTTCAATAAATGATTCCCTTGTACTTTCCCATTTGCTGCCTTTTATGTTCAGCACCATTCTGGGCAATAAGGTGTAAGTGGTTTATCTATTTAATTTTCTTAAGGAAAAGGTGGAAGAGGACACAGTCAGTAATAGTGAAAGAAACGTCATAGCAACATGAGCTACAAACATTTTTAAAAACTGTGGCTATAGCTACCAGTTCATGTTTCCCTTGAGCATTCAACACCAGAGGAGGTCCTCAAGGTAACAAAGCATGAAAGCAGTAAAAATAAACAGCAGTAGATGATCATATGCACAAAAATTCTTACAGTGAGTCCTTCCCTGAAGCACAAAACAATAATGCTGCTAGCCAATTGTGTCTTAGTTGTAGTGTGTGTTTATCAAACAATTAATATTATTATTCAATACATTTCCTAAAAAAAGATCAAGTTCAAAAATTTCAAGTGAGGTCATTTTCCACAGTATAGTGCTTGCATATTTTCTGATTTAGTGCAGCGCTTTCTCATTACAGAAGGTTCCTGCAATATAGTCTATTTAATTTTTCAAAAATGACTATCAAAGATCCAATGTAGTTACATATTAAGTCACATTTTCCCAAACAGCCTAAACATAGCATTATCAACCTGAACAACACACAGTTTGATATACTAGCTCCACCACTCTTGCCTTTGGTGTAAATAAATTTGCTTGTAGAACTTCAGCCTGCTAAAAGTGAACAGCTCAATTAATGTGTACATAAGTTACTGTATAAACCGGGTCCATGAGAGGCTGCGCATAAAAAAAATCCCGTCTGTATACTGCTGCACAGACCTGTGGAAGTTCCTAATCTCATGTCAGTCATACAGTTCATTTTGTTAATGTTCCTGCAGTTCCAAGCAGTCAGTTTGCAGTGCGACATTGTCCTGTGCACTTACTGTATTGTGCTGATGTGTATTTATAATGATTGCTAGTTTTCCACGCACGCTTGTGCATTCTGTGTCACAGTATCATCCTGGAAACAGTTTTGAACTGGGCCTGAGATCTAAACTGGAGGCTTTAATTCGGAGGTGTAGTTACTTGTTACAGCCATAGGGATCACTGCTGTGTTTCTCCACCACTGCTGGAAAGATCAGTGTCACTGACTTTGAAAGATTGCCATGTCCAATCAGCCAAGTGGGCCAGTGTTGCAACCCTCCTCATCCTAAAATAGCCCTCTGGATCCCTACCCATATGCCTTTCATTTCCACTCCCCCAATCTGCCTGAATTCTGTCCATTTCTTTCAGTCCCTAGCTTTCTGTTTTGACCTAATTGCCATTAATAAAGTAAATCTCCCTTATTTGTGCAAACACAGATTTTCTGGACAGTTTTGAACAAATCCTGTGTCAATTCTATTTATTATATGGCTTATTTAATTAATCCCTCACCTTGACACTACTCTTTCTAGCTCTTATAAAATGTACTGCAGTGTTTTTCTATTAAGCTTTAACAGCGATGATATTTATGCTCAAGCTTTTGATATTTCTCTTTTCTTCAGTCACAGCCAAGAAAAGGGCACTGTCTCTACCTCTTCTTCACTTTCTGCTATTCTTTTTCTTCCGATTCTGACCCGCTATCATTCACCAGCTCGTCTTTCTGTCTCCTGTCAGACTTTCTCTCTGTCCTCTTAAAACCCTACTGCCTTCAACTCTCTTTATATTCCCTGTTCACACTCTCTGTGACCCTAATTCTCCACTGAGCCCAGTGCCCTTTGACCCCCATGCTAAGTGTGAGTGTGTGCATGTGGATGCTCAGTGCAGGGACCTCCTCTAGAAGAGAGAAGAAAGGGTGAAGGAGAGGAAGAGGGGGAAAGAGAGACACTGTTGGGGGATGGAAGGGCAGAGGAGGAGAGCTGCAGAGCTACTTCATTCTCATAGCAGAATGAGGAATGGGAGCCCAAGATGTACTTGTTCTCTGCTAGGTCTTTAGCACTGCAAGATGGCATGTCAGGGACCTCATATGTCCTGTTAAAGTAGGCGTAGTCCACCTAGAAAAAGGATGAAATGACAACAATGATATGGGGCACAGGGGCTTTTTATTTTATCTTAGTGATGCACCTTGCAAACAAAATACATCCTTAGCATGTCGTATCATGATAAAGATTAAATTTACAGGAACTATAGTGTCCCGTGTATAATCCTTAACCGTATCTATATAACCAATATCCTTAATCATAGCCCTCATTTCTTATCATGTAGTATGAATCCATGATTTGTGTTACCTGGTAGCCAGATTTCTTTGCAAATAGCACAGGCTCAAAGTGGTGACCCCAGAGAATCTCAGACGCAATGTAAGAAGAGCGGCATTGTGTGGTCATGGCAGTGGCTTCAACCATGCCCTCTAGAATGACCACAATCTCCAGCTTCTCCTCTGACTCCAGCATCCTCCGGTCCATCTCGTAGAAAGGGCTCTCCTCATTGATCTCATGCACGATGGTCACCGGAGACACCAGAAAGATCCGGTCAGTTCCTGTGTCAAAGCCCACATTAATGTCCTTTTGGTCCAAAGGTAGAAATTCTCCTTCAGGGGTCATCCTTGACTAGAGGAAAGTGAAGGCAATCAGCATTTCATTATGTTTGTAATATATATATATATATATATATATATATATATATATATATATATATATATATATATATATATATATTA
>JAOUQZ010000044.1:22974691-22986879 GCA_028564935.1 Neosilurus hyrtlii
AACAGCCAGTTAGCCTACTGTGCATGTTTTTGGACTGTGGGAGGAAACCGGAGTACCCTGAGGAAACCCACGCAAGCCAAATACTGTTTATATATGTAAAAACTGTAGCTGTTTGATATTTATAAACAAATGTAGATGGGCCTTTTCTTTTTGTTGCACAAACAAATACATGCATGCATGCAAACACACATCACACACACACAGACACACACACACAGACAATTACTATAACTACTACTATAACTACTCAAAGCATAAAAACATTATAAACACTATAAATAAGTAATTATTACACTATCATTATTGTTAATGAGCTGATTTATAATCTTTGAGAATGGTAACTTTCCCTTGAAATATTACTCTTTATGTTCATATCATACCTTACAAGGCAGAAAACATCTCTTTTGTCAAACATCTTTCATTATTATTCCCTAAACTTAGGAAATAGACAATATCTTAAATTTTAATAGTGCTCTGTGAGAGCATCTATGCATTTGGTTTCTAAATGTTTACTTTCTTTATTTTTTTGCAAATGTAATATAATTATCAATTATGAATTGTCAAATGTCATAGAACCACGTTGCAAATGTATGTATATTTCTAGAGTGTCAAAACAGAAACTAAATCCTATTTAATTACCTGCGTCCCTAAATAAACACTGCTGATGACATGCCAAGATGTCTCGTTCCAACTCCTACTTAATCAATAAAAAGGTACAATAAAAAAAGGAAAATGTTTCCAAGATGTGATCTTATTTAAGATATGATTCATTAAATAGTTATCAAAGCAATAGGTTGGACTGAATTCACATATTTATGTTTTATTATTTATTCTTTCTTTTAATATTTTGTAGATTTATTTTTATTGTTTGTACTTTAAAATATTTATTAGGAACTGTGAGCAAGAGGAAGAACTTTAGAGAAAAAGACCAGAATAAACATAGCACAAAGAGGAATTACAGGAGAGTTTGATACTTAAATAGATCCCAAACTGGATAAGCTTGCAGAAAACCCTCTTTAGCCTGACAACACTGAGAGGAAAACAGAAGGTCCTCCTCCTCCGCTCCCAGTCTTTGTGAATTTAGACATAATCTATTCTGATGCCTGCTGCCAGAGCACCGATGCCCCCATGGGCTGCCATAAAGAGAAATTTTGAGCCAGGTCCTTCTCATGGCATGGGAGCAGGTGCAGGGGACGACAGCCGACAGGGGCCTAATCAGCAAGAGAAAATAAAGCAGTACCTCAGGTCAGGAGGGAAATGGATTATGCTGCTAACATTAGAATGTAATAATGTGTGCCAGTCACTTGAGAATCCTAGTGCTGCAATAATGACCATGAAACGAGAAAAAAAAAGCAGGGAAATGGCACACACACACACACACACACACACACACACACACACACACACACACACACACACACACACTTACGTGTGTGCACACATGCACACGAACATGCACACACACTTCTACACTTGTAAGCAAATTTCATTATCATGACTATTAATAGATATAATTAATTCTGTTCCTACACCTAATTCTTAACTCTATCCTGAGTAGCAATAAAAACTCTTATAGCTTCAAAAATAAAGCTATACTTTTTTTGTAATCAAGCAGTTTTCCTATCTGACAAGATATATCATGGAGATTTGGACAAGCAGATTTTGGTAAAAGTATATATATTTTTAATCAAAACCATTTTGCCTTAAAAAAAATTTTGCTTTTAAAAAATTGCTTCTGAACCCTGCCAGCAGCAAAAATACCTCGATGACTAAGCAGTTCAATGTTTAGCTTACATCTTATTAGTCACTTCTTCTTACATCACGTCTGTCAGTACCTCAGCACACACAATGAGGTAATACAAAATGAAATCTAATTAAGATTTAATGATGAATCTTGACAGTTTTATTAATGTTTTATTGTTTTATTAATGCCTTTATTAATACCTCATTTAAATTACCAGTCTTCAACTACAGAAAATGTTTGATCAATCTTTTAATTTTGTAATCCTGCATTAACATAAATATTGTTATTTAATGATACATGCCCCATCAATGCTTATTTTTTCCTAAATCTAAATCTAATTTTCAGGACATTTTGAACTCTTGAATGTGTCTGAAATTGACGGATCTGATTGAAGAGTGAGCTCTCTGATCGCTGTAATGAAGTCATTTGGCCTTACATTCAAACTGGGTCTCAAATCAGCAGCTATGGGGACCAAGTCCAGTCTAAAGTTAAAGTCAAGTCCTGAATAGGGTGATGGGCTGGATGCTTAATGAACATTTATTAATTTATCCATGTGGCAAGCCGCTTAATCCTATTAGAATAGAGTGGGGAGGCTGGAGCCTATCTCAGCCAGCTTTGGGCAAAGGTGGGGTACACTCTAAAAACTGCAAGTCTATCGCAGGGCTAACACACACACAACCATTTTTGCATCCCAATTCCAACATAACTTTACTACACTGGTTTGAACGAAAGTTTACATAGCCAAGACAACAACGTTTTGTAAAATATAATAAATAAATTGCTGAAATAGCTACCAAAACTACCAAAGATCAAAACTACCCATAAATACATACATAGATTGGTATTAAAAACATTAATATCTTAACATATTTTATAGGGAATACCATCACTACAGTATTTGAGTTATAGCATACAGGCAGGATAAAAGCACAGTGTGTGGTGGATGCAGAGAGAGTAGGAAAGAAGCATACGAACAAAACATGTCTCATTGCAAAGCCAACTGGGGCCAACTATAATCACCATTGGCCATTTTAATACACCAGTTTATTCATTATCACTCAATCGATCACCCCGTAATGTGGCAGCAGCACAATGCAGTAACCAGTTAAAGACTGGGGAAAATCTTTTGCTTTCCAGAGTCTGAACCCGCTGCTGCTATAGATTCCTGGTCTTGGTTGACAGGAATGGAACCCATTGTGGTCTTCTGCTGTTGTGACCTTTTCCGCTTCAAACTTCAATGTGTTGAGTTCTGTGAAGCTTTTCTTTTCACCACAGTTGTAAAGAGTTATTATTTGAGTTACCATTGCCTTTCTTTCAGCTTGAACTATCCTTGCCATTCTCCTCTGGCCTCTTTCATAAAATAAACATTTCTTCCTGCAAAATGCTCACTGTATTTTTTCTTCTTCTTTCACCTTCCATTCTGTGTAAACCCTATAGACTGGTATGCATCAACCATCATGAACCAATAGTTCAGTACTTTCTATAATACTCAAATCAGCTATTCTGGCATCAACAAGTTGTTGGAAGCTCAGATTGTTCTGATGCTTGTGTATATAAACCACGTTATACAGTAAAACACAACATGTTACTTAGATCTAACATGAATCGGACTGCACTCATAAACAAGGTCAGGTGTTTCTGGGGACAAGCTTTGCCTTATTGTATTCCCAGGTTACCTTCTTGGCATTTTGGATGTAAAAGTAATCCAGCCTGTTGTTAACTTTCACAGCTAACAAAAGAGTGAGCTTAGATGTTTGTCTTTTAAGTGCATTTTGTTTTTATATCCTAGACTAGAACATCATTTATCATGAATATTGCACTGAGGTTTTACCACAAGTCATTTCCATATGTGCACATGTGGAACATAATTTATTGCCTCTCAGAGAGATGCCTGAATCACATCATTCTATAAACTGTGAGGGTTTATGAAGCCATATCATAAGATATCATGAGAACTCAATATTTACTGAATGCTGAATGAAGTTTTATATTGATGTGTACCACTAAACCTTTGCTTATACATTTACATGGCTAGCAAAGAGACAAATTTAACAGTAACGCTATACTAACCAATAACGGGAACCATATGTGCATTTCACTGGCTAATTTATGTAACACATTGGAAGGGCTCTGGCATTTACATTTCAACACAGCAACCAATAACAAACAGTTTAAGACAATAAAGTTAGATAACTTGGTCAATAACCTTTAAAAATGATTTTGTAGTATATTCTAACAACAACAGTATGTATTTCTTCCTAGAAACATAGCATTTGTTTCTGGATTTCGTTAAAATGGTTTAAAACTCTGAAGCTGTCTGATCATAACACTGACTGATACAGTCGTACATAACAACAAACTTTAATAAGGGATAAACATTATAGAATCATGTAAAGGCTGGCTGTCCAAAGACACTGCCTAAGAATGTGTTTATTCCGCTAATAATAATAATAATAATAATAACAATAACAATAATAATAATAATAATAATAATAAAAATAATAATAATAATAATAATAATAATGGCACCAGTCTCCCTGCGACCCTAATTAGGATTAAGTGTTTCAAAAAATGAATGAAAATGAACGAACGAATGACTGAATGAATGAATAATAATAATAATAATTATTATTATTATTATTGATCAGATGTTTTGTAGGTGCTCTGGTATAAGTATGCATTATGCCAAACTGTAAAATCAGACATTTGACAATTGTAAAAACAGTACAAACAAATCAAAAAACAAAAAACTAAACAAGTATTTTCAACAGCCTTTGTCAGAAGTAAATGTATATATTATCCATCATGTATGCTGTGTGTGTTAAACATACATTTATACACTCATTCATTCATTTTCTTTTTTACTTTTAATTCTAATAAGGATCGTGGGAGGGCTCGTGCTCATCTTAGCCGACTCTGGGCAAAGGCGGGGTACACAGCTCGCCAGGCCATCGCAGGGCATATACCCGAAAAAACATTCAGAGAAAAGATTTTCATAATTGCAATACAGACATATTCCCAGTTTCTTACAAGCATTGTGGAGTTAATATCATCCTAATTGGTAGATTGGTAAATTGTTGAACTGTTGTGCTTCCCTTTAATGACGATGTCTCATTCACCAGCACCTTTAAGAGGAACATCTATACTGCAGCCAATTCGTGCTGTTACCCAAATGTCAGTTATGTGGCATCAGCACATAAAATCAAGCCATTACAAGTCAAACATTTTAGACATGATTCTCATTAAATACCAAAATGGGGTGAGCTTGATGACACTGTCCATGGCATGGTTCTAGAGGCCAGACTGACAGACCGGTCTGAGTATTTCAGATACCGCTGATCTCCTGGGATTTTCAGTTATTAGTAAATTCACCTGGTGTTCCATGTTTCAACTGTCCAGAATGCAGTGTGGTCTGTAATTGCAGAAGCCTCACATTTCAACATGTTGTACTTTCTGAGATGCTTTTTGCTTGAACCGGCCTTTCCACCATCCTTTCACCATTAATTTCTCATCAATTAGACCTTTCTGCCCACAGAACTCACAAGTTGTGTTGTTTTATACCATTTGGTGTAACCTCCAGAGTGTTGATTTAAACCAGTATGATTTTATACATTGCATTGCTTGGATAATGTCTTGAATGATCAAGGTACAGGTGTTCATTATAAATTGGTCAGTTAGTGTATACTACCAAGCAGGCAAAGAGCGAGTATTTTCATGCATTGGTCACAAAGCTGAATTAATAGTTCAAAACTAAAATCATGCCATTTTTGGTATTTTTGTTGTTGCCTACATTATTATTCTTTATTTATTTATTGTATTATTGGGGTTTAACATTTACCTTTGCTAGATTAGAAGCTTAACTACAACCAGTGAGGTTTGTAATGCAGGTCAACAGTCAGAAGCTTTCAGAATACAAGCAGAATATTATTAGGCCTATTGGATACCATTTCTAAACGGAAACCATATTTTTGTGTCATCTAGCTATATATTATAAATGTCTTAATAACATATTATTTGGGGTTCTAGTGTTTTTAGCACCAGGAAAGCAGGATTCTTTGCTCTAATTCTTGGTAGGGAATTCCTCTTCCTTTCTTCATCACTTCATCTCACGGGATCTGGTGGACTGGTTCTGATCACAGTGCAGTGATCTGAGAAACCGAGAGCTTAGGGCTGAATAAAGCTGAGCTTTATCACATTTACTTGATGTGAATAAGCAGAGTTGAGCAACACAGTTACTTTTAATCGAAATCATAGTGTGATGTAATAGTAGTAGTAGTAGTAGTAGTAATAATATTAATCATCATCAACTTAAACAAATGCCAACTCCAACAAAATGGAAATTTATCAACTAGCCACAAAATTAAGGCTTTCTGACAGAAATATATAGAAACATTTCCTTGATATCAATCAATGCTGATAACACACAGGTTGAATGGCACTGAGATCATATGAAATAAGTAAAGTTCATGATGTATTGGTGCAATAATCGTGTGTAGTCAAGAACACAATAAGAGAAAAAATTGTGTCTTCCATCAGGACATGTGGAGTGCTGCCTGATGATTATAACCACTGTTTCACATCTTGAGGCAAGTAGAGCCTGACATTTAATCTTGTCTGAATTTGGTGGTGGTGGTGGTGGGGCTGAAGTTACAGGCAAGGATAAGCTTGAAATTGGAGACAGCATTTCAACTCAAATGAGATTTTTTTTCTCATGTTCTTCTCAGCAAATTTTACTAATTCCTTCACAAGCAAAAACACTGCTAATGCTGTATTACATAAGTGCTACAACATGACAAACCTCATGCTTGACAAGTTTTCAAATGTGTGATTCATATATGCACACCATGTAGGTGCGAAGATTCCATATCATTCGTTGCCCTCTTTTTTAAACTATTTAAACATGTATGTGGAGACATTTATTTTAAATACTTCTGATTTGCAAATAACTGAATTCAACTTGGCACAAAGGGAGTTATACATTCTAAAGATAAAAATAAAATCTACAAAATATGAAATTACACAGTCGATCCAGAAGGGAAAAAAACATGCATGTTAATTTTTCAGATTTATTTCTATTATAGGTAAAATACATTGGTCTTCAATAAAAGCAGAGGCAGAGGAATGTTTCCTGTTGCAGTAATAAGAACAGAGTTCTGCTTTCAGGATCTGTCCATCCTCTTTATTTACACTGTGCAATAACAAAACCCATAGCAGTTGAAGCAAACAAAGCAGACATGTCATTCTTTCCCTTTCCTTTATAATCCTAATGGCAATTCAAGGAAATTGTTTCGACTACAGGTAGATGGCCTGTCTCATTTGCTCACAGATGTTACTGAAATGATAAACTCCATTTCAATAAACAGCCATCGCTTCACAGATCTTTATGTAACCATTTCCTACTATTGTATGTGTGTTGCATATTATACATCAGTTGGTTATAAAACATGGCGTTGCATTTGGTGTAACATGGAGCAACATACTGTAGTACGTTTTACTGGTGCAAGTGGCTTGAGAAACTAATTCAAGTGTTCATAGGAAAATGATTTCAGACCAGCACCAAGAGTTCTGCGAGACATTTGGATGAGGAAAGATGTCCTTGAGTTAGGAAACTGTTAAGTGTGACAGTGTAACAGTGGAGACAGAAATTAGTTTGAACACCAGCCAACAAGCCACACACACCTCATTCAAACTCTGGATTAACCAAAACAGCTGTTTTTTCTATTTTAAACTATAGGTATTGGACACACTTTTATTTTGGCTCAATCCAATGATCATCAAAAAAAAAAAAATTTGCTCCTTTGGATTAAATTAAATCTGAAATCTTCACACCAACTTGTCCTGCAATTTTTTTCCTTGTGCAATGTATTGCTGAACATGCACACACACACACACACACACACACCCACACACACGCACACACACACAAACATACTGAAACAAATTGGTGAAGAACTATAAAACCAGGGATCTGCAGATCCAAAAGTAATAGTTTAACACAGTAAGGGAATATTAAAAATGTCTAAATAGAAATATAAATCTACGATATTCTATATTTATATATATATGTATGACACATACAGACACCAAAGTTCTTTTGTTTTCTTTTGAAAAACTTGCAAATGAAACAATAATGGTAGCATCTCTCTTCTCCATGTTGCATTCCCCCACACACCACCTGTAGCACATACCATATTAAATAAGGCACAAATGTACACAAACAGAATTTGGCTAGTTATTGTTCTTATATTTACACCAAACAGCTACAAAGTTATTAATGATAAAACACATTTGAACATGAAAACAGGAGAAGTTCAGATCTGGGGTTAAGTTTGCTTTCTGGCATCAGGAGTCAGTTTTCACAGTTCAAGCCTAGACTTGGAGAAGGAAATTTACACTGATAATAATCTGCACTGTGGCTTAAACTGCATCAAAGAAACTGGAGCATAGTGTTCACGTATTAGAAGAGCTAAAAAAATCTTAATGCTTTGGATAAACTCATGAGCCTAGTGCACATCTGGTTGCATTCCAATTGCATACATCTATAATATTAACTCTAAATTAAGGACCAATTAATCCAATTTTAAACAGGCCTATCAGGAGAATTAATATCATTATTATATTTTTTTGACTAGGTCAGGGGGGGCAGTGTTGTTGGAAAAGTAATGGTAATGTTATTGCTCATGTGTTCTAACAGGAGATTTAATATTTGTAGGGTAAAGTCATAATGGAAGGGCATTTCAACTGCACATTTACCTGTCAAAATAAGGCAAAGAGCTACTTTTAGAGGTGATCATCCATTTTATCAGAATACATATACTGTTTAGGTATATGCATACATATATTGTGTAAATATAAACACATATATATACACACATGCATATATATACACGTTTAGAATTGGGATTGATACAGTTCATCAACTCTACACCAACAAAATAGTTCAATGCGGGAGAGATCAGAATCATTATCAGGATAAGGCTCGAGTCTAGGTTAGTCTCAGCCTTAACATTAGTAATACCATAACCAAGAATTCAGGAGAACACTGAAAAGCAACACTCAACACAGTGGCAGCCTAGAACAAGATGGGCACTGTTCCATTCTCTTCTACTTCCTCACCTTCTATAAGCAAATAGCTGAGAAATACCAATATGGTACAAATATTCATGAGGCACAAAGAAAGAAAAAAGTCAAGTTCAGATGTGAAGTTGACAACAATGGCAGCCATTATCAGTTCTACTGCAGTTTTTTTTTCTTCTCTTGAATTAATTCAATTCTCAGTGGTGGTACAGCGTTAATTCAGAAAGCTGCCCATAGACAGAACTAAGCGACCTAGACCGGAGTCTAGTCTTGTTCTCTGACCAAGTGTAGATATGTTAGTCTACACACTCTGAAGTGCATGTAAGGGAGTCCATGGGAGTTCAGTAGTTGAACTTCCCGGCCTGATTTACAGGTGAGGTGGCGGGGATGAAAAGTGGTTTGGGAGGGACATCAGGTTTCAGTGAGGCTGTGCGACGGACCACAGCACCACGCTGGAGCTCAGGCTGCTCACTGTAGCTGTGCTGGCGCGTCAGGTAGCTGTTGGGTAAAAGCGGGTGACGTGCATCGCAGCCGCCGGTGGAATTTACCCGGGCAAGAAGTGGAGGATGGTGCGAGCGACGGCTAAAGCTTGGTTCTCGGCAAACAGCCCCCCCGGCTGTCATGAGAGAGTGGCGCTGGGAAACATGACGTGAAGCCCTCTCCAGTGTGGATTGGTGTTGAGAGGGCATCTCTGGTGGCACATCCATGCGACGTGTCAGGCTGTCTCTGGGTAGTGTGGAAGAGCTGTAGTAGGGAGCCGACTCTGTTTCAGGGATTTGTGGCTGTACACGGTTTGCAAATGCCATCTGGCCTGAGTTAGCTGAAATGGATGAGGTAAGGACGGTGGGGCTCTTCCCAGTTGCAACATTAATCTCATGGATGTGCTTGAGAAGCTCATCAAGAGAGGTCACGTCCACAATCTTGTGTGGGTAGCAGTGCTGTGGCTGACTTGGGATGCGCTCTGCATTATGTATCTTCCGCTCTTCCATATGCACAGAACCACCCAGAGCTTGTCGGCTAGCCAGACCATGGGTGAAGGGAAAGACCTGCTGAGGAATTCCAGAGCTGGGCCTAGACCCGGCCATATTGTGAGACTTGGGCTCTTTGGCATTGTTACAGTTTTGATTCTTCTCCCACTGGTTCTTGAAAGCCTTCATGCTCTTGATTGGCAGTTCAGGTGTTGAATCTGGTGTGGGAAGGCCAGAAAGCTCTGAAGAGTGGTGGTGATGAGGATGGATCAGCTCTGCCATGACACCATGGTGGCCATGTCTTCTTCCTGAATGATCCTTCCCATTTTGGAAGAAGGAGTTATAGAGCTTTGGAGAAGATACTTCCAGTTTCTCATCCTTGCCCTGATTTTCCAGAAGGCCATTCAGCTTGGCCAGACTACGCAGAGACAAAGCATGAGGGATGGGAGCCTCTGGGTCCTTGGCCAGTCTCTTAGTCTTGTTTACATTGTAGTTGCAGTAACAGGAGACGAGGAATCCAGAGAGGAAGGCACCCAAGACGAATGCCACGAGCACACATGCTATCAGCAGAGTGTAGTGAACACTGTGGTTGGACTTGTCAACTTCAGGAGGACGACGGACTCCTGAAGAAAGAGCAATAAAGAAAGCATAGTGAAGTGAGTGGGGCAAGATCTCGTGACATAAAAGCACAGCATGATAGTGGTAATAAAATTGTGATTTGGTAATTCCTCCATCAGATACTAGACCGTGAAGACTTGGAGGAAAAAATTGATTGCTGCCACTTACTGCTGTTCATTGCAGCAGAAGCAAAAGATCTCATGCTAGAAGATGTCTACAAGTTTGTCATTCTCTAAGGACAAATAATCTTTAAGTGTATTTAATTAATTTATTTATTATGATAAGCACTACTGAGTATCCACACCTCACTGTGTATTGAAGGCTCTTGGGCAGAGCTTTCAAATAAAGCACCTGCTATGCTCTTCTTGCCAAAAAAAATAAAAAATAAAAAATAAAAACATTCATATATATATATATATATATATATATATATAAATACATAGTTTTAACTACCTAAGCCTACAATTCTGAATCTATTCACTTCATCATGCTTTTGAGAGATGGCCTTAATAATTGGAGTACATCTTAAATGTAAAATACATTACTATGCCACACCACCTTATTATTTTAATGAGCTTCCCAGACTAAGGGCAAAGGTGAGATTTTCACCATATGAAATCTGAGCTAATTAGCAAATCATTCTATTTGTAATTCCATTTTTCCACAAATGCCTGCCCTCTTTTTCAAGGGCAAGGACATGTGGAATGCCCTGGCTCAATAAACAAAATCTTTATCATGTATTCTGCAGGAAAAAAAGGCCCTGAGACTTAATGCTAATTTAAAATAAATATCTGTGAAGAAAACATGTAGTTACCTAATTTGCAAAATGTTCTACAGTAAACATTTTATATAATAACGTGTGGGTGAGGCTGAAGAAGGCACAAAGTGTTACAACATTAAACACAGCTGTAAGGGATGCGGATGTTTAAAGTCTGGGACCTGTGTTTAAGCCAGCGGGAGCTGTGCATTTGCGTTATTTCACAATGCGGCAGCAGGAAAATACAACAGATGCAATATAGTGGTAGCGTGGGAGGCTGAGGGAGGGAGAAAACGTGGGAGAGAAAAAGAAAAAAGAAGAGAGAGGAAAGTGCTATTGTACTTTCATGCAGCTGCAAGCTAAAGCACAATTATGAATGCATAATAAGTTTGGGGTACAGAGGGAAAAAAGATAATCTTCCTCCAGGCATCAGTACAAACACATTAATAGAGTAGAGCATGGCATTTTGCTAGCTATCACATGAAGAAAACGTTTCTCCTAAATGTTTTTCTTCAGCTGTTTGTAGATGTAGACTAGAAAGAGTTATGGCAAAATAAACTCTGCATTATTCCGGTTTGCCTTGTGGCAAAAGAACACTTTCCCCTACCTTTCTCTTTTCTCTCACACATACGCCCTCACTGCTTGGCAGAAGAATTATGTAGGTCAGGAAATAGTTGGAAAGACGTGCTCCCACAGAGCATGTTTCTCTTTTTGGCTGTTTTACCTTTCAGCGGCTCAGTGTTCTGCACAAGAATGTATGACTTTACAGCAACTAGTGTTATGTCTGCTGAGAACACAGACTTTCTGTTTTCTTGCTTTCTTATCTAACCTATGTTGGTTGAACATTGGTCAGACGGTGGAACTCTGACTGAAGAGGAGGAATTTATGAATAATGGCAATCTTCCGTCTCTGGCTCTGACTCATCAAGCCTCTGCAGGGCCCTAAACTACACACGCACACACACACACACACACACACACACACACACACACACACACACACACACACACACACACACACACAC
>JAOUQZ010000044.1:22986979-23000560 GCA_028564935.1 Neosilurus hyrtlii
ACACACACACACACACACACACACACACACACACACACACACACACACACACACACACACACACACACACAAATAGAGCCTGGAGTGCTCTGAGGGCTACCACATGCTCTGTGATGATATGACTCATTCCTGATGCATGTGTACAGTATGTGTATCACACTAGGGGGCACAAAGGAGGGACAAATCTTATCTGCTTCACACATAAATTGTCAAAACATGTTTGACTCTCAGCCAGAGCTGAGCAGATGCCCCTGAAAGATAAACGTTGTCCCACACACTCCATCACTGATACAGAGACTGTAAACAGTTTCTGAAGGCCTAGCAGTTTAAGGTTGCTTACACTAAAGCATGATGGAAGATTTTCACTCACAATCTGAAAACGTATACTGTGCACACATAAGCTCTCACCTTATCTGTCCTAGTAACAGAATCAATCCTGTCAGGTAAGAACACCACCAGCGTCTTGTCAATCTTAGTTTAGCCCACTTTTCCGTTCCACACTTAGTGGTTGTGCAAGTCAGCTACAGTTTGTAGCCAAATAATCCCACAAGTATTCTATTAGAATGAGTTCTGGATATTTTGCAGGCCAGTCAAAACGTTTCAGGGTTCCATCATTCTAAGCCCTACGCAGCCTGGAACAAGACAGTGTCCATGTTGTCATTTATTTGGACATGATACATAAAAGGAAACCTAAGATTCAGTCCAAGAACTGACAGACTGACTGTTTTATTATGTTTGCATGAACCCAGGTACAGCAGGTATTGACATTGTACAATAAGGTGAAGCTACTTCATCAGCTTTTCAATCTCTTCCTGAAATCTCTGCACCGCTTTGACATATCCAATCCCACTTGTACAAACTGAACTTGGTACAAAATTCAAATAAGTCCAAACCCCCGCTGTACACAAACCACTCACCATCTAGTGAACATCCAGTGAACATCCCTTCCCTTTAAACCTCATATCAATCACTAATTGCCATTTTAAGCTCACTGTGAAACAAAGTGCATCTAATTGGAAATTTCCACTCAAGAAACTTTTGAATCCAGTCATTTTATCTCCGGTTTTAGTTTATGGTTATCTTCAGAGTATGGTTGCTTTTGCACAATGTCTACATCTGCTAAAGTGTACATCCCTGTGTTTTACATTTTATTACTGGCTGCAAATCCTCTACACCCCACTGTGAATTTTGGAGACCAATGACCTTCATTATACAGAGGATATAAAAAGTCTACAGATCTCAGTTATGATTTTGTGATTTATCTGTAGAGCATAAGATCATGCAAACATAACAGGACTGTACAGACTTTTTAAATAGCCACTGTATATGTGAAGACAGACTCATTAGCTTATTTTATTTACAAATAGACTTTGTTCCCATCTTTACTTATAGTAATAATCAAAAGTTTGGATATAGCTACTCATTGAAATTGAAAGAGAAGATACGTCCAAACTTTTAACTGCTACTGAATACTTTTCCAATAGTCACTGTGGTACATATGCAAACATTTCAATTCACTGTTCCATGTAAAGAGAAAGATTATTTTTTTTCTTTTTTCTTTTTTTTTTGGCTGGGGGGGTGTAGGTAGGTAGTATACGATTACACTGGCCCTTCAGTATGGCGCACTATACAAAGTGGTTCTAATTTAGACAAACTGATTACTCTTGGAAAATTCAAATCAATTTCAAGCTGCCACCACTGGTTACAATTTGTACTGGTAAAGGTTTCCACTGGTCAGTGCTACTCTCCACTATTTTTATGATGCTATGCTGACTTTATAGTATGAATGCTTTTTCTGTGTGTTTGTTGAAACTTGCCCTCTTTGGTAAGTCTCTCTCTAAAAAGAGTTTTATATTCTTAATGAGACTTTTATCTGATTAAATAAAGGCTAACTAGATAAATAATATTTTTAGTCTTTGCATACTTTTTTTTTTTTTAAATAAATGTACAGTGTTTCCTTCAGGCTGTTTTGTTTGTCCTGGTAATCATCATTAGTGTTACCTTGTTTATACACGAAGCAATTCTTGGCTCTTGCATAATATGTTCGTGCAATGTGTTGAACAAAGCTAAAGATAACAGAAATGTGTGAAAAACAGGGACAGCCACATTACAGACCATCTGATAGAAGGAAAAAGAGTGGGAAGAGGAGGTGGGGGGATAGAAATGTGAACATAAGGCAACTTTGACTAAAATGTAAGAGAGTGCAAAAAAGAACTAAAAATGGTGGTGCGAGCGCAAAAGAGAAGTGGAGGAGTGCAGAAGAAATATGGAATCGGGCGACAGTTATGGACAGACTGACAGGCAAGAAATATTCGCATTCTCTCTTTTTGTCTCTCTCTTACACTGGTATAACAGAATCTGTTCTAATGGTAGGAAATAAAAAGTACAAGAATAGATAAAACTGTGTTACGTAAACAGCAAGAGGAAAGTGGATAGTGTGCAGCAAGAGCTCTCCAAGAATTAATTTGGGCCGTGACAGTCGGGAAAATGGTTTTAATGGCAAAAGTCTTAAAAATAGAAATAAATAAGAGCCCACTGTCATGAACTGTGTGACACTGCCTGAGGTGTGCAAAATAGCACAAGTAAATTTCATTATTAAGACATGTACACAATACTTCTCTTCATTTTCACTTTCACACAATGTTTTCTTCAATGCTGGTTACAGCAAATTCTTACACGCCGTCCACACATTTAATAATCTACACTAGGTGTCAGAAAGGGTTCTTCAGAACAATGCTGTAGAAGAGCCATTTTCAGAACCATAAAGAACCCACAGCTTCATGAGTCTCTTTTTAAACTAATTATCATTGTTAGAATAATCACTCCTCAATCCAAAGGTCAGGCAGCACAGTTTCACAGTGGTTAGCATATCCGCCTCTTAGCAAAAAGGTCCTTAATTCAGGTTCCTATCTTGGGCGTCCTCCCTGTGGTTGGGTGGGTTGCCTCTGGGTGCTCCAGTTTCCTCCCACAGTCCATAGCCATAAATAGTAGGTATGCTCCAAATTGCCCCTATATGTGGATGTAAATGTAAATGATTGTGCATGTGTTGGCCCTGCAATGGGCTGGCGAGCTGTTCATGGTGCATCCTGTCTTTACCCAGGGTTGGCTGAGATAGGCACCAGCCTTCTCGTAACCCTAATAGGATTGAGCAAATGAGTGAGAATATAAAGTGCTTTCACATAGTGCTAATATTTATTTGTTGATCCATCAATTGTTATTGCTGAATGTTGAATTTCATGGCCGAATATGTATCTATAGCATCACTAAACATTGGTGCATGATGTCTCAAAGCTTTTCTACAGCATTATTAAATGTTGATGTATTGCATCGCTAAACGTTTGCCTATGGCATCGCAGAAAGTTTGTGTATAGCATCATTAAATTTTTTTGTCACCTTAAATTTCAGTTTACACAATTGATAACACCCTCATTAGGTGTCATTCCACCCCAACACTAAAAACTGCAGTTTACAGAGATGTGTGGAACCGCATGACTGTCCATTTCTACAGTATAGAACCCTTAACCAGATAACACCACTTCAGCTCATCCTTTACACACTCAGCTTAGAAGTGTGTACTCAAATCTCTAGGGTCTCTAGAATTATCTACTATTCTAAAATCTATTCTAATCATATCCCATAAGTATAAAAGGGTGACACTGCTCTCTTATAAATTTGTCAAGGATGATAATCGGTGGATTTTCTTTTTTATTTATTAGGAACATGTAAGGACTTCTAAATTAGCTTTCTCTGCCTGACATGTTGCTGAATGGAACAATTAACAATCTCTCTCTCTTTAATTTCAGAGGCCAAGCTTGTTTTGTCATTCTTTTTCTCAACATGAATTAATCCCTGGTGCACTGGCGCAGTCCAGTTTGGGACGGTGTTAATGCAGCAACCGGACTTAAATACAGACCAGAACAATAGGCTGCTGCTAAGTAAATGCAAGTGTAATTAGATTGCCTAACTTAAATCACCCTGTTTTGACCCAATAGCAGGATACGAATGAAACTTTCTGTTTATTGTTACTTGTGAGCAGCATTTTTTTGACATTATGAATGAAAGCAATAATTCAAATCTGGCAATATTCAGGATGTCTGGCCCAAATAAATATGGGATACAGTTCACAAAGCACTGATGTCATTATTTAGCACTGGCTCTGTGTTTTCCATACTCAAATCAAGCAATTATATTTCCAGCCATGTCCCTTTTCCCCACACACCTCAACAAATGTTTTCTGGTTTTGTGCAGTGTGAAACAAAACTGGACAAAAACAAAATAAGGCACCAAATTAAAAAGTATATCATATGAAAAGAACTATAATGTTAAAAAACACATTACTATCGACTCTTCCTGGCTCTCCGAGACATGCCTGGCACTCAAGGCACAAGAGCTCTTCTATTTATTCTCGATTACCTTAACGAAATACTTACATCCTCTTAGTCACAAGGTTGTCTACTTTTATAATAAGAGAATAAACAGATCACCAGCAGGCCTGGATGACTTTTTTCTCTCAGTAACACATTATATTTCTCTCTCTTTCTCATATATACAGCACACACACCTAATACATCATGTCTATATATACTGATTCATTTTCTGAATCGCTTAATCCTAATTAGGGATCGTGGGGAGGATGGCGCCCATCTCAGCTGACTCTGGGCAAGGGCAGAGGACAGCTCAACAGGCCATCGCAGGCAATGCAGCCTAAATCAGCAATGGTTCATTTACATGCCTCTCACCATAGACTGCATTTGATAACCCAGTTAGCTGCACTGGGGGGGACAGCAGTAACAACCCGATGATGGTGGGGCTTGAAGCTCCAACCTTAGGATCAGTAATCCAGGACCCTACTACCATTTATTTTTAAGTTCAGGTGTACTATAAATAAAACTTTTTTTTAAATGAGTCTGCCCCAAGAATTAAAAAAATAAATAAAAATCATTACATATCAGTCTTCAAAGAGATTTCCTATTCCTTATTCCACTTCATTTCATGTGTTCTGCTTTGTTTATCAGGATGAAAGAAAATTACAATCCTGCAAGAGATTTTCATTTGTAAGAAGAGCACCTCAAGGAATTTCATACATAAGTGAAGGATGCCCTGATTGAAATACACAAAGAACTAATAAATAGTCTTTGTGATTAAGTTTGCTCACACAAATATAAAAGCTGTGAGATATTAAACAGTGCATGTCTTCTCAGTCAGCCAACCACATCACAGAGAATCCCAGTGAGATATTTTCTTTCACAACAGTTTTTAGGTTCATGCAGTATCTGATGCATTATGCATGCAATAACTCAAGGATAAGTTCATCAACTGAGGAAGCATGAACATCACAAAAACAACTCTTCTTAATTATGGCACATACTTTTAAATGAAGAGGAAAAAAGGAAAGTGTTAGGCACATGCAGGTCATGTGTCTGGCTTTCCTATATTACACAGCTAATAAAAGAAGCAAGACTGGTCCTCTTGGAGGAGCGCCAATCTGTCAGAACCAAAATCAAAACAAGCAAAAGTGGAGAAGCGTGCAGAATATGGCAGGAGCAGGGCAGTCTACAGGAGCAGGAGATTCTACAGCAGTGCATTTAACCCTGTTCTCCACCGACAGCCCAGAGGGAAAAAAATACAAACTTACCTCTATCTTCAGCACTGTCAAGCTAAAACATGTAGAATTTGAGCTGTGTTGAACTTGCATAGATGTAGAATGCAGGGCATTCTGTTTCTATGCCTACATTGAAATCTAGAGCTCAGCCAGAGTTCTACAGTTCTTTGACTGAGCACTGGGTTTACTTTGCCGCACAATGAGGGAGAAGGGAGTCGAGGAGAAGAGGAATAGAGAGCTGAACAGAAGAAAGTCATTTAGTTTAGAGGAAACACGAGGCGGGTTAACAGCACGCTACTCCGCAGAGCTCGGAGAGAGTGGGGAGGACAGGGATGGGAAGGAGAGGAGGTCAACAAGTTTGGAAAGAACAAGTGCATTACCTGGATTACACACTGTGCAGACCCTCAGTTCACACAAAACTCTGTGGTTTACTGTTGATGACAGCAATTAGCATGTGTGGTTTTGTTACCACATTATGTTTTTTTTTTTTTTTGATTAAACAGTTAACACAGTAATAACCAGCAAATCAAAAAAGATTCTATTAAAAAAAATACACTGTATGGTCCTTTTTTCATGTTTTGTAATTTCTCATAAGGTATTAATAACCACAAGGCCAAGGGGCTTTTTAACAGTTCAGCTTGAGTTCATGTCTGGCATCCTCAGCTCTTTCAGTCTAATGAGCTCCAGACACAACCATCCTGCTCCCGATTATGAGTCCAGCCTCCTCCTGCACACGCACAAATTATCTGAGGACAGGAGTCCTAGGCGCACCCTGGTTCACTTCATTTAAATTCATAAATGACCTGCGAGTGGGTTTAAAATAGCTGTAGTAGCGGATGTAAGCCACAGACACCTCTGGGCAGTAATTGGTGCAAGTTTCCTTTCTGCTGGAACCTGAGGCATCATTATAGGTTATAGGTGAGTTATATTACAGCCCAGGTGGGTGTCTGGAATGTGTAATAGTAAAGCAGACCTTAACCTGTGCTCCCAATTTACTCCTTATACACATAATAGCCCAGACTGAAGCTACGAATGAAGAATGTGTGTCTTATTATAAATGCATCAAACTAGACCTGGTAAAAAGACCTGACTGTGATTTATCTAGCATTTCTATAGAAAGGACCTATGCTTATTATGTATAAAGAGTTTTTAAAACAATAGAATTTTTGCTACAAAAAAGGGGGGGGGGGGTGATTTAATACTATTTTTAAATGGTGTTGAATGGAGAGTTTGTTTATTGGCCAGAGATAATTTACTGATATGTTCCACTATAATAATGCTGTCTCTCAGTCTTTGAACTATTTGTAGTTTTAGTTTTTTTTCACGCTGATCAAATTCGAAGAGTGAGAAAACAGCTGGATGAAGATTTGTAGACATTTAAACTGAGCAGAAACCCTTTTAAAATTTCACTCAGTTTTCTTCTCTTGGCATATTGATATTTGTGCTGTCTGTCTCAGTTCAGCTACTGAAACGCATCATCCACCCAAGTTTTTTTCTTTTTTCATTAGCTACTGCCCGTCGGCTTATTTATTTGTTTGTTGCTGGCATTCTCATTATGGGTCGAGTGGATGATCATAGCAGCAACAGTCAGACTGTATGAGAGTGGCACAGAGCTCAGCAAGAACAAGATTTATAAGCTTCTCTTCACACAGTTGAGGAGATCTATTATGATCCATGGGAAAAACGCACCCCAATGGCTAAACGCAACATGCAACACATTACAAGATATTATGGGTTATGGGGAAAAAAGAAAAATTGCTGTTTGGGAGGGGGGGGGGTGTTTAATGGTCTATCATCTTTCAAGAAGCATCAATAAGATTTTGTAATTTAGGCAATAAATATAGAATGGAAGCTCTCAGACAGCAGAGTGTTTTTATACTTACTAGCAAAAGCTCTACTTAAATGTGAAAGTCGGCACGCTGTACATTAATCTCTTATTCAAAGATAAAGACATTAGCTAAAATTATCCTCTCTTGATATCATTAACAGTGTTTCATAAACTCTCCATTTATCCAGGAGCTCTTAAGCCCTCAATAATTAATAAACACTACTGAATACTAATATCATGCACTCAACCTACACTGGTCAGTTACCTTTAATTCCTTTCTTTAAAGATAGCAAGCCTGACATGTGCATGTCTGCATTATTGAGTAAGTGTGTGTTTATATGGGTGTGAAGCTGAGGGCCACACAGCAGAATCCAGTATAGCGCAAGCGAGTTCAAACTAAAGAAACTGGAGAACCAGAAGACAGATAGCATATTTGAGTCTCTCGCTGCCCCCTTACCCTCCATCTCCACACTGATTGACTCCAAGCCAGGGGAGCCCTGCCCTCCCTGCTCCCCCTCGGCTGGGTGGGTACCTTTCTCAGAGACACTTGGCCCTTTAGGAAGAGCTGGTCCCTGAATGGTTGAGCTGGCGCTTGTGGGTGAGGTCTTTCCTGTGGTTGTTTAGGAAGGGGGCAACAGAGTAACCAGTCAGTCAAGTCCTTTAAGTGCATCATATTAACACACAAAAAAACAATGTTTATGTCAAATTTCTCTGTACATGCAAGAAATAAGGCAGCTAAAACATGAAATTAAAACATCACTATTACTTTTCACTACTGAAAGTAAACCATATGAACAAGCTTGCTCTGTCTTCAGGATGTGGTTCATGCTTGTAATATTTAAATTTTTTCCCCTGCTCAGACAAGGCAATTATCCATGCCAGGGGAATTCTTAAGGTTGAGTGTCCACATGTTTTTTTTTTCTGAGTGCCAGTGTCCTGTTTCTATTGTTCCCAAAGAGGAGACAGTGCATGCTGCTACAACTGAATAACTAGAAAAAAAGCATTGCAGCTAACGTCTTTTTACAGGTCGATCTGCCATTTTTGTGGCTACTCTGGATTTAAAATAACTTAACTTTCCATTAAAGCCCTGGTGTCATTGTGCCCCTGTCACTCCTTCTCAGGTAACAACTGTATGGTGTTAGAGTGATGATACACTGATCAGCCATAGCATAAAATAAACATTACGACCACTGACAGGTGAGGTGATTTACACTGATTATCTCATTACAGTGGCACCTGCCAAGCAGTCCGATACATGAGGCAGAAAGTGAACAGGCAGTCCTAAAAGTCGATGTGTTGATAGCAGGAAAAATTCACAAGTGTATGAATCTGACTGCCTTTTACAAGGGCTACATTGTGATGGATAAACGACTGGGTTTATTCATCTCCAAAATGGCAGGTCATGTGGGGTGTTCCTGGTATGCAGTGGTAAGAACCTATCAAAAGTGGTCCAAGGAAAGACAACCAGTGAACTGGCAGGAATGTGATGGGTGCCCAGAGTTCACTGATGCACATGGGGAGTGAAGGCTAGTACGTCTGTTCTGATCCCACCAAAGAGCTACTGTAGCACAAACTGCTGAATCTGTTAATGCTGGCTATGATAGCAAGTTGTCAGAACAGACATTTCTTTGCGGCTTGCTGCATATGGGGCTCCCAGTCAGAGGATGTTATGATATTATGGCTGATCGGTGTATGTTGTCAAAGCACTGAGTTAAGGAAACTCCTCAGCACCCTTCCAGCGCTTTTCAGCCAGAAAGAAATGCTATGTGGACACACACCCTAAATGCTCTATGTAGAACCCTTCAACATAGGTTTTCCTTTATAGAAAAGGTGCCAACTAAAAGCCATTTAGAAAGCCACAACCAAAAAAATCCTTAAGGAGTAAGAGTATAACACTAATTTAAGCTTACTCTAGCAGTAGCAGCAGGATCAGTACTAGGATGTGGTCTTATTTGTGTCTGATCACAGTGTTGCTCAAACAATAGAATGTTAAGTTTGATTTAAGTTACAGGTATTTCACACTGCAGCAGGGTGAAGCATATCAATTCCACCCCTATTCATATACTATGGAAAGGGACTGTGGGAGTGAGAGCAATGCAAAAAAGATGCTATAATAACTACCCCCTGAAACATCACAACAGTATGGCAAAGTTGAAAAACTACTTCGCAAAATAAAATAAATAAATAAACAAATACCAAAAAAAAAAAAAAAAAATGTAATTTTAATGTATTCTAATCTTGAATGAACAGAGCAGGAGATAAATATAAAAGGTGCGTGCATGCACTCAGTGGGAGGGTTGGAATTCAATTAAGTTTAAAAACGCAGGCATATCCTAAAGCATCAGTACAGCATGTTCTAACCTCTATTTCATTATGAAGCAAATCTAACCTATAACTTCCATCGTTTTTTTCCTCGGTGCCAATTATAATTATTACAATTATTTAGGAAAAAAAAAAAAAAGCTAACTGTTGTTGAAATAAAATGAGTTTTGTTTTGTGCCTAAAACCTTATGATATGAATTACATGAAACTTCGCACTGTATAGAGTTATGGAGCATGGTGGTGTAGTGGTTAGCACATCCACCTCACACCATGAAGGTCCTGGGTTCGAGCCCTGGACTCAGTGAGGGTTGTACTGTGTGGAGTTTCCATGCTCTCCCCGTGCTTGTGTGGGATTTCTCAGATACTCCGGTTTTCTCCAACAGTCCCTGTACATTACTGTGTGCATACAGTATAAGCACAAAAAAAAATCCACTTACAACCTGGTGATTCAATTATCCATTTGTTTTATTTACACGTTCTTCTGATTAGAGCTATTTTCTGTTTGCACAATGAATATTAAAATAACTACAAATGTAACCTGCATTTGAATATGAGGGTAACCTTACATGAAAGGTAAGAATTTTAAATTAGTTTCCAATGTCTGCCAATGTTTACAGTTTAATATTCTTAATTGGATCTCTGTTTTATTACTCAACTCTTTCCTGATGAGTAAAGAGCTAGTATCGCAGGTTTGTATAAAGATTAGCCTCGTTTAATCTCACCAGTTTATTTGTTTTATTTAATGCCAAGTCAATCTAAAGATCCTACAGAATGTTGTACCTGCTAAGATGTGTTGATTAGTTTTAAGCTGAGATCATGTAAAATGTTTATTTTTGTGAAAACACAAAGAAAGCCTCATTTAAATTTTAAATTGATGCTTTGACAGAACCTAAGTTTAACATGTGGATCTGGCTGCAGCTGTTTTTCACATAACACATTAACCCATTGCACAATTCCTAATTTACATTTCAGAGCTTGATGCTCAGAAAGACTTTAAGGGCCTCTCTATCTTTAATACTGCTATATTCTTCAGCCAAGATGGTTTTCATTATTGATGCTTTGGTAAAATTCCTGTTCTAAGGTCCTGAGTGTCCTTGAACCCAGGCAAAGTAAAAGGGCGCCTTGATTGGCTGATGGTTAATGAGCTGCCTTAATACTGCTTCTCTGTAACCAGGCAGTTCACCAGCTGAGGCACACACACATACACACACACACACCCACACACACCTTTTCAGGGTAACCTCTTTAAACATACATAGGAGCTGCAGTGTTTGTAAAAACATTAATAAAAACGATCAGTGGTCTCAAAACATCCTGTTTCTTTTCATGAAGGGATCTATATGTGCATGCATGCACACTCGCACGCACACGGACACACACAGAGAAATTGCCAGTTCATCAGGCATGTTCCAATCAGGCTTGTCAGCATGTTATCTGCAGAAGGCAAATGGAGCCGGCACACTGGGGGAGTCGAGGTTGGCACACCAGCATAAGGCTACAAAGTTATTACTTTCATTTATTACCAGTTAACTATGTGGCTCTTTACACCACCAGGGAAAAGTAAGGTGATGGAGACTGATGATGGAGAAAAAATGAATTTCAGCTTTTATTTGCTGATATTTACATTTAAGCAATGTTAAACAACTTGAACATAGCACCTTTGGTGGTAGAGAACTTAATCTGTAGGTGAGCAAAAGTACTGAATCGGGTACTTTTAAAATAAATTAAAGTAAACAATATTTGTCATAATCATATTCATAAACATAATCGTTGTTTATACATACATCAATTCTAGCTTCTTAGGACACTCCTTCTGGTTTCTTCCCTTCAGTCCTATTCAGGAGGGTGAATGCATGCTTCGTGGGTTACAGCTTAGTGGGTTTTTTTTTTTGCCAGACTGAACCCTTCCACTTTTACCCCTGATGAAGTCCTTTGTTGCGTTGGCAGTGTGTTCTGCCGTATGATGAAGTGAATCCCATTTAAATTGGATGCATTTCTGTGTATACTGTCAGAC
The DNA here is from genome assembly GCA_028564935.1 of Neosilurus hyrtlii. Lineage (NCBI taxonomy): Eukaryota > Metazoa > Chordata > Actinopteri > Siluriformes > Plotosidae > Neosilurus > Neosilurus hyrtlii. The sequence continues at coordinate 22,998,746 of JAOUQZ010000044.1, forward strand.
AGTATACTTTTGGCGACTTCTGAATTCATTCTGCTGCTTCCATCATGAGTTCCATCATTAGTAAAGATTACTGAGCCTGTTAAAAAGCAGCTATGCAGACCCAAACTAAGACACTACCTTTACCATTCTTGATCGATGCATTTGTATGTTTTGGATCATGAGTGGTTGTTTTTCAGGTCTATTCCATTACATGTCTTAGTGTGGAACATTTTCTCTATTATCTTCTGGCTTGTTTTCCTAAAAAATACTCTTTATTTGGTAATCTTCCACAACTAATGCAGCCCATCACAAACCTGATAACCAGCTCCTAGAACCACATCCGACATCTACAGGTACAATAGAGTATGCAACCATGCAAGTCCCAAGGTAAAGTGAGAAAATCTACTCCAGAAATGCATGCTTATTCAGTTGGGGTTTGCTCCATTTTTCTGCCCAGGAGTGTATTGCATTGTTGTATTGGCTATGCCCAATGCTTATGATACAAGTCTTTTGGGTGTTTTACACCCGAGCCTACTGGCTCATCAGACCGGAGTTTATCCCGACTTCTGTGTGAAGCATGAAGCGACTAGGAGTTCAACTCCTCCTGGATGGAATGCTAGTCCATTGCAGGTTAACTTCTGAGTATTTTTACTCGTTCCCAATTATACTGCTGGATGGACACAGCAGCACTCTTGTGGTTTAGACCTTGCCCAAAGGTGTAAGCATCATGGGGGTCTAACAGGGATTTGAATCCATGACCTTTTGATCATGAGCCCAGCACCTTAACCACTACACGACCGGCCCCAATGCTTATGCTAAGGCTCCGATCAATATTGGTTTATTCTTTTACTCAACAAATGCAGTTTTCTAAGTAAATCACAGAGTTCAAACCAACAGTAGACATTCAGAGCTGTTAAGTGTTTAAACAATCTGTATAACAAGGCACACCTGGGCAAAAAGAAACATCTGCCAGTCACAAGTGACATATTTTTAATCAGTCAAAAAAAAAAAAAAAAAAAAAAAAAAAAAAAAAAAAAAAAAAAAAAAAAAAGGTGAGTTCAAACAAAAGATTGCCATGCCAGATTGCAATTCTGATCGATCATCTCATATTAATAATTCAATCTCAAACTTGACAAAGTAATCAGCCCTCCCATTCCAATACTTTCAGAAGGGACTGTACTACTAAAAGTAGGGACTGTGGGGGTGGGTGGTGTGGGTAGCTGCAGTGTAATGCTTCAGCTCAATAAGGAGGTGTTCTTTCTCTGCATTAAAATAATTGCTCTGTGCTATGAGCCTCGTCACAGAATGAGAATATATAAACACCTGGTATATACAACAGCCTGTTGTTTTATGGAGCCCAGGAGAAGATATGACCACCTGAGACATGAACAAAATCAAACAGTGAAGCAACTCCGATGGTGTACCCTCCCTCTGCCTCACTTGCCCTGACTGACACTACAGCATAGAAGTGGACACGTTTCTATTTCATGTGTACTGTGCGACTGCGGCAAGCCTCATGAATGCAGAACAGCTTTTTGTGCAGAATGCGAATGCTGGGGCCAGTATGGTAAGTAATTCTCAGCTGTTCAATAGAATAAGAAGGTCGATTGTGTATTTATGTGTGTGCGGTTTGTTGAGCTGAATGGAGTTAAGTTGGCAGACAGAAGCAGCGCCGTCCTTCTGTCAGAATGTGTTGTTGATGTGCTTCAGGACAATAACTCTGAGGTCATGACCCACCTGCCAATGTGTCTGCATTGAAAAACTCAGCTGACACATGCTGCAGCATTCTGTCTATACCCCCCCCCCCCCCCCCCCCCCCCCCCCCCCCCCCCCCCC
>JAOUQZ010000044.1:23005832-23021385 GCA_028564935.1 Neosilurus hyrtlii
TGTGTGTGTGTGTGTGTGTGTGTGTGTGTGTGTGTGTGTGTGGGTAGGGTGGGGGTGGGGGGGGCACGACACCACGACAGCCTAGAACTAGAAAAAAAAAAATCACCAAATCCTCCACAAAATACCTCATGAATGAACTCACCTGAAATAGGAGGAGAACCATTAGAATGCTAGATGTACATGTAGTCATGGAAAATGGGCTGTACAAAATCATTAAGTTTACCCCCCCCCCCCCAACATCCCCCCCAAAAAAAGAGAAGAAACATTTCAAGACAATTCTATGATATAAACTATTCATCAATTTTATTAATTGATAATTTTATTAATGTTTAAAAAGATAAATGGGGAATGAAGAAAAAGGGAAATATGTTATATTTATTTATTCATTCATTCATTTTCTGAACCACTTAATCGTAATTAGGGTCGCCTATGTCTGGGCAAGGGCAGAGTACACCCTGGGCAGCTCGCCAGGCCATCGCAGGGCAGAAACACCCTGATGACAATGAAGCCTACTCTTTTCGAAAGTCTTAATTTATTTATACGTTAATTAATTTATTTAATAATTCATTCATTCCAATTAAAAAATGGTAATATAAACCCTTATCAATTAATGCTCAGAGTATGTAATTGGTAGATACTAAAAATACTAAAGAAAACATGAACATGATCAAGTCTGGGCCCATGTTGTATGAAAAGATCTTACAAACAAATGTTTGTGGACACCTGACTTTCACACATACATGGGCCTTCCCCAAACTACTTCCACAATTTATAAAGCACGCAGTAATCCAAACCATGTGGCAAAATATTGTAACATTACCCTTCACTGGAACCAAGGGTCCCAAACATTTTTCAGCAAGACAGTAACCCTATGCACAAAGGTGCAGTTCAAAAAGGAATATATTGCTTTCAAAGTCATGTGATTATTTTGGTGTTCTCAAACATATTAAATTGTAGTGTCACTGTGCGCATGCGTGACCCAGGGTTTTTTTTGTTTGTTTGTTTGTTTGTTTTTCAGTGTACCTGGGAGAAAGGTAGGGATTTTCCGGAATGTGTGAGGGGGTTGAAAATTTCTTATATGCCTCTCTAGGCATATAAGAGAGTAGTGATATATAAAATGAGTCGCTTTGGGAATTATCCTTGTGTGGATTAATTTAGCAATTGTGAAATTATTTCTTTGAAAAGTGGAGTTTTTGAGCTGCTGTCTTAAAAACTGAACTACCTTGTGGAAACGGAAATTGTATCCAGCCGATATTGAACTACCTCCTACAAGCCGTAAGAAAAGGTCTTGTTTATATCTGCCAAGTTGTAACTTGTGGATTGAGAACCCTTGACATGTCGTTTAATGTATAATAAAATCTCTTTGGTTAACATAAAATCTGCTATTGCTCTTGTTGTTTTTTGTTCGTCCGTACAGCCCATCGAGACGTAACAAAAGTTATGGATTGACAAGGCTGGAGTAAAAGAACTTAAGTTGTCTTCACAGAGCACTGACTGTTACCCCACTGAACACCTTATGGATCAATAACAACTAGGCAGACTGCATGCCTGGTCCCTTCACCCAACATCAGTGCACGACCTCACTAATGCTCTTATGGCTGAATTGGAAACTAATCACAGTCACTTTCTGCTTTACATCCTAATTCATAATTTAGGGGCCTTGTCTCAAGAAAGGATAGGGAAGAGTCTTTTAGTGGAATAGAACGCTTAATGCTCAATATCAAGCTATATCCTCATATTCCTAGACCTAAATTCCAGCATGTATAGTGGAGCACAGACTTGATAAACCACTGCAGCATTTTCTTTCAGCCAAGGACAAGCTGCACAGATTAGAAAAGGGAAATAAAATAATAGTGCGTCAGGTACTGCAGGTTGCATAGCAGCAACATTCTGTTTCAGCTGACACAAAGAACTCATGTTCTCAATATTCAATCTGTCTGGCCTATTCCCTCGACACAATTTACATCCCATATTTCCATTAACCTCGGAGAGCGAGAGACAGTAACAGAGAGAATGATATGATACTCCCTTATAATGTGTGGCAGCCTATCAGCTACACAAGTGTATGCATAATAGCAGAATAGAAGTATGTATTAGGCACACACAGTTTTGCTATGTTGTTTCCTTGGGGTAAGAATACATGTGTCATGCCCATGTAAAGTCCCTTTAGCGTCTATTACTCTGAAAGAAAACTTTCACCATAAAAGAAACAGTTATGGGTTATTGACCTTCAGAAATCAGGTAATAGACCTGAGAATGCATACGCACTTAGAAAAAAACATTATGCAAAATAGGGCCATAACAACAAGCGTCAGAACGGGTTGCAGAAATGGACACATGAGCACACTAATAAAAATACTAAAAAGATCATAGTTTTATTAATTGCAGGGTTTGCCTGATTATTATGGTCATCATATTTATAAAATACACTGTTAAACTCCACATTCATAACAAGCTGTTTGGAAGCATTAAAAATATATCTGAACAACACCTCAGAAAAATCCTTGATGTTACAATGAGCACAAAGTGAACCAAACTTTTTCTGCACATCATCAGCATGTTTGGTGATAAACCTGATAAACCCACTGTGATTCATGCATTTGGATCATTGGTGCTTCAGGGCTGTTCTGTAGCTGCTGGTTCTGGAGCACTTGTGAAGATTAATGGCATCATTTATTCTGCTGGCATTTTAACCCGAGACCTGGTTGCGAGTGCTGGGAGGTTTAGAAAGAGGCTGTAGTCATGGACAAGTAGGAATTACACATCCACAAACCTAAAGTTTTAAAGAGTTTCAAATGTTGTACAATGTATTCCAAATGTATTCAGATGGAGTCTCGGATATTGTACCACTGTTGAGCGACAGCCAAACGTTTTCAAAAGACACAAAACCCCCACAAAGCTAGCAGTGTAAGCTGCTATCTTTAGCAGATCCCCAAAGAGTCTGTTCCAGATTGAGGCAGTTGAGGTTCAGCAAACACCACATTTTCATATAATGCTGTACAGGAAAGCAGAAAATCGAAGCAAAGTGTCCATCTCCAAAAGGTCATTACCCAGACAGCGCACTGACTACAGACCTGTGGGCTAAGCTTCAGCAGTGATAAGCTGTAGTGCTCCATACCTGGCATACCTTCATAAATATAAAAGCTATTTGATATTAACTAGACATTAGGTGAAATCTACTAATAAATTAGTAAGAGTACAGACTATGCTTCCAGCACACTTTCCAGGAGAAATCGTGCGCCTGTAGCCTGCATTAAAGGCTTTACAATTACACTAGGCTCAAATTTAATTAGCACAAAAAAACCCCCAACCAACCAACCAACCAACCAACCAACCAACCAAGATTGGTAAATAAATAAATACAATCAATTTTTAACCAATCAAAGCCTTACAGCAAAACCCCTTCTCCAGATTTCTCCTCTGAGGAACAATGCTATTAAACCACAGCTTGACCTGCCAAGGACATAAATTACCCAGAAGTCAGCAGGTGAAAAGGGGTGAGGGTGAACTATTTTCTCTCCTCCTGTAATGACCAATGCTGAAAATGATTGGACAAAGCTGTGCAGGCTTTTCACTGGGAGCATAAATAACCATGTTGTGTCAGCGAGGAAGCAGCACATCATTAATGTACGGAGGACACTGTCCTGCTAACCCTGATGAATGACTTGCCTGGCTGACTACAGGCCTCAGTCTGGATTCGATCAAGTCTAGCCGCCAAGTGTTCACCAACTGTCATGGCCAGGTTAATCAGAAGCGTTATCACTTATCTTAGTCAAGACACTACGTAGGTTTCACAGCACAGTAAAAGTGCACAATAGGCTTTCGTCTGTATTTTAGAAGGTAGACATTATAATATGCAAACACATTAAAACTGAGTGGCGTAATATTAGGAACATATTTTTTTCAGCAAGTAAGCTTGCATGCCAAAAACATTATTCAACTTCCATTAATACATTCTACACGTTTTATGAGCAGCAGACCAGAGGGGCCTACAGTAAACATCACATCACACACAGATAGTCATGTGACCCAGAGGCAATAACTCTGCAGCGCTATTTAAAGAGATCAATACTCACATTTGGATAGTATACCCAGGCCTGCAACGTGCTGTGACGAACTCCGCACTGCAATTTACAGCCAAATTTGTGATGAGAAAATAAGCACTCGCAGTGATTTAGAGTAGCAGCCATGTTTCACTGAGACAAAGGTGCGAAAGGCCTGCTGAGTGACAGAGCTAACAGTTTTCTCCCTCTCTTTCACTCTTTTTTCTCTCATCTCTTTCTCTCGCTTACTCTTTCACTCTCTAAGGTGCTGGCTTGGCATACACAAGCATGGTGGCTGAAATCCATTGAGCTGAACATTATTTTTTCGATTCTGTGAATACAGACAGAGCATGAGATTGATTGCGGCTTCTCCTTCCTCCCCTGGCTGAAAGGTATGACTGGTCAATAGAAGTTTGTGTTGTACAGGTTTGGTCCTGTGTCGACAAATAAACGACATCAGGCAAGGTGTGATCGATAGCCCTGCATAGATGCAGGCATGCCTCACACCCTTTCATTTCCTTCAGCCAGCTAGTGGAAGGCATGCTCGCCTCAAAACAAGATGGATGGCTTCACAACATTTTGACAAGCGCTGAGCAGGAGACCCAAATTGCACAAGATGGTGGTATATAATTAATATTGATTTAATCAAGCACATTATTTTTAGATTAAATGAATTAAAAGCTGAAGAGGTATGCAGCAGCGGACTGAATTAAAACACAACGCAGCACAGCACTTTTCCATTCAGTAACACACAAGTAAAAGAACCCCCACTAAGAGACAGCGTTACACATAAATACAACATGATATCATTCGCTAATTTAAAACAATGTGATCATAGTTTTAATGTCATTACATATTCCGAGAGTATCATTCTAAAACTGTATGGCTTAATTTCTGCCAGTTATATACAGAAAGTGTTACACTGAATTTATCCAACTTTTTCATTATTAAAAATTCTTATAATAAAATTATATGAAATATCCCAATACTTTCATTATTTATCCTGGTTAGTTCTTAAAGGAGAAGATAGCACATGGTGAAAGTTATCTTAATCTTAATGAAAACTCCAGATTAAAATCTTGTCTGTGAGCACAATCTAAGACCAACAGCTTGTAAAGATTTTATGGAAGTTCATTTGAAAGCTGAAACTCAGAATAACGATGTCATCAATAACATAGCTACAGTGGAGGACTGTGGCTTGAAACATAATTTATTTCAGTATTTTGGGTGTTGGTGCTCAAATATATTAATCCTGTTAATAAATGATTTGACTGTATCAAAATCCTGAGTTCTGAGAATCAGTTTTCAAACAATTGCCCATAAATCGTTAAAACCGATTTTGCACACATATAGAAATGAATATAGAGATTTGAATGAGATTAAGCTTTAACAAGTGTTTTGTTCTTCTATAAATTAGGGCATTTACAGTATGCCATTCAATTCAGATAAAAAAGGAGGTTTCATTTGATAGACCAAAAAACAAACAAACAAACAAACACAATAAACCCAAACAAATATAGAAAAAGACTATGTAGAATACAAGAAGATGGTATTTCCCTTTCCTGATGTATTTCAAGCAGAAAACCAGAACCAGTAAATATCCAATTACTTTTAAAAAGTTATTTTTACATTTTATTCCTTCAGTTACAATTTGTTTCTCATTTATCAGTTTCATCTTTTTTATATCCTTTTTTATTATAATACTAAATACTACTGATCCACTTCAGATCTGTTTTGTCTCTGACCCGTGTATAGCAGCTTACTGTAATCCTATAATTTGCTGTAACTTGGTTAGAATTAAGAGGTTAACAGCAGGATGCTGTATTCTGTAACTCACTTGAGTCCTGGCGCCACAGTGGCACAGCTCCCTGTTTTCAGCCAGATACAGTAAGGGTCTCGTGAGGACAAACAGCTCCTAAAACACACACACACACACACACACACACACACACAGTTAAATTCACAGCAGATGGGCCAACACGGGTTTGTATTTTTCACCCCAAATTTACATCATCATGCTTCACAAAGGCTCCGCCCAACTAACTGTGTGTTACATGTCAGAGAGTATAGCCAGTCACAGCATCAGCTGAACAAAGTGGGGCTGGGGGGGCAGACAGAGTGAGAGAGGTGTCAGATGAAAGATGGAGGGATTGTCAGAGAAACTGCCTGAAAACCAGATGTGAGTGCATGAGTGTGTGCTTCACATATATGTGTGTGATTGACAGGTGTGCTATGGCTGCCAGAGCCCAACTGGGAGTCTGTGACATGGCACAGAGAGAGAGAGAGAGAGAGAGAAAGAGAGAGAGAGAGAGCGCGCAAGGGGTGAAGTGAGAGGGAAAGAATGAGGGGGTAGAGAGAGCACAGCAGGAGAGGAGAGAAAAAGGAAAATAAAGTGTGTGGATATTCTGCAGTGGGTGGTTTGGGAGAAAGTGATAGAGTGGGGGGCTGAGTGACAGAGAATAACAAAATGAAGAGGTCTAGAAATACTTTACTAAAGCAACACCTTTTTTATGTTTCTCTGATAGATAGCTGCTCCTGTATCTGCTGTATCTTGTGCTTCTCTAAGCTTAGCTGTTTATTGTTCTTAAATTTTGCACCAATTCTATGCCCTATTCAACACATAGATACTATTGCCTAAAACGGGAGAAAAGTAAAACTAACATAATTTTAGATAGTTTATTCATCTTTTGAAAAAATTTAGGATAATGGTTATTAGTATAGATCACATGGGAATGCCGCAATCTTATTGGTCTGCTATCTCAGAATCATGAATCATTACTCCGAGTGGATAATCAAAACCCTCGCAGTGTAACACGGGCACTCGAGCAGGCATAATTTTCACGCTTAAAAATGGAAAAATAACAAATAAAACTCTTGTTTAGTTTGTTTTCTTATGTTTCCAATACTGTAAACTAAAACACCTTAATGGAGGGCAGTTTACATTCATTTCATTTCTTCACTTTTGCTTCTGAACAGGCATCATTAGCTACAGCTGGTAGCAGCTCAGGGTGAATCTGCTTTTGCCCAGAGTCGGCTGTGATAGGCTCCAGCTTCCCTAAAAAGTAGAAGTGATCATAAAATTAAATTGAGCTTTTAATTGGCCCAAAGTTAAAAGCTCACCACACCTGCCTCAGTGATATGGTTAAAATATGTAAATAAAAACTACAGAAATCTCTGTTTGGTGTGTTTAATTGTGTTTTCCATAAATTCCTTGACGGACTTCTGAATACATTTGTGTTTAAATGAGAACGCTGAACAGGCCAGAACAAATGTTGTTAGCTAAACAGAGCTATTAGCCAATTCACCTGACCTCATGTTAATTTGCTTTTCATTTTATTTCTGCACAGTATGACCACAACTCTTTTAAAGCTTTTAGAAGATGCTGTTACACAGCTCTTTGGCTCTGCACCTGCCTGTGCTTAAAGCATCTGTACTGATTAAAAAATCCATAAATTAATAAACCCGAAAAATCTCATTCTAGTGTGCCTTTTTGCTCAAGTGGTAGAACATGCTAAAACAATTATACACCTCAAGCTCGGGGGATGTTGCTAAAATAAATATTTTGCTCGACATTCAGTCTCTGGGAATATTCAGCGACACCCCACCCCGCATTCGGTGCATAATTGTTAAGTACGTTGAGCCAAAGTGAATCTCAGTTGCTTTTTTGCTGGGTGCCAACTTTAATGCTATTAATTATACTTCACATTTAGCTGGTACTGACTGCGGTGATAAAAAATAGAATAAAGCACCACCATATAAACACAGTGTGCTACCATGATCCTGACTTTAAATAAATAAGCAGGGATAGTTTTTTCCCCCTAATGCGCCCTATGTCTTATGTTCCTTAATGCCCTGTTTGAAGAGATCTGTACTCTAGGCTGCTTTCTCCAGAGTGAAATAGTGACAAACCCTGCAGCTTAGAGCATACCTTCTATATAAAGCAAAGCATTTGTGTGAAACGTCTAAAATGAGGAATAGGAGGCAGCACTGATTACCGGCCCATAATCCCAAGCAAGGTGCGCCCTCCTCTTGGTCAAATCCCATGATAGGATTTGGGGATCAGTATGAAATAAAACAGAGCCTATCAGCTTTCTCGGCCACTATTCACAGAGGGGAAAAAGAATGAGCGAGTGGAAAAAACACAGCTGCTCTTCTCTGGTTATTTCTGGCTTTTAGCCAATCAGACCGTGTTCCATTCCACTCAGTTCTGATTTGTGCGTGTGCAGTTTGGCTGGTGGTGTCTTGGTGGACAGGGACGTTTATCACCCTGTGGAGGAAACACGTCTCCATTTCCATCAGCTACTCAGAGCACAGCACAGAGAGAGCTCCAGAACTCTCTTGCTCTGCTGCATATGGCCGGGCTTATCTGTGTTTAAGTGTTTGTCTCTTCAAAACCCTCAGTGGAAACCCTTTTTCAACCTCAGAGGAAAAAACATTCTGTAACGGTAAACATGGATCTATAAAAGTTTTAGTTGTCTTGAAGAGATACTAGTTTTTTTCCACTCAAATTCGACACAACAGCATACCCGAGAAAATCCATTATGGGTATGGTGCAACCTGATTGGTTTGGTATCTCCAGATAACAAACATCATCCACCCCGCAACGGTATATAATCCTTTATTCAATTACATATATATATATATATATATAAACCATAAACCTGTTCCTGTGTAGTATATACTAAAACATATAGCTCAGCCTCATTTAATACTGCTGAATACTATACTATATTACATCTACCTTACCATTGGCAACTATTTTTTATAACTACAGCAATGACACGACTACAGAAAGTATCAGTGAAAAATAAACATTCAAGCTCAGTTAGGAAAATAACATGACAACAACGCTATAGTAAATTAATTCATCACAGTGTGGTGTGATGCAGAGTGCTATTACAAACCCAAACTGGATTAAAAGAACCATCAAAAGAACACCTACCAAAAGGTTTTAAATTTGAATCTAATAATCAACAACACTGCTTATATACAGATTTAGCTACACATAATGTGTAAGATTCATGAAACAAACTTCCTGGTATCACTTATGCTGTACCACCAATAAAAGTTTCCCTCCCGTCCCAGCCCCTCCCCTTTCTCGGTTGAAATGAATAACACAAAAACACTTTGCTGGGCATTTTATCAAGAAACCAGTAATCTCAACTGCCTCTGTCTTGAAAACTATACCATGGCAAAAAAAACAACAACAAAAAAAACAAAAACCCCAAAAGAACCCGTTAAAATGCTGACAACCAAGGCCCTTTCCATAAATGCCAAATAAACATCTCCCTAGGGAGAGATTAATATTAACAACTGAGGGGGTCAAAGGGGTAAAAAAGGGGTCACATTTTGGGTTCAACAAGGTTTATGTTAACAAGAACAACAAAATGCAGTGGTTTCCATTAAACACATTACTTAATCCTCATGTGACTCTAGTATGAAATGACCATCACAAGTTTCTGTAACAATGGGGTTATGTCCAACCAGAACCTGTTTTTTGATTCGCTCCAGTTCATATGTAAGTAACTTAGCCTTTGTTTTGTTCTCGCCCCTCAAGTACTTCTTTTTTTGATAAATGACACATTTTGAACCAGTTTTTATTAGCCCTGGATGACCAATCTACAGCATATACCAAACACATTTCGCTATGAATATATTGTTACTGTATTAAAAGAATATATTTCTAGAAATAGCACATTATAAACATTACAGATTTTTCACTGACCTTTCCATCAAAGTCAAAAAATTCAGACGCGATGCAGTATTACAATAAGAGAGCAGAGGTACTCACTTTCTGCAGGTTCCATAATCAGCACACCGGCTCAGAGGTACACGTATTACACAGCTGGAGAAGGCCACGAACAAGGCATGATGATCCTTATCCAGCTCCAGTCCCAGAATCCTCCGGTCTTCCCCGCGTACATTGCATCTAAAAGGAGTTAAGTAAGAACAAACTGAAAACATTGTTTTCTTTAAAACCTCAACAGTTAAACTGTCTTATATGATTGTGTATGATTTCAACTTCACTGGGGGGACAGCAGTGACAACCCGGTGACAGTGGCGCTTAACCCCCAATCTTGGGACTTGGCACCTAAATGCTAAACTTTGCCCGCGTTAAGCAAGTTATGCTTTAAGCTTACTAAAAGTTAATTTTGGCCGCGTTACGCGTTAAGTTTTTGCATGAAGTGTCACATTAATTTAACCTGGCCAGTATAAAATAGTAAAGTTTAAATTAAAAAGACACACCCTAATATATATATATGTGTGTGTGCGTGTGTGTGTGTGTACGTGTTGCATTTTTTAAAAATTCGTTATATCTCTGAATTCTGGACTCATTTCATAATCATACATCCTTTAACTTTTTTTTTTTTTTTCACCTCGAAATCTTTGGTCACATAATGTGTGCATTAGCGTGAAAGACACAAAGTCACTATGTCATGGTTCACTTTCCCCTCTCTCAGTCCCACCTGCCATTAAACACAAATGCTGTGCCTACTTCACTTGGAAATATTAATTCATCCATTCATTCATTTTCTAAGCCACTTAATCCTACTTAAGGTCGCGGGGAGGCTGGCACCTATCTCAGTCGACTCTGGGTGAAGGCAGGGTACACCCTGAACAGCTCGCCAGACCATTGCAGGGCCAAAACAGATGCAACCATTCTCACTCACACTCACACCTAGGGGTGATTTGGAACAGCCAATTATGCCACTTGCATATTTTTGGACTGAGGGAGGAAACCGGAGTAACCGGAGGAAACGCACACAAGTACGGGTAGAACATGCAAACTCCACACAGAAACGTCCGAAAATCCCCCCGGAATCAAACACAGGTCTTCTTGCTGTGAAGCGGATGTGCTAACCACTACGTCACTGTGCCATCACTTGGAAATATGCCACAATAAATAAAGGAAGTAAATGTACAAAACCCTGAATGTTTTTTTGAAAACTGTGTCATGAAATAGTTTTACTTGCTTATTCCACTGAAAGTGCATGCTTATATAATAAACTATCACATGTATTCTGAGCTTCTGACTGCTGCTGCAAAGAATAACTTTATTCTTTACTCTATTCTATAGAATAACTTTATTCTTTATTTTCACTTACTTGGTACCATGTCTATGAGGCCCCCCTAGGTTAATGCACAGCCACAGATCATACCACTGTACGATTCACAAGAGGTTAAAACTAGTGCTCTGATATTTAGGATGGAGTTTGTCTTAATAAAATGTTTCAGTGTTTACACATGAGAGGAAGAACCTTGTATGTGTGTATAAGATAGATACAGGCACTAAACTGAGTACAAGACCACCGGGTGTGTCTAGGGCTTCTGGAGGCGTTGTAGCCCAGTGAGACACAAACAGAATTAATCAGTGGTGGAGCACACAGAGTTTTAACTCCCATGGTGTTCACTCCATCACTCTTCAGATGTGAGAGTGAGAGCTACAGAAGAGAGAGAGAGAGAGAGAGAGAGAGAGAGAGAGAAAGAGAGAGAGAGAGAGAGAGAGAGAGACAGGGGACTGGGTGGGTACAGTGAGAACAAAGCTCTTTGTAATGTGTGTAATGCTTCAGCCCTGGCACGTGGGTGTTTCTCAGCGCTGTAATAATTGCCGTGTGCTACGGAGCTGTCAGAGTGAGAAGAAAAACCCAGCAAAGCAAATAAGTAAACCACTCATGTCATTTCCACGGAGAAACTGTAGCCCTGTGAGATGCAAACAGAATTAATCAGTGGCGGTGCTCACTAAGTCTATACTCCCATAGTGCACACTTCCTCACTCCTCCAGAGAGAGAGGAAAAGAGATAGAGAGCAAGCTCACTTGTTTGGGTTGTACACATCGATATCCTCCAGGAGCTGGCTGCTGTAGGTGGAGTTCGGGTGAGTGCTGGCGAGGATTTTCAGAATGCGCCCGTTTTCTGAGCCCAGAAACAGGACCGTGTGGTTCTTGTAAGGCCCAGCGGCTGTGTCTACGGCTATCTGGGTCAACTTGAACCTACAAATAGGAAATGGCTTCATTAGTCAACATGCAGCAGAATCATTGGTGCATCCGGTGGTATTAAACAGCACAGGTGTCTGTGTTTACTCTTGAGTAGTGTTTAGATGTGGAGTCTCTCAGGAGAGCTGAAGACAGATGTGTTTGTGAGAATGAGCAACAGAGTGTGAGGGAGAGAGAGAGAGAGAGAAAGAGAGAGAAAGGTAGATAAAGTTTGACAGAAAGGGATAAACCATTTGGGGGAAATTGCAAAGGACAGATGGAGGAAGTGGTGTTACATACCCAGCAGGCATTCTACAATTTGCTCAAGCCACCTGTCAATTATCCTATTGGCTGTGACATGGACAGTGCTGTGAATTTTTGTATGTGTGCATGTACCTGCTCGTAGTTCTTGTGAAGCATGGTCTCCCATTTACTGATGGTACAGCCTCGTCCATGAGTGGATAGGACTTGATGAAAGTCAGAGTCTCATCGGGGAAGGAGGTGGAGGACTTGTACATTGCTGCAGAACCATCTCCTGCACAGGAACCTGGCCTAAAGCCACACACAAAGAAATAGAGAGATTTAACTACATCACTTTCAGCCAAAATGCTTTGACAAACAAGCATTTCGAATCCGACTGTTTCTTTTAGTACTCAATCATATAAAAGCTGCTGGGTTGCTTTTGTTGTGGCAAAAAAATGTCTAGTTCATGACAAAAGGGATCCAAATTAATTTTTCAGGTGTTTATTTAACCTTTAGGAAAAGAAAAGCATACAATCAATCACACAAAAGAAATTGTTCCGAGAAAGGACCTTGGACCCCGTCTACCAGCCCTGCATTGGCTTATATAGTGCCCATTCCACCCTGATTGGACTACCATCCTCTAGCTCTAGACTCTGATTGGTCCCTCATGCCATCATGTGTCAACTTGTCCTTGTTCGAGACATTTTGTTCCTTTTCCAAGGTCCTTGGAAAGAGTGGAACAGCCAGAATAAAATAATCTAATAGCCTAATAGGAGTAGCGGGTGGCTTAGTGGTTAAGGTGAAGGGTTATTGATCCGAAGGTCGGTGGTTCAATCCCTACTATCACCACTGTTGGGCCCTTGAGCAAGGCCCTTAACCCTCAAATGCTCAGTTGTATAAAAATGATAATTGTAAGTCGCTCTGGATAAGAGCGTCTGCCAAATGCTGTAACCGTTAAATGTAAATCTTACAACTCACTTCAGTGAAAAAAATACTCATACAATAGTCACATAAATCATCCAACAAATAAATAATACAGCAAATCATACAATTGCTCTTCTATAGGTATAATTATTAACAATTTAAATATATATTTTATTAGAGATGCCTTCAGTGGACAGTTCTCCATTTCAGGATTACAAATGTCCTCAAATATAGGAAATATTATCACTCATTCCAAAGATATTATGATTTCTGTAATCATAGTCATTTTCACATACTGATGCTGGAAATAATCAATAATTAATATATATATATATAAAAATTTGGGAGTCTAAGGCCTGGAACACATCAAGCCAACTTCTAGAAGCAGAGGCAACAGAAGGCTCCCTGCTGGGTTACCTCACGTTGCCCATGTCTTTGCAAAAACAACTGTGCAAGAAAACACCACAAAGCCTACAGCCAGCTGCCAACTAGCATGTATGTTCTGTGCCTGCGAGGAAACAACACATTGTATTCGGCATTCAATAGGGACACTAGAAGACCTATGACTGCAAAGATTTTAACAATAACAAAGCATTGTTTGCTTTTCCTTTTCACATGACTCTTGTTTGGTCATCTCATATGGTTTCAAATAGCTTTTTTTAATTGGGGATTGTTGTTGTCAGCTAAAAATGATAATCAAGCTTGCTGAACATTTTAACTATTTGTTGGTGTTTATGTTTCATCAGTTATACTCTTAATGTGGAAGCCGTTGATTGTGGAAAAACTCATCACTCACTAATTTTCCGAACCGCCTAATCCTATCTGGGTGGCAGAGATGCTGGAGCCTATCTCAGCCGACACTGGGCAAAGGCTATTGCAGGTCCAAAACCCACACAACCATTCACACTCACATCCACACCTAGTGGTAATCTGGAACAGCCCAATGTGCATGTCCGTGGGATTGTGGGAAGAAAGCGGAGTAACCAGAGGAGACCCACACAAGCACAGGGAGAACATGCAAACTCCACATTATTGCTCAAGTGCAGAACTGACGAGCTAACCACTACCAGACCATGCCGCCTCCTTGACTCTGAAAAATGACTGATGATATTTAATCTTAATTGCTAAACAACTACACACCTCTCTTAGGCCATCCATCATAAGCACCACCCCCAAATCTATAGTTGTGCCTTCTCAAGGCAATAATTCAAACAATATCTCACCACTCTTTTGCAAACTACAAGTGCATTGTTGCTGATTGGCTGGAACAGTGTTGTGTGGCTTGGTTAAAGAGTATTATTAAGTTTTACAGAGACAGTGTTTTTTCGAAACGCACGCATAATAGACAACTAGTGGACCATGCAAAGATTTTTAAAAAAGAAATGGGTTACAAACCATGACTGCACCTTTACTTATGTATATTAAAAGAAAAAGCTGAAAGTGGTTCCATGACTCATTGCTCATGCAATGAGACATACCTGGGTTTGGGCACCTGCTCATCAGATACGGGGGTCCAGGCTGACTCGCTGTTCTTCTGTTCTTTAAACTTGCCACTAAACACTCTCTCAATGTCGTCCAAGTAGAAGGCACAAACAGCAGAACCTGTGATACTGATTTAAAAAAAAAAAGAAAAAAAAAGAAAAGCATTTTTAAAGAAGAGGGATAAAAAGATGTCTACCTACAAACAAATGTCAAAGTATGCTAATATGGAAGAGCAGCCTTGACAGTGGAGCAGCAGGAAAACACCACTGTGCTTGTTTATATGTAAATACACTTATAGTAACAAATTACGTAGGTGTGACTGACACTGCACATACATGGACTGTGGAGAATTGGTGATAAGGTGTAACCATCTGAAATCAGACATTTATTTAGCTTTTTTAAACAAACAAGGAGGGAAGAGATGTACAGTACAGGAGAGGAGTGGAGAGGACAGACAAGACAGGAGATGGCAGGACAGAAGAGGATTGTAGAGAAGAGGAGAAAACAGGAGAAGAGAGGTGTGGTGAAGAGAGTAGAGAAGTTGAAAGGTGAGGACAGGAGAACAGTGAAGAGAACAAAAAAGTAGAGGAGTGGAGAAAGGGAAGAGAACAGTGGAGGAGTGGAGAGGACAGGAAAAGAGTGGAGAGGAGAGGAGAGGAGTGGAGAAAGCGAAGAGAAGTGGAAAAGACAGGTGAGGAGTGGAGGACAGGATAAGACAGGTATGAAGAGAGGAGAGGACAGGAGAGGAGTGGAGAGGACAGGATAGGACAGGAAAGAAGAGGAGTGGAGAGGACAGGATAGGACAGGAAAGAAGAGGAGTGGAGAGGACAGGATAGGACAGGAAAGAAGAGGAGTGGAGAGGACAGGATAGGACAGGAAAGAAGAGGAG
>JAOUQZ010000044.1:23090951-23106037 GCA_028564935.1 Neosilurus hyrtlii
TATATATATATATATATATATATATATATATATATATATATATATATATATATATATATAGACATACATACACACACACACATATATTGTATAGTTTGGTCTGATATAAGGGCTTCATGTCAATATAATTTCAGCATGAAATATTACACTGACACATCCACAGTCAAATACCATATTTCCTGATCATATTTCCCCATACTTAACTCAAAACCCAAAACTGAAGTGCAGCCAAATCTAAGACATGTAGCCAACCAACAACATATGCGCTATTCCACTGAAACCAATGTTTATTAAATTCATCCAGAAAAGCTGAGCATGAATATTATTGCCTAGAGTTACATTTGCACAAGTTTGCATCACATGGCTATTATTCTGACTTATACCAAAACTGATGTGGAATTCTCAAATTTGGTTAGAAGGTGTTGATCCATTTTCATCTCTGACAGTGTGCTGCATAGAAGGCCCAAGTAAAAGCCACTTTAGTGCCATTGCCTTGGCAAAGCATGTCCTTATATTAGCACTAAAATAAGGTGTGTATTGCTTTAGCTGTCAAGTTTAAATATGAATAATCTTTTTGAATATTAGTAATGCCTATAATCTGTGATTGTTCTCTTTTTCTGCTTGATTTTAAAAAGGATTCTAACATCAGAAGTTACAGTACATAAAAATGTATGTAATATGCTGTATTACATCTAGCGATATATCCTTTACCAGTAAGATCAGCATCACTGCAGAGATGATTTGAGGTAAGTCAGTTTGCAAAGGATGCAGGAAGAGGGCTACAGAGGAGGCACCTGCCTAATCCAATGTGCTAATTAACCTTAGCGCTGCGGAAAAAGAACAGGTGGAGGAGGATGGAGGAGGAGAGGAAAGGATGGGTGGATGGATTTGTCTAATGAACGTCTCGGCTCTTTCTGTCTGATCAGCCCCCTGGGGAGACCTTCTGCCTCAGCTGATGGCTTCAAACAGTACAGTCTGTCAGAGAAGAACTCGAGTTGTGTTGAAGAGAACTGTTCAAGACACGGATCAATCAGGACAGAATCTCTGCACATGGCACATTTTATTATAACTGTACAAACAAAAATAGTGGAGATTGGATGAAGCCTTTCATCTCTAAATCTGGGAAGAAGAAAAAAACTTAGCCCAAACGAAACTCAAATTTATTTGCCTTGTGCCAAGGGCACTTCAATGAATATCATGTTGTGTTGAAGTGCATGTCTTTGTTTGGAATTCGAGAAGGGATTAAAATCAAGGGGTCTTCATCATACCTGTGTGCATTTGCCCCTGCCCTTCCATCCCACTCCCGTCCTTCTGAGAGCTGTCCTAGTTTCAGCTCACACACGCTGTGATACCCATCTTTCACTGGAGCCAAATCCTTCTCCCTCTCTGTCAGATTCATTTTCCAGAGCTATTGTTCAGCTGGCACACTCCTACACCCTTATATCACTTCCACAATTCTGCTTCCCCAGCAACAAGGACACCAGAAATGAACAAAGCTTTTCTTCATACATCTAATTAGGGCATGGATGCCATCAAATCCAAATAAATGTATCATCATTACCCCCGGAAAGTATTGATATATGCAACATTCTTGAAAAAAATTTTTTTTAGAAGAGTTTAGGAACAAAAGTAAACCCCAACCATATATCTCCCATGATTACCAGAAATATAATATATAATTAATGCTATTGAAGCGGTTAGTAGTGTTTACTAATGCTCTCCAGATTTAACCACCGAAGGAATCGTATCAAATCCATATCCTCCTTCTAAGCCACTCTCTCTAGACACAGACACCATGCAATAGTGAGATATCGGAGGATCAGCAGATGCATCGCTGATTCAATAGCAGAATTGCCTACACTGTTTCTCTTTGCAAAATTAGTTTTGAATCAGTCAGCTATTTGTGGTTCTATTACCTATGTTCAAACAAATGATGCTCACACTTGACTGAGATTTCAGTTTTTAATAAGCATTGTTGCTGTTGTTTTTTTTCTGTCTAGCTAGTTACTTAGGCAGCTAACAAGCTACATACGTAGCATAGCTATAAACAGCAAGAAGACCTAATTGGATTATAATGGGCACATTGAAAGAAACTAGTTTGTTAGCTTTTTAATGCATGTTGCTATAAATAAATGAATAAAAACATCCACACAGTGTAAGCTATGCAACTACATAACGTACAAGAAAATTTTACTCTTTAGAAGAATAGTTTTTGAAGGATAAAAATATTATATCAAAACCTACCAAACTCAAAAACCGCCTGTCGAGCAGAAGCAAAGCTCCACATCAGTTTTCTAGCCCTTTGAAACTCTCAAGTCTCTCCAGTGCAGGAAAAAACCCAGCAATGTTCACTTGTCTGCTCTCATGTTTCTTGTAGCTTTATTTTCCACTATACGAGTTGTGGAACTGAAACTTTTATTGTATGACTCGCCTTCTTTCCTCTAACTTCCCTCGTCATATCAATCAATCGACCATAATCCTAGGCATATATTCCTTCCAGCCAAACTAGTGCTTTACTTCCTGTCGATTTCTCGCCTACATGCAAATACTTTTCTTATGTGATTAAATGTAAGACATGATGGTCAGCAATGTTTTCTTTTCTTTGAGCAGCTATTTTAGTCCTACATGAGGGCAGCTTGGCCGAGCTGTTCACACTGAATTGCTTACATTCAGCTATGAGTAATATACAGAAGAGAAAACTGACTAAATATCATCATCCTGTTTAATGCTGTTCATGTTTAAGTCAGGTTCAGTTGTGTGTCTGTATGCTATCAGGAGTTGTAAATGATACAGCCAAGTAGGCAAAGCATGTGGCAGATTGTGCCTTTTATATCTCGCCGAAGCCATTGCCCATACAACCCTTGTTAGCCTTAAGCACTTCCCAAAGGTAGGCTAGCATTAAGACTGCAGGAGGAGGAAAAGCATGTGGTGAGGATTTAGGCCAGATCACAGCCTGCTCTTTGCATCCTCATAAGGCTCATACAGAGGGCATTTGGCACACAGTATCAGGGGTGGAAATTAACACTAGTCCGCTGGCCCGTGGCGAGTCAAAAATCTGTAGGGCGACTGAAATTAGCCAGCATCCTGTTGGCGACCTGAGAAAATCCAAAATGCAAAGAATATATAGTGTTTCTGACCAGTAAATATGAAGGAGGACTAGTAGTTTCAGTATGGTGGTGCAGTGGGTCCAATGCAATAGATCTAGGCGTCATTTTGTAACTACCTTGAGCATAAATTGCAAGGCTACTCATTTTCATGTCTTTCCACAAACACAATTTATGTCAGTGACCTGCTACTTGGCTGAATGACTAACTTCTCCCAAAACAATATGTTTATAATTACATATCCATAATTTTGAACCAGTTATATGTTTACCATGCATTTAACCCCAAAAGGTTCATATAACACATTGTGTGCTGCGGTTTTATTCACTTCAGGAGGTTTGGTCAATATTGCCAACAAGATGACAAGCCTTTGAGGGCTTTCAATCTTAGTCTCAGTCTGCTCCTTCAGAGTTGTGTATTGACTAAAGTGCTATATAAAACCTGCACACCAACAGTTCCCTCCCTCTTTCCATCCCCTCACTTGCTTCCCTCTGAACGCGAGCTCCTCAGGGGCTTAAATCAACTCTTCACTGGTCATGGCTCTGTCTCCATGGATACAGCTAACGGGCGCTTTCCATGTGTGGTGGTGGCACAGAGGGGCACGTGTGAGGGCCAAGACAGACACATGCAGGGCACAAAGACCCTAAGGAGCTCTCACTTCCAGAGCTCTCTTTCTGCTTCCTCCAAACCTTCTAAAGCTGCCAAAATGGAGATGCTGAGACAGACAGAGAGGCGGAGAGAAAGAGAGAGAGGCTGAATAAGGCTTTGGAGAAGCATGCCGGGAGGAGTGCACAGCAGAATCAGAATGTTAATGATGCCCAGACAGCAATAAGGGAACCTTCTCTCTCTCTCTCTCTCTCTCTCTCTCTCTCTCTTTCTTCCTCTAACAAGTAACTGTGGGTTGGGTTGGGTAGTGAGGCCAACAGGAAAAAGCAAACCGTTTCTGGATATGAGCACTTATTTACCGTTCCCATCTGTCTGCTGCTTGATTGGCTTCTTAGCTTGCTCTCCATCTTCTCCACGTCTTCCTCCTTAGTGTGCACTCTCTTCTCATCCTAAATCTGTCTCTTTCTCTCACTCACTCGGCTGTCTATGATGTATAGCTTCATTTTCAGCCAGCAGAATAAGAATACAGTCTGGCCAATTGAGCGGAAAGATGGATAGAAAAAGACTGAGAGGAAATTGTTGCCCATTTTAGACCTTGTATTGCTGTTGTTTAAAAGGTACGCACACACTAAGCGTCTACAAAATGGATGAAGGAACTGCAGATAGACAGACATGTTGGCCTGGAGGGAGGGCAGCTTAGTGACAAAAAGCATGAGTAACAGGAAAGGCCTGCCAGGCAGAGACTGGGTACACACTTTGGCCTTTCAAATGGCAGGCCTCGTTATTATTCCTCCAAAAGGGCAAAGACACCAAGAAACACAAGATCATTAACGCACAGAAAATTGGCAAAAGCTTACACCATTGAGAGTACCATTGCAACCGAGATCAAAGTTTAACAAATGATTACCGAAAAAAGCTAGATTTCCTTGTTTGTTATGTATATTAAAACAGTACCATAAATTTGAAAGTGTAAAGCCTAGGCATAAACAGAATGAGCTATAAATATAAGATCATTAGAGACAGTGGATTCATCCATCCAAAAACAAAACCAGAGATAATGGTGTTTGGTCTCCTCAGAACAGAAAGGTAGAATAGAGAGTGTCCTAAATGCAAAGCTTTCTAAAAACAGTTTTATCCAGGGTGCTCATTTCCTTCTGACCTCTCTCATCAACAAGGTGAACATGCAGAAGCCTGATTCACTGATTGATTGTTGGCCTTTTTTGTACCATTCTGAGTAAGGTCCAATCGACATCTGAGATTAGTTTCTGAATTATTAAAAACCAGCCTATTGGGTACCAACAACCATTCAATAGTCAAAGTTGCTGATATAGCCTTCCCCACCATTCTGTAGTTCTTGATCTGGATTTGCATGATTTATACATTATGTTGTTGCCACAGGACTGAATAACTGCATGGAAAGGATTGAATGAGCAAGTGTCCAGGTATTTAGCATATAGTGGCTAGTGAGTGTATACATGCATTTGTGTGTGTGTGTGTGTGTGTGTGTGTGTGTGTGTGTGTGTGTGTGTGTGTGTGTGTGTGTGTGAGAGAGAGAGAGAAACGGGAGAGACGGACCTGTCCAGACTGAACAGTTTACAATCTGCTTGTCCTTCTGCATTTCATCCTAGTGTGAGAATTCATTCTGAGAGCTCTGCACGCACATACTTGTCTTTGCAAGTCTCCAGAGAAATTTCTAAATATCTCCCCAGCTTTCTGTGTTGCACTTTTCGCAAACAACGCCCATGAATGATAATGCAGCTCTAAGATTATAGCTTAGAGAGCATTCGATCTATTTATCCATCCATCCCATTCCACATCACTGGGTGAATTGGGCCGCTTTCCTTGTTTGCTGCATTGTATGTTTTGTACATAAGTTTGCAAACTTTCTGCAGAGCTATTCCTTAGGACAAGCATCCATTCAGACTCACATTCACAACAAATGTACATATCTTTGGATTGTGGGATGAAACCAGAGCACCAGGAGGAAGCTCATACAAGCATGGAGAGTACATGCAAACTCCACACAGAAACTTGCTCAGTGACCACAGGGCTTTTTTGTGTGAGGCAAGGGTTCAAACCAATATGGCACTGTGTTGTCCCCAGAAAACATTACATTAGATTAATTATGACTAGACTGGCATGAATACATCACTGGAAGGAATCAGAAGACTATATACTTTTTAAAGCATTTCAGCTATTCTAACAATCACAGCTGCTGTGACTGATGGAAGGTACCACCGTTAATACTAATTACACTTGGCACAACATGGCTAATACAAATCACATTATCTTCTGCACCAGCACCACCTTTGCTCATGCACCATATGCTTTAGTAATCATGATTTGAGTCTTTGACTGGAACTTAATTGGTTTTTGTGTGTTGAACAGAAGTCCTGTAATGAGCAGAGTGCTTCGGTCTGGCCAATGCTTGCTGTAAAGTGGCTTAATCTACCCGATTGAAAATGAGTACGAGATCTGTTTTCCTGATCAGAAAGCAGAGTGAGCTGACCTTGTGAACTTTTGAAGTGGAGGCAAGAATGACAGACTCTTCTCCTACCTGTATGTCCTATTAGGAGAGCAGTTAAAAAACCACTCAAAATTATATAATCAGGAAAGTTACTCTGAATCTGAGTCATCCGTTTATCCATTTCAGAAGTCCAGACTACTTATGCTCCCTTCAGCATGCAAGCCTTTTATTTTCCAGAGCAAAAATAAAACACCTTCAGAACCCTTCATCGGATTTTGGAGTTGACGGGAGGTAATTAGTATTTACTGTGAATAAGTGTGGGACGCCATTAGTGGCACTTTGTCTCTGAGACTTTGCTTGTGAATACTGTATGTGTCTCCAGCTGACTGGGGATCAGGCCTTACTGTGAAAGGACTAATCAGATGAGGCACATGGGTACAGCAGCCACTGGAGGAAGGGAGTGAACGGCTGGCTTGTCTCTCAGATGACATGGCTGATTTGAATATCAAAACAGAATGTAAAACGGTGATTAAAACTCAATTATGCCTCATGCAGCTGAAAAGTCAATTAAAGACTTCTGAGGCCTGGAGGAGACAGATGCCAAGGTGAAGAAGAGGGGAAGGAAGTGGTGGCAGCCCTGGGGAAGTGGTGATGGCCAAGATAAGAACAACATGTGTGAGAGAGCTAGGCCTGCCATGCTCAGATTCATGCACGTACGCACACGCGCGCATGCACTCAGGACCATATTCATATCTCTAGAAGCAGCTATCATAATGTGGAAAAGGAATTAAAAAAAGCTTCCTGTCAATTTCATCATGACCTATCCATAAATTATGAGCAATTTACATCACGAGAGATTCATTCGGGAGAGCTGAGAGCAGTCAGACACAAAGGAGAGGGGATCACAAAGCTAAATATTCAAATGGAGCTCCATCGAGAGCTCCCAGTTCTCACAATGCTCCATGTCCCTCCTCATTGATCCCGAATTACTTATTTATGCCTCTATAATGAGTGCTGAATATAGAAATAGGGGAGCCGGAGAGATGGAGTGAGGCAGATGCTGGGTTTTGATCAGAACTGTATAGCTATGGGGGAGTCCTTTCACCACACTGAAACCCATCAGACCTTGAACCTGCCGGCAGCCAGAAAATGAGAGACAGGGGGACATGACCTGAAATCATGCCACTAGAACTGGGTGAGTTTAGTATGATTCCCAATGTTCAAGGATGGTATTATGATTTAACCATATACAGCAAATATTCAGTCCCTGCTTCTTGTGCTCTTCACTGGTGACCCTGGAGAAGTTCAGGCAAAAAAAAAATAAAAATAGAAAAGAATGGAAAAAAAAGAAGTGTTTTTGCCATTCCGGCAAATCCAGGTGCCATAATGTCTTTTTCATATCAGGAAGTGCTCGGCAAAAATAAATGAGGCAACTAAAGGGCTAAGACAAGAATTGTGGCAAAGGTGTCTCTTTGTTTGTGTTTTCAGGGACTCTGGGGACAAGCGGGAAGCACATAGTCGCACGCTATCTCCAGTCCTCTTAAACCAGGAGGGATTGTTGTTTTCATGTTTTCTAGGATCTGCAATCTTCCTTGGCAATGGAAGCACAATTTGTTTCAATATTTCAAGTTCAAATCTCTAATAAACTTCAAAAACTTGTCTTGATTATAAATTTACTTAGAATTATACATTGAGGAATGCAGATGATGGATAGCAACAGTAATATTACTATTAATAATAAATACTTTTTGGAAATCCTTAGTAAAGAGCATATTCCCAACATCTCTTCAAGCTGAAAAGAGGTTTCAAGAAACGTATTGATGTCAGGCATGAATACTCCAACATGCTCCAGCAGTCAGTATTACCATCTGAAAGAGAGGTCTGGAACAGGGTGGAATAATCTACAGATGTGTTTAAGAAAGTGCAAAAGGAGACATATTTATTAATACTGGCTTTACGAGTGGTGCTGACACAAAATGAAGATCCTTACTATTTTCCCCATTGTTCTCTAGAGAAATACAACACAAGCCTGGCCTTGTTTGCCATTTCTTGGGCTGGTATGCATGCATGTGCAAGTACATGTGTGTGAACAAACCGGGTACCCAAAAAAATAAATAAATAATAAAACAGCAGTAGCTCTAACCACCATCTAAAGAAGTTATAAAGTGTGGGGCTGCCATGCCGTCTTTAGCACGTTATAAAACCCACTGTTAAACAACCACCAAAATGCTCCGCCGCAAAGTTCAGGTTTTACGTCCTGCCTCAATGTTTAATTCAGCCCTCTGTTGCATTATGCAAACTAGACATTTGAGATACAATATTTTTTTTTTTTTTTAATCACTAAAAGAACTTGCAACTGGCTTTGTACACCTATTTAGACATGACTCTCTGTGAGATGCCACTGTGGAAGTTCCTCACCTCCACACTGGTTCTGGCTGATTGCATTTTCCAAAGTGTGCTACAGTCACTACCATTCACCACCTTCTCTCCACTAGCAGGAGGTGCCTCTTGCTTTTCGTCTCTGATGAAAGTGTGTGCTGTGCTCCCCAACTGCTAAATCGACACTATTGATCCTGGCATTTTCTCCTCCTCATGTCTCATTAGCCCTTTTTACACAGAGCTTTCGCAATAATGCCATAAAGAAGACCCCCTTATAACATCTTTGGTTGTTTATAATGAACAATTAAGCTGCACCCGTGTACAGATTATTACACAATGGAGCATCAGAGTCTAGTTTTTAGACAAGATAGTATGAATCAGAAAAATGAATACTTTGCACAATTATTGCGCATAACAGCAGGTAAACTGTGTGTTCAGGTGTTTTTGCTAGCCATGCACATTTATACCACACCTTAAATGCCACCAAAGTACCTGAGTGGTATGTATGTGTGATCGGAAATATATTGGAGGAGAAATTTAATAGATGGGAAGCCATTCAAGGGAGAAAGCCACGCAGACCTTTGATTTTGTGCTGGTTGCTTGACAGGTGATAAACAAATATTTGGAATGAAATGTAAGCACAAAAACTATTTGATCAAATGAGAAATAATTTATATAAAAATATGTTTTGTCCAGTCACAAACTAAACAAAAAAGAGGAAATCATATCTATTTGGCAACACAGACACTGATCTCAGAAAGAAAACCATCGCACTCCTGTTCTGCAATCCCGGCTGTCCCTTATATAAAAGATATAGACCCTGGCTCTGTTACTACCATTCATTGCGGATCAAAGGCAAGACAAAGTTCTAGAGTCTGACTTTTTACACAGTAGGGCAGGCCAAAAAAATTCCCACCACATCCCACAGGCTGTGTAAAAGGGTCTATTGTCTCAATGTACCTAGAACTAGAAGATTCGAGCACTTGTCCATATGTTGCTTTGGGACAGCAGCTAGCAGGTGGCCCATAGCAGGAGCCTGAGGCAATGTGAGAGCAGGTTAGTGGTGCTGTTAGCACCAGAAGATCCATTAATTTGTGCCAATATCAACGTATATCAGCATGGGAGAACAACCAGACACTTTACATCCTCTAATAATGAAAGGTCCAGGGCTAGCAGCATGAAATCTTTTCAGCTTGACATGCCATTTTCCTCTTGAATGCAATTTGCTTTGGAACCCTGTTGCCCATTATGCTGTTAAATGGATTGCATAGCAGGTATTCCCAGTTTCGCATTACTGCTTTTAACTAATAAAGTCATAATACACACTGTAATACACAGGCATGTACAAATGCAGACGGCTTTGATGGCAGTTAACGCTAAAGAGTAAATGGGAGGTTTAGTTCTTTCATCTGGTATTTTATGCTAACTTATATGCAAGTACAGCAATTGTGTGAGATTTGGAACAAGGGTATATACAAGATTTCTGAATAGTAATGGAACGGCCCTCATATCCATGAAAGTATATGTGCAGTACACTATGAGGCAACACAACCCATGTAATTAAACTTACTTCTCCAAGTACCATGCAATTACCAGAGAATGCCAAATTCCATGATATTTCCTGTAAGATGTAAAAATGAAAAAGAAATACTCTCAATATTTCATATCTACATACAAAATGGTTTTAGAGGGAATTTTACCACTACTTTCTTCAATCAAAAGAGTGCCCCTTTGGAGGACCGCAGGGTGCCCCTTCTGGCCCTTAACAAGACACTTCTTAATAGCACACCTCTCAAAGTCCTGAGACTGAAGAAAACAAGTTGTCTTGCCTCAACAGTAAAGGTGCCAAATGCTCAATCTGAAGCTGCTCCATCCTACAATATCACAGGCCAATTAGAGAGCAACAGAATTGGCGTGTTCCACTTCGGAAGAATAGAACCTAAAATCTCCATGGTAACACAGATGGTGGTCCAGAGTTGCGAGTTGTTCAGAGAGTGAGCGGTAAATATAGTTTTTGTCAAATGCATCAAGTTTCTAAATGGAGGGGGAAAATTACTGAACATTCTGAAACCCCCTTGAACAAGATCCGCCATTTTCCCAGTTGTCCTGGCATGAATATTATGGCTATGAAAAGCAGGTATGACTCATCCGGCACTAATACAGGCAGCAGTATTCTTGGACACACTAAAAGTTGGTTCCAACTGTAATATCTGATAGAGTAATTTATGTTTGGCGTATGAATCGTATAAAAAATTAAAAGCAAAATGGTACTGAGACTAAGTGATACACGGTAACGCTGGAGGATATGGTGTGAAGGATAGGTGCCCAAGCCGGAAGCTGTCCCTGGCCAGCATGAAAAAAGTTATGTATAGAGTATTAGGCTTCTTGATGTCTCATTATCTATCTGTCTTTCCCACCTTCTGTTCAAGTTCACTTGGCTGCTCTCTCATTCCCCACTCCAAAACACAGGTGTATTTTTAGAGGCACTCCACATCTCCGCTCCTTCTGTACAGTGGAAGAGTGATGAACATGAAATATATGCACATAGAAAGAATAATCACAAATTCATTAGTAAACCAACTGGGCAAGTAAAAGTCCCAGTACACTTGCAGAGTCCCATGTTTTGTTGCATTGAAACCTAAGCAAAAATGTTTTATCTGAGGTGAGTTGTAGGTCATAAGAATTAGCACTGTCTGACCTGTGACTGCATAGAGGGGGGTTAATCTGTACACAACTGGAGTGGAGGAGATATTGTTTCGCAGTTAACCAAAATCAACCTGCTGAAGCATATAAATATGAGATCGTGCAGATCATATGGATTCAGGATTCAGGTTACAAAACATTAACTAACATGTAAAGAATTTGAAATGTTAGGATTGTAGAAATGTAGAAACGGTAGAAGAAAATGAATAATTTAAAAATAATTATAAATTACATCAGATTATATTATTAAATAAGAATATATATTACTAATGCATTAAAAAACAAAATCAATATTAATTTTTGTGACCTTTTTTCTGTTTTGTGGAAATGTACTGCTGCTTCAATATTAATCACTCTTTACGTTTACTTTGCTCGAGCTTCCTTCCACTTCTTGTAAAATTTTTACTTTGTTTTAATAGTAAATATTCTTCTAATGTTTAGTTTTCTCTTCCATTTTCCCCTCTTTTATCATTTCTTCATTGCTCTCTGAAAGGGTAATCAAGGACAAGGCAGTGAAAATATGTTTCTTTTATACCTAAAATACTAGTATAAAACATATTTTAATCAAGGTTTGTTATTTTGTAGTGTATATAAAATTTCTTCAGATATCCTGACATGATTTTTTGTAACATCACCCACTTTAAATCATACACAGAAGATATTTTTTATCTGTCTCTTTATTTTCTCACCATAATGATATTTTCAAGTTGACTGCATGTAGCACTATCAGGAATGTGGAAAGCTGGACTTGGTATTTTGTCCAGCTTCCTCATTGTTTAAATTTTTCCATTTATTTGTCTGCAAAGATTAAAACTTTAGAAGTCAATAGTGATTTTTTTGGCTGTTGAACCCACTTGGCCTCTGGACAACCAAGAATAAAAACTAACAGTTTAGAAATATATGCTTGTTCTAGACACCTGGGCTAGTGATTTGCCACCCCTGCCTTCACTCCCCAACAAACACCTAAACCAATTTCTCAATGCTATCAAGGTGAGAGCTCAGCAGTTGGAGATTTAATAGCAGTATCAGGCCATGTCAGGCTCCATGGTAAGGTTATTCATCACTGTGGCGATGTAGGTCATAAGAATAAACATTGTTCAACCTATGACCACAGTGGGTTAATTTGAGAACAGCGGCAATACTGTTTAACAATTAACCAAAATCAACCTTCTCTAGTATAGAGTATGGCAGATAGTACAGATCAAATGGCTTCGGGTGTTCTGTGTGTCATTGGTGGCAAAGATATTTGTGCCAATATCCTAAAATGGCTAACTTTCTGCAAGCATCCTGGCATTAACTGGTCAGAGGGTGGGGAAAAATAAGAAATACATTCTGCTGGAAACAGAAAAACAAGAAATAATTAATCCAATGCTGCTGTTTTAGCAGAAGAGCATGAATTCAGAATGCAAATCATCACAATCAAAAGAATATTTAAAAGCTGTAAATAAGCCACAAGCACAGCATGAGAGATAACATCCAGACTTGCTGACTAAAATCTCTGAATCAGGTAAACAGGTCAGCAAATGTTATAGCTAAGTCAAGGCATAAAAAACTTTAAAAATATTTAAAAAATAATAATAATAAATCAACAGACTTGAAGATCTAATTACTAAAAAATTACTAATTTAACTAAAGTTAAAAATAGAGAAAAAGATATTGTGGAGCATCACAACTATGAAAATCTTTTCAGTGGCTTGAGCAATGCAGACATGTTTATGCCATATGATCATGAGATAGCGTGAGTGCGCAGACTGAGTTAATCATAGGACCCTGCCCAGTTCTGGAAATGTGGCTTCTCAGACTGGTTTTTCCACATTGCCTTAACAGCTCCATGAGGTCTGTTCTGACAAACCTTAATCCAGCTAAGACCCACTGTATTCCCTGTTTACTAGGTGGTGAATACTCTGCTTCAGGCGAAGGCACCCTGGGAAATGGTTCTGGAGACCCACATAAATTTAGTCGAGGATATTTTACACCACTTGGATGTTTACAAGTGTTTGCCAGCTGTTTTTTTAAAAGCACATTTCCTCCAAGAAGAAGCAGCCACCAATCAGTTACCATTGAGAAACACACATTATTCTAGTTTGATTAAATCAAAAATAAACAAATAGCTCCTATTTAGAGAGATGAAGAAGAATGCAACAGCAAATGAAATACGATGTTGTGTGGAACGTGGGGCCAGAACAATCAAACAAATTGTCCTAGATGTGAAAACACCAATCATTTTACATCACAGCACTTTGCCAACATCCTGTTGGTCTGTAGATTAGCTATGGACAGTGTGGCATCAAGCAGTGGCAATCAGAACCATGCAGTTTAATAGCGCTGGCCTTTCTTGACGAGGGCACACTTTTCTCAGTAGAAGACTTATCCATTGCCCTGAGGGGCCACTTACGTTAATTGGCAGGTTGTGTGGGCACTGCTGCAGCATTAAACCCATAAGAGGCAGACTTCGTTCTCATCTTGAGTAATGGGTCCTTCATACCCATCATCTCTTTATTCCAATCAGTCCTTTAAACAAGTCAGGCCTCTTGAATGCTGCTACAAACTGTTTAGTTAAATTAGATTAATGAGTCACAGAATGAAGGAGAAGGACTAAGACAAAACTGTTACATCTGTGATGACCAATGGGACATGACACATTCAAAGAACAAAGACACAGAGACATATAAACATCTATTCCTGTCACAATTTAGAAAGTAGGTCAGTGTTATTTGGTAGAGAATATGAAACAAATGAAGTTAACCCAAGTTGCAAAACTCTACCAAGGCTGCCAGGGTCCTTAAACTTCATTCTCTACTTAAGATAATTGTTGTTTAAGAATCTAATTAGTGATGGGCCTTTTCTTTTCCCCTTCACCCTTGTTAATGGAGGCATACTCGGCAGGGAGTGAAGTTAAAACAGACAAAGTCAGAGATCTATTCATTTTATTTGAGGTCTTCTCTCACTGTCTAAATACAACCCAATAAACTGCAATGCAATAAGCTTCAATTTATAGTGAGGTCAACAAAGGCACATAACGAGATAGAGAGAGAAAAGGGCGGGGGGGGAGAGAGAGAGGGAGAGAGAGAGAGAGAGAGAGATGCAGGGAAAATGTTTCCTCTCTCATTTGTAACAAATCATTCACAACGAAACAAATGTTTGTCATCCTCAAGGATATGCACATAAATAGTAGGATCCATTATTAACCCACAATCATCTCCTTCTGCCAGGATGTTATTAAAAAAGGTTGGTCTGGCATGTTTTGGACCCACAGGATAAATGGGTGGTTAGAAACATATGGCTCTAGACCCAAAGCAATGCAGAGCAGAAATTTTAGTCACGCCATTATACAGTTTCAGGGGGAATTGGTGTTTTCTTCACAGCTACTAAAGACCAGATTTACTGAAGCAAAATAAATAAATAAATAAATAAATAATAAAAAGGACATAAAAAGAGAGAGAGAGAGAGAGAGAGAGAGAAAAAACATCTCTTTATCACTACCACCAATATTTCTCTAATTACTGCTGTACGTAACAATGACTTCATTGATTATGAGGAAAAAAGGATTATACAAAATCCCTTTTTCCTTATAATAAATGAAGTAATTGTGATGTACAGCAATAATTTATATTAAATATTATGCAATAATTTATATATATTATTATATTTTTTTAAGTAACCTCATTTTTTCTTACTTTCTGATATGAATTTTGACTGACAATTCATTCATTCATTCATTCATCTTCTGAACCGCTTATTCACGGGTCACGGGGAGGCTGGTGCCCATCTCAGCCGACTCTGGGCGAGGGCAGGGTACACCCCGGACAGCTCGCCAGGCCATCGCA
>JAOUQZ010000044.1:23110920-23133595 GCA_028564935.1 Neosilurus hyrtlii
CGCGGGGAGGCTGGCGCCCATCTCAGCCGACTCTGGGCAAGGGCAGAGTACACCCTGGACAGCTCGCCAGGCCATCGTAGTGATGGGAAAAGTACACTGTTCAAATTTATATAAAGATCTTCATCTTCAATTTAGGGTACATTTCTGGGGGAAAAGCTATCATTAAGAGAAAGATATGTACATATTGTGTATAGTGGATCACTGCCCATATCAGTTCCACAGAGATTTCATAAGATTTCACCATTTTCATAATTCCTCCGCATCAGTTCCTTGGAAAAACCTTCAGTTTCCAGTAATCCCACACAAACAACTTCAATCCATGCACAGACTGGTTCATTATCTGCCATCTAATCAAAAGCATATCTGCAGTTACTGCTATAATATGATTAGGATTGCTTAGACAACACTATTGCGTAGACAACACATCAATAATTTTCCAGATCACTTTTGTGAGAATGCACTTATGTAATACTTTTTTTAAGTTAACTCTTAATAAACTGTGATTACATTAAAATTGGCAAATTAGAAAAACAGCTACAAACCTCCTACTTTTGGTTTCCCAAGATTGTTTCCATATAAATATGTATATAAATATGATATAAATTATGCCATTATCTAAATATTCAAAAAGATTACCCAGTATGACATACAATATGCCTATATCACACAACATTAACTCGCCACCACCCCCACCTTCCTACACACCTTCCTCAAATGACCTGCAATTTAATTTATCCCCAAACAACAACTTCTTTTTACAGGATTTTGTATTTGATTTGCACCATCGCTCTCGACAAGGCTAAAAAAAATCCTTTTCCCTCTTCACAACACCCTGAGGTGACCAACTAGCCCAAGATAATGCAGCTGGCCATGACTTCAATTTTCTGCCAAATCAAACCACAGTTCCTTTAGCGAATGCAATTGTGTTCCACGAAGGCAATATCAACAAAGATTCAAGCCGTCTAGAGGAAATAAAGTGGGTTATTTTGAGTCTGACATTTCAGCGAGTTGTTCCCCATTGGTTCCTACCTCAGTGCTCAGCCAATGATAGTGCACGGTGTCAGGTACATGACAAAGAGGATGAGAAATGTGTTGGATAAAACACTGGGTCTCTCCAGAAAGTCGTGATGTTCTTCAGTCTGAGGGTGGATACACAAACACACACACACACACACACACACACACACATAAGCATTTCTGAGCATAACAGACAGAAAAAAACAACTGCCGTAATTTACAACGCACCATTTTATTTGTTATGTGTTATCTTACAAAAATCAGATGTGTCCACAAATGATTAATTCTTTTGGCTCTTTTAGCACCATCTTTCACTTGCAGCATTAGTACTCATTGCCAAATCGCACAAAGCAAAAGTAATTTATAGAGAAATCACTGCCTTTAGCATAACAAAAAGGAAGCACTGTTCATTTAAAATTCATTATGGGCAGAATTTTAACCAAATCTCTACAAATCCAATTTATGAGGCTTTCCAAATCTGTGCAGAGTGCAATCTGTTCCTTCAATCTGCTGCGAGTTTACACTCTCCTCAGCCAGTTTTCTTTACTTGTGCAGACCTGCAGCACTCGGATGCTCTACTCCACTACCGCTCTCTTCTTTTGTGTCTGAACCAGTACGCATTTCACTGTAATAGTCTCTGCATCCAAATTCATGCCCTTCATCAGTGTGTCTGTCTTCCTTACAAAGAACAAAGTGCAATAAACCTGCTTACATCACATGCACGGAATAGCAGACCCATTTTGTCCTTGTCTCTCTGGAGAATAATAGAGACAATACATGAGAAACTTTGATCTAATTACATTCGTGTTTAATATTGTAAGATAAGGTTCCACTTACAACCCCCCGCCCCCCCTTCCCTCCACCCCTCAGGGCAGGCTAAATTGGTTATGCTCTTGGAGAGGCCTCTTAATTCGAGGAATTAAGAATCTATGAATTATAGACCAGTAGAAAATGTTAAAGGCTTTCTTTGTGTGTGACGGGGGTAATTTTGAGCCGACTGAGAAAGCAGAATAGAAAATTACCTTTAAAATTAAATATTAGCAAAGGTACAGTTTGCAGTTCTGATTTACTAGCTTGAATAGCCAACATTCAAACTAAGACATTCATTCAAAATGCACTGAATGCTGTCAGCCTTTTTGAGCATTTCCATAAAGTTCCTCGTGGCCCATTTATATGGAGCAGATCTAAAAACATACCAATTCACTTCAAGGCATCAAGCACAGCCATATATTTTCAGGACAACTACAAAAAGGGCCAACTTGAAATCAACCCACAGCCTGAGTAGTGTGTTTGGCACAGTCTGCTTTTTAAACCCAAAATGAAACTATCAGCAAGCACCTGGACGGAATCCAATTCCACTGCAGCCTGCTTTGCTTTGTTGCTGAGCTGCAGCAGGCGCCCTGTGGCCAGGTTCTGGTGGGTGGGTATTTGAGCATTTCTCTGAGGCTTTTAACACGGAAACTAAAGCTCAGGAGGCAGTTGGTTATCTCCTGTTCCCTGGAGTTCAGGTGAAGGGGAAGCGTTGACCATTTTTCTCTACCATAGTGCACGATTCTTTACCTTACCAGTTTATATCTTTTACTGCTACAGGCCTCCCTCAATAATTTTATTTATTTTTTTACGTTAGTGTACCGTAGAATAGCCTGGAACAGAAAAGCAGAGGAATATAAGTTAAAGGAATCAGATCAGTGTTGATCTAGGGTTCATATGATATGCTTTGGACATGCAGCCAGCATATTATTGTGTTTTATGCTCTACTGAACTGGTTCCAGGAGATAGCTTCATTTTTTTCCCCATGTCCTTCTTCCTCAGAAAATGATACTATCTGTTTTGAACTCCACGTTCACTTAGAAAAATACTACCCAGCTGTCTTAATGATAACCAATTTTCCAGCCCTAAAATGTCAACCTTTAAAGACAGGAAGCACTATTAAGTGTGATTTAAGTTCAACCCTTTTTTTTTCCTATAGTAATCCTAACAACAGACATTTTTACACAGCAGCTTTACAGAAACCCAGATGTACATTTAGATCCCTAACAAGCACACCAGATGTAACAATGGAAAACAAGACGGGATGACGAAAACACCTTGAGAAAATGCCCATGGTCTTCTGGGTGACAGCGGACGGTGTCTACACTCTGATTGGGAGAAATTGGGATACAATATTTTCAGTCTATTTATGAGGTTTTTAAAAGAAACGTGAAAATAAAGCCCTTGGACATAATCTATGTTTCTGCCAACTTTAACACCATTTAACCCACAGCAGGTACACATTTTATAGTCCAGTGCTTCATAATCAGGCCTGTCAGAAATTGTTTCTCTAATCACTCTTTAAAAATGTGGCCCTACATTTAAGGAGTCTTTTAAGTGGGTTTGCATCTATAGCCACGTACCGAAAAACAACTACTATTAGAATATTGTTTAAGAATGTACCATTTATCTTAAAAGAAAGGCGGGTTTAATGAAAGAAAACAATCTAATCAGCAAAAGATAAAATCTGAAAGACAGAAAAAAAGAAGCAGAGTGAGAGAGAGAGAGAGAGAGAGAGAGAGAGATTATAGCACAGCTGCTCAGTTTGGCTCCACCTCAGCACTTTAACTGCCTGTGTCTCAATGCAGCTCTCTGCGAGCACGACTGCCTTAACAGATTCCTGGAATAACATCCTGCATATGTTAAGGCCTCCTTTGTTAGCCACAGTGTAGATTTAGAGAGTAAATATATCTTTCTCCAGCATTTTCAACATGACGCCTGCACCTTGACTCATTGCATACTTCTCCCGGGCGCAGACTCAAAGGCACAAAAAATTGACCTGAAGCATGTAAGGCTGACAGGAGCATGGCATGTCTGAACAGAAGAATAATTTGTCCCATCACAAGCTGTTTTTTTTCCTCCTCAATGAGCAGCTCTACCTTGATTAAATCGGACCCATGGGGCAAAAAAGATTTAGCGGCTCATCATTTGGAATAAAGCTCCTAGCTTTAGGAGGATCGCATAATGCACTACCAACCACCACCGTATAGCTCGTTATACACATATAGGACACAAGCACACACGGGTCCTTAACAGCAATGCCTTTAACTTTAAGAACAGATGTGCATTTCAATGATCCTTTCCATGGAAATCCATTGCTTGCTAAATACAACACAAAATAGTCATGCTGAAAAAAAAACAGGAACATGGCGGTTTATGATCTGTTAAAATTAGGTGTACTATCCTATAATTAGGTGTGCTCTAATTTAACTATAAATTAAATTCGGGGCCAAAAGCACAGCATGACTGCAGTGAATGCATAATGCAGTTATCCAGACCTAACCATGGCAATAAACAATCAACCAAGAATTGAGAAGATCCTGTTGAAGAGAAAATGGCTGCTTTAAACATAACATTTCAGTACAGTGCCAAGATAAGATTACCCCTTGCCCTTCAGCTGCCTATTAAAAGAAGAAGCACAGCTCTGTGTCCTGTTTTTGGCTATGGCAACGCTTGCTGAAGATGTCAGGTTGGAAGCAGAAAGAGAGTAGACATGTTGTGAATGCCCCGCTTTCTTCTCCTTTCACCAGTGCATTCCTGTCTCCCCTGCTCTTACAGGGGCAAATGGTCTGACCTGAGCTATCTCCGATGCCTGCCCCCACCACCCCTACTGACGAAAATCAATCTCTTTACTATTCAGGCCATGAAGTTATCCTTGCTTAACTGCTGACCCTGTGACCTGACAGGATTGTGCTGGGAGGAAGACTCGGATTTGGGTCAGCCCCTTCAGTCTGCTGGGCGTCAGGCTGTCCAAAACAGTAATAGAGATGGCTCAGGCCAGGTTGATCTTTTTCAAAAAAGAGAAACAAGAAATAACAACTGGGTGGTCCTTGTCCAGTTGGCACCCTGACATGAAAACATGTTTAAGCCAGCTGGCTTTCACTTTCCTTACGTCGCCGACTGAAGTAAACCACAATGAAAATGGCTCCAATTCAAGATTGTCCTTCCCACCTTTCTAAGCAGCATCCTTTGCACACACACAAGGCCATGATCTTCTCATAGAGGACCAGCAGGAAGTGATTAACACGGAATAATAGCTCAGGAACAAGCCTGTTAACCAACCATAATATCAAGTGCACTGCAGAAAAAGAGACATACAATTTGCCTTTTGTGTTCCGTTTCCCCTTTTGCTGACAGTCTGCGATATGCGAGATTTATGGAGGAGATCAGAGAGCTAGTTTAACCGATGAAGCGTTCAATATTACAATAAGCTGCTGCTATGAACGCAGAGAAAAAGATAGAGAGGGAAAGATGTGATTAGCTCTTTTACTCCCTCTCCAGGGTGTTATCATGCTAATTTAGGGAAGGGGAAAAAACACACCATTTGTCTGAATTGAAAATAGGACAGATGTCCATAGAGCACAAAAGCTTAACTGAGCATTTTTGGTTTATTTTGTTTAGGGGCAAATTGGAACACATACAGTGGCCAGCAGTTAATTGGCAGTTGCTTTAAGCACAAAAGAAATGTAAAAGATATGCATTGCTCAGGCTTTTGTTGACTTTGAGACTAATTCCACTGTAATGGATGTTGATCTCTGGGTGCTTTTCTATACAAAAACCTCTTAGCTAGCTTTACTGTCCATTCAAAGCAACAATCAATGAGCATAAACACCAGTTCTAGTTGAGACATGCTCTGACTTACAAAGAAATACATCTCAAGAAGACACTCAACAGTCAACAGCCTTATCGTGTCCTATTCCTTCTGTCCCCCCAAAAACCCTCCCCTACTAGCCACCATTTAGAAAATCATTTTGTGTTCACAGTACACTAAGCAAGCGCATATATATTCTAGCTGACTCACCAAGCAGATGGAGTTTGTGTAAGATCTGTCTGTCAGGACATATATGAAGATGATAAAGGACAAAGGTATTTCTGGGGGAAAGCTGACATGATTTTGTTTTGTTTTTTTCTCAGGAACTGTGGTACCCCGAGAACACTGACATCCTCTGCCCTTGCTATTTCGGTATACCTTGAACCTGCAGGGAAAGATAAAAGAAGACTAAGCTGTGGTTGGCTGTATATGAGACAAACTGTTAGCGGTAATGGAATTGTGTGGTTGCGATCTGTTTACGGCAAGCTTTGATACGTCAGTGCGAGGCAGAGATTGTTCCCCTGAGACAAGCAGCTTGCCAGGACAGAGAAAATGTGAGAAAGTAATAAGAAAAATCAAATGAAGTTAGACCAGGGGCACATACTATGTTCGTGTGAGAGTGTGTGTCCTAGGTACAGCAAATGGTTTAAACAGAAACAGACAAAAGGCATGAGAAACATTTAGTTGCACAACCTCAACTGCATACATCTGCAAGCAAATGTGCTCACACGCACACACTGACACCAAACTGAGTCATCATATGGTTAACAGGAGACACACTTGAGGAATGAAAAAGGCATGGAGGAGGGGGAACGAGAGGCCCCAGTGATGTTTGGCCCTGTTCCAAGGGGAGATCTAACACCAAATCCACCAACCCCCACACTAGCCCTTTCCCCCTTACAGCTAGCACTAAATATAGACCCTGTGCTAACAGGCTTCAGCATTCACAGAAACTCGCAGAGAGCCGAGCGGCTGCTAATCATAAATCCGACCAAGTCCAAAATCAAACCTCTGTTATCGACCATCATACCGACCCCTCCAAACCCAGCATTAGACTGAGAGCAGTGAGATCACAGCCTTGATGCTGCCCCGCTG
The DNA here is from genome assembly GCA_028564935.1 of Neosilurus hyrtlii. Taxonomy (NCBI): domain Eukaryota; kingdom Metazoa; phylum Chordata; class Actinopteri; order Siluriformes; family Plotosidae; genus Neosilurus; species Neosilurus hyrtlii. Next base: position 23,117,654 of record JAOUQZ010000044.1, read on the forward strand.
CTCCTCTCAAGACACATGCATCAACTCTCGCCAAGATTCTCTCCCTGAAGGTCAAACGAGACTTCTATTTTGGGAGGCCTGGGAAATTGGAGGGATTTACATAATGTGCATATGGTCACGCTAGATTCACAGTGAACAGCTAGCTCGCCTCCACGAAGGGCCACACTTACAAATAAAACCGGAATGAAAATCTCGATAGTCACATCAAAGCCCTTCTGTGTTGCTGATGAAACCCTGCCGCCCTGAATGAATGAGCTCTGATGATGCAGCTCTGCTGGATGAAGCTGCAGATTTAAGTGCAAGAAAAGAAAAAAAGAAAAAAACTTGTCTTATCTTGAGGCTTTTAATTTCCTGCTCCGTTACACTTTTTAGAAGCATAAAAAGGCTCGCTATAAAAACATGCAGTGAGGCAGTAAACTGTTACTCACATAGAACTTTAGGTATTTAAAATACTATGTTAAGCACTGTGCCGAAGCATTATTAAATTCTGAAATTCTAAATATAAAACACAACATTTAGAAATGCTAGAAGTAAACAATTAAAAACACAAAAATGGTTTCGGTAATGGTCAATGAATCAGATTTTTTAAACCTGAGTGTTCAAAGAAAATATTTGAAATATTAGAAATATTAAAATGCTGAAAACTGCACTTGTTTCACAGTTGTAGACTGACCCTTCCCTTCACTTCTCTATACAAGGACTTACAGACCATATCAAAAAGTAAATTAAATAAACATAATAAGGGCAAGTGCACATACAGTGCCTCCGACCCCTCCTCATCCTAAAGTGCCAGCATCTTTTTCAACTGTTCCCTATGAGAATACAGACGGCTACCAAAAAAATGCTGCACCCTGCATCCTTTTCTCCAGAGCACTCTGCCTTTTTTGTACAGCTGCTTTGAATGCTTCTAGGTGAAAATCTCTGAACTTTTCAAAAATGCACTGGTGTTGCCCCTGTCACTCCTTTTTAGGCAACCAATCATATAGGCGGTTAGAGTGGTGATATGCTGTCAGGCACATTTTCTGATGAAGCACTGCTCCCCGGCACTGTTTTTCTGCCAGAGAAAAATGTTATATGGGCACATGCCCTGACTTATTAGAGCTACCATGTTTTACTATGTTATAGTTCGGGACAAAGAAACACCTGTGGAGATAACAGTTGCGGTCCAGCTCTGGGATTAAAAAGTTAAAGCTTGCAATGCAAGCAGCTAATCAATGTGAGGGTGGAAAGTGCTGGTCCATGACAAAGTGTTTAACAGATCATTTAAAGCACAAATCTGTGCACCTCGAAACCTCTTCGGAGTAGAGGAATCAATAAGATGCATGCAGAGTCTGCAACAAATAAGGATGTGGATTCGTACTCCTGCAGGTTCGGTTTCATATTCAGAGATAGCGGTAATTAAAAAGGGTCTCAGTAAGAGTTAGTAGAGGGTGAAGCTCATTCTCACTCATAGCTAGTGGATTTGGCCCGTAATGTTGGCATACCAATGCGAGAGATACAAAAGGCTACTTGTGTGGTGGAAGCAGGGAGCTGAGGATGCAGCTGAATGTCCAAGTGCAATGAAATGGAGTTAGTCATCACTCTGTAATCTGGTGCGAAGAAGAGCCAGGGGCTAAAAAACAAAGCTGTGTCTGCATGACTTAGCCAGTCTGGTGGTTCTAACTCAGTTTGATTTAACTCTCACAACTCAGTTATCCAAACATTCTTAAAGATGACAGTTGGGCAAGGAGCTTGTACTTTCTGTCATGCCAATCATTGTGTCTGCATAAGTGTGTGTCTCTGTGTGTGTGTGTGTGTGTGTTATCTCTTTCTCTCTCTCACACACACTACTTTTAGATTTGATTGAAATAGTTTAACGAAGACAATAAGACAATTATATTCCTGCTTAGTTCAGACTTTTGGCACAGGCAGAAGCTACTATCTCACACATATTTCAGCAAGACTTTGGTTTGCCTCCTTCAATTTCACACCTAAACATATACAATACATAAAGGAAATGAAACTACAGGACAATTGGAAGCACCAGGTTTCACATCATGCTTGTTCATTTGCTGCCATTTCTTTGGTACTGTCTATTAGGTGAAGTGCATCCATCCAGCAGAAAGTGGGACAAATGCATTGTCCATCCACTTCTGTGGTAAGTGCAGGTTTGCCAGAACCACCAAACAACATGCTTGACAAAGGGGTTACAGTTTCCAATAAATGGCTTACAAAACCCATTGGAAGCAGGCCAGTCTGTTCAAGCGCAGCATGGAAATAAGCACTGAGGTCTGCTACTTGTCCAATATGAAGTCCAGGAGATATTCTTGCTCTCTTTAACCTTGCCTAAAACTTGGAATTTAATGTGTTTTCTCCAAATGTGTTTTCTCCATATCCTCTTAGCGAAAAAAGAACAAAGACATGCATAAAACAGAAATTTGTACGTGTTTTCTCCTGAACATAAGGAATTCATATTTAAACAATGACTATATCTATAGTTTTAAAAGATACTCTGTAAAAAGTTCGACTGGTGTTTCAAAAATAACTATGTGTGCATCTCCAAATACAACAGAATTTACATAAAGCCCCAGTAATACTCCTTAGTGGATACACACAGACATTTGCAGACACCATGGATGTATACATTATTGTGTGCCTGGAGGACAAGCAGATCTCTTTTGGTGTCTCTTAAATATTTCCACTTCTGGGCAATTTCCCTCCAATAAATATTGCAAACATGACTGCTTTTATTTTGTTTTCAAGGTGCGTAGTATTTATGCTGGTTGCAACGGACCTCTACGCAGTTGCAGTAGGCATCCATGTAGCGTCGAGGGTACATGGAAAACCACACAAAGCCTCACGTACATTCACTAATGACAATATTTACATCTCTAGTGGGCCCACATATATTTGTGGATGACGAAAGTATAGCAGTGGCCTAAGTATATGCTATGCAGCTTACAAAGGCTGTAGCAGCAACGTAATACGTTTTCCCCACCCAGAGAGAGGAAGCCATGCTTGAAGGCCAAGGCTAGCTGGTCGCGCCATTTGCGCTAGCTCTGTTGCCCTGGTGTCACATTCAGGTTATGGATGATGTGGAGGCTCCACGTCTGGCAGGTAATAATTCACTCCCCAGGGGGACAAGGCCCAGTACTGGACATGGGCAGCCATGCAGGAAAACACAGCACTCTTGCCTATTAAAAAGAAATAAAGAAAGAAAGAAAAAAAAATCTCCTGCTGCCTTTTAATTTCTTCCCCCAGGTGTATCTGCCAGTTACTGGCTGCACTGTCACTACTACATTCAATATGAAATATGAGACAAAACAGCACAAAATGCTTCAAATGTTAATAAGTGAAGCATGTGATCCAAACCTGCTCTTTTCAGAATGTATTTTAATTGTCAGTAATGAAAAAAGTGTTATAAGGGGGCAAGCGAGGTACAAACGCAAAATGTGTCAATCTGCAGTCTGATGGAAAGGACAAAAAAGGAGAAAAAAATTGAGCAAAAAGATACTGCATGGTAGATGGCTTAGATCAGTGCGCATAGCACCAAGCCTATTTCAGCAGTCATTACCCAAAGAGCTATTAGGAAGGCACAGTCATCCGCAACACACCGCCAGCGTAACATCATTTAGGGCAAAACTACAGCAGCGGAAATTGGAAGTAAAATTACACCCTGGGCTATATGCATCATTACCCACACTAGCAAAAGGCCTGGTGATGGGGAGCTTGGGAAAAGGTGTAAGCAAGTTTACAGTTTAAGAGAACAGGATCATTCACCCTTCATAAAATCTGACTATAAAGAACCCTAATTTTTACTGGACACCATTAGTAACACAGGAAATGGATTTATAAATGGTATAACTTCCAGTGTTACAACTGTTTTAACTGAAGAGCTGGCTGTTATGTCGTTCAAAATGTAACAACTATACCATGGTAATTATGTTTCTGAAATCACAACACAGACAGCTTTTAAACTCTACATGGATGTCAAGAGTCGTGCTTTATTTAATTTTTTAAAAACAATAAATAACTAAATAAATGAATGAATGAATGAATGAATGAATGAATGAATAGCCAGTATGGCATACTCAAGCACGTGTATAACGTTACAGTTTTGCTGTATTTTTACATGGACCTTGTACGTTTTGTGTGAATGAAAGGAAGTGACAGCAGAGTGCAGTGCCATTCACAGAAGTTTAAGCTGCTTTCTACCACTAATGTTCATGCTTATGCTGTGCAATATTGAGAATAACTTATAGATGTCAGAAAGAGTGCAATGATTAACTAGCAGGTCTTCCCCAGTGTACCATTAGACTCCTGCAACTGATCCAGAATGCAGCTGCATGACTTGTTTTCAATGTTTCCAAGTACTCTACAGCTTGACCTCAGCCCACTGCTACATTAGTTCCTCTGACTTCCTGAATCTTTCCACATCAAATTTAAAACACGGATGCCTGCCTATAGTTGCAAATGGACCCACCACCTACACAAGGACACTTATAACACCATATTATGCACCACATTACCTTTTGGACTCGAGCTAGTGTGACCCACTTTCTCTGAATATACAAGGAAGACATGCCTCATGACTGTTTTCTGTTCCGGCACCAAAATGGTGGAATGAACTTCCTCAGCTTTTGAACAGCTGAGTTGTCACCTGACTGTCTTCAAATGAAGACCAAAGATCTTCTAACTAAGCACTTAAATGAGCAGTAATCCACCCCACCAAAAACAAAGAAAAAAAAGAAAAAAAAAAACCTTGACTTGTAGTGTAGTGTTTTTCACGGTTGTACTAACTTCTCTCGAATGTGGTTTTTAACTTAATTGGTTTCTTAGACCCTGACCTACTTTACTTCAATGAAGGACTTGGTTTTAAACGGGCAGTGTGACAGTTTTTGAAGAAAATAGACTAAATATCATCAGCAGCACTACGAAAAAAAAACAACCATTCATATTCATGAGACATGAACATACATTAATTTGTTAGGGGTTTGCAACACAATCTTAATCTTTGAAAACTGTTTATCCCAACTAGATTTCAATCCATTTTCATCTGTTCCATATTGGGCTTAAAACCTTTACACTTCTTTTACTTTACAAGATGGTCTGCCACTTAACAAATATTGACAAGTGATTCAAACTTTCACTGCATATTATCATGATTTTTCAGCAAATAAATTTTGGTAAAAATCATGACACAGCTCCTTTAATTCATTCATTTTTTGAGGCTGTTCTCAGCCGACTCTGGGTGAGGGCAGAGTATACCCTGGACAGCTTGCCAGGCCATCACAGGGCAAAAACTGACGGCAATGCAGCCTACTGTTTTCGAAAGTCAGCAATGGTTCTTTTACATGCCTTTCACTACATTATGGTGACAGCTGTATTTCGTTTTCTCATGACACTACAATGACATCACTATCTGATTTATATCTCAAAAGGTTCTGAAGTGCTGATGTTTGCATAGGTGTCTACTGAAATTAATATGTACCTGCTGATTTATATTTCTATTTAGGTTTCTTGGCAGAAAACATAAATCAGTCGTTTCATTTATGAAATTACCAAGCCATTTCATTTCCTCCTCTGATTATCTCTTAATCATGCACCTCTATGCTGTTGTTTGTTGCATTGCTTGTGTTAATGTAGTGGAAAATGTGAATTAGTAAATGTAATTCTTCAAATAATATGATTTTATACACATGCCTCTCTCTCTCCACACACACACACACACACACACACACACACATATATATATATATATATATATATACATCACATCACATCACTAAATAAGATATGAGTAGAGAAATCATTTCAAAGAAAAAATGCCATTATTTCCCATTACAAACTCCACACAGCTTATTCTTTTTTTTTTTTCAGAATAACTCAATATCCTCAAAAAGGCACATTTTTTTCAGCATCCATCTATCTACTTCCCAAATGCATAATCCCATTAGAGTTGCAGGGGGGCTGGAGCCGATCATCAACATCAGCTGACTCTGGGCAAAGGCAGGTAACACCTCGGACAGCTCACCAGTCCATCACAGGGCCAAACACACACAACCATTTACATTCATACCTGGAGGCGATTTGGAACAGCCAATTAACCTAAAGGTGCGCTCACACGACACCAAACGTGATCCACATTTGCCCTGATCATATTCCGATGTTACTTCGAAGGAACTCGGAGAACATCGGTACACATCGAAGAATATCAAAGGACACTGTAGGATTTCGGGGAATATTTAGGGGGAAGAGTAAAATTTTTTGGGAGTGCTGAAAAAAATGGGGGGGGGGGGGGGTCGGAGAACATCGGTACACATCAGCAGCGATCAGTGTAATACAGACATAAAATGAGTGCATCTTTTTTATACAATATCGGCACATCGACAATGGTATATCGTAACAACATCGGGTAACAATCAGAGAACGGTGCAAAAAATCGGCTGAAACATCAGACCAAATCGGGATCATGATCAGTATCCTGTGTCTGTATGAGAAAACCAGAGTACCCGGAGGAAGAACATACACAAAGGCGCCCTTGCCGAGCCTGGAACTCAAACCCAAGACCTTCTTGCAGTGGGGCGAACATGCTGACCACTACTCCACCCTTTTTTATAAAGCTCACTTATAGGTTAGGGATGCAAAAAAAATACAAATCATCTGCTCTCTGACATGAAATCAGGGTGAAAACGTGCAGAATCAGCTCCGAGCTCAGCAATCTGTTTCTGTACTTAAGAGACTGCTGTGGAAGGAAGAGGTCAGTACACAGTACATATCACCAAGAACAACAACAATCACGTACTAAGTGAACACGGGCTTTAGTTCTGTTAATGCATCACAGTGTACTGAAGGCTGGTGGTGGTGGGATCATGGAATAAAGCCAACAGGAGAAATCACCCCCCACACAGTAACAGTACTCAGCTCCATGTCTCCTCTTCCATCAGAGCTTGAGCAGGATGCGCAACACGCTCCTACCGGATTAACAGCGTCCTCAAACTTCTACTCGAATCAAATGTGTGTTTATTTCTGGGATGATACCGAGCGGATGGAGCTGGTGCGTGGCTTACGATTACAACAACCTCAACGTTTCCTTGACGGACAAAACTGCGCTCCGAGTCTTTTCATCCATGCAGCAGTACAGCAGTGCCAGCTGGCATCCTGTCCCCACACCGCCGCAACTTCATCACCTCCGCTTCCTCTGCAAAAAAAAAACCTTTCCTCTAAAAAGCACACACGCCTGTTTCCTATCAACACCAGCGCCGAGATTTTTCCGCGTCGCCTTAATAAACACTGCACCAGGATCAGCACCAAAACAATAGGCGCGTGGGAAAAAAATCAGGGAGCGCACAATAAATAAAGAAATAAATAAATAATGATATACCATTGCATTTGATTAATGAGTGCTGGAGGAAAGGGGGAACGAATGCATGATCGAACTATAAATATCAGATCCCTACCAGCATGCTGTGGTATAAGAGGTAAGACTGGTGGATTAGCCCTGTGCAGGACTTTAAATTGCAGTGGTGAGGGCAAGACGGGCTTTGTGTCGCACAGCACTGGGGAAAAAAACCCATCCGAGCTGAATGAAATCGGTTCATCTCCAATACAGCAAACACTATCTTTAGAGACACACACACGCGCGCGCGGCTCAATTTCATTCCCCGACTCACTAATAGAAAAAACTTCCGACAGTAGAATAAAAACACCGTATTTACCTTCGTTCCCCCGATTTGTACGAGCTGAAAGCTGACTCCGTGCTGAGAAGCCTGTCCGCAAAACCAACACGAATTTAAAAAACAAAGAAAGGTGTGAATTCTTGCAGCCTTTTCCGTACGGTTTATATATTTTTCCCTTTCTTTAGTTCAAACAGACAGCGTTAATGTACACACACGCCTACAAAGCCGAGGCAGACTGTGCGACTCCCGAGCGACTCGATCCTGTGGGCGTGTTCTGCTAAAAAAAAAAAAAACAACCACGCCCACTCGCCTTGACTTACACAGCGTTTATCCAATGAAAAGCTGCGAAAGTCTTTCTTCTCATTCTCTTACAAAGTTTTCTGCTGCTGAAAGGGGTTCGGACTGTAAATAACACTGAACACTGAAAGCACCGTTTGATTTGGAAAGGTGCAAGCAGCACACAGTTTTTGTATGATGTTTAGTAGCCTAGAGTTTGTAGTTTTATTCCTTCTGTATGTGAGAGATTTGAACTAATGTAACACTTGGGATAAAAATATAGGATCACCTCCAAACACAACACAAATACAACAAATGCCTAACTGTACATATACCAAAACAATTGTAATCAAATCTTACTAGGATAACATGTCTCTGTATCATAGTGTCTGACAGCTACTATATCACTGAAAGAGCCATTTCCACCTCACATCTCCCGGTCCCAGAGTTCTGCATGTTCTTTCCATATCCGCAAGGGTTTCCTTCGTGGCTCTCCAGTTTCCTCCTTAGAAAAACACTTGCTTGAGGTGAATTGCCCATTGTACTTTATCGAATAAGCAGATACTGAAAAAAGAATTTGCAATGGTTTTTCTACAATATGTAGTTTGTTTTTAATGAACAGGAGTTCCAGAGATAAACTCTTTTCTATGGACATCTCCATGTACGGTCTAATTTAGTTTAAAATGGGGGTGAGCCATCTCTAAACCATTCTACATTCACAAAGCCTACGCTCAATCAATCTTCTTAAACTATGACCTTTATAATCAACTAACTAAAAATTCTATCTAGAGGCAATAAGGCAACAAAAGCTTTAGACAGAAGATTATACTTTTTTTCTGGCACAGGCCTATGAAAGCAGACACTGAAGAAGTACATTTACATATTATCATGTGCCGCAGCCTATCACAAGCTTACTAAGTTGTGATTAAATATCTAGGATAAGGCCACTGCAATTTTCTCTGTAGGTCATATGAAAATAGAAGGACGCAAGGTAGTCCATATTCATAGCTGATATCAGGCTTATTTTTCTTCTTTTCTTCCAAGTTTGGAAACAAAGTTACATGCAATAAAATAATCTGGTAATGGTGCCGGCAGGGATGAGCAAAGATCAGTCAGAAATGTATTTTTAAATAAATATCAAACACCAGCACGTCCGCCTCACAGCAAGAAGGCCCTGGGTTCGATTCCCTGCTCGGGTGTTTCTGTGTGGAGTTTGCATGTTCTCCCTGTGCTTGTGTGGATTTTCTCCGGGCACAGTAGGCTAATTGGCTGTTCCAAATCACCCCTAGGTGTGAGTGTGAATTGGTTGTGTGAGTGTTGACCCTGTGATGGCCTGATGAGCTGTCCAGGGTGTACCTTGGCCTCGTCCAGAGTCGGCTGGGATGGGCGCCAGCTTTCCCGCGACCCTAATTAGAATTAAGCAGTTCAGAAAATGAATGAATGAATATTAAACACCCTAATTATGGGTGGCATAGTGGTTAGCACATCCGCCTTACAGCAAGAAGGTCCTGGGTTTGAGTCCCTGGCTTGGGTGTTTCATGTGGTGCTTGCATGTTCTCCCTGTGCTTGCGTGGGTTTCCTCCGGGTACTCTGGTTTCCTCCCACACTTCAAAGACATGCACTTTATGGTAATTGGCTGCTCCAAATTGCCCCTCAGTGTGAATGTGAATAAATGGCTGTGTGTGTGTTGGCCCTGCAATGGTCTGTTCAGGGTGGACCCTTCCTTTGCCCAGTGTAGGCTGAGATAGGCTCCAGTCTCCCAGCAACCCTGATAGGATTAAGAGGTTCAGCAAATGAGTGGGTGAGTAAATGAGTGAATGTATCCTATTATTCTTATATTGTTCTTTATATTTCTAGAAGGCTACATCGATTACCTTTGCGCTGCTGATTTTTTTCCTCTGTACTACTGTGACAATGTGAATTTCTCCCAATAGAGATGAATAAAGGTACAAAATTACTGTATTCTGAATTTTAAAAATACTAAAATGGCTTTTCTCTGGGAGCGTGGACTCACTTTGTAAACCTGTTATCTGTCGCCTTACTTTGATCCATCCCTTAGTACACTGACTCAGTGGATAAAGTGGGCATTGTTTGAGAGCCTCCACTTTTCTTTGCCTAACAAGGCATGCAATAAATCTGACATGCAACCAGACAGCATATCAAATTTTACCTGGCTGTAACATCCCAGATCCTCACATATCCTTGTGATCACCCAGATGACAGTTGTGTTAAAATAAAGAAACATTTTAATGTTTACCTACCAGTTTATTAATGACTCATAATAGCATCATAATTTAATCACTTGGTGTTAAGTAATGAAGGGCCGACTTTATATCAGGAACACTGACTCAGTAACAAATACCATATGTCATTCCTTAGTAGACAGCTGATTGCCTTTGTGACCCAACCTTGGAGAATCAGTGGAAAATGAATGAATATTTATTATTTGAATCAGGTATTTTAAATACCTGTATTATAAACATTCCTGGGTCTAGTGCATTCAGTAAGAAGAAGAAATATCTATATAATATTGCTTTTCTAATTGAATACACCAATATTGAGGCATGAGCAGTACTTATAATTTATACACAACCCATCACAGAATATTCTGAGAAATGTCTTTTCTTAAAAACTGATTTTCTGTTTATTACGAAGTACAATACAATACAAAACTGAATGGTAATGTTTATGGTCTTCACATATGTTGTAGAGGAATTGTGTCCCCAAGAGGTCTGCTTTATATTTTCTATGGTCAATAGAACCACAGTGGGGTTTGAGAATTATTTCTCGATAGATTTATCTGAGTAATTTTCTTTGGCAGCTTTTTCCTGTAAGCTCAGAAGTTGTGGTGGAAAGAAACTGCGTCAAATGATTCCACAGCAGGCTTGCCTGTGAAAGTCCAAATCAATTCAGTTCAAAATTTGGCAGTTTAGTCACTAACAGATGATCCCTTTGATTTCCTCTAACAAAATTCCCAGTAACTAGAAACTTCCAGTGACAGTTATATTGTTTTCCTTGAAAATCTTTACCATTTATGAAGTTTTAGTTGCTTCAAAGAGGTGTTGAACCCAATTAATTAATACATACATTAAATAATCCTTTCATACATTAATTAATTCATTAAATCATTCATTCTTTCATTCATTCATTCATTTATTCATTCATATATGTTGATTAATTAATTCATACATTCATACATTAATTATTTAATTCATACATTTATTCACTCACTCATTTGCCAAATCGCTTAATCCTACTAGGGTTGTGGGGAGGCCGGAGCCTGTATCAGCCGACTCTGTATGAAGGCAGGGAACACCCTATCGCAGGGGCCCAAAAACTGCAAAGAAGGATAATACACAAGTGATAGGTAAAACACTACATAATAAACTCATTGAGTATTTAAATGCTTTATAATAAATTTTGCTTGCATATGTTGTTCACACACACACACACACACACGCAATAACAATAACCATATTTATCCACTAGCCATTTTTAGGAAATAGATAGGAATAGCTTGAGGTTTCTGTCACTTGAGGCCTCATTAGAAGGGAAATTATCCAGTGTCTGTAACCCATATATACACCCACAGGTCATTATCTAAATTAAATGTTAAAGAATAAAATATTTGAAGAATAGGATATTTTGGGCAATAAAGTCCTACTCCTAACCATGGACATATAGAGTAAGTGAGAATATTTAAGGGATAAATAAAATAGTTATAGCTCTAGCTAAATTGTGTATATGAAAGTTATAGAATTGCTATTGCTTAATAACATAATAACTTTTCTATTCATTGTAATTATCTAATTTTAAGACTCAGCTTCTTTTAATACTTAATTCTGACAAGAATATTTATAGCATTCTACAGTCAATTATCATTATTATTATTTTAATAACAGACCATTGTTATGTGTAACATACTGTTGCTATGGTAAATATCATTAGCACAGGTAATAAAAACCTTAAAAATCATTTTTAAATTCATATTTTTTGTGTTGGGGGGGGGGGGGTCGGGGGGGACTCCGGTTTCCTCCCACAGTCCAAAGGCATGCACATGAAGCCAACTGACTAATCCAGATTGCCCTTTGGTGTGAATGTTAATGTGATTGGTTGTATGTGTTGACCCTTCAGTGGGCTGGCAAGGTCTTCAGAGTGTATAAGCTCCAGCCTCCCTGCAACCCTACTAGGTTTTAATGGTTTTGCAAATGAGTAAGATATTATTGATTTCTTTAATAAATAATGATGTAAAAAGCAGAATGTTTTAACTTTAAAAAAAAGTCATTGTTTGGAGGCATAACACTTGGTTCCGTCAGTTCACCATTAGCCAATGTTACCCATTCAGTGTGATTCAACCTGTCAGAGTTTATCTTGAAATAGTAATCGACCCACTGTTAGTCATTATTTACCTAGATATCTGACAAACAAATGTTCAAAATTCTTGAAAAATAAACAAATCTAAATTCAAGAAATGTGTCGGACCAATTTAATACAAGCTTTGAAAAAGCAGATCCATTTATCTTTTAAGTACATCTTCTGAAAATAAAAATAAAAATAAAATCACAATCCCTTAGTGGTTTTTTGTTTTCCTCTGATTCTTTTTATAGGTTTCTTCAAAACAATCATGGATCTTTGCTTTCCTTGGTGTTGTTTTCAAAGGCCATTTTAGACTGATATCTCACTGGTGTATGTCATGCATGTTTCTCCAGTCTTTAATTTATTTTCCCAGATGTCTATATGAACCCTTTCCATTCTGGTCTCTCATGGGACATTAAAGAGAGCCATCTCAGAAATCATTCAGCACTTCGTCAGTGTAGAATGAGCTATTATGCTTTTCTGATTTGTCTCCAGGACATCTTGGAAATTAAATGCTTATGGCAATTTAGACTTTTCACCTTAACAGAGATAGCAAAGAAAAATCTAGAAGTCAGTGATCCTGAACTAATACACTGAAATATCATATGTTTCTCTGGAAATAAAACTTAAATTAAAATTATGAGTTTACAGGTAATAAATACTGTTGAAATGTCAAAATATATTATATCATTATATCCCAGTCTTATGGTTCACTAAGCTTCTGTTAGGACTGAAAAAAACCCTGCATGTGAGTCTGAGTGAAACAAGATGAGAGAGTGAGAGGCAGTGACATAGATTTCATTTCATACATTTTATAGAACCTACACCCATTATATTTTCTACTTTATATAGATAGTCAGCTCCAGAATGGTTGGCATTCTTGGAAAAGATGGGTAAAAAAAATTGTTATGAAAATCTTATTTAAACACTTAGTTATGGTCAGCTTAATCTCAAAGTTTTAAGCTCTAACAAATACTGTATGAAGTAAATCTGCATATACACAAAGTGACCACTTTATTAAGAACTTGAGGAAATTCAGGCAATCCACCAGATGACTCAAAAAAGGAAAGCAGTGCTTCACCCATACTGTACATAATGGGATGGAGTGTTGAGTACTTTGAGTATCTTCTTAATCCCACTGTAACATCCTCTGTAGGGAAAGCAGAGTATGTGGGCAGACTGGTGGTGATCCTCTTTATTGAAAAAAAGTACCTGATGGGGTGTTTCAAATTTAGGGATCACACTTCTCAGCCTGATGTGTATGCCAGGGTACTGGAGAGGAGAGTTCGGCCATTGGTCAAACCTCGTATCCAGGAGAAACAATGTGGACTTGATCCTGGTAATGGAACACTAGACCCAATCTTTACCCTTACAAGGGTGCTGAAGGGTGCATGGGAGTTTGCCCAGTATGTACAACTGGAGCAAGAGCTTGGTTCACATTGTGGCAGGAGGTCAAATTCATTTCCAGTGAAAACTAAACTCCTGGGGTGCCCTTTATTAACGATTCTACTCATTATTTTTATGGACAGGAATTCTGGGCACAGTCAGGGACCAGAAGGTGTCCTGTTCAATAGGATTAAGATTGTGTTATTGCATTTTGCAGATGTTGTGGTTCAGTTGCCTTCATCAAGCAGTAATCTTTAGTGCGATATGGGGTGATTTGCAGCTGAGAGTGCAGCCGCCTGTATGAAAATTAGCACCTGGAATTCACAGGCCATGGTTCTTTGTTGGAAAAAGATCCAGAAAGAATGGAGTGGGAGATTGACAGGTGAATCGGTGAATCTGCATTGATGTTGACACTGTACTGGTCAGTCACGGTGAAGACAGCTGAGCTAAAAGGCTGTTAAATTATTGGATAGTCTACCTTCCTATCCTCACCTTTGGCCACAAGCTGTGGGTAATGACTGAAAGAATGAGACTGTAGGTGCTGGTAGTGAAAATGAAATTCCAACAAAGGGTGTCTGGGCTCACCCTTAGAGAGGTTGATGAGTTCAGACATCTGCAGGAGCTCAGAGTAGAGCTGCTGCTCCAGTTGAGGTGGTTCATGTATCTGTCAAGGAAGCCTCCTGGATGCCTCCTAAGAGAGGTGTTCTGGGCATGTATGACTGGGAGGAGACCCCAGAGCAGACCTACAACAAGCTGAGGTGATTATATATATTGATTGGCATGGGCCACCTCTGTATTCCTCTCCAAGAGCTGAAGGAGGTGGCTCGGTATTTCTGCCCTCTGACCTGGACCTAGTTAAATGGCGGAAAGTGGATGCATTGATGGATGGACTTTTAGTCCTACTCATTCATGCAATTACTCTATCAACCAATCATGTGGCAGCAACACAATGCATAAATACATGCACCTATAGGTCATATATAAGCCTGAGGTCACATAGATGGACACAAACACAACAAAGATAATAATATAATCAAAGTGGTGAAAACAACAGCAGAAGCAACAGCAACAACAACAACCACAACAACAGCAACAACAACAACATCGTTGTCACTGAGTAACCGCTTTGTGGTGGCCACACCTTATTGATGGGAGTGGTTAGAGAAAGAATTGCCAGACTGGTTTTTGTTGACATAAAACACTGGGGTGAGGTGGGAATACACCCTAAATGTGAAGCCAATCCTTCATAGGGCACACACACACATAAGTCATTCACACCATAAGCAACTCCACATCTATGAACGTTTTAAAAGAGAAGGCCGATGAAATTAGTGAAGAATCAGGAGCCCACATGAACACTGGAAGAGCATGCGAAAGTCTAAACAAGCAGTAAGCAGTCAACAAACTGTTACAATTGCTAAAGTAAGTAAAATTTCTGATCCAATGTAGATCTTTCAGTGTGTTGTTTACGTTAGAGTGGTTTGCACAGCAAGATAAATCTGAACAGAAATCCAAGATATGGAAAAATAAGGATTAGACAACTTATACAAAAATGTTACCCTTGAATGAAAAGCCACAGCAGAGTTTACTAGCTTTGAGACAAACCAAACAACAAACCATTTACTATAACAGGCAGTTAAGAATGCACTGAAGCCAGTCTGGAGAAATTTAGCCAACAGTGCATAAAAACTCACTGAGCCATGAAGTTGTGAAGGCCTTTACAAAGCTGATCCATCCAAACTACAGCAAAGAGCCTGGAATTTGGTCACCTTGTACATGGAGTAGTGAAAACCAGTGGAAAGTTCACCTTGGGCTATTTCAAACTGTGTAAAATCCCTGTGAATGGTGAAGAGTACTCAAAGCTGTTTTGGCAGCAAAAACAAAGTTATTCACATTAAGCTTAGTTGATGTCAATGAATCGAAACGTCACCTCAACATTCCATCTTTGAGACTATTTGGTGATATCTACCTTGCCTGAAAAAAATATTGTTAATTATCTCAAGTGGATAATGCTTGAATTAAACAGTGGACAAAAACTTGTGCATTATGTGTAATGGCATCTTTTTGAACTCATTCAAAGTTTCAATAAAGTGCCTTTTTATCCTAAAAAAAACCCCAAACAAATACCATTTGTGTAGTTTCTTCATATTTTTTGAGATAACATTTTAAGGATATCAGAATCAGTGACCGGGCGGCACGGTGGCGTAGTGGTTAGCACATCCGCCTCACAGCAAGAAGGTCCTGGGTTCGATTCCCAGCTCGGGCG
>JAOUQZ010000044.1:23175189-23195070 GCA_028564935.1 Neosilurus hyrtlii
AAAATTATAAATATTTTCCCATTGCTTTTTGCAGAATTCCTCAGACACTGTCAGGGGCATCTCTATCCATGGTTATTTTTAGGTGTTTGTGTAGTAACAATAAATAGTTATATATAGTTTTATTTGTGTTGTTTGTTCTTAAGTGACATTAACTGACTTAAGGTTTCTGTTACATTGACTAAATAAATAAATAAATAAATAAACAAAAATCACCAAACAGCCATTCTCCAATTGCCATACCAATAAAGATAAAAATATGATGTAATATGGATAAAATATAGTAGAAATTCAAAATAAAAGATTAATACTACACATATATTTCAACACATTAAAATAATATATGAAAAAGGTAATAAACAATAATTAACTGAATGTGAGATGGATGCTGTTGAATAGCCCCTGAGACAGAACACCGAGGGGACTGTTTAGTGACATTCACCAAGCCTTAGGCTCATAAATGTTTTAGTATATACTACACAGAAACATAAAAGCAAATACAGAACATTCATTTGTTCATTTGCTGAACCACTTCCTCCTGCTAGGGTTGTGGGACCTAGGGGCTATCTCAGCTGACTTTGGGTAAAGGTGAGGTACAGCACTCGAGTCCATCATAGAAATATAAAAATAAAAATAAAAAGTTTTATAGGTATATTTTTTTATATATATTTTACCTATTACAATTATGCTCCAAGCACAGCTAAGCAGTGTATAACTAACAGATTTTGCCATTCTGCCATGTAGTATATACTAATCATAATTAATCTTCTTATTAACCTAATGCAAGGGTGTCCAATCTTATCTGCAAAGGCCCACTCTGGTGCAGATTTTTAATCCAGCCAAGCTGGAGCCACACATGAGTTTAATGAAAGTGAAGATCAATTGATGGCAGGTTGAAGGCGTGGCCCCTGCTTGGTTGAAATGAAAACCTGCACCCACACTAGCCCTTTGCAGATAAGACTTGACTCCCTTGACCTAATTAATGGTAAGAATTTATATTCAAGTAGAAACAATCATTCATCAGACAACTGCCAGTATAATATCAGCTTTTCAGTTGCACTGTTATACACACACACTATCTCTAAACCTGAAGTGAATTTCAGCTTTATAACTTAGATTACAGGTGCAAGATATATTTATATAGATACTGTCCTGTAGTTTGCATTTTCAGATGCATTAAAAGCAAACTAGACAATTCTTATTTTGCTCAATTGAAACCACAAAATTTCCTGTAGACCCAGTTATTGGAAAGCGCTAAAAATGTACTACATTAAACATAACTTGCTTTAAGCCATATTAATAAGGGCCATACCAAATCCTTACTAGTATGTGACAAACCTTCATCATCACCCCTCTATGCTGATAATTTTCCCATTTTTCTTCTCGCTTACCTTCTCTATTTCATCCAAATCTAGCATGAATATTCAGCATCAAAGTGATTTTTAATTATTCTCTTACATGTGTAAAGAAATCTTACATTCTGCTGTTACACTATTCACATATACTGAATAAGCTGACAGTTTAAAAAAAAATGTAGAAAGGGATTTTAGTTCCTTTACTCTTCCACCAGAGGGATAGACTCTTATAATAATGAAACCATAATGAGATCTTTAAATCCCAAAGGCCAATCTTTCATTTCTTTTTTGCTTATGATTTCTCATTTGGAATTAACAGTAAATCTATGTGTCATGGTGTGCAGCATTTCTGAAACCCATAGAGATTGCAGTCTCAACACAAATGACTGCAAAGCCCAACTTTTACCCCACAGAAGCTAAATACCATCAGCGCTCATGATGGAGCTGAGCTACAGTATGGCTGATACAGCGTTACTCAGACAGAATTCATTAGAGCACTAGCTCAAGGCTTGATTATCTGCATTAGTCACATTCTTAGATTTTTGTTTTTTTTTTATTTTGAAACTTTTCAGTGCCAGCAGGAGAACTGTATCTGTAGTAATGTCATGATCATCAGGATCATAAAGCAGAGAATTTTCTCATCAAGGTCAATGACTCGAGACCAACATCACACGAATGGAGTCATTTTGTGCCCACCATTTTAAAAGCTGTATAAGTCCCAGAAGACTTACAGAGGCACCCACCATGACTGTGTCTCAGTGGTATCTCTCAGTTATTGTTCCAAAGAAACAACAAATTCAAGTAATTACAAGCAAATTCTAATTAACTAAGCTATAAGAAGACAACGTGGTGGCACAGGAGATAGCGTTGCCACCACACTGCTTCAGGTTCAATCCTCTGCCTAGAGAATACTGTCTGTGAAGTGTTTCTCTGTATGCTCTCCCTATGAACAATCAAGTTTACTCAGGGTCTTCCAGTTTCCTTCCACCACCCATAAACACGCCAATATGTGTATTGGCAAGGATAAATTGCTTATAAGGTCTTTAATTGTGTGTGTGTTGCGTGTTGACTCTGGATTCTTGGCAGCATGGATCTTGTAGCCAACTGGGCCCCTGGCCTCTGGTTTCCTCCTACAGTCCAAAGACAGTTGACCATAGGTGTGAATGGTTCTTTGTCTCTGTGTTAGCCCTGTGATAGATTGGGTAACATGCCCAGGGTGTACCCTGCCTCCCTCTCAAAGTATCCCTCTCATAATGCTTATGCTAATAATAGCTAAGATGTTTACTAAAAATTTGAAATGACATTACCAGAAAAAAAATATTGTTGTTGCTGGGGAAATGACTAGGATGTATAAATTTTCAGGTGATGGAATGTTTCATAAGCCTGGTTTAAAAACAGTCTGTTAATCACAATGCATGTAAGCAGAATGCAGACAGCACTAAATATAGCAGAGTGAAAAGTCACGGCTTAGACACAGACCATGGGCTGCCATCATTACCCAGGCTCATCAGGGATTACCTTTTTTTAATTACTTCCTTTTGCCCATATCGACATCTTCCTCACACCGTTTCAGCTTTCTGGAGCGACGTCCAATTAGAATCAATGGCATTAATCTGTACAGTGTTTGCATGATAAGCTACGGTGAAGCATTTACAAGCTTTTGTAATCTACTTTCTGTGAATAGATAAGGATTATTGCTTTAGGAAATAATATTTGATAGATCACTGGCTGCTTGTCATGTTATCTGGAATAAAATTGCCATACACAAAAAACATGCAGTGAACGGAAAAAAAAAAATTAAAAGGATAAAATGATTTGCCTTCAGATGATATTGATGTGGAAATATAATGGAATGACTTTATGAACAGTAGATAGTATTTATGAATAATGATGATGCTAAATGGTCACTCATACTTGATCACTGGGAAGTCAGGAGAAAGCAAATATGGACTATCATTGTTTATGATGGTCAATAATGTAACTGTTATTCTTTATTACTGTATATTATTTGACTTGGTGTATATTTGCTCACATGGTTACATAATAGCTACTGATAGTGCTTTGACAAACAAAACCAACCAATTTAGTGTTTATCTGAAATACAGTAATTGCAGACTACAGTCCTAAATTCATGCAGGTCACACACCAGAGGGGGCCTGGACTATTATTGAAGACTGCTCAACAGTGATGCATTATGAATGTGATCAATGACAGATGTCAATAACTCCCCTACATAGCATTTCCCTCATAGCATTTCCAGAGATCTCAGTAAACAATAATTTGTTTATAGCTGAATGCCTCTGTTCAATGGCAATGCAACCCCAGCTGAAAATTTTAACTGCACCTTATATAGCTATACCACTGACAGCTAAAGTGAACAACTGTTATCTTACAATGGCACCTGTCAAGGGGTGGTGTATACTATAGCAAACAGTGAGTGTTGGAAGCAAGGAAAATGGGCAAGCATAAAGATTTGAGCAACGTTAACAATGGGCAAATTGTGTACATGAGAAGACTGGGTCAGAAAATCTAAAAAATCTTAGGTGTTCCCGGTGTGTAGTGGTTAGTACTACCAAAAGTGGTTCATCCGACCTGTGACAAGGTGATGGGTGCCGAAGGTTCACTTGATATATAGAGAGAAGGCTATGATTTCACAAAAGCATTAAATGATACCTTGCAGGCTATGACAAAAATATCAGAACACAGTGCAGTTCAACTTGCTATGTTTGGGGCTGCATAGCTGCAGACTGGTTAGATTGTCACTGTTGACCACAAGAAGCACCACCACTAGAGTACATGAGCATCAGAACTGGACCATGCAGCAATGAAAGAAGGTGCCCTGGTCTGGTTTACATCAGTAAGATGGCTGGGTACTATATGTACTATGGAAAGAAGGCAAGCATTGAGTTGGCAGCATGATGCTCTGGGCAATATTCTGTTGGTAAACCTCAGATGCTGTCAGTCATGTGGATGTTGTTTTAACACATACCACTTAACTAAAAATTGTTGCAGACATGTACACCACTTCATGACAATGTGTTCCGTAATGGCAGTGGTCTTTTTCAGAAGAATACTGCTGTTAGTGTTGTGTACAGAGGGAAAAGGATCCAGACGCAGACCGAAGAGGTGTAAAGCACAATATTTAATAGATAACCAGATAATCCAAAAACAGCAGGCAAACGTCACGTCTTAACTGTGGGGAGTGGGTGTTCTCTCACAAAGTCCCAGACAAGTCCACGATCCAGAATGTCCCGATCAGGAACCCAAATCCTCTCCTCTGAGCCATCAATGAGTCATGGAAGGGGAGGTGGCTTGGGAGGTGGGCAGTGCCAGTTACTGAGGACAGGTTTAATCCTGGAAATGTGGAAGGTGGGGTGGAGCTTATGCCGCACAGCAGCAGGAAACACGACCTTCGCAATGGGGTATGGACCAATGAAATGGGGAGCCAATTACCGGGAGTCCACCTTGTGGGAAAGGTCCTGGGTAGAGAACCAGACATGCTGACCCTGATGATAAGGTGGCACCTCGGAACGACGTCGATCTGCCTGGCGTTTCATACTGGCCGAAGCATGTTGCAGGGCTGTTCGGGTCCTCTTCTAGGTCTGAAAAAAACGACAAACAAAGGACCGGACAGAAGGTATGCCGACCTCCTCCTCCAGAGCAGGAAACAGAGGGAGCTGTCTGCTGCCAGCTGGAGACACACGCCAAGTCCTTTAGGTTTTTGCAGATAGTTTGATCAGGAATGTCAGGAATGTCAAAGAGACAAGAAAATTCACTTGCTCATCCAGAATTGTGTAGACAGGTGACTTGGTAGTCTCAGGACTACAAGGGAGGTTTCTTTCAGCAGGCTGTAGGGCTTTTGGTGAGAAGTCCTGGGTCAGTTCTAGTGGGGCGCTGAATAGTGGAACGGACAGTTGGGAGGATCGGGACACAGCAGACAGATTTAAGTTATTCTGTTCAGTGGTAACTTCAAACTGACAAATAAGAGATGATATGGCCCCACATGTATCGTACTCATTCTCCAACAGGATGAGTGATTTGGGTTCAGGTTCAAGTTCAAGTTCATTCTTAATTTCAGGAAGGAGTTCAAATATAGTTTCAGGAATATTTTCAGACTTGGTCTCGGATATAAGTCGAGACTGGGTTTCTAACAGGAGGTCAGTCTTGGGTTCAAGGGAAACTTCAGACTCTCCTTCAAGAGGAATTTCAGGGGCAAATTCAGATTCCGTTTCCAACAGGGGTTCTGACTGGGATTAGTTTCAAGCAGGAACTCAGTGTTAATTTCAGATTTACATTCTGACTATGTCCAGTGGACCTTTTGAAGACTTTTGGGAAGGAACTTGTGTTATCGTCTGATGGAGGAACTGCTTGATATGGAGGAGGCGATGACAAAGCAGAGTTGGGCATTAAATCATGTGTTGACTCCTTGGACAGACATGGAGGCATTGTTGTGGTGGAGCTCTCCGTGCCTGGTGGAATGACCCAGGCCTGGTTGGTACGGTGAACTGTCTTCTTCATATGCTGATTCTGCAGTTCCAACAAGCGATTCCTATCACTAGTGAGCTCACAGTTGTATTTAGTTTAGATACCACATATTTAAGACACCCAATGGAACACACGTCTTCTCTGAGTAAGGTTCAGGAGGAGGCAGGCAAAGACCTGAGACTGGAGGAGTGGGCTGTGATAAGGCTGGCACTGATGGTGGGTCTTGAGAGAGTGGAAGTTGTTGCACCTTTTCAGTAAGATTGATAATGGCTGTGGACATGACTGCCAAGTTCTAACAAAGCCTTTTCATCTGGGTTTGTTGTTTCCCCCAGCATAATTCCACGTTGCCCCAGTACAGTCTACATCTGGTGTAGGTCTGCTGGATCCATGAGGGCCAGATTGTACTGTTAGGGTTGTGCACAGAGGGAAAAGGATCCAGATGCAGACCGAAGAGGTGTAGAGCTCAATATTCAATTGATAAACAGATAATCCAAAAACAGCAGGCAAACTCGTAGTGAAAAAACAAGCAATGGCTAGAAATATGCAAAAAGTCACAAACATAGGCAGAGATATCCAAAAATCACAAAAGCTAGTAAGAAGGCTCAAGGAACAGGCAAGGTCAAAAACTACTAGGCAAAGATATACAAACACTGGACAGGCAGAGGAGAAAACTCTGGCACAATCTGGCCAAGCTAGTGGGAAAATGCAGGACTTATATACACAGGCATGAGATGCAGGCAATGAGACACATGTGAGCACAATAATTGGGATATGGGAAGCCGAAGGGGACAAAAAAGAGGAACATAATACTAGAACAGAGTTAACAGGCAGGAGTCCTGACAACTGCACCCTGCCACACTGTAAAAAATGTACAGGAATGGATTGAGGAACGTGACTAACAATTTGCTGAGTGTCCTTTGTTCACACACACTCTCCAGTGAATCCAGCATGACATCTATAACAAAGCTACAATTGACACTCAGTCCTAACTACATGCTCTGACTGCTCAGTGCTTTCAGAGAGCACTCCTTTATGGTTAACTGTACTTTAATAAATCAATCAGACTTTATCTATTCAAATCATAATAAACAGAACAAATGACAAGAAATGACATAAGAGTAATAACATGATGAGAACTTTGTTTAAATAAACTGAAGCGACAGTCTAATGTTCTAAATAAATCATTTAATGGACTTTGGTAATGCAAATCATCACTTTGTGAATGCATCCAGGTTACAGGAGATAAAAATGGGTTAATAAAAATGTCAATAGACAATGACAGAAACTAATCATGTGTTAGGGTAAAACAAGCCTTGCTTTTAATGTGCCCTCGCTCCTTTTAATAAAACTGTTATTACCAAGTGTCACTGACAGGTGTGACTCACTGACTTAAAGGCAGAGTATTATATATAGCATAAAAGTCATAACGATACAAATTCAAAAATATTCAAAAATATATTCAATAATGTAGGTTTGCATGGAGTATTATTATAATTTTTATATTGCCATATATTTTACCTCATGCTGGGTTAGGCTGTAGATACACTGCCACCATGACCAGGATAAATAAGCCATTGTGAACATTCAAAAGGTACACAGAATATATTTATGAAGACTACATTTCTCTTTCTACTAAATATTTGTAAAAAAAAAAAACATTGTAATATGTTTTTTTTCTATTATGTAATATTATAATGGAAAAAACATTAGAAATACCTTTGAAAGATATTATTTTAATACGTACTCTATATAATATGAAAACTATAGATTTTGCTTTGTTCCCAATATTTGTAAGGACTATGTGGTTTCAATGAAGTAAAATAAAGTTTAAAAAAAAAGTTGGGGAAGTGAAGAGAAATAAGTCATACTTTTCATAACTTCATCTCTAAGCATTAAAATATGTTGCATGGAAAATGTCAACGCTTCTGCAAATCCTATCAGTATTGTAAAGTAATAAGATAAAAGTAGACTGGGAACACATTATTGCCTTTTTATAGCACATAAGCTGTTTACCCTCCAATCAGCACCCTTTCTTAATAATTTTTTAAATGGCTGCCAGGCAACAGTGCACTGAGACACAATATTCTGCTTCCCAATCCCTGCACACATAGAGTTGTGTGTTTGTAGCATAAGTCAGGGGAACATAATGCTGAAGATATGCCATGGTGAATGCACATTTATATATTGACAGTCCAAAGACATGTACATTAGGCTAATTGGCTGTTTCAAATATCCCTAGGGCTGTGTGTGAGTGTGAATAGTTATGTGTGTGTATGTTGGCCATGTGGTGGATATGTTAGGTGTTCAGGGTGTACCCCGCCTTCACCCAGAGTCGGCAATTGGGTGAAGGCGGGGTAATTGGTTGTTCCAAATTGACCCTAGGTGTGAGTCTGAGTCTGTATTGTTGTGTGTGATGAACAGGCAAGCTGTTCAAGGTGTATCCCTCCTTTGCCCAGAGCCGGCTGCGATAGGCACCAGCCTCCCCACGACCCAAGAGGATTAAGCAGTTTGGCAAATGATGATGATGATGATGACCACATGGTGTTGTGTGCACGGCTGGTAATATAATTAGTTTAGAACAGAAATATTGATATAGAGGACTATATATGGGACCAGTCTTTTATTATTACTCAATTCTTCTCTAATATATCTGCTGTGCATTTCCTTGTGTTCCTGAGAGAGTGCAAAAAAAAAAAATAAAAAAAACACGAAGTGAGCAGAGAATTTTTATTAATGATGTTCTACACTCCAAACATGTCTTTATACATAAGCGCAGTACACATTTCATTTTGTAGGCTCTATTTACCTCACTCTGTAGTAAGAATTACATCACATCCAATTTTACTTGGTGGCTCTACCTTCATTTTCAAGCTCAGAGTCTTGTTTATGTATTGAGTTGATTTCAACGACATTCTAATGGCAAGTGGAAATGTCCATGTTCCACATTCCCCAAGAGCCAAAATACACAATGGTGTGACTCAGTATACTTCTATATTAAATACATCACACCTTGATTCATAAGGCCACCTTCGTTTTAAACATATGAACTGTGATTGTGATCGGAGTGTGTAGGGAAGAATTTGCGTAACTGAAATATGCAATAACTGGAAGAGTGCAAAAAAAGACTTAAGAGTAAACTGGAGATTCAAGATCTTTGTGTGCACAGGTGTATTGCTAAAACTTTTTTAAAACAAAAGCATTGTAGAAAATAATGTTCTTCAATATTCATCATTTCAGAAATGGGAAAACTTTGGTATACGAGAAAATTTCTTACTGACTTTGTGTTTCATTTCTACCTACACAAGCATTAAACATAGTGAATAGAAAATATTGAGTGGCAAGTTGGCATAGTGGTTAGCAAGTCTGCCTCCAGGCAAGAAGGTCCACCAGGTGCTCTGGTTTCCTCCCAAAGACATGCACGTTAGGCTGTTCCAAATTGCCCCTAGGTGTCAGGGTGAGTGTGACTGGTTGTGTGTGTGTTGGCCCTGCGATGATCTGGTAAGCTGTTCAGGGTGCAACTGAGATAGGCTTCAGTCTCCCCACGACCCAAGCAGAATCAAATGGTTTGGGAAATGAGTGAGTGAGTAAGTGAGTGAAGAAATATTTAAAGTAACTGTAACTGAATATATTTTTCACAAGAGCAGGGATATAGAAGATAAGCAAGCCATTCTTATGTTTATAATTGTTAAAAAAAATCTTAAAGAAGTCCAGAGCATCAACTCCTATGTACATGAATATTGAATAAAAATTTGTTCATTTATTGCAGCCTTCTTGTATTTTTCTCATGATGTACAGAGAAAAGCTAAAGATTGAAGTAGGAAATGAAGTAGGTTGTGTTTAATCAAGGCACAAAATAGTGAGGGCAGTAGCATGTAACAAATAGCCTTTCTGTGTTGTGTGGTGGTAAGTCACCCTGTAATGGGTTGAGACAGAGACTTTTGTGGGCCAAGTGGTTCGCTTGGCTGCTCTGCCACAGCCCGCCTCTCTTTATCAAGGGCTAGACTTTCCACATAATCCCTACCAATCAATTACCCTTCATGGAGAAAGTCAATCAGGCAGCTACTGGAGGCTATTCCGGACCAGCCAGAATGAGGGAGAGCCATTTAAGTGTGACTCGCCCTTAATGCTGTGTGGATTTTTAATGGGCCTTCAAAAGTACAAAGAAGCTGAATGCTATAAAGAAATCTGGTGCAAAGTCAGAATAAAATTCAAAGGGTCTAAGAATTACTAAAATTAGATAAGATAAAATGTCAACATTATAATATTACTATAATAATAATAATAATAATAATAATAATAATAATAATAATAATAATAATAATAATAATAATAATAATAATAATAATAACAACAATTGTTGTTATTATTATTATTATTATTATTATTACTATAGTTATAATAATAATAATAAAAAAAAATATTCATTCATTACGTAATTTTATGAACTGTTACTCCTACTTGTGATGCGGGGAGGTTGAAAGTCTGGGCAAAGATGGGGTACAACCTGAATCCCTAACATGCCCACCATATGACCAACATACACAACCATTCACACTCAGACCTAGGGAAAATTTCAAACAGCCAGTTAACCTAATGTGAATGTCTTTGGACTGTTGGAGGAAACCAGTGTGCACCTGGAGGTAACCCATCCAAGAACATGCAAACTCCACACTGAAACCAGCCTTTTTTACCATTCATATTGGACCAACTAGTGAAAAGGAACATTTGGAATGAAATTATTTGATAGTAAAAACGTATTTATTCTCAAGATTTAGATGGGTTTTTCTAACAAACTCGACTTTTTGGATTGTTCCAAGATACCAGAACCAAAATACCGGAACCTAGAAAGGAGAAGTGCATTTCCCTCAATTCTATTATATTAATATACGAAAATTATATTGTGATTGGAATCACAAGAATGTGCAGTGGACTTTTAAGTTAATCCCAAGTTCCAAGTTTATTTGTATTTTGTTGATTTGTCTCAAAATGAATGTGACATTTTACCATGAAAACTTTAATATGAATTAAATATATAAATTAATAATAAATATATAAATCACAGATTTGTACAAAGAATTAAATGTAAAATCTTGATTTCAACTGAACGTAAACAAATTTATTACTTCATTGTAACCAGTTATCATTACTGTACCAGAAGAACTGACCATGATGACCATTTTAATTTGCTGCTAATGTTATTTGCTTTAGCCCACTGAAGCCTTTATGTTGAAATGTCCTATTTAACTGTCGGTCACACAGCACACACATGGCATACATGGGGGAGATAGAGAATCTCTAATATTATTTTTATTAGCAACACAGTAACAACCAAACTCTCCATCCAAATCCTCCTACTCTCATCCTCCTCCCATTCTCCTTACGCCTGTGACTATGCGCATGTGGGAGGGGCACATTGATTTACACAAACGTAGTTCGCCTCGGAGGCAGAAGCAGATAGCCTACCTTATAGTTTTATTTGCCTATATCTTAACTCTAGCTTTTCAGAGTGAACCGAGTCACTTCAACACGATACATATTTTCACATTAATTAAAAAAATTGCCCTCACGTTGGCAACAGCACTATTATTTAAGTATTTAGTTGCTTACTGTCTGAAAAAAACACTCTAATGTCTGCCAGCTGGTCTTGCTTTTTCTGTTTTTTAGCTGCTAATGGTACGCCCTTCATGATCTGTATCAGACCTCCCTCTAGCCTGGCTGTTACAGCGTCAGTCAGAGCCAGTCACAGCAGTTTTTCTAAGAAACCAAGCAACTTGGCACAACCAAGTGTGCAATTGAGAGTGGGGTGGTCACACACATTTCTTTTCCTTAACAAACGGATACAGGAAAATAAATCATAGAAGACGGATCTGATCAGTTAACAGTCAAGGCTCATAAAAGTGGTTCATATGTCACATATTAATGTATATTATTGGGGGGATTTGGGGGGGACACATATGGCTAATAGCTAGCTTGGCTTAAAGTCTTGTGAGCTATGCGTTCATATAACTCTTGGTCATGGAATAACTGTTGCGGTATGTAATGGATGTTCAGTATACCAAATAATTCAAAATGGTGAAATGAGAAGAAAAAAATTTGTTCTTTTTTCTTTTATATGCATATAATGTTAATATTATCATATTTTAAAAATATTGTCATTATCATACATAACTGATAATGCATTCACACACACACACACACACACACACACACACACACACACACACACGCACTTATATATACAGTCATTGACAAAAGTCTGGTTGCACACGGGGACATTCATGCATTAAAGCCCATATCTCACCAACCTATTAACCGAATTTAATCAACTATGACTTACAATAATCCTCTTATGGTACTGAATAATGTGTGCTACCATAGTATTGGAAAGAAATTTATTTTAATATTTACAGTTTCTTCAATGTAAACATTCCCGTTTTTGCCAGGACAAAAGTCTTGTCACAAACTTAATGTAACTTTTAGGACTATATTTATTACAGAAAATAAACAAATGGTCTTGTTTATAACAAAATATATAACATTGTAGCAAACATCGTATTGAAAAATTCCTCAGCAAACATGGCCATGATCATACCAGACTTCCAGGAGCTTTTGAGGGAGTCATCAAGAGGCTAAGTACAACTTTTGTTCAGCCAGCTGTTTTATGGATAGTTTTCCTTGCATGACCGAGCTTACCTATGTGTGCCAAGAGTGTCTGAAATTTTTTTAACTGCTTGCAAATTAGCTTTCGGGAGATCTTGAAGGTTTCTACAGTTTTTGCAAAGGGATTTTATAAATTGCCTGAAAGCTGCTTTAATACCTGTATTTTATGTATATTTAGTTAATTTATGTAAATTTTAGTAAATTAATAGAAAACTTTTAATTATTTTCTACTAATTTTATTAATTATATTTTACTAATTTTACTAATAACTTTGATCGGTAATTTGGAATGTTTGGAATCCGGAATATTACATGATTGCGACAACACTTGTGTCTGGCCTAGAATGTACATGTTTGTGTTTTATTAGCTGTAAAAAGTATAAATAAATTTACATTTTCCTTTTGCTTTTACAAAGCAATCTGTATACTTGTAGGATTATTGTAAGGCATAGTTGATGAAAACAGTTAATAGCTTGGTGAGATATGGGCTTTTATACACGAATGTCCACATGTGCGAAAAGACTATCTATCTATATATATATATATCTGTATATTAAGGTAAAAGTATGGCTAATAAACAAAAACACTGAAAATACCAATTTTTCTGAAAAAATGAATGAATTTTCGTTTTTTGACCTTTGCATAGCATGAATGAACTTCAAACCATATGTAATGGTTTAGCGAGTGAAGAAATTAAAAAAAATATGTGAACACTATCTGTACTGTCTTACTATTCTGTAATCAAAGTAAAGGGTGGCCACACTAAAAATTTACATATTTTTCCTCAAAAAAAAGGACTGTTATTTTTGCCATTACTATATATTGTTGTTTGTTTACTTATTCTCATCAATATGATCCATTATTACATTAAATAAATGTAATACTTGGTTTCTGATTTATTTTCATTTTGTTAAGTGTATTTGCTTATTTGCCCCTAGGTGTGAGTGAATGGTTGTGTGTGTTGGCCAGTGATAAGTGAGAGAAAGTGTCTATCATTCACTTGTGATGTGAACTTTTGATGTCAGCAAATGATAAAAGTTAACTAAATAAACTTATTATGTTAATTTCAATAAGCCAAGGGTGAAATTTTTGACTGAGGGTTATACACCCTATTCTCTTGCTATTTAACCAAGCACAAAACTGAAGAGTTGATCACTGGACCATTACTGCTGCTGGCACCCATTGGGAAATGTGCCAAATCCATTCTTCCAATACTATAAGTGCTAATATAATGATGGTAGACAGGGAAATTACAGCTTGGTGGTTGTCACAGCAGCTTGAACCTGGAACAGTTCCACCTTTATAAAGGAAGTGTGAAAGTCTGAAACTAATTCTTGTTACATGTCATTAGGCAGAGTGAAAATGAGAATCAAGGCACAGAGGGTACAGGGGAATGGAGGGCTGGAAGTGAAATGATGTAAGCATGTTACACCAGCTCAACCAAATAACACAGTGAGACTGTATTGTTTGATTAAATATTTATTCTTAGCTATACATGATAACACAAACCTATATACATGTATTAGATTAGATTAGCTCTTTTCAGCATTATTTTAGTAGATATTGAGATAGATCTACACATTTTGAAGAGATGAAGTACATAATTCTTACTTTATATAAGAATGTGGCTTAAAAATGTAATTCATCCATTCATTTATTTGCCTAACTGCTTAATCCTACTAGGGTAGTGGGGAGGCTGCAGCTACAACCCCATTGTGCTGCTTAGTTTTGAAATATCTTTATGAAATTTACATAGGCATTCCTGAAAAAGATGTTTCAAAATCTCAACACACATTACTGCATTAATGCTGCCACCACAGAAGTGTACATTGCCAAGGGCATTGACACAATGCCATACCAAAGCAGACCCTGGCCTATACGCTTGTTGCTGATAACAGTCTGTACGGTGCTTTTCATCTTTTGTCCAGAACACTCAGCATTCATTTCTTCCAATATAGCCCTGGAATACGGATTTTATTTTTAAAACCACTATACATGTTACCACTATGTGATAGTCCTTTTCAGATACGTCTGAGCTCAGAGAAAATGACAGCAATTCTGGAATCAGCATAAAGCTTTCTTTTGCACAGTCAAATTTTAACTGGTTTTTGTGTATGTAACTCTGTATTGTAGTTCTTGACAAAGCTTTGTCAAAGTATTCCTGAGTCGATGTGGTTATATCAGCTATAGTTTAATGACAGTTCTTGATGCATGCAGTCTGAAGGATTGGAGAGCATGAATGTTAACCTAGGGTCTTTGTGCTTGCCCCTTACGCATCGACCATTTCAAAATTTTTATTTAAGGTTTAAGGCAGCAATATAAGAAACATGGGGGTTAAATACTTTTGCAAGCCACTGTGTTTGTATAAGTATAAAATATATTTGTTAGCACTTAATGATGCATAACAATAATTAATGGGGCTGGCTTACCCTTTTCAGAATCCTTCTGCCATGTTACCTGTCACATTCTTTTTAATGCTAGTGATAGCAGAAAACAGCCTGCAACAATTTTACACCATTTTAAATTATTTTAACCTCATTTTCCATTTGATTATTTTCCTGTAAGGAATCCACTCTGTGCTCAGCCATCTTTCAAACCTTCCACAAATAAAGAAAGGATAAAGCATATTGTGTTAAAAGCTTTTGTGTATATACATGGATGAGGAAAATGTTTCAGATGGACTTCACGGGAGTTCACATGTTCTCCCCATGCTTGTGTTGGTTTCTTCTAGGTATTCTGGTTTCCTCCCACAGTCCAAAAACATGCATGGTAGGCTGATTGGCGGTTCATATTTGCCCCTAGGTGTGAGTGTGAATGGTTGTATGTATATTGGGCCTGCAATTGTCTGGCAAGCTGTTCAGGGTGTACCCCTGCTTCACCCAGAGTTGGCTGACATTTGTGCCAGCCTCCCCGTTACCCTAATTAGGATTGAGCAGCTGAGAAAATAAATGAATGAATGAATGAATGAATGAACTAGCAGAGTAACAGTCTTGAACATTCAAAACTCAGCCCATATGCATGTAAAAACAACAAAGTAGTTTTTGGCCAATTGTGAGCTGGCCTCTTTAATAACCATCAATTAACCATTTCCCCATTAAAACCTAATTTTTTTAACCTAATTATTTATTGTAAATAATATTTTTGCTTGCATGTAAAACAACGTGTTCATTTTATTGGTTTATTAATACTCTAAGTATTTAAGAAATAATATTTTTGAAATTATGTTTATTTATGTAGCGCTGTTAGATTTTACAGAATATTCAATAATATAGAAAATAATTTTACTCACCCTTACTATCAATTATTACTTAACTGTTTAGTAACACTTTGTACAATATTAAGTAATTTAAGGATGATTGCATGAATTCACATTATTCCATTTCACTCACTCGACATTGTTATGACAGCTCTTCAACTGCATCAAATAATAATCCTTTAAAGTAACCAGCATCAATGAGATTTGGAAAGTTTCACTCAGGTGATACGTCAGAATACCTTTGCAAGAGTATACCTTCAATCTCAGCTCGTACGGGTTTCACACGGCACAACACAATGTCCCTAACAGAAACAGTGTGCCTCAAACTTAAACTTTTAACTTATCACTGGGTCGCCTAATGATGTAGGTGTCTCTAGATGATATGTCTGTCTCGGTTTATTTTTTCCCCATTCACTTCTCATTTTCTTCTTTCGCGATTCCTCGTTTTTCCTGTTTATATGTCTCTGGCTGCCTCATTTTCACTCATATGTGTTCATTCTATCTGTCATTTTCTCTCCCTTCCTCTCTCCAGGGTGGTCAAATGGTTGACAGGCAGAAAGGTGGGTGGGGGTGTTTTCTCAAAGGGACCCTAAGACATGATGGACAGTACATGACTGAAACCATAGATCAGGGCTAAGACAGAGACACACAGAGAATAAAGAGAAAGAGAAAGAGCGAATGCAGAGAGACAGTGATGGGAGAATATTTGAATTTTCGTTGAACAGCACTGACATTTCTTTTTCTCTGTGGTTTCAATCTAAGAGTTTGGATTTTTCCCCCATAGTCAGCATTTCCTAATGAATCTTAGGTGAAGTTTATCAAAACAACCTTACAAATAACAGGCATAAAAACTGAAAATAGAAAATAAGAAAAGTCTTCAGAAATTG
Source organism: Neosilurus hyrtlii (assembly GCA_028564935.1). Classification (NCBI taxonomy): domain Eukaryota; kingdom Metazoa; phylum Chordata; class Actinopteri; order Siluriformes; family Plotosidae; genus Neosilurus; species Neosilurus hyrtlii. The sequence goes on from JAOUQZ010000044.1 coordinate 23,191,829, forward strand.
TTTAGTGATTGTTGGTACTGCGCTTAGTGCACATTAGTTGTATATGATGAAGCAGATGTTTCCTCTCTTCTCCCAACTAGAACTTATGGAGTAATTTAAAACAGGCTTGCTCGCTTCCATACCTAAAAACAACTTGATTAAGTTGATTTACTTCATTGAGGAGTTATTTGAGTTGGCTTTACTTCAAACATAAAATTTTACTCTTCCATAAATCAAACCATTTTCCACAACGCCTTCATTAACCTCAACTAATATTTTTGTTGAAGATATACATATAAAAATTATGCATAAACTGCTTAGCTTAGCTGTAATGCTAAACCTGTTGATTAACAAGGTGATTTATTGTTGTCTGTGGACGAAAAATGACATAATAAGCATGTCATGGAGAGCATGACATGGAGAATTGTGGGGTTGTTATCATAACACCTGGCTTCTTCTTCTTCTTCTTTTAGCTGCTCACATTAGTATCTCATGGAGTGGTGAATGCTGATGAATGTAGTGAATTTTGGATTTGCCAACTTTTCTGACAAATGCTGATGAAAATCAGGGTTTTTCTCTGTCATTTTGTGACATTCACTTAGTTCACAATATATGCCACCCATACACTCTGCTATAGATCAATTTTGTCAGATAACTCCGTCTTCTGAAAGCTGTAAGGGTCTAATGCACCACATAAAGCTATTTTCTCATGGTATCTCTGCTGTGCAGCATGGAAAAGTTGTCCTACTTGGCCCCGCTGACACTTGCATGTGCAGCAGCCTGTTCAAAATATAGCAACATCTTCTGGCTAACTCCAATCAGTGCTATTAGTAAATGTTTGTGGAAACGTTTGCGAAACACAGGCCTTCTTTGGCCTTCCTCTTCTGCTCCAAACAGTTCTCAACAATCTTCTACCAATATACCCTTCATCCCTTCTTTGTACATGCCCAAACCATCTCAGTCTGGCCTTTCACACGTTATCACAAAACACTCCTACCTGTGCTGTCCTTCTAACACATTCATTCCTAAGTTCTGTCCATTCTTGTCACTTACTGAAAACATCGAAGCATCATCATCACTGCCACTTCCAACTCTGCCTCCTGGAAGTGGCAGAGATGAAGATTATCCATTTTTCTCTGCGATAACACCCTCCAAGACCAAATAATTCTCCATATCATGAGAAGACTGAAAGGACATATACATGCAGTCTTTTGAAGGAAACCATACACACATATTTACAACTAGGGGCAATGAAAGCTACTAACATGTTTTTGGAAAAGTAACCTGTGCTCAGAGTTTAACCTGGAGCCTGAAGTTGTGAGGTTGGAATGTTACCTTAGTGTACCACCTCATTCTTATAAGTGCATGCCATCCTTGTTTTTTACCATCATACTGGGCTGCATTAGCAAACACATAGGAATATTTACCATTCCTCCCCTATCCCCTTCCTTCAGCTAACACTGAATGGCATACAGTAAAGTTTCTCGGAACAGAGTTTCAATGGATTGTTAACCATTGCATCCGTACAAAAACATTCACTAAACCTTCTGATCTCATATAAGTTTATGGGAATCATCTAATTAAGCCTCAAATGACCTGAGCAAAGTCAAGAGGCTAAGTAGTGATCTTTGCAATGGCGGTTAATGAGTGCCATATTTGATTAAGCACATGATTGTGTCTTGGCTCAAGATTAACATAAATCTAAGCTGAACCACTTTTTTTCCTTTTGTGCTGATTTCAGAAACATCTGATTGAGTTCAATTTTGTACTGATTATGTGAAGCATTGATTAACTTCAAGGTCAGAAGCCCGGACTGAGTTGACGAACTAATTTATTTCCCCTTGTATACCCCATTCCTCTTCTGCCCTCTCAATTCCCAACTGATCACTAAAATGGATATCATAAGACATGGTGTACAAAATGAAATTTGTGGCTTTTCTTTAGACAGGTCAATCAGTTCTCCTTCTATATTTTTAATTACAATGGTAAGTTTGGTTAAATTCATCCATCCTTTTTTGTTTTCAACTACAAGACTTCAGTATGTAGAATGATCATTTCTGGCAGTCGTTTACATCAATATGTCTGCAGGTCTGACAAATGTGATGTGCTATTTAGTTTGATGTGTCATCAGTATCAAAGTTCACTCGCACCAGAGCTGCCATCATCTATTCACAGGCTTCTAGATTTACACTCAAAACATAGCATCTCTAAACATATTAGTCAATATTCATCTGCATTCATTTAAGGGTTATTTAAAATGTGTTGGATCTGTCAACCACATTCAATTTGCTTGAGTAAAGATCACTGAGTAAGGTGTCTGTTTAATTATTCACAAAAATAATCTTAGATTAATTTTTTGTGAATAATACATTCAATAAAAGTAATCACCTTTCTTCTCAGAGGAGGAGCATAAATGTGAGATTCAGAAAGCTTTTATCACACGTTGTCATTTAAATGCATTACACCCACACCGTGTCCTGCTTAATGGGGAATGTAGAAGGGCCTCCGATTAGCTTCATGCTCCACTAGCAGCACATTCAGTTTTATCAAGAGCCAGCTATTTTTCATCTGCACTTTTGGTTTATTCATTATCTCAAACAATAACAAATCATGCAAATGAGAAAGCAAAGCTCAGTTCAGCATATTTGGGAAAAAAAGGCTATTCTGATTGGCTCAAAGTTGAAATGTAAGGAGATATGTGGCAGATTTTTTATTTTGACCCTAACTTAATAGTGTCATTTTAATCATTTATGGTTTCAGATTAGTATGAATGTAAATTGTTGTGTATGCCCACTAACTGAATGATGAAAAAGCCAATTCCTCTGCAGATAAGCTGTAACAGACACTATTGTAAAAGTTTTTCAACAGTTTTCTGTACAGTTAACATGCTTAAGCTTCATAAGTGGTTTTACTTTAAAATCTTCTCTAATGAGGAAATACTCCATTGCGGTTGTATTGATCATCATAAGTTTCCCAAGAGACAAAAAGTTGTTCAACATTTTTAAAGAGTGTCAGATTATCTATAGATTAGGGTTGCTTTGGCCGCAACAAATAATGACCCCAAATAACAAATCACAATGGTAATGTACTTAACTGAAACAATTAAATTATTTTAAAAATATATTATTATGCATATTATATATATAATATATATTAATGTATTATAATATAATATAATATAATATATATTCATTCATCTTCTGAACCGCTTATTCCTAATTAGGGTCGCGGGGAGGCTGGCGCCCATCTCAGCCGACTCTGGG